>CM055119.1:23723976-24923976 GCA_029206835.1 Rana muscosa
CCCCTATACAACAGCCTGCCTTCTGTCAGACCACATTGAAGCAAGGCCATCACTTTCTAGACTTCTTGGTAACCTTCTCTGTATTCTTCTCTGCAGCCTTCTCTGCAGCCTTCCTTCCACGCTCTGTTGAAGCCTGTGGCACTGGAGGTGGACTTGTGTCAGGAGGAGGAGAAGGAGGTGGAGGAGAAGGAGGTGGAGGTGGAGGAGGTGGAGGTTGATGGGTGAGCTCACAAATCGCAGTATTTTCAGTAATTGTCCCCATCAACCCCTTATTTATTAATCTTATAAGGAGGGGCTCACATAGGAGGCGTTAGCCCATCTCCATCTGCTTCATTTTGATACCAACTAGGGCCGCATAGACCTCTTCAGTGGTGGTTGGTTCTTGGAGGGGGGCATGTGCATCTCGAATGAGGGCCATTGCTGCCTCACTCATGCTCCTATCCCTCCTAAAACGTGGTTCTGCCACTTGGCCCGGCCACCTCCTGTCTGCCACTGGGCCTGGCCTCCCCCTGGCTGCCACTGGGCCTGGCCTCCTCCTGGCTGCCACTGGGCCCTGCCTCCTCCTGCCTGACATTTTCCCCACCCTCATCCTGGCTGGGGTCACCCTGTGTATAAAAAAAGGGACAGTTTTAGTTTTTGGTTCATCAGTCACACACAATTTTCAGCTCATGACTGTTGCAAATTGAATGTTAATAAATAGAAAAGACTATCATTCTGACTCCAACGGTTATCCTTCTTGTCCCAATCTTTTTTGGCCACTACTGTCTATTGATATGTCAAACACTTTTTGCTCAAACATTAATTTCTTATCAATATTAACATGTATTTTACAGCATTAAAATAATTGTTATTGGGGGCGCTATATAAATTAATGTGACTAAATACCATGTGTGATCCCACCTGGGATCCTAGTAACTATAGCACATATAATAAAAAATAATAAATAAATAAATAATAATGCATGTGATGAGTGAATCAATAATTAATTTCCAAAACACAATCATTAATATAATATATGAATAAAGTCCCAATTTAGTGATTCAAAATAATCAATGAAAGTCCATATCCAACAAAAACTCCTGCTTGCTGTCGTGATACATCTTGAAAGAATATAGTGAATAAGTTGTTCGACCATCAAACATGCCCATTCAATGTCTCAAAGTAATTTTGAAGTGTAGTATGAAATTGATCCTCCACCAATATCAAAGAAACACACCCAATGTGCTCATTCAAAGATTCTGCTTACCAGAACAATATGACCACTTTAGTCAAAAAGTAGGTCAGTAGCGCTTATGCAGGTTTGTGCCTGCTCACATGTGTAAGATTTGGAGACGTACACCCTTCCTCCTCAGACGTGCCGGTAGGATCATATGAAAAAACGATGAAAGTTACCCATAGCGTAAAACCATTTATTGGTAAAAAACAAAGTAAAAATAGAAAGCCAAAGGCTTACTCACATTTAAAAGTGCCTGTATCCCGGCACTGGGGCTGCTGGCTTGTCAGATTAGATACTGTGGCGCTGGGGCTTCTCCCCTATGTCCGCCTCCGTGTGCGGCGTGCGTTCCACCTTCTACCTTCCGGCAACCATCCAGTCCGGATATGGCGTACAAACGTGACCAGGTACCGCCTCGACGTACGTTTCGTTGTGAACGTCTTCAGGAAGCGTACCTGGTCACTAAGGTCACGTTTATTTAAAGCTAAAATCCCGGGAAAATTTGAATGCGCAGCCGCAGTCTCGGTTTACATTCGTACACAAATATTTCTAGGTGATGCCACAATATATACCCTAATAGCACTCGCGTGTTTACCTATCGGGTAGTTGACTGTAATTGATATATAATCATTGGGATATGTTCTCATTAAGACAATGTGGAATATTGCTGCTAAGCATATATACCACATGGACAATGATTGCAGTGTAATTTGTTAATACCCTATCATGCCCCCTAGTGTTCCTATTCTAAAAGGCACATACCATATGTGATCTCATATGAGTGCCCCTCCAATGTTTGGATATTTTATCAATACCATAAAAGGTGCACAATGATGGGTCACTATTGAGAAACCTTTTAAAGTGTCTGGAGACACTATGGTTAGGAAAACCATTTTTAATGTTTTTTAGATGTTCATTAATCCTGGTTTTCAAATTCCTGGTAGTGCGGCCTACGTACTGAAGAGAACATGGGCACTCCAGCACATAGGTCACATGATCAGAATTACAAGTCATAAATGATTTAATCTTGAAACTTTCACCAGTGACTTTGGATTGGAAATTGGAAATCTTTTTAGAGGCCCCTGGTTTTCTGGTTGTTCTGCATGCTTTAGATATTGTGCAGAAGTGGAAACCAACACTATCTAAAAAAGTAGAAGGTTTCTTTGGGGGATCGGGTACATTTTTTGCTATTTTATTTCTGAGTCCTGGGGCGCTTCTATAGATAAATTTTGGCCTTGCTGGAATGGAAGACTTTAAATCAGGGTCCCTAAGTAATATTGGCCAATGCTTCTTTATAATGGTTTCAACTTGTTTATACTGTCTGTGAAACCCAGTGATAAAGGCCACTTCTCCTTTATACTCTAGTTTAGAGATTTTCTGTCCATCAAAGACACCTGGGACAACGCCTGAGTAAGTGTCCCCAATGGATACCCCTTCTCCACAAACCTCTCCTTAAGTATCTCAGCTTGAATTTGAAAGTCATATTCATTGGCACAGTTACGTCGGAGCCTCATAAATTGTCCCTTAGGGACCGCCCCTATCCACTGTGGGTGATGGCAACTCTGGGTAGGTACAAAACCGTTTCTATCGGTTGCCTTGAAATATGTTTTTGTTTCCAAAATCCCATGGTTTTTTGTAATGGTCAGGTCCAAATAGTTCACACCAGTGGTACTACACTCAGCAGTGAACTTTAAACCATACACATTACTATTCATAGACTCTACAAAGGATGTCAAACTATCCATACTCCCTTCCCAGAGCATGATAATATCATCTATATATCTTTTATAAAAGATCAAAGACTTGCTTTGATCCTTATAGATATTTTCTTGTTCCCACTTATTGAGCACCACATTAGCCACACTGGGGGCGTAGCGTGCCCCCATTGCCATGCCCCCAGTCTGGTTGTAGAACTCATTCATGGCCCAGAAAAAATTATTGCTCATGGCCAACTCAAGGCCTCTTACCAGAAAATGTATCTGGATTTTTTTGAGCTTAGATTCCCTCATGAGCGCCCACTTGAGGGATATTAGGGCATCTTTATGTTTAATGTTGGTATACAAGGACTCGATGTCTACTGTAACCGGGATGGTTGAGTCATTGGCTGTAATTTCTTCTAAAGATACCATGAGATCTTTGCTGTCTTTTAGGTATGAGGGGCTCTGTGATACTAAGGGTTTGAAAAACCCATCAAGGTATTCACCCAATCGCGAGAATAGGGAATCTATCCCACTGATTATGGGTCTACCTGGTGGGCATTCTTTGTCCTTATGAATTTTTGGTACTATATAGAGAACCGGAATTTTGGGAGCTTGTATTTGAATATAGTTTGCCTCTTTTTGATTTAATAAAGATTTTTTGAGGCCCTCCTCCACCCAGATTTTTAATTCTTCTTTTAATTTTAGTGTAGGATCCCCCTTTAATTTTTTTATAGGTCACTGCGTCATTGAGAAGTCTAGTTATTTCTTGGTAGTAATAATCACGAGTCATTACCACCAAACCCCCCCTTTGTCCGCTGGTCTTACCACTATTTGTTTATTTTCCTCTATTGATTTTATGCCTTCCCAGATAGCTTGATTAGATACATGTTTTTTGATTTCCAATTCCCTAGTTTCATCTTGCACCATTGTTCTAAAAACTTCGATATGGTGATTTTTCCCCTTCCCAGGATTGAATACTGAGTTGTTTTTTAGACTACTATGTATATATTGTTGATTAATATTACCCTCACCCATGATAGGTGCTTGTTTGGCATAATATTTTTTGATGTTTAATTTGTGGACATATTTTTCAATATCTACAAATAATTCAAATTTATCTACATTTTTATCAGGTGCAAATTTTAATCCTTGGTTTAACACTGCCAATTCTTGATCTGTGAATAGGGCACCTGCCAAATTATATATCCCTTGGTTTACCTGTTCCTTTTTCTTTTTTTTCCCTTTCCTTCTCGTCGCCCTCTTTTTCTATAAGGTCTTTGGGGACCTGCGGGGCATTGGATGGAATGTGATAGGGCTCCTTCCAATCCCTCCATTCCCCCCCGGGTAGGGGTTTTGATAGGGCCCCGGTCTACCTCTAAAATTTCCCCTAAAAGCTCCCCGTGGGGGTCTAGGTGGATAGTAGTTCCTATTTTGTTCGTAGTAACCGTATTCTGCCCCTCTATTGTCCAGTGGTGCAAACCGATTATAGGTATGTACTGGATGGGCTGGGGGATAAGGATAAGGACTGGGTTGGTGATAATAATTATTTTTTGGATTATTAGGTGTTTTGGTCGTTTTTTTAGGAGTACTGGAGACTTTAGATCAGTGGTTCTCAACCTTTCTAGTGCCGTGACCCCTTGATGAAATTTCCCAAGTTGTGGGGACCCCCAACAGTAAAATAATTTTCGTTGGTCCCTCATTGCTGTAATTTTGCGACTGTTATGAATCGAAATATAAATATCTGATATGCACGATGTATTTTCATTCTTACAAATTTAAACATCTTAAAGCGTAGTGATTAATGACAACAACAATCTGTTATATATAGTGCAAAATAATTTATTTATAATTAACATATAAGTAACCAATAAATAACATGTTTACGACTTGCGTTTATTTAATTTTTTTCATTGTGTATTGAACAGTATTTACCGTATTGTATAATTATGTGAAAACAAAGCGTAACAACGGTAACAATCTTAGACAGTCTTAATATAATAACAGTAAACGACATTGCTACAAAATTGCTGCGAAACCATGCATCAAAAAACGAAAGCGTCAGTGCGAACACTGGGGTTGCTTCTTTCTCACCAGATCAGAAATTCTCGGGGCAGTCTTTGCAAGAGCACAACGAAGATCATCTTCTGCAACAAGTCTACTTCTGTATTTAGACTTGATAACCAACAAGCTTGAAAAGCCTGTTTCACAAAGATATGTAGTCGGAAATGGAAGAAGAAGGCGCAACACAATCTCAGACAGAACAGGATATGACTGCAAACACTTGATCCAGAATTTATTAACGGACATGGAAGAGAAATCATTTTTTGCTGCATCGCTGGTAATGAGATCAATGAACTCCTCTTGTGCATTCTCAGGAACATCTTCAACTTTGACTGTGAATGGACATCTAGCAAGTGAAAACGGGGTGTCAGGAAAATTTGGAAAGTACAATGAAATTTCGTCCGCAAGCATTTGCAAGTGTTCTTTGACAGAACTTATTGTTTTAATCCTTTTGTCAAGTTCAATTTCATTTTCTTCAAAGAAAGCAGATAAGTTGGGCAACATGTAAATCTTATTTTCATCCAATTTTTGTTGCCAAAGTTGAATTTTCATTTGGAATGATCGGATCTTTTCAGACAAATCAAGGCATGTTGCATTTGGTCCTTGAAGTGATAAATTTAACTCGTTCAAGATTGCAAAGATGTCAACCAAGTAAGCTATTTTCTGCAGTTCATTTTCATCGCTGAAAAGTGCTTCAAACTGTGGTTTTGCTTTCTGATTAAAAAACGTTTTTAGTTCATTACGAAGATCAAAAACACGTTTTAAAACTTTTCCTCTTGACAACCATCTCACTTCAGTGTGAAATAACAGAACGTTAGCGGAAGCTTCCAATTCATTACAAAGTTTCGAAAAGAGTCGACTATTTAAAGCACTCGCTTTTACAAAATTGACGGCACTTATGACGCTTTTCATTACGTCTTGTAACTCTTGTGGTAGTGTCTTCGTTGCTAAAATTTGTCGATGAATCATACAGTGAGTTCCAATGGCTTTTGGTGATTCATTCAATACCAAACGTTGAAATCCAGACCGACATCCTAGCATAGCTGGAGCACCATCTGTGCAAACACCACAAACCTTTTCCCAAGAGATCTTGTGTTTTTCCAGAAATGAACCAATTGTGTCAAATACATCACGTGCAGTAGTTGTTGTTTCAAGAGGTTTGCAAAAAAGAAACTCATCTTTAAAGTCGCCATCATGAATATACCTCACGTAAACCAGTAAATGAGAACAGTTTGCAACATCTGTAGATTCATGAAGCTGGATGCTAAATATTCCAAGTGGAGCAGATTTCATTTCCTGGATTACCTGATAAATAATATCAGCAGACATGTCATCTATTCTCCTACTGACAGTGTCGTTGGATAAGGAAACTGCACTCAATTTCTTAACAAATTTGGCTCCAATCATAACGTGAACAATGTCTTTGACTGCTGGCAACAGCAAATCCTCGGCAATGTTGTGAGGTTTCTTAGCTCTGGCGATTCTGAGAGCCACCAAATATGAAGCTTCAACGGCTGCTAGGTTTTGCTTGTGGTACTTGCCACCAGTATCAAGTCTGCTTTTCTTGACACCATCAGCTTTGTTTTTAAAATACTGGATATCCTTGCCAGCAAAGCTTGGATGCTTGGTATCAAAATGACGTTTCAGTTTGTTGGGCTTCATAGATTCGGCTGATAGAACTTTATTACAAATAATACATTGCGGTTTCTCAATTCCTGCTGCAACTATTGAAGTGAAACCATACTTGTAAAAATTGTCACAGTAGCTTCTCTTCTTAAGGTTCTTCTCTCTATGATCCATTATCATGGGCTCTCTGATAAAAATATTATAAGAATAGCTTCAATAACACAGACTATTATCAACGCCTAAGACTCCCCCATCCCAAAATCTCACCCTGTCTCTTGCCTAACACATCTACAGACAGAATTACAAAAGTTTAATTCCCTCTCAAAAATTATTGTGCTCAGTGACATAGCTTGGTAAATAAATTTACATCATAGCGGACCACACCAAGTTCTCAGACTCAGACAGCGTGAGTCTGCTTATATTCAAATCATAAAATCTTACTTACCCAAGACTACCCTGCCTACAGGGTGACATGGCCGATGTGTGATTCCACTGCAGAACATGGAGCGTTGTCACCCTCCTACAGGAACTGGAAAAATAATAGCTGTACTTGCAGGGCCAACAGGTAATAAAACTGCTACAGGGGACTCAGATACCAAACATTGCAGTGTGACATAGCACATCATGGACGGCAGTGTTATCTTCCCTAGAGTTCCACCTGAAGGCATCGGGAGAAAGGTTAAGGACAGCAGGAGAACACTGCTTGGGAGTCTCCATTGAGGAAGCAGCCATGTGGGCTGGTGAGTTCAGTCAGAGGACTGAAGAGCATGCCTGATGGGACTGGGAGCTGTCTGGGATGGATGCAAGGTCAGTCAGGAGGACTGTGGAGTGAGCAGGAGAAAGAGGCAGTTGCAGCCAGGAGGGCTGGCAGTACCTGAAGAGGTGGTACTGGGCTCAGTAGCCACAAGTGAGATAGCTAGCACAGAGAAATTTTTGCTACACTAAAGGGGTCCGGGGCCTCTGCCTGCAAAGGGTGGTTCTCTCTATCTGGCTGTGCAAGTCTGTGCCAGATCAACCAAAAATTGTGCTAGCTAGCTAATCCTGGAACCTGTAGTTCTAAGAGTTTGTGCTGGAGGAAGAGGGGAGTTTCTGCAAGCAAGAGTTGTGCAGGAGGCAGAAGGAGTGTATATAGTTTTGGTCCTAATCTTACTATCTTTTGATCAAGTGGGCATCCTATATTGCAAATCTTCATTCAAATTTAACCCCTCAATAAAACAACACAAACAACTTCTGGACTGCTCTCTGACTCTGAATGCGGTGAAGTGTGCTGTGTGCCTGGCTGGGCAGGAAGAGATCCGGGGAGCGGTGTACGGAGTCTGTGTATCGGCAGGGCCGGCCCTACCATGGGACCAGATGGTACCATTGTACCAGGCGGCACTTTCAGGGGGGCGGCAAGTTGCCGACCGCCCGCCATCCCCTTCCGCCCGCTCCACTCCCCCTGCACTCAGGCCCGGCGCTGCCACGGCCACTGGTTCCCTATCGCAATGCATGACTGTGACAAACAGTAGTAGTCCTTGCCGCCGTGCAGTCCTGTGGAGGAAGAGGAGGGGGTCAGTAGGTGGATCCATGTGCTCCCCTCCCCCGGCTCCTCCTCTTCTCCCGCGCTCTGCGAATCTCCTACCAAGTACCATATGCAGAGCGCGGATAATGGACACCGCCGCCGCCGCTGAGCAGCTCCTTCACTTCCTCTCCAGGATGGACGGAGAGCCAGTATCAAGGTACTGTGCATGACGGTCCGCTGCCCAACACTGACAGCATCCAGTGACTTCACTCCCTGAACGAGGGCGCCCGAACTTCCCTGCTACCAGCCGCTGATGACCTCACACACAGCCCTAATGCTATGATGTCACGGTGTCACCTACTGTCTCCTGTCATCATCATGCTCCTCGTCATCCCCCTGTTCCTGGCATCCCACCACCCTACCTCTGAGGCCTGTCATACATTTTATCACCCCGTGTCATCTCCATCCCCCCTGTCAGCTTCCTACCACCCACCCGAGTCATCTCCATCCTCCCTATCAGTTTCCTTCCCCCCCCGTGTCATCTCCATCCTCCCTGTCCGCTTCCTACCACCCACCCGTGTCATCTCCATCCCCCCTGTCAGCTTCCTACCACCCACCCGTGTCATCTCCATCCCCCCTGTCAGCTTCCTACCACCCACCTGTGTCATCTCCATCCCCCCTGTCAGCTTCCTACCACCCACCCGTGTCATCTCTATCCCCCCTGTCAGCTTCCTACCACCCACCCGTGTCATCTTTATCCCCCCTGTCAGCTTCCTACCACCCACCCGTGTCATCTCCATCCCCCTGTCAGCTTCCTACCACCCACCCGTGTCATCTCCATCCCCCCTGTCAGCTTCCTACCACCCACCCGTGTCATCTCCATCCTCCCTGTCCGCTTCCTACCACCCACCCGTGTCATCTCCATCCCCCCTGTCAGCTTCCTTCCACCCACCCATGTCATCTCCATCCTCCCTGTCAGCTTCCTACCATCCCCTGTAATCTTCATCCCCGTCAGCTTCCTACCATCCACCCGTGTCATCTCCATCCCCCCTGTCAGCTTCCTACCACCCACCCGTGTCATCTCCATCCCCCCTGTCAGCTTCCTACCACCCACCCGTGGTATCTCCATCCTCCCTGTCAGCTTCCTACCACCCACCCGTGTCATCTCCATCCCCCCTGTCAGCCTTCTACCACCCACCCGTGTCGCCTCCATCCTTCCTGTCAGCTTCCTACCACCCACCCGTGTCATCTCCATCCTCCCTGTCAGCTTCCTACCACCCCCTGTAATCTTCATCCTCCCTGTCAGCTTCCTACCACCCCCTGTAATCTTCATCCTCCCTGTCAGCTTCCTACCACCCACCCCTGTCATCTTCCTACCACCCCCTGTAATCTTCACCCCCCCCTGCCAGCTTCCTACCACCCCACCCCCTTAAATTTACTGGTGCACATCACATATGATGGACGCAGGCACATTTTTTTTGGGGGGGGGGCACGTAGCTGGTCTTGCCTAGGGTGCCAAATTGCCTAGCACCGTCCCTGCCTGCACTGTGAGGCAAATTGCCACCAGCCAGCCCGTTCCGCCCGCTGCACTGTGAGGCAAATTGTTGCCAACCCGTTCCGCCCGCTCCACTGTGAGGCAAATTGACGCCTGCCCGCCAGCCAGCCCGCTCCACCTGTTCTTCCCGCACGCTCCATTCACCTGGGCGCCGGGCCCAGGTAAAAGGAGTGTGCGGGCAGAACAGGGGAGCAGTCAGCGGGCGGGACAGTCAGCAGGTGATCGGGCTTGCTGGCCAATCAGCGGGCGGGGGAGCAGAGAGATGACATCATCTCTCACTGCCCGCCCTGCATCACTGCAGTTCCACCCCCACTGTGCGGGCAGCAGAGAGATTACATTATCTCTCTGCTGCCTGCCTTTACTCTGGGACACAGCAAGTGGCAATCTGCTATGTGTGGCAGGTGACGTCATGGCAAGTGACAATCCGCTATGTGTGGCATGTGACGTGGCAAGTGACAATCTGCTATGTGTGGCAAGTGACAATCCGCAATGTGTGACAGGTGGCGTTGTGGCAAGTGACAATCCGCAATGTGTGACAGGTGGCAAGTGACAATCAGCTACGTGTGGCAGGTGACATCTGCAATGTGTGGCAGTTGGCAAATGACAATCCGCATCTGGTGACAGGTGACACGGCAAGTGAAAATCCGCATCTGAAGGCAGGTGACGTTGGCAAGTGACACGCTCGGGGCTCCCACTGATTCTGTAATATGGTGAGTTTAACTATTTTATTTTATATAACAATGTAATAATAGAAATAATGCACTTTAAGCATTTTTATTATTATTATAATTTTTACTAGTAATGGCAGTGATCTGCGATTTTTTTTTTTTTGGTAGACTGCGACATTGCGGTGGACAGGTCGGACACTTTTGACACATTTTTGGGACCATTGACAGCTATACAGCAATCTGTGCTATAAAAATGCACTGATTACTGTGTAAATGTCACTGTCAGGGAAGGGGTTAAATGTGTTCCCTGGGAGGTGTTTTTAACTGGGGGGGGTGGGAATGACTGAAGGAGGAGAGAGATCTCTGTTCCTAATCACTAGGAACAGCAGATCTGTCTCTCCTCCCCTGTCAGAATAGGGATCTGTCTGTTTACATTGACAGATCCCCATTCTGGCTCTCTGTGGAGCGATCGTAGGTGGCCGGCTGGCATTGCGGCCGCCGGCCACGCACAGGTTCTTTTATACTCCTATATACATGTATAGAGCCATGACAGGTCCTCTTTATACTCCTTTATACATGTATAGAGCCATGACAGGTCCTCTTTATACTTCTATACATGTATAGAGCCATGACAGGTCCTCTTTATACTCCTACATACATGTATAGAGCCATGACAGGTCCTCTTTATACTCCTACATACATGTATAGAGCCATGACAGGTCCTCTTTATACTCCTATATACATGTATAGAGCCATGACATGTACTTTTATACTCCTTTATACATGTATAGAGCCATGACAGGTCCTCTTTATACATGTATAATGCCATGACGGCCCCCTTTTTATACTCCTATACATGTATAGAGCCATAAAAGGTCCTCTTTATACTCCTATATACATGTAAACAACCATAACAGGTCCTCTTTATACTCCTATATACATGTATAGAGCCATGACAGGTCCACTTTAGTTATCATGATATAAAATAATGAATGTGGGGGCATTTTGATGGGCGGGATTTTTTTTTTGGAGGGGGGGGGGCAGCATTTCATTCTTGGTACCAGGCAGCACAATGTCTTGGGCCGGCACTGTGTATTGGGGAGAGGAGTGCGGAGTGTATAACACTGACCCCGGGTGAGTGGCAGAGAGACAAGAGGAGACCATTATAGGAACTACTAGGACCCACCTAAAGAGCCACTATCTCCCACCAGAAAAGCGCTGTTAAATCATATTTGGGCAAGATAACTGCCAGCACAGAGCACCTCTTGTTTGTGATCTATATTGTTCATGGGAGAAGATCCCTTTACCAATACATTGCACAAAGCACTTTAGTGACACCATATAGGTTTTTATTAGTACACAAGAATAACTGCGCCAACCTATGTGTAAAATATTATAAATCATATGCTTCGTCTGTTATTCATTCACAATCTATTGATTGATGATGTTAAAGCGGAGTTCCACCCAAAAATTGAACTTCTGCTTTTGGGATTCCTACCCCCTTTCAGGGGGAGGGGGGAGCAGATACCTGTCTAATACAGGTATTTCGCTCCCACTTCCGGGCATAGATAGCCGAGCCACCCGCGGCTATCTACGCCACGTCCGGTGCCCCCTCTGTCCCACACAGGTCCCAAAAGACAGCAGGGACCAGTGGGATCACGCAGCGGGAGTCGCGCATGCGCAGCAGGGAACCAGGCTGTGAAGCCGCAAGGCTTCACTTCCCGATTCCCTTACCAAAGATGGCGGCGGCAGCAGCCGAGAGGCAGATCGGCTTCGGGCGCCGACATTGCGGACAGGTAAGTATCCTTATTTTAAAAGTCAGCATCTGCAGTATTTGTAGCTGCTGACTTTTAAAAAAAAAATGGGCAGAACTCTGCTTTAAAGCGGAGGTGCAGCCACCAAAAAAAAATAAAAAAAAAGTCAGCAGCTACTAACAGTGTAGCTGCTGACTTTTAACAAGGGCACTTACCTGTCCTACTCGCCCGCGATGTCGGTCCCGCCACGGCGCTCGATCGCTGCTGGCAGGTCCCAGCTCCTCCATCCTGAGTAAGGGAAACAGGTAGTGAAGCCGTAAGGCTTCACTGCCCGTTTCCTACTGCGCATGCGCCACTCGCACGGCGCTTTGTAAATGGGCGGCTTGCCTTCTGGGATACACACAGTTCCCAGAAGGCAGCGCGGCCCATTCACAAGAAGAGGAAGCGGAAGGAGACCCACCGCAGACGAGAAGAGGAGGCAGAGAAGAGGCAGATTAGGGGACCTCCGCATAGCAACAGGCATTTAGGGTGAGTATAATTTTAGTTATTTTTTTCTATTAATTTTTTTTTATTTTTTTTTGGATTTTTAATAGAATTTTTTTTTCAGGGTGGACCTCCGCTTTAAGTCCAACATGACGTGTCTATGCAAGAAAAAAATTATTATGGAACAATTCAAATCATTTATATATATAAACATCCCAGTTGGTTCCTCAAAAGTGGTTATTCCGTGCCAATGCTAGATATACAAAGTGTATAGCACCCAAACATGTATCTAGCTAGCACTGGCACGGAATAACCATTTTTGAGGAACCAACTGGGACGTTTATATATAAATGATATGTATTGTTCCACAATTTTTTTTTGCACAGTCATGTCAGACTTATGTAATCATGATCTATGTATTGATTGCACCGCTTTGATTGTGACAAACAGTGACAAACAGTACAAAAATGACTTAATTACCGTTTTTTAGTGCCTGACTAGCCGAAGTCCCTCAGGTGTTCGTTCCGTCAGCATCAGCAACCCGTCTATTGTGTTAACCGGAAGTGACTTCGCGGCCATCTTGGTACTCTCGTGGGCAGTAAGGCTACAGTTAGAAGTCGGCAAGCGGACATCTTTTTACACCCGCCAAAGTCTTTTATTTTACACTTATTTTTACCAGTAAACTGAGCTTACATACTATATAAGGTTTATATAGTATATATTCTCAGTTTCCTGGTAAAAATACGTGTAAACTGCAAGACTTTGGTGGGTGTATAAAGATGTCCGCTTGCCAACTTCTAACTGTAGCCTTACTGCGGACGAGAGTACCAAGATGGCGGCGCCGGAACGTAATTTCCGCACGGGTTCTCCTCTCCCGGAAGTGACGTCTTGCTGGCCGAGACGGACAGACTCCGGCGTACACAGTAATTTCGGGTCCGTCTCGGCCAGCTTTCGCGACCCCCGGCGAATCGGCAATCGACCCCCCGGGGGGTCGCGACCCCCGGGTTGAGAACCGCTGCTTTAGATGGTTTGCTCTGTGGCGCTACTATAGTGTGAGCCTCCGACTCCCTCTCCAATGATGATTCCAATGGGGGAGAGGATGAGATGGTATCTTGCCACATATACACCTTATTTTCTTCGAAATCTTTAATATCCCTTTGATATTTTTTTTATTTTTTATTTTTAACCACTTAACGACCGCCCACTGTAAATATACGTCAGCAGAATGGCACCGACAGGCAGAATCACGTATATGTACGTGATTGCCTTTGTATAGTTGGGGGGTCCGATCGGACCCCCCTTCTTTACAGTGAGCGGTCGTTTTACCTTCGGGAGCGATCCGACATGAGGGGACGGCCGTTCGATTCCGGCCACCCCCTCTCGATCGCTCCCGGCGAATGAGAGAGCTTCCCCTGCCTGCCAGGAAGGAGGAAGTGATGTCATCTCTCCTGGGGCGCTCACATATACCGAGCGCCGTACAGGAGAAGATGCCAGGTTAGTACACAAAACAGCACACTGACACCAGGACACATAGGCACATAAATCGCCACCCCAGGCCCCCCCAGACACCCCCAGATCACCCCCAGCCCCCCCGATCACCCCCCAGCCCCCCCCAGCCCCCAGTCACAGTGTCACTGATTGCAGTGACCATTTATTTAGTGATCACTGCAATCAGTGACATTTGTGACTGTAAAAGTGTCAGTACATTTAGTTTTAGGTCCAGTGTAGCCCCCTAACCCCCCTAATAAAGGTTTAACCCCCTGATCACCCCCCAGATAACCCTTTCACCCCCTATCACCACTGTCACTAAGCAATCATTTTTCTGATCGATGTCTTAGCGTCGGTGATGCTGATCGGTAGCCAGTATTTTTTTTTAGGTTCGCCGCAGGTTTTTATAGCGTCGGGTACCCCCATATATTACCTAATGAAGGTTTAACCCCCTTGATCGCCCCCCAGGTAACCCTTTCACCCCCTATCACCACTGTCACTAAGTTATAATTTTTCTGATCGATGTCTTAGCGTCGGCGATGCTGATCGGTAGCCAGTAATTTTTTTTAGGTTCGCCGCAGGTTTTTATAGCGTCGGGTACCCCCATATATTACCTAATAAAGGTGTAACCCCCTTGATCACCCCCCAGGTAACCCTTTCACCCCCTAGCACCGCCGTCACTATGCGATCATTTTTCTGATCGATGTCTTAGCGTCGGTGATGCTGATCGGTAGCCAGTAATTTTTTTTAGGTTCGCCGCAGGTTTTTATAGCGTCAGGTACCCCCATATATTATCTAATAAAGGTTTAACCCCCTGATCGCCCCCCCAGGTAACCCTTTCACCCCCTATCACCACTGTCGCTAAGCAATCGTTTTTATGATCGTTGTCTTAGTGTCGGTGATGCCGATAGGTAGCCAGAATTTTTTTTTTAGGTTCGCCGTCAGGTTTTTATATAGCGTCAGGTACCCCCATATATTACCTAATAAAGGTTTTAACCCCCTAATTGCCCCTAGTTAACCCTTTCACCAGTGATCATCATATAAGTGTTACGGGTGACGCTGGTTAGTTAGTTTGCTTTTTATAGTGTCAGGGCACCCGCCGTATATAACCCAATAAAGGTTTAACCCCCTGAACGCCCGGCGGGTGATATCAGTTAGGTTTTAGCGTCAGAGAGGGTCTGCGTCACACCCCAGGCAGCGTCAGGTTAGTGCCAGTAGCGCTAACACCCACACGTGAAGCATACACCCCCCTTAGTGGTATAGTATCTGATCAGCTCAATATCTGATCAGATCTATACTAGCGTCCCCAGCAGTTTAGGGTTCCCAAAAACGCAGTGTTAGCGGGATCAGCCCAGATACCTGCTAGCACCTGCGTTTTGCCCCTCCGTCCAGCCCAGGCCACCGAAGTGCAGTATCGATCGATCACTGTCACTTGCAAAACACAACACACATAACTGCAGCGTTCGCAGAGACAGGCCTGATCCCTGCGACTCCAGTGCTGTAGGAGGTAATTTCACCACCACAGTTAAAAAAAAAAGCATATATGCCGAAGCATTGGGGCAGCAGGAGCGGAGGAGCGATTTTGCTCCTAATGCCGCGTATATACGGTCGAAATTCCGACGGAGGCTTGCCCGTGGAAAAGTCTGACCATATGTACGCGGCATAACTTTTGCGAGAAGATGCCCCCATGCTTCGGCATATATAAATGGTGCACGTATGCCCATCATTAGAAGTGGGTGGATGAAGGGCGGTATTCTAATGGTGGGCATACCCACCGATCAATCTTTTTTTTTCGTTCAGCCAACAGGCTGCATGAAAAAAAAGATTACAATACATGTCCAACAAGGACCAGCAACGTACTGGTATGTTGCTGGACTTTGAATGTTTATACCAGAATGATGCCTGCGGGTATAGGTATCATCTTGGTATCATTCTTTTCAGCCAGCGGCCGGCTTTCATGTAAAAGCAATCCTAGTGGCTAATTAGCCTCTGGACTGCTTTTACAAGCAGTGGGAGGGAATGTCCCCCCCCCCCCCGGATATAAAAAGCGCCATTGGGAAATTGGGAAAGCATTTTATCACACCGATCTTGGTGTGGTCAGATGCTTTGAGGGCAGAGGAAAGATCTAGGGTCCAATAGACCCCAGTTTTTTTCAAAAAAGAGTACCTGTCATTACCTATTGCTATCATAGGGGATATTTACATTCCCTGAGATAACAATAAAAGTGATAAAAATAAATAAATATGGAAGCAACAGTTTAAAAATAAAATAAAAAAGCAAAATTAATAATAAAAAAAAAAAAAAAGCACCCCTGTTCTGCCCTGCTCTTGCCCAATGGCGAACGCAAGCGTCGGTCTGGCGTCATATGTAAACAGCAATTGCACCATGCATGTGAGGTATCACCGCGAAGGTCAGATCGAGGGCAGTAATTTTAGCAGTAGACCTCCTCTGTAAATCTAACGGGGTAACCTGTAAATGCTTTTAAAGGCTTTTAAAAATGTATGTAGTTTGTCGCCAATGCGCGTTTGTGCGAAATTTTAAAGCATGTCGTGTTTGGTATCTATGTACTCGGCCTAAGATCATCTTTTTTATTTCATTAAACATTTGGGCAATATAGTGTGTTTTAGTGCATTAAAATTAAAAAAAGTGTATTTTTTCCCCAAAATATGCGTTTGAAAAATCGCTGCGCAAATACTGTGTAGAAAAAAAAATGCAACACCCACCATTTTATTCTGTAGGGCCTTTGCTTTAAAAATATATATAATGTTTGGGGGTTCAACATAATTTTCTTGCAAAAAAAAATATGTTTTCATGTAAACAAAAAGTGTCAAAAAGGGCTTTGTCTTCAAGTGGTTAGAAGAGTGGATGTAAGCTTCCTAATGTTGTGTATAAAATGCCAGAACAGTTCAAAACCCCCCCCAAATGACCCAATTTTGGAAAGTAGACACCCCAAGCTATATACTGAGAGGCATGTCGAGTCCATGGAATATTTTATATGTTGACACAAGTTGCGGAAAAAATAATTTTTTTTTTTTTTTTTTTTGCACAAAGTTGTCACTAAATGATATATTGCTCAAACATGCCATGGGCATATGTGGAATTACACCCCAAAATACATTCTGTTGCTTCTCCTGAGTACGGGGATACCACATGTGTGAGACTTTTTGGGAGCCTAGCCGCGTACGGGACCCCAAAAACCAAGCACCGCCTTCAGGCTTTCTAAGGGTGTCAATTTTTGATTTCACTTCTCACTGCCTATCACAGTTTCGGAGGCCATGGAATGCCCAGATGGCACAAAACCCCCCCCCCAAATGACCCCATTTTGGAAAGTAGACACCCCAAGCTATTTGCTGAGAGGTATTGTGAGTATTTTGCAGATCTCGCTTTTTGTCACAAAGTTTTGAAAATTGAAAAAAAAAAGAAAAAAAAAATGTTCTTTCTTCATTTTCAAAAACAAATGAGAGCTGTAAAATACTCACCATGCCTCTCAGCAAACAGCTTGGGGTGTCTACTTTCCAAAATGGGGTCATTTGGGGGGGTTTTGTGCTATTTTGGCATTTTATGGCCTTCAAAACTGTGATAGGTAGTGAGGAGTGAAATCAAAAATTTGCTCCCTTAGAAATCCTGGAGGCGGTGCTTGGTTTCCGGGGTCCCGTACGTGGCTAGGCTCCTAAAAAGTCCCACACATGTGGTATCCCCGTACTCAGGAGAAGCAGCAGAATGTATTTTGGGGTGCAATTCCACATATAACCATGGCATGTGTGAGCAATATATCATTTAGTGACAACTTTTTGTAATTTTTTTTTTTTTTGTCATTATTCAATCACTTGGGACAAAAAAAATATATTCAATGGGCTCAAGAGGCCTCTCAGCAATTTCCTTGGGGTGTCTACTTTCTAAAATGGGGTCATTTGGGGGGGTTTTGTGCTATTTTGGCATTTTATGGCCTTCAAAACTGTGATAGGTAGTGAGGAGTGAAATCAAAAATTTGCGCCCTTAGAAATCCTGAAGGCGGTGCTTGGTTTCCGGGGTCCCGTACGTGGCTAGGCTCCTAAAAAGTCCCACACATGTGGTATCCCCGTACTCAGGAGAAGCAGCAGAATGTATTTTGGGGTGCAATTCCACATATAACCATGGCATGTGTGAGCAATATATCATTTAGTGACAACTTTTTGTAATTTTTTATTTTTTTTTGTCATTATTCAATCACTTGGGACAAAAAAAAAAAATATTCAATGGGCTCAACTTGCCTCTCAGCAATTTCCTTGGGGTGTCTACTTTCTAAAATGGGGTCATTTGGGGGGGTTTTGTACTGCCCTGTCATTTTAGCACCTCAAGAAATGAGATAGGCAGTCATAAATTAAAAGCTGTGTAAATTCCAGAAAATGTACCCTAGTTTGTAAACGCTATAACTTTTGCGCAAACCGATAAATATACACTTATTGACATTTTTTTTACTAAAGACATGTGGCTGAATACATTGTGGCCTAAATGTATGACTAAAATTGAGTTTATTCGATTTTTCTTATAACAAAAAGTAGAAAATATCATTTTTTTTCAAAATTTTCGGTCTTTTTCCGTTTATATCGCAAAAAATAAAAATCGCAGAGGCAATCAAATACCATTAAAAGAAAGCTCTATTTGTGGGAAGAAAAGGACGCAAATTTCGTTTGGGTACAACATTGCATGTCCGCACAATTTACAGTTAAAGCAGCGCAGTGCAAAATTCTGAATTCACCTCTGGTCCTTTAGCTACCAAATGGTCCGGGGCTTAAGTGGTTAATTTCCCCGTCATATTTTAATAAATGGTTTTGTAAATTTGTTGCTTTCTCTACATATTCATTGTTGGATTTGAATGGCTCCATCCTTTCTTTGAGGTCAGCTATTTTAGCCTCCAAAATTTTATTTTTATTTTTCCGTCTTCTAATCATAAGTTGCGTGAGCTTCTGCTCACATGCATTAAAAAATTGGTACCATTCGTCCAACAATTGAAGGTCTTCAATTCCATCATTGGGACTGACATCCCACCTTAACCTTCTGGAGGTAAGATTTTTTCCAATGTACATTTCAAAAGAGGCTATGTCCCACCATAGCCTGATTTGTTTCTCCATATCAAACTGTAAAGCCCTGTACACACGATCGGATAACCTATGGATTTTCGTCCGATGGATTTGTCCATCGGAAATCCGATGAAACTGTTTTTCATCAGTCTTGGCCACACACCATCAGTCAAAAAACCGACCGTTCCAAACGCGGTGACGTAAAACACTCCGATGAGCCGAGAAAAATTAAGTTTAATGCTTCTGAGCATGCGTCGACTTGATTCTGAGCATGCGTGGGTTTTTTAACCGATGGACTTGCCCATAGACGATCGGAAATTCCCATCGGTTTTTTATCCATCGGAAAATTTTAAAACACGTTCTATTTTTTACAACCGATGGAAAAAAGACCGATGGGTACCATACACGATCGGTTGGTCTGATGAAAATCATCCATCGGACGGTTTTCATCAGTCAAACCAATCGTGTGTACGGGGCTTAACTGTTTAAAGCCCCTTTCAAGATCTAAATTGGGACTGGGGGCTTGTTGAAATATTTCTTCTATGTTGACGTGTCGTTCCTTCATAAAGTTGAACACATCCATGGCTGCGTGAGTGATTTAAAGATCAATCCACAATTTTGTGATATTTAAATAAACAGTGGTAAAGTGAACTCCGTGCCAAACAATTACGTGGACTATCTAAACAATAGATAATAAAATATTCATCTACTGAAACAATAAATAAATTAATAGCTGTAAATAAGCTGCTCCCCTGTGAAGTGTGGACTCCCAGTGATAAAATAATTGTTATAGGGGGCGCTATATAAATTAATGTGACTAAATACCATGTGTGATCCCACCTGGGATCCTAGCAAGGCCAAAATTTATCTATAGAAGAGCCCCAGGACTCAGAAATAAAATAGCAAAAAATGTACCGGATCCCCCAAAGAAACCTTCTACTTTTTTAGATAGTGTTGGTTTCCACTTCTGCACAAGATCTAAAGCATGCAGAACAACCAGAAAACCAGGGGCCTCTAAAAAGATTTCCAATTTCCAATCCAAAGTCACTGGTGAAAGTTTCAAGATTAAATCATTTATGACTTGTAATTCTGATCATGTGACCTATGTGCTGGAGTGCCCATGTTCTCTTCAGTACGTAGGCCGCACTACCAGGAATTTGAAAACCAGGATTAATGAACATCTAAAACACATTAAAAAGTTTTCCTAACCATAGTGTCTCCAGACACTTTAAAAGGTTTTGCAATAGTGACCCATCATTGTGCACCTTTTATGGTATTGATAAAATATCCAAACATTGGAGGGGCACTCATATGACCCGTGAGATCTCCAAAAATGAAACCAAGTGGCTGTACAAATTAAAAACTATGCAGCCACTGGGAATGAATATTGAAATAGACCTGAATTGTTTTCTTGCTAATAATTAGCTATCCCTTATTAGGATGTAATGTTGGTGATAAACAAATTATTATTTTTCCTCCATTAGTCTACATTAATCCTAAGAGAATTGGTCCTTCCCGCCAATTATGGGAAGTGTGAGGCTTAATTGGCCTCTAAGACAAGATTATTGTGTCTATACAGCCAATAAAAATGAGTTACTAATAAAATTAAATCCCCATTTCCCTATATTTTTCCCTTCCATTTTTTAATTAGAATGTTAATGAGATCACATATGGTATGTGCCTTTTAGAATAGGAACACTAGGGGGCATGATAGGGTATTAACAAATTACACTGCAATCATTGTCCATGTGGTATATATGCTTAGCAGCAATATTCCACATTGTCTTAATGAGAACATATCCCAATGATTATATATCAATTACAGTCAACTACCCGATAGGTAAACACGCGAGTGCTATTAGGGTATATATTGTGGCATATATATTGGTGGAGGATCAATTTCATACTACACTTCAAAATTACTTTGAGACATTGAATGGGCATGTTTGATGGTCGAACAACTTATTCACTATATTCTTTCAAGATATATCACAACAGCAAGCAGGAGTTTATGTTGGATATGGACTTTCATTGATTATTTTGAATCACTAAATTGGGACTTTATTCATATATTATATTAATGATTGTGTTTTGGAAATTAATTATTGATTCACTCATCACATGCATTATATATTATTTATTATTTTTTATTATATGTGCTATAGTTACTAGGATCCCCGGTGGGATCACACATGGTATTTAGTCACATTAATTTATATAGCGCCCCCTATAACAATTATTTTATCACTGGGAGTCCACACTTCACAGGGGAGCAGCTTATTTACAGCTATTAATTTATTTATTGTTTCAGTAGATGAATATTTTATTATCTATTGTTTAGATAGTCCACGTAATTGTTTGGCGCGGAGTTCACTTTGCCACTATTTTACAGCATTATAGCATTAGTTTTATCACAATAAATCTTTTGTAAAATACTATACCGGGCTCCAGAAGTCCACATCCGGTTCTTCCAGGATTTCAGGCTCTTTTTGCTCCAGAGAATGCTCATCTAGGCTGCAGGGTAGGCTGGAGGGAAGACTGGAAAGTGATGGCTTCACTTCAAACTGGTCATTTAGAAAGCTCAATCTGCTGTTGCTCCTGACCTCTGTGAATTCAGGACCTTAATGCGCTCCCTCCTGTATGTGTCTCTCAAGGTCCCAACTTTGTGATCCACCTCAAGGAGGATTGCTTGGGGCATTCGTGTCTGCACAAATTGGAGCATGATCTTCAGCGCTGCCGTCCTTGCCCCTTTTTTTTTTATGGATGGGGTTTTTTGTCTCCCACAAAGCAGGCAGCTCCCTGTATTTGTCTATGAACTCAATAAAGAAATCTTTATTCTTGAAAGCAATCATTCTTTCTGCAAGACAAAACATATGAGACAGAAATACTAATGTCAGTCTAAACTCTAGTAATTTTTATCCCCATATAGGCCACAATATCTATGCAGTATAGGCCACTGATGTCCCAAGTTAAAATCTTACCTTCGGTCTCACGTTCGTTGCATTCACTCCTATCTCCGCACACAGAACGTAGTTACGACACATGCGTGTTAGCTTTATATACACTAGGCATGTGTGAAACTCCGCACACGTCGCCCGCCCATGATGTTCTTTCTCGAATATTCCCCGCCCCTTCTCTTTCGGCGCGCAGTGGGAGACGACATGGCGGAGTCACAGCAGGTGTCTGCTAATTCGTCTAATGACGAGACAAGCCCAGAGCATGAAACGTCACGATCAAGGAGGCATCTAATATACAGACATCAAATATGTCCTTTGCAGAGATGGCGGAGATGGTGGACATATTGAAAAAGTCGGATTATGATGGCAAGCATGGGCCGTATACCCACCCTAATCTAAGGAAGGCCAAAATAATGCGAAAAGTTGTAAAAAGTCTGCAGAAACATTTTGGGGTACGAAGATCGAAAGAGCAGCTTAGAAAGAGGTGGCCTGACCTCAAACTGAGGGAGCCAGAGCAGTACAGGAGTATCAAGAGAATGCTTAAAAAAAGTAAGTATTTCTCCTGTGTTCCTATTATTTTATTATCAGAACTTGCATGTTGCTCCATGTGCTTTTTTTTTTACTATTGGACACTTGAAATGTCAACTTTCAGGTTAGTGGGCACAGTAATCGGTCATTATAGACACATCGTTCACCCACTACATACAATGTTTTTTGAAGATACAGGGTAAAATTCATTTTGACATGCCTGTTTGTATTCCAAAAATGTTATTACATTGTTGTCTAGATGATGTTTGTAACTAGAATGAAATGCAAACTTGATTCAGTGTAAAGGAGAGGACACTCAGCAGATGTTTACACATCTGCACTCTGGAGCACTAGTGTGGGACATCAGAACAACCTTTTTAGGGTGTCCCACACAGGTGCTCCAGTGGATACTTGGGGTGTCTACATGTGTGAAATTTGTCCAAAAAAGGTAAGTAGTCAAGATTTGGGAAGTGAAAAATAATGTCTTCAGCTTTGAACTCTGCCCAAACAGACAATTGTACACCACTTCCAAGCAATGTATCATATTCCTATTTTTTTCCCTCAAATATCTGTGTGCTAAGTATACCTTTTGTTTCATTCTCATAGGGGAGAGAAGACTGGGAGGACACCACTCCGAGGAGCACAGGAACCCCACACCTCAGAAAGAACCCCAAACCCAGGATGTGGAGGAAGGAGAAGTGGAGGAAGGAGAAGTGGTTGATGTGGTAGAACTTGTCACCACAACAGGTCAGTGTCTGTCACCACAGCTTCAGGTAAGAGATGTAGGCCTGCATATTTATAAACCTTTTTTTTATTTTTAGGGGATGAACATGTTGGTGAGGAAGAAACTCCTTGTTTCTCCAGTGCTAGTACACAAAGAATGTAAGTGAAGGGAGCTGTTTTAAGCTCCCCGAGCTCATGGGAATGTGGCAGAGGGGAAGTTTCTAGTTCCCCCCTCTCACACCTGGCAGATAATTAGGTATATTATTAAGGTAAGGGAAGCTAGGGACCAATAACAGGGCATAGGTCGGGTCACATGGCAAGTAGGAAAATTCTGGAAGTTGGGAGAGGTATTTAAGGCAGAGAAGCAAGCTGCCTGTGACCTGAGGATCAGGCAACCCTTTACCTTTGAACGCCTGTGTTTCCCTGCGCATTCCTGTGACAGCATGGAGAACCTGCTTCGCCGCATCCTTGAAAGAGCTGGAGCTGAAGACGGGGAATCTTGGCTGCAGCACTGCCTTTCCATGCCCCCAGCACCGGAGCTCCAGGACCTGGCTTACACCCCTGCCGGAGACCAAGCGGTGTCAGCTGCCTCCGCATCTTCCTCCGCAGCCGCCGCGGCATCTGCATCCTCAGCCACCTCTACTGGCATCCCTTTTTCATCATATCCTCCCGTCAGTATTCCCCGCCCAGCGGACTCTGAAGCTGCGTTCACATGGGGAGCAGAGGTGGGCTCAGTCAGCATTCCCATTGGCGGCAGGGCAGAGGAGGCATCCATCGAAGGTTCCTGCTCCTGTCGGTGACCCGGACGTACTGCCAGAGAAGAGGAGGAGGTCCCTTAGAAGCTCGTCCACGGCTTCAAGCAAACAGACATCAACCAGCAAGAGCAGCCATAGAGGAGTGTCTGGCAAGGGACAGCTCTCGTCGCGCCGCGGTACTCCTACAGCGCCCTCCAGTGGCCAGTCCTCTCTTCACATGTCTTTTTCTCCACAGGTTTCATCCCAGGTTATCCCTGCATCATTCACCCACACAGAAGAATCCGGGCTGCTGGCTGGGAATGGCGGCAGCACAGGACAGGCTATCTCAAGCTCCAGCACTGCTACGGGTCCAGGTAATGACACTTTTACTCAGTTACAATTATTAACCTCTTTGACTGCTTCCTTGTCATCTATTATTGCAGGTATGACACCTAATATGTCGGTTAGTCAGAAGGTTGCTAGCTCTGCTGCTTCAGTATGGGCCAGCCCTGAGGTTGCACGGGGCAGTCAGGGGGGGGGTGGCAGTGTGCCCGCTATTATGGCAAGTCCGTCACAGTCAGGGAATGGCTTGGATATCCCGCCTAATGTCCCAGAGATCTGTACTAGGGAGGCCTTGCCATGTACACTATCCCCATTGGGTTACCATTTGACTCAAAGTATGAAAGAAAAGATTGTCAAGGGGGAGTTTGTGGACTTGCTGTCGCTGCTCCCTTCCTCAAGAGAAGCTTTGTTTAAAAATGACAAAAAAGATGAGAAAGGTGATGAGGATAGGCGTAGGCCGATGTCCAGGAGATTCAATAACTGGCTGCAAGCTTTTTTGATCTATTCCAGTATTATTTGTGAACGGTACCCTGAGACGAGCGTGGGATTGTTGCAGCATCTGGACATTGTTCTGGAAGCCTATAAAAATTTTGGAGGCGTTTCCTGGTTCGTCTATGACGAGTCATTCCGACAGAAATTGTCGGTGCATCCAAGTTTGACAAGGGGGTCAAAGGATATTGGCTTATGGCTAAATCTTTTTCTGCCCCAGAGAGCGTTCAATCCTAAACCACAGCTGCAGGTCGCAGCACCAGTCAGTGCATACAGGAGGGGAATTTGTTTCTCATTCAATGACGCTCAGTGCAAATTCCCAGGCTCCTGCAGGTATAGACATGAATGTGCGTTTTGCGCAGGAGCGCATCCTGTTGCCAAATGCTTTAAAAAAATGGCCGTGGCAAACCAGCCACAGCTTAGAGAACCCTTTTCAAAAGGCCCAGTCACCGGTGAAGTTGCTAAACATGTTCCCATGGCTGCAAGTCTACACAGACAGGCGGATGGCCCTTCTTCTCTTTGAAGGGTTCAACTAAGGTTTCGTGCTCCCTCCCTTTAAAGGTCAAGGTTGTGTGGTAGGAAAATTTTTTAAATCAGCTTTAGAGTTCCCTGAAGTGGTTAGGGAAAAAAATTTGTAAGGAGCTTCAGGCTGGTAGGATCTCGGGCCCTTTTTTGCACCCTCCTTTTCTAAACTTTAGAATTTCCCCCCTTGGGCTTGTTCCAAAGAAAGAGCATGGGTCATTCAGGTTAATCCACCATCTGTCAGCTCCTAAGGGGGATTCTTTGAATGATCAGATTAGTACTGAGATGGCATCCGTACATTATTCTACGTTTGAGGATGCGTTAGTGAAGATTCGCTTGTTAGGGCAAGGAGCTTTTCTTGCTAAAGCTGATGTCCAATCTGCTTTTCGTTTATTGCCCATTAATCCTGTATCTTTTAACTCATTAGGTTTCGTTTTTGATGATTGTTTTTTCTTTGATCGTTGTCTCCGCATGGGTTGCTCGCTCTCCTGCAATTACTTTGAGACCTTTGCCACTTTCCTGGAATGGGTAGTACAGGAGCACTCTGGCTCATCCTTTCTGTTGCACTATCTAGACGATTTCCTTTTTTTGGGTAGTTCTGTCGCTGATTGTTCAAACGTCCTAAATTCTTTTCTTGTGATTTGTGGATCCTTTAATATCCCTTTGGCACAAGAAAAAACCCTGGCTCCTACAACACGTTTAGTCTTTTTAGGGATCACTATTGATACCGAAGCAATGGAGTTTGAACTGCCGGCGGCTAAAATTATTCAACTACAAGGTATCCTTTACACAATGATTAGACGATGTAAGTCCATTTTGAAGGAGGTTCAAAAATTGCTCGGCCTGCTGGCATTTGCATCCAGAATCCTGCCTGTCGGGAGAATATTCTCTCGGAGGCTCTATTTAGCCATTTCTGGATTCAAATCCCCTTCCTCCCATATTAGAATCTCTTCGGAAATTAGGGAGGACCTGTTGGTTTGGTCACAATTCTTGGAGAAGTTTAACGGTAGAGCAATTTTTCAATCAGAATTTGTACCTGACCAAGATTTTTGTTTGTTCATGGACGCAGCGGGCTCGGTGGGGTTTTCAGCCTTGTGGAGAACCCACTGGTGCGCTTCGTTGTGGCACCCTTGTTGCCGACAAAAAGGTCACCTGAAGAACATCGTGATCTTAGAGCTGTTCCCATCTTGGTGGCCTTAGAGATTTGGGGTGAGTATTTTGCTAATAAAAGGCTTCTCTTCAGTACTGACAATAAAGGGGTGCTTTTTGCGGTAAACTGCTTATCGTCCAAATCACCTCCTGTCATCTCCCTCATTCGCTACCTTGTATTTAAATGCTTGAGCTTGAATGTGTGG
The DNA here is from genome assembly GCA_029206835.1 of Rana muscosa. Classification (NCBI taxonomy): domain Eukaryota; kingdom Metazoa; phylum Chordata; class Amphibia; order Anura; family Ranidae; genus Rana; species Rana muscosa. The sequence goes on from CM055119.1 coordinate 23,750,736, forward strand.
ATCAAGGCTCGTTACCTACCAGGTAAGTTGAATGACATCGCAGACTCTCTCTCACGTTTGCAGACGGAGTGTCATGGATATGCATTAATGTCTGTCTGCCATCTTACCTTCCTCCTCATGTGTTCATCTAGAGACCAGACCTCCTTCACCTGGCTTCCTTTATAATCTCCTCCCAGCCTGACTCCACCCCAGGCCCTATCACAGAACACTATATTAACCTGTGCACTGCAAGCCTGCCTTGCTAATCAACGTGTTTGTTAGGCATTGTGTGTTTGGGTTCCTGCCTGCCGTGTGCTACGTCTGTCTCTCTGTTACGTTATTGGCTTGTCCCCCACTATCCCTGTCTGCTCGTGACCCTTGACCTTCGGCTCGTTCTTTCGTTATCCTTGTCTGCTTGTGGCCCCTGACCTTCGGCTTGTTATTTGGTTCTCCCTTATCTTGTGCTGCTGCTTCCCCTCTTTTCCCCTTATCCTACGGGGCATGAGCTAGGAAACTCCAGGGGCCGCGACCTGGTCCCAGCCTGCAGCTCAACATCCTCACCACTAGAGGCCCTGGAGAAGACCAGCTGGGTCTTAGACTCCGCGCCCTGGGGAATCTTGGCTCTAGCTTCCGTTAGGATCTCGGTTGTGCTCCTCTGGTCCCGCTTTCCACAACCACCCAGTTTCCTACCCGCAGAAGCCAGCCATAGGGTTCACTACATCGCGGTGCATTCCTGTCCCCCTACGGTGTGCATCTGTCACCTGGCCACAGGTGACCCTGACAGTTTGATCAGCCATGAACCCGGCTGACATCCCGCTTCCCGCGGATTATCCATTGCAGGGCATAGTTCACAGACTCGAAGCCCAGGAATCAAATCAGACTCAGGTGATGCGATTCCTCCAGGATCTGGCTTCTCGATTCGAGCAGCTTCAGGTCTCCTTGGGAACCCCGAATCCGCAACCCCAAGTACAACCAGCGGCTGTACCTATCGCACCAGTCGCAGCCTCACACTCACTAAGATTGCCAGCTCCGTCCCGTTTCTCTGGGGACTCCAAGGCCTGCAGGGGGTTTCTCAGCCAATGCACAATTCATTTTGAGCTTCAGCCTCAAAGCTTCCTGTCTGACCGGGCTAGGGTAGCCTATGTCATTTCCCTCCTCTCCGGTGAAGCTTTGGCCTGGGCTGCCCCCCTGTGGGAGAGGAACGATCCGGTGGTTTCCAGTCTGTCCGATTTCTTGAAGCTCTTTCGTAATATCTTCGAAGAGCCGGCTCGGGCTTCTTCAGCGGCTAGTGCTGTCTTACGTCTTCGCCAAGAATCTAGTTCAGTGGGGCAATATGCTCTTCAGTTCCGTATCCACACAGCTGAATTGAGCTGGAATAATGAGGCCCTGGTCGTTACCTTTTTACATGGCCTCTCTGACCGAGTGAAAGACGAATTAGCGGGAAGAGCCATTCCCGTCGGTCTGGACGATGTAATTTCATTATGCAACCAGATCGACATTCGTTTTCAAGAGAGGTCTTTAGAAAAAAGACGCCAGCACTCTCTGGGTCCTAGCCAGTCTGAGCTCCCCTCCCTTCATTCCGTGGAGCATCCTCTACCTGCTGAAGAACCTATGCAGCTGGGCCGGACCAGACTAACCCCCGAAGAACGTGCTAGGCGCAGAACTCTGGGCTTGTGCCTCTATTGTGGGGGCAAGGGTCATTTTCGTGACTCCTGCTCGCTTCGTCCGGGAAACGCTCGGGTCTAATACATTTGGAAGGTGGAGTATTGGACCCAGAAACATCACCTTCTCGCCTGCTCTTGCCGGTGTTCCTTCATGTAGGCACTTCTCCTCAGTCAACCCTTGCATACCTGGATTCCGGGGCTGCCGGCAATTTTATGGATTGGAGAACTGCTTCTTCTATGAAGCTTACCCTTTCACCTCTCACTACCCCATTGGTAGTCTCGGCAATTGATGGCACTGTTCTCCCAGGGGGCCCTATTCGCTTCCAGACGCTACCCATTAGGATGTCGGTAGGGATTCTCCACCAGGAGTGGATATCCTTTCTTATTCTACCCAAGGCCTCTACCCCAGTTGTATTGGGCCTCCCTTGGCTACAGCTCCACTCTCCACATGTGGACTGGGTCTCTGGGCAGATCCTGGCCTGGGGTTCCTCATGTTTCTCGTCATGTCTTCTCAAGGTGACCCCCAAGGAGAGTCTTCCGGTTGCTGCCACTTCTGTTTCTTCTGATCTTCCTGCTGCATACAGCGATTACCGGGATGTGTTCTGTAAGAAATCAGCTGAGGTGCTTCCTCCCCACAGGTCTTTTGACTGTGCTATTGATCTTGTCCCCGGAGCAACTCTACCCAGGGGTCGTACCTACCCCCTGTCCATCCCAGAGACCCAGGCCATGTCGGAGTATGTCGCAGAGAATCTGGAGAGAGGTTTCATCCGGAAATCCTCATCGCCTGCAGGGGCAGGGTTCTTTTTTGTTGCCAAAAAGGATGGTACCTTAAGACCCTGCATCGATTATCGGGGTTTAAATGCGGTTACTATTAAAAATCGATACCCCTTACCCTTAATATCTGAGCTATTCGATAGGTTGAAGGGTGCCTCCATTTTCACCAAGTTGGATCTCAGAGGCGCGTACAATCTCATTCGAATACGGGAGGGTGACGAATGGAAGACTGCATTTAACACTAGAGACGGGCATTACGAATATCTGGTGATGCCTTTTGGTCTGTGTAATGCTCCAGCCGTGTTTCAAAACTTTGTCAATGAAATTTTCAGAGATCTGCTGTACCAGTTTGTTGTCATCTATCTGGATGACATTCTGATCTTTTCTGAAAATCTGCTCGTCCACAGAAACCATGTCCGCACTGTACTTCAACGTCTTAGAGAGAACAATCTCTATGCCAAGCTGGAGAAATGTTCCTTTGAATGTTCTGAGGTCCTGTTTTTGGGGTGCTTCGTCTCATGTTCAGGTCTTCGTATGGACCCTGGGAAGGTCTTGGCTATCACCAACTGGCCTCTTCCTGCTAGCCTCAAGGCCACACAGCGCTTTCTTGGCTTCACTAATTATTATAGGCAGTTCATAAGGAATTATTCTTCCATTGCCGCGCCTATTATCGCTTTGACCAAGAAGGGTGTGAATGCCAGAGACTGGCCTCCCGAAGCTGTCTCTGCATTTCACAACCTGAAACAGGCCTTTGTTTCTGGCCCCCTCTTGAGGAGACCAAATCCTGGGAATGCATTTTTTATTGAAGTGGATGCTTCCTCAATGGGGGTGGGAGCTGTGCTTCTTCAAATCTTTGAGAAGAGACGCCAACCATGTGCGTTCTTCTCCAAAAAAAATTCTCAGGCAGAGAGGAATTATGCCATCGGTGATCGGGAACTTCTCGCAATTAAATTGGCGTTAGAGGAGTGGCGTCATCTCTTGGAGGGTTCCCCTCACTCCATAATGATCTTTACCGATCACAAGAATTTACAGTATCTACAGAATGCTAAACGTCTGAATCCTAGACAGGCCAGGTGGAGTCTCTTCTTTGCCCGTTTTAATTTCACGATTACCTACAAACCTGGTTCCTGCAACGGTCGGGCTGATGCGCTCTCTAGGTCATTTGACACTTTGGACGAGGAGTCCGCTCCTGAACCTGAGCCGATCATTCCAACCTCATGCATTGTTGCCCACTCTACCACCCTGATGTCAAAAATTCCGCCTGGTAAGACCTTTGTCCCCACTGAGCTAAGAGCTAAGATCCTTCGTTGGAGACATGATTCCAAGGTGGCAGGGCATTCTGGATTCCTCCGATCCTTCCTACTCATCAGTCGTCACTACTGGTGGCCTAATCTCCGCTCAGACATCAAAGACTACGTTAAAGCTTGTCATGTCTGTGCTCAGTCCAAATCCTCCACACAAGCTCCTGCTGGTCTCCTCATGCCCTTGCCCATTCCTAAGGAACCCTGGGTCCATATTGCCATGGATTTTATCACCGATCTCCCACTGTCTGAGAATAATACAGTCATTTGGGTGGTAATCGATCGATTCTCCAAGATGGCTCATTTTGTTCCTCTTCCTGGTCTTCCTTCTGCCCCTGCCTTGGTTCCCATTTTCATTCGAGAAATTCTCTGCCTACATGGGGTCCCTTCTCATATTGTTTCCGACAGGGGAGTCCAATTCACGTCTCGTTTTTGGAGAGCCTTTTGCAAATCCCTCAATATTGTCTTGGATTTTTCTTCTTCTTACCATCCCCAATCCAATGGACAGACTGAGAGGGTTAATCAGGAGTTAGAGGTCTTTCTTCGCACCTTTGTGTCTTCTCACCATGACGATTGGTCCTCTCTACTCCCGTGGGCAGAATTCTCCCATAACAATCATGTGAATACCAGTTCGCAGAAGACACCCTTTTTCACAGTTTATGGAAAACACCCTCAACTTCCTCTTCCCATGATCTGTTCTCCTGACATTCCAGCTTTGGCTTTGGTTCAGGAGTCTCTCAATTCCGTTTGGGGTCACGTTCATGATTCCCTCTGGGCAGCTGCTGAAAAATTCAAAGGCTTTGCCGACCGCCGCAGGCGTAAACCGCCTTCTCTTCAGCCAGGGGACAAAGTCTGGCTCTCTACCAGGACCATCAAGCTCCGAGTTCCTTCTCTGAAGTTTGCTCCACGATTCATCGGTCCATACACGGTAACTGCTAAACTGAATCCGGTTTGTTTCAAACTCCAGATTCCTAAGAGCCTTAAAATCACTAACTCCTTTCATGTTGCTCTTCTAAAGCCTTTAGTCCTCAATAAATTCTCTCATCCTCTCCCTACCGTGGCGCCTGTCTCTGAGGATAATCAGGAGTACGAGATCAGTCAAATTCTGGACTCCCGACTCTGTAAAGGCGTTCTTCAGTACCTCGTTCATTGGAAGGGGTTTGGTCCTGAGGAGAGGTCTTGGATCACTGCATCTGAGGTCTTTGCACCTCGTCTGTTAAAGGAGTTTCATCTGAAGTTTCCCTCTAAACCTGGGCCCAGGCGGGGAAGGGGGAGGCCTCGTAAGAGGGAGGGTACTGTCATGGATATGCATTAATGTCTGTCTGCCATCTTACCTTCCTCCTCATGTGTTCATCTAGAGACCAGACCTCCTTCACCTGGCTTCCTTTATAATCTCCTCCCAGCCTGACTCCACCCCAGGCCCTATCACAGAACACTATATTAACCTGTGCACTGCAAGCCTGCCTTGCTGATCAACGTGTTTGTTAGGCATTGTGTGTTTGGGTTCCTGCCTGCCGTGTGCTACGTCTGTCTCTCTGTTACGTTATTGGCTTGTCCCCCACTATCCCTGTCTGCTCGTGACCCTTGACCTTCGGCTCGTTCTTTCGTTATCCTTGTCTGCTTGTGGCCCCTGACCTTCGGCTTGTTATTCGGTTCTCCCTTATCTTGAGCTGCTGCTTCCCCTCTTTTCCCCTTATCCTACGGGGCGTGAGCTAGGAAACTCCAGGGGCCGCGACCTGGTCCCAGCCTGCAGCTCAACATCCTCACCACTAGAGGCCCTGGAGAAGACCAGCTGGGTCTTAGACTCCGTGCCCTGGGGAATCTTGGCTCTAGCTTCCATTAGGATCTCGGTTGTGCTCCTCTGGTCCCGCTTTCCACAACCACCCAGTTTCCTACCCGCAGAAGCCAGCCATAGGGTTCACTACCTCGCGGTGCACTCCTGTCCCCCTACGGTGTGCATCTGTCACCTGGCCACAGGTGACCCTGACACAGAGAGATTCAAGGTGCTTTTCCCAGCCACAGACGAGACAAGGATCCCGTGTCCGGCCCACCTATGGGAGCTAATTTAGACTTGGTTCGTACGAACATTCTGAAATCCATCTCTCCCGCTACTCTGGCAGCGTACTCCTCAGCCTGGCGGCTGTGGTTGTCTCATCTAGGTTCCCTGGGTGAGCAGCAGTCTGCTTTTTCTGAACAGCTGGTTTTGTCCTTTTTGAATGGGTTACTGGCTAGGGAGGTATCAGGGTCCCAGGTTAATAAAACTTTGGCAGGAGTTTCTTTTTTTGGGAAGCTAAACCATCACCCCCCATGTTCTTCTTTCTTCTCTGTACAACGGGCTCTAAAGGGTTATAAAAAAGGTTCATCTCATCCTGACAATAGAATGGCGGTGACGCCGGGTATCCTTGCCAAACTGTGTTCAGCGGTTGATTTGGTATGTTTTTCACGCTATGAGGCTGCCCTTTTTCGGGCGGTTTTTTCTCTATTATTTTTCGGAGCTTTTAGGATTTCAGAAATAGTGGCTCCTAATAAGAAGTCCGAGTCAGGCCTTCGTTTAACGCATGTTTCTTTAGAGGGTTCGAAGCTTAACCTTTTTATCCCACGATCAAAGAGGGACCAGTTTGGCAAGGGTGCTTGGTTGACGTTGCAGTCATTTCCTAACTCTCCCATCTGCCCTGTTAGCCTAGTGGGGCAGTTTCTACGGGTCAGAGGTTCAGAAGACGGGTCATTATTTATTCATGAGAATGGCCTTCCTTTGTCCGTTTATCAGTTTAACTCGGTTCTGCACAAATGCTTGGTCAAGCTAAACATGGGCAAGTTGCCACTCTCATCCCACTCCTTTCGGATAGGGGCTGCTACGGAGGCCGCCAGGCTGGGGTTAGATGTGATTAGTATTAAGCGCATCGGTAGATGGCAGTCTGATGCTTACAAATTGTACATACGTCCTCACTGTCTTTTTTAAATCTACAGGTCAGGCGTTATCCGTCTGGATCTTAGGCCATTCGTTTATATTCTGGGCCGAAAGGAGAGCTTTGCGAAGAGTCTATACCGGAAGCTTGAATTTTGATCCCACATTGGTGAATATTTGTTGGCATGGCAGGAGGGGTATGGTATGGAATAATTTGTTTGAAGAGTTAAGTTTTCTGTTTCGAACTCTGCCAGTTCCTGATGTTTTGATTATCCACCTTGGGGGGGAACGATATAGGGCGTACTAAGTCCCTTGATTTAATTTTTCAAATAAAATGGGATCTGCTTCAGTTCAGTCTGTCCTTCCCTGGAGTATGTTTGATTTTTTCAGAGATTGCTCCGAGATTGGTATGGTTGAACTCCCCGTTTGAAAAGGTTAGAAAGAGAGTGAATAGGGCCCTAGCGAAGTTCTTGCCCACCATTGGGGGTCTGTCCTTCCGTCACGTAGACTTGGAAGGGGGGTCAGTTGGTCTATTCAGACCAGACGGGGTGCATCTTTCAGACGTTGGGCTTGACATTTTCAATAATGATCTTCAGTCTATGGTGGAGTTGGCCGCGAGGCGGGGTGGTTGGGCCGGCCTTGTTCTTTAAAGGTTAAAAACAAGTCCGGCTAGTGGGGTTAGTAGACGTTAATTCCAACCTGAGTCGTAGTGGCTGGGTTGATGAAAGTATGGTGGTTTAAGTAAAGACGTGATGTATTGTATTTTGATATCTATTAATGGTTATTGGTTAAATAAATATGATTAAAAAATAATAATAAATACCAGTAATAAAGGCCTGCGGCCAAGTTTAACCCACTTTTTGTCTCTGAGGTCATTATTTATAATTATTCTGCATACAGTCCCATTATGCAGCAAGTAATGGCATGTAGTCGTGAACTCGACATCATGAAGAATAAGATCAATGTTATGGAGCAAACATTCATTGATATTTTGGGGCGAATAGAATGAAACACAAACCCCCCTTTTTATATTTTTGAACTTTTCTAAAAATGTATGGCACTTTCTTCAACAAGCAAAATTTTGAAGATGCACACAGTGGGGCTGATTTACCAAGAACTATGCGCTGCGCTGGTTCATACCTTAATTGGTGCGCCTGATAAATCATTGATTGGGCGTGCGAACCGGCGCACGCTGACGCGCATCGTGGTAGTAAATCCTTCCGTCGTAAGGGATTTTCTCATTAATATCAGCGCACGCCAAATTCAATTACTTAATTGAATCTAATTGGGTGTGTCTTGCCAATTAGTATATGTTCTCAGTTAATTAACCCCTTTTGATGCTAAGCTTGTTCTTATTCTTCTAATATATGTTTTTATGTTTCTTTTTGTAACCAAATCTTCCAATAAAATACAAAGAACAGAGAAGTGTTTAGAAACAACAGAAATTCCTTTTTTAATATCTTTAAAGGTGACAATACACTGGTCAAATCAGTTAGATCTTCCATAAATTAGATTCATTGCAAGAGTCTGTTTGATTTACTACAATTAGAAGTAATTCTTCCAGTGCGTCTTCCTATTACCGCTTTAGCCTAATGCTCTGTTTCCACTATTTCAACCCCAAAGTCGTGTGATTTACAATGCGACTTTGCAATGTGATTTTTGATGCGATGTCATGCGACTGATGAAAACCATGTGAGAACAAGTCGCACTAAATTTGGAACAAAGTAGTGCAAGAATCTTATTTGGAGTCACACCAATTTGAATGGGAACAATTGAAATACATGGGTTTTGACTTGTCATGCGACTTCACATGTGTCAAGTCGCACAACAACTTGTCGAGTTGGACAGAGATTGTACAATCAGGTTGTGTAGTGTCTGACCATCTTAATTGCAAAATTTGGAATTTAGGTTTTTACAGGCCTTTATTGTTTAAAAAAAATAATGTTTTAGGTGTCTATTTTGACTGTTCTTATCTGAACTAGTTATCCAAAAAGCTAATTTAGCACAGGTTATCACGGAGCTGCATATACTCCTGCATGTCAGTCCAGATCAGAAAGAAAAAGGTCTCAGATGTCAATTTTATTTTTATTTTTAACACCAAAGAAATGATATAACATAGAGGAGAGGGATGAGGAAATAGCTGTGCAGCTTCCAAACCACCTTTGGCATGCCAGGGTGTTTATGCAGGTCCAAGATGCCAGTTCTTGTCTTGTGCCACAACGTATCCACTTTTCCCGAATTAAGATAAGTGGAGGATGTGAAGATGGCTTTCTTCCCACAGGATCCGTAAGCAGTACCACTCCTGTACAATGACATTGAGATATATGATTCACATTTCAGAATAGACTTTCATTTATTGCAGGCTAGTTAGAGTTTGGGTAATCACTTTATCATACTGTAGTTCAGGAGTGAAACAAACATATTGGTTGCAAACACATGTTGATTACCACAGTATCTTTACTTCATGTGGGGCATACAGGATAAATTAGGTCCAGGTTTGTCATTGGGCACCTATAGACTCAGGAGAGCCATGTGTGTGCATGCTGGTCTGTGTAGTGCACTTCATCCCTGACTGCTGTGCATATTTAGGTTTTGGTTGCTGTTGTCAATCAATCACAAAGTTCAAAAAGATGTTCCTAATTAATGGAATTACAAACAGCTTTGCTTCCTTGGACAGGGAGCTGTGATTGTGCTCCAGGTATCACATGGGTACTGGTTAGGGCACACACCTGTGACTCCAGACAGTCCTTCTGAACTGGTTTTCCAGGGTCCAAAGCTCATGTGCTTATTCAGCTAAAGACTAAAAATACATTACAAACATCAAAAACATAGCAGTAATTTCATAATAGACAGGTTAGCTCTCTATAAAAGGGACACACACACACAAACACCTGACAGCTGTTCTACACCTTCTCCACTCCATGTCAGAAAATAAACAATGCTTGCCATTTATCTTGGGGTTGTGCTGCCCAGTGGCATCATGTTGATGGCAGCAGACTCCATAAAATGCCAAGAACAGGTGACAGAGATTTTTTAGTGTTTGTGTCCATGTCATGGAGTGATTTCAATGTGTTTTTTATTTCATATTCACAACTAGGTATGATTACTTATGTAGCGACCTCACCCCTCTCACCCCTTCTCATTCACGGCTTGTCTGTCTCATCTAGGGGTTAGCACTGGGGGGAGGGATGAGATACACCACGGCCCATGTCCTCCAAGGTGTAGAGGTGAAAGCCAGAACAATCGGGTTTTGTGTATGTGTCCCAGAGTCAAATCCTCTCCTCGGATTGACTCCCCTTTGCTCCTAGTAACCAGAGTTCCACACACTGAAAAGGTCCAACTTGTATTTATTCTTCTCAATAAATAGTCATACAGCACAGACAGGTTGAGACCCATATAACATTTCAGTCTTTGCAGGGAGTAGGCCAAGGCACAATTCTTTTAGATAGAGCTAACCACTGTGGTGTCACCAATGGCGAATAGTCACTGCCACTGACTATATTGAACAGAACATGGATTACCTTCGCTAATGTAGCCCCTATCAGGAGAAGGGCATCAGTACAAGACAGTTACCGGAGGCCTCTCCGTCACCAGCAATGCTGCGCTGGACTCTCCGGAGAAGTTCCGCTCACCGGCCTCCTCGTCTCAAACACGGGCACCCAAGGTGTTAGGGCCCCTCGGATTCCTCCACCCTCGCGGAACTCAGTTGAAGGTACTGAGCTCCAGGCCTATGCCATAGTACCTCACCCCAGGCTAAAAGGTCCCTGAGATGGACTCCATCTCCCGAGGGAGAGGGAAGAAGACGGCGACGGAGAAGACCGGCCCCTCCACTAGCAAAAGAGCTGGAAGAAGATAGTGGAGCTGGCCTGGAGTTCCCGCTCAGGATTCATACCAAACACAGTGTCTGGTATTGGCGGGGATCCAATTCGGATCCCCGTTCATTGAAAGTCGGACATATGTCGGCTTCATGTCGCAGGCCAAAGTCGGATCCAAAGAAGGACAGCTGTCGTGTCGCACAAGTGTGAACCCAGCCTTAGTGCCAACACTTCATTGAACAAGCTGAGGTGAGAAGCTGATTGGCTACCATGCACAGCTGCAGCAGATTCTGAGTGCACCAGTTTGAGCTAATCTACCCCCATGCCATTCATGTCAACCTAGCAGAACTAAATGATGCACAATCCTCCTTGTTCTTTGGTGTGTGTTGTATAGGTGCTCTGCCTGACTTTGGGGTACCAGTAATTGAAACTAAACCTGGAACAGACAGATAGGCTTTTTTGGCATAAACCTGGGCCACGGTTACTTCCAATGGCATGTTGTTATGTGATCTTTTCTCAAAATAACATTCACATTTCATTCTAAAATTGTGAACATTTATGCCGTGTACACACGATCGGTTTTACCGATGAAAACAGTCCGATGGACTTTTCTCATCGGACAAACCGATCGTGTATGGGCCCAATCGGTCTTTTTTCCCATCGGTGAGAAAAAATAGAACATGTTTTAAATTTATCCGATGGGAAAAAAAACTATAGCAAATTCCGATCGTCTGTGTGGAACTCCATCGGACAAAAAACCCACGCATGCTCAGAATCAAGTCGACGCATGCTCAGAAGCATTTAACTTCAATTTTCTCGGCTTGTCGGAGTGTTTTACACCACAGCGTTTGGGACGGTCAGATTTTTGACTGATGGTGTGTAGGCAAGACTGATGGAAGTCAGCTTCATCGGATTTCCGATGGAAAAATCCATCGGATTAGAATCCATAGGAAATCCAATCGTGTGTACAGGGCTTTCGTCAAACACATGTCTCAACATTATACATTACCAAGGAGCCATCCAGAGGGCATTTGGCTACTCTCAAACTTTTGATATAAGGCAGTCTGGCGGAGAATAAATGCATCATGTCATGACCCTGGAAAACCCGTCCGCGCGCTCATAATTCGCTGTCTGGTGTCACATACAACTTGCACATTCAGAGAGTGGTACTGCTTACGGTTCCTATAGTCCACTTCACATCTCCTGGGGGGGCCTGATTGCAACGTGGGTACAATCAATGGCCCCCAGGATCTGTGGAAATTGTCCACGCTGGTAGAAAGCCACTTTCACATTGGTCCACTCATCTTCAGTTTGTGGCCAGTGTATAAATTGGGGCACAAGGTCAAGAATGGCATTAATGACCTGCATAAACACCCTGGATACAGTGGGTTGGCTGATCCCCAATATAAGGCCAGAGGTGGCTTGGAAGCTGCCACGGCCCAAAATGTATAGTGTGGTCAGTAATTTGACCATGCCAGGAACTGCCTGGCTTCTAGATGTAGCTGGCTCCAGTTTCTCCTAGAAGGCCATAGAGGTAGGTCACTGCTCCTCTGGACAACCGGAACCTTGTCCGCACATCCGAGTCCCTCATGCCTTCCAAAAATGCCCGTGGCATAAAAAGTCGTGGTTGGCGAATGCGGGTGGAAGAGTCCCCGCTGCCTCTTCCTCCATTATTTCAGCTGATATAGCTTGGGAAACCAAGCATATGCCAACCCTAAGCACATCTGTGATCTCAAATAGATCCAGAGAGTCCAATGGTATATCATCAATTGCCTGCTCCTGCACCATAGCTGCAAAAAGAATGAGCAAATGTCCATATGCGGCATATGCGTATTTATGCATTTATTGCACGCGCCCATGCGCCAAGACCACGCCCCCGTGCCACACCTCCCCGTGCCACACCCATGCACCACACCCTACTATTGTATAAATTGAGCAATATCTGCTAATCATTCTCTCTTTTGGATGCAGAGTTGTGACACAGAATAGAGTTCTGTATACCAGCACATCACCAACTTTCTTCTAAAGGTAAAGCCTCGTACAAACGGCTGGTTTTCTCGGCAAGAAAACTGCTGGCAGAGCTTTTTGCAGAGAAAACCGTTCGTGAGTATGTTTTCTCGTCGAGAAAACTGCCGGGAATCTTGATGAGAAAAATAGAGAACCTGCTCTCTATTTTCTCATCGGGATTTTTGTCGGCCTGTTTCCCGATGAGAAAAACGTGTGTGTGTGTGTGTGTGTGTGTATGAGGTTACAAGCTTACCTGTCCCCAGGTAAGCCTGCGCATGCTCGATGAGACTTTGATGCATGCGCGGTAGCTTACAAGGGTAGTGTAGGGTGCCGCAAGATGGCGGCGATGGCATCGAATGTGACAAGCGCATGCTCGTGGTAGTCGATGACGTCACCACGTTCTTGCCATTCAAAAGAACAGCGGTTCTTTTGAATGGCTGTCTGAATGCACGGCTTGGCAAGAAAAGGTTGCCAGGAATCTCGTCAGGAAAACCAATAGGCTTGTGCAATTCGTTTCATAAGGAATCGAAATTCGTCCGAATTTAGCAACGAATTTTCGGACATTCGGAAGCATTCGAATTTCCGATCAAAGCAATTACGAATAAAACCGAATCCGAAATAAATGATATCGCAAATAGCGAATGCCCAAATGTCTTCGGCATAATTCGTTATGAAAAAAGTTACGAATGTACGAATCCATTCGAAGCACAATAACACTGAGCTCTGCTCTCTGCTTCTCCCTCACCGTGCTGAACTCCCTCTCAAAATGGTGTACAGGGGCGGAGGCTATAGCCGCATGTAAAATACGAGATTTCGAATCGGTACAAATAACCGCTATGTATTTAGAAAAGTACAAATCCATTCGAAGCACATTAGGCATAATAGGCAGCGTTGTTGTGAGAGAGACACGGAAAATTACGAATCAACGAACCCAAAAAAAAGTTACGAAAGTAGGAGTTGTGTCCAGAATCAACGAAAAACAACGTACTCTACCGAAAGTACGAATTATAAATCAACTAAAAATAAGGCTTACATTAATATGAATCATTCCGATTCAACGAAAAATGTCGCTTGCGAAAATACGAATTAGTCCGAACACGAAAAATCCCGTCTAGCAAGATTACGAATCAACAGGACCGAAAAGAAACGAACCAAAACTAAACAAATTTTTCCGTTGTGCACAAGAAACGAGCCAACACATTTTTCTGTTGTGCACAAGTCTAAAAACCAATGCTTTTTTCCTGACGGGATTCTCGGCCGTGTGTACAGTGCTTTAGGCACATATTTAACTGTAAACTGCTAGAAATAACACTTTAATTAGGATGTGCTGCCAAAGAACATATTCCCTAAAGATTTTTTGTTGCTACAAATTTCTAAATGTTTGTTACCCACTCATCACTCCCATGCTGTGTTTCTGAATTCTGATTTGGTGATCATTCCCCCCCCCCCCAAAAAAAAAAAAATGTGTTACTTTGAGCCGGGTAAGACTTCCCATTTGTATGCAATCAGGCAGGCCCTTGTACTACATGGTTTGGTTAAATCTGAAGTAAAAAATCTGCAGCAAATATAATAGGGTGTATGGGGTTTAAGGCTGGCCATACATGTTCAATTTTCTTGTACAGTTTTGTTTTAGATTTTCCCAAATAAATATAAAAAGAAACAACACTTTCAATTGTATGCAGGCAGGCCCTTGCACTGCATAGTTAAAGGTAAATCTTAAGAAATTTGTATGAAAAATGTATAATGTATGGCCAGCCTATGAATTTGTATATTAGAGTTTGAATGGGAGTTAGACAGACAAGTTTGTTCTTTCCTTGAGGGCAGCTCAGGGACAATCCTTTACAGCTTTTTTTTTCCATCTTAGAATAATTTTTTAAACAGGGTGGTTTTTGGGGGACCAGCAGCACATGCATTGTAATGTGCTGCTGGGTAATTGTTTCATGCATCCAAATGGTTCCTGCATCATTTGTGCTCTGCAGGGGCTGGTCAAGTGCGTGTTGATTATCAAACATGAATTTTCATGTTTTCTGCAGCAGCTGAGGGGGAAGGCTCCATGGAGTTTATGAACTTACTTACACTATGGGGTAGCCAGCCTTATCATCTGCTCCCTCTATTGCACCTTTCTCATTTACATTTTGCCTTGAGCTGTATGCATAGCATAGCCTCTTAAAATAAGGATTTTTACTCACCGTAAAATCCTTTTCTCTGAGTTCATGGATGGACACAGCTTCCTATAGACAAGTGGGTATTATCCTTCATTTAGGAGTGACTAGGCAGAAAACTTGTAGAAAGTGTTAACACACCACACCCGCTACAGCACCGCCCAGGGGGCAGACCCTCTGGGTATAATCCTTCTCTCAGCACCTTGCAGATCAGTTCGTCAAAAAGCAGTACAAACTTAAAACGAGGGGTGGGTGCTGTGTCCGTCCATGAACTCAGAGAAAAAGGATTTTACGGTGAGTAAAAAATCCTATTTACTCTTTCGTTCATGGACGGACACAGCTTCCTATTGACAAGTGGGACGTCCCAAAGCAGTGTCAAAACGAGGGGTGGGAACAGCATAAAAACATCTTCACCCCAAAACAATACAGAGCTCCTCAACGGAGGAGTTGCAACTCTAAACAGCTGCCTGCAATACCTTGCGGCCGAAAGAAGCATCTGAAGATGCACACACATCAACTTGTAACGTTTAGTGAAAGTGTGAACAGACGAGCATGTCGCCGCCTTACACACCAGGTGACACAGACGCTTGATGCTCTCAGAGCTCGGACAGCGTCCAAATAAATACAACGTCGTCTCCTAGGAATCGACGGATGAGGACACAAGGATGGCAGAACAATGTCTTCCTTGAGATGGAAATCGAAAACGTCCTTAGGAAGAAAAGAAGGCTGCGGACGCAGCACCACCTATCCTTGTGGAAGATCAGAAAGGAGCCTTGCATGACAAGGCTGCCGGCTCAGAAAACCATCTTAACTGACGTAAACCAAGAGGCCCCTCTTGCCCTGGTTGAATGCGCCAGGAAAGGGAGGCGCCTGACCCTTCATGGTGTAAGCCTGATCACGATCTGTCAGATCCACCTAGAGATGGTGGCCGACGAGACCGCTGGGCTCTACTTGGGACCAGCCACCGAACAAACAGTGAGTCTGGACTCTGGAACGTAGCAGTACCAGACAAGCATTCTCTCAGAGTTTGGACAATGTCCAAAGAATGCAACGTTGTCTCCTTAGGATTCGACGGATGAGGACACAAGGATGGCAGTAAAATGTCTTCCTTGAGATGGAAGGTCGAAACACGACCTAAGGAAGAAAAGAAGGCTGCGGAAGCAGCACCACCTTATCCTTGTGGAAGATCACCCGATTGAGTCGAGAAGCCAGGAGATATACGACTAGCGTGCTTCCCATCTGGTAAGGGAGCCCCCTTAGGAGGTGAGCGACCTCCGATGCTGCAGCAGAGCTGCTTTTTCCTCCTTGATGATTGACATACACCACCACACTGTGGTGTTTGTCCGACTGGATTCTGACTGGACGCCCTTGTAGCCTCCGAGACCATGTGGAGAGGCAAAGCCAGATCGCCCGGATTTCAGGCCAATGATCTGCAAATGGGATTCCTCCAGAGTCCAGAGACCCAGGTTGACTGAGCTCCTCAGACTCCTCTGCAACCGGGAAGACATGCGTCTGCCGTAACCACCATCCAGTAAAAAGGAAGGAACAACTTCCCAGAAAGAATGCCGGTGATGTCGGCCATAGGCACCACCTCGAAGGAGGCTACCATGAGGCCCAGGACTCGCCTGCAAAAAGTGGCGTGACAACCCATCCTTGGGATGTCAACTGCCGCACCATAGCCCGAAGGGTCTGCAACTTTCCCCTAGGGAGAAAAAAACCTACGCCTCTGAGGAGTCCAGAATCAACCCTAGACACACCAGGAGCTGGGACAGTACCAATACTGACTCCTGAGTGTTCAGCACCCAACCAAGTATTGGAGGGTCTGACAGGTTATAGACATGCTCACTTCTATATTTAAGTTTGAAGTGACCCTCAGAAGAAGATCGTCCAAGTTGCCCATAATAGTAAAGGGCCAGAATCGGGGCAAGCACCTTGGTGAACACACTTGGTGCCGATGCCAGGCCAAGGGGAGAGCCACCATTGGTAGTGGTCTTCCCCGGCCGCAAATGCAGACATCTCTGGTGCATCTGGAGACATGCAAGCATGCGTCCTTGATAATCAAGGATGCCGGAAAATCCCCCGGACAACAGAGCGAGCCAACTCCTTTCCGGAATCTTTGTACCTCACAAAGCAGTTGAGGGTCCTGAGATCCAAGATAGGACGAACGCCCTCCTTCTTCAGCACTATGAACAGATTTGAGTAGAACCCCTGAACCCGTTCCTGTACTAAGACAGGAAGGCCCACCCTGCGCCTCAGGTTAAGAGGGAAAACAATCTGTTTGGTAGGCAAGCAAGGTTGGGCTTGCGAACCCAGGGATGCTTCTGTCCCTCAGAAGACGCTTTATCTGCCTGGGGTCGTTTACTTACCGTACTAGGCGGATGAAAGAACCGCTTGTGTGCGGTGAAGGAGGGCCCTAACCTATGGCCTGGCCCTTACCCCCCCTTTTTGCATTGCGGAAGCAACGTGCTCTTACCTCCTGTGGCATCTTAAATGATGTCATCCAGAGAGGCCCCAAAAAAATAAAAATCTGTCGCCTAAAGGGGCAGATCCAACAGGGCCCTCTAGGAAGATTGGTCCGCAGACCAGCACCTTAGCTTGAAATAGACACTAAGGCATGTGTGAGAGGGCTGAACATCCCGAAATCGATATGGAGAAGAACAGGTATTTTTCCCGTGGGATTTTTTAGCAGCAAACAATATGAAACAGAATGTTTTAAGTAAAAAATATTTTATTCAATGGTTTGGATTTAAAAATCGATTGTACAATTATTTCTATGAACTCCAGTATGTATGAGGGCCAAATACATGTATACAAGGATAAACAGTATGGTACACGTATGGTACAGTATAAAAGAAAGATAAAGCGTATATATACACACACATGTACAGAACAGAGAGGATACCCCGATGCATTTCAACCTAATTGCAGGTCTTCCTGGGGGGGGGGGTTTGTTCTTACATTCTGAAGGATATAGATAAATAAGTATATTAATTACATAGTACGTTGCAAAATATCTCCTAGCAGTTTTCAATGGGTCAGTAAATACAATTATTTGTAGTGATTGCTTAATAGTAGTAATTTATCATCGTATGGGAGAAAAATAACTGGGAGAAATGCAAACTTTATTACATAATTACCCTCTTGATTCCATGGATGGGCCCAAACCGGAGATTTAAAATCCTAACTCTTCTTGGTCTCTCCAATTCCCCCATGGGCAAAGCCCCTGGGACAGTGCCGAAGTAGCGTCCTCCCCCCCGCCCATAGGCGGGTCCAACTCACAGACAGAGGCTGCTCTCAGGGTGTCACACTTATGTGGAGGCAGACAATTATGGACTGGTGGGCGGATGGGGTGAAGACCCCTGGGAGTCTATTCCAAGCACCTGGGGGTGATGAGGATATATACAATTAAATAAAAATCCATTACCTATATTGAAATTCTCTGAATTGCAGATTAATGTTTTTATGTGTATGTATGCAGATTGGCGGTAAGAGTGTGTTTATCTTGCTAAATAGGAGAGAGGGGGCGAGTATTTAACAAGTATTAATGTATATGAGTAGTAACAGTAACAAAGTAAAAACAGGTTGTATGATAGGATGTGCCGAACATCCATCTACAATTAATCATAGTTGATTGAATGAAAAATTATGAAAAAAAAAGTGGTGAGGCCAATAGATCTATTCTGATGGGATGTGAAAAGGTGTGTTGGAACATGTGAGGAAGTGTGAAGAAGAACAAAAAACAAAACACAAAACAAAGTAATCAGCATTATATAGGAATACATAATGATGTAGTGAAAAATGGACTTGTGTGAGAAAGGGAGACTGGGTGTGAATGAAGTGATGAAAAAAGGTTGAAGGGGAAAATGAAAAGGATGTGGGAAGGGAAAAAGGGGTAGGAGAGAAGGAAGGAGGGAGGGAGGGGGGTAGGAGAGAAGGAAGGAGGGAGGGAGGGGGGTAGGAGAGAAGGAAGGAGGGAGGGAGGGGGAAAGTAGGAAAGCAAAGCATTTGTGAACAGCTCTAATGACTGCAGGTGAAGGTGTGGAGTGAGAGTGAAGGAGTGTGACACTCAATGTGGTATGTGAATGTGTAAATGAGAATGTGATGAAGAGAGATAGTGAAATAAAAGAATGTGGGTTATAAGGAAATGGATGAATGAGTGGACCAAAAATAATGAATGAATAAATACCAATAAAAATAATGACAAAGAAAAATGGAAATAAAGTGAAATTAATAGATAAAACAATGATGAAAATAAATAAATGAGAATGAAATGGAATGTATGGCAGGGGGAAAAAAAAAGGGATTTTATGTGATGTTGGTTGTAAACGTATATGTGTGAATGCCAAAAGAAATGAGACATATTGGCCGTGCTGTTATACTTACATGGCAGTAATATATGGATATGGATAAACACTGGTGGAAAAACAGTAAAGCCTCGTACACACGAACGAGTTTCTCGGCAAAAACCAGCAAGAAACTTGCTGGCAGAGATTTTTGGCCGAGAAATTTGTTCGTGTGTATGGTTTCTCGTCAAGAAAAGTGACAAGAATCTCGACGAGAAAATAGAGAACCTGCTCTCTATTTTCTCGTCGAGATTCTCGTCAGCCTGTTTCTCGACGAGAAAATTGTGTGTGTGTACACTTACCTTTTCGCCGGGAAGCCCGTGCATGCTCGAAATGACTTTGACGCATGCGCGGTAGCTTCCTAGGCATAGATAGGGTATACCAAGATGGCGTCGACGGCATCGAATGTGACGAGCGCATGCTCGTCGTAGTCGATGACGTCACCGCGTACGCTCCATTCAAAGAACCGCGGGTTCTTTGAATCGAGCGTGTGTACACTCGGCCGGGACAATTTTCTTGTCCAAGAATCTCGTCGAAAAAAACGACATGTTTTTTTCAACGAGAATCTCGGCCGTGTGTACGAGGCCTGAAAGTAAAAACCTTTAAAAGGAGAAAAGGAAAATGCATATGCTAAATAATGGCTCTTCATGTTTAATCATGCCCAGAAAACTATGATAGAGTGTTACCTCTGTCATGGTGGCCACCCAAAGATGTCTCCTTACCTCACTGGTAATGTAGTATCATATGCTGTGCTTCCTGGGGAATCAGACTGTTTCCCAAGTTGGAAGATCATTTTATACCCTTACCTGCCTCACTGCTAATTAAAGGATCCTCCCATAATGCCTCTCAGGTGCTGGGTTCCTCCCTCCGCCGTCCATACGGCGCCTCCAAATGTGGCCCCCTCGTCATCCCAGCAGACTAGTCCCGGATCCACCGCCATCGCCGCATGCAATAAGTGGCGTCCACACCCGCCCAGCGCGCATGCACGGGAGCGCAACGGCTTTGTCCCCGCGCACGCGCATCGCGCCAGGAGCGGGCGCCCGGCGATGGACATAGGATGGCACGGCACTGTGAAAGCGCCATCTAGCGGTGCAAGCACCAACTGTTGGCGCTAAAGTGAGGGACGCCATTGCGTCCTTCACCCAGTGCCGGAGGACAGTATGCCTGAATAATTGGATGTCCGCCCACGACAGGGCGAAGGAGGCCAGGCACCGTGTGGAGATTGTCCCGTGGAAGAAGTGGGGAGAAAAGAGGGGAAATCAAAAACGCATACAAACCATGATTTTGTCATTTCTTAGCTTGTCATTTTTTCAAATTAATAAACAATGCAATATTTTTATGCAGAATTTGTGTGTCATGATTTAACATTTACAATACTATCTTGGAGAGCGGTATTATGGGGGAAAAAACATGGCAATATAAAGACAAAAAACATTTTAAAGAAATATTCTGGTCATGGATGTAAATAGTTCTCAGGAAAGTAAACAGCCAGAAAGGACGACAGCGAGGGACACTTGTCCCTTTGTATTGTATAATAAGTATCTTATCTGTTGGTGGATCAACCACCATAGTCTCATTTGTACATCATAATTGTTATATCTGCGTATCAAAAAATCAATCAGAAAGTGCCCTGACTGATGGACAAACTTCAATAGTGATAATAATAATAAAGGGACAGTCCCTGTCTCCTCTAGCTGGTCTTGCCTGATGAAAAGCCCTTAAGGGAACAAATGAAATTGCCTCATTGAGGCCCAGGTAAACAATTTTTTTACATAAATATTTTTGCCATATAACCCATGTCTGTCCCCCATCAGCATACCAAAGCTCATAAAAACCTCTCGAGTGTCAAGGGGATGGGAAGTGGGTGTTTAACCACCCTGAAAAAGAACTTTAGCTTGAAATAGACACTAAGGCATGTGTGAGAGGGCTGCACATCCCGAAATCGATATGGAGAAGAACAGGTATTTTTCCCATGGGATTTTTTAGCAGCAAACAATATGAAACAGAATGTTTTAAGTAAAAAATATTTTATTCAATGGTTTGGATTTAAAAATCGATTGTACAATTATTTCTATGAACTCCGGTATGTATGAGGGCCAAATACATGTATACAAGGATAAACAGTATGGTACACGTATGGTACAGTATTAAAGAAAGATAAAGCGTATATATACACATGTACAGAACAGAGAGGATACCCCGATGCATTTCGACCTAATTGCAGGTCTTCCTCGGGGGGGGGGGGGGGGGTTTGTTCTTACATTCTGAAGGATATAGATAAATAAGTATAGTAATTGCATAGTACGTTGCAAAATATCTCCTAGCAGTTTTCAATGGGTCAGTAAATACAATTATTTGTAGTGATTGCTTAATAGTAGTAATTTATCTTCGTATGGGAGAAAAATAACTGGGAGAAATGCAAACTTTATTACATAATTACCCTCTTGATTCCATGGATGGGCCCAAACCGGAGATTTAACATCCTAACTCTTCTTGGTCTCTCCAATTCCCCCACGGGCAAAGCCCCTGGGACAGTGCCGAAGTAGCGTCCTCCCCCCGCCCATAGGCGGGTCCAACTCACAGACAGAGGCTGCTCTCAGGGTGTCACACTTATGTGGAGGCAGACAATTATGGACTGGTGGGCGGATGGGGTGAAGACCCCTGGGAGTCTATTTCAAGCACCTGGGGGTGATGAGGATATATACAATTAAATAAAAATCCATTACCTATATTGAAATTCTCTGAATTGCAGATTAATGTTTTTATGTGTATGTATGCAGATTGGCGGCAAGAGTGTGTTTATCTTGCTAAATAGGAGAGAGGGGGCGAGTATCTAACAAGTATTAATGTATATGAGTAGTAACAGTAACAAAGTAAAAACAGGTTGTATGATAGGATGTGCCAAACACCCATCTACAATTAATCATAGTTGATTGAATGAAAAATAATTAAAAAAAAAAAAAAAAAAAAAGGGAGACTGGGTGTGAATGAAGTGATGAAAAAAGGTTGAATGGGTGGTTAGAGCTGTTCACAAATGCTTTGCTTTCCTACTTTCCCCCTCCCCCTTCCTCCTCTCCTACCCCTTTTCCCCTTCCCACATCCTTTTCATTTTCCCCTTCAACCTTTTTTCATCACTTCATTCACACCCAGTCTCCCTTTTTCACACACGTCCATTTTTCACTACATCATTATTGTAGCAAAATACTGAAACTGAGAATATGGTTTGGATCACTTCAGAGGTGACAGCAAAGATTCATTCCAGGAAATGTAGAGACAGAATGTCTACTGATGTCTGAATAAGTAAATTGGGTTAATTGGGGGTCTGAGGTAGCGTTCCATTCATCTATTGTCAGTGTGTTAATGACCATCTATTATCTGCTACGGGATGTAATTACACTCCTAGTAATGTGTCTGGCACGGTTTCATTGTTATGGGTAAATATGCAGAGACAAACGTCTCACGCATCCAAGGTGGTTAGAAATAGTCCCAGGTAATTAAATCACTGTCATCTGTTAATTGTTGAAGGGAATGCCCCTGTAAAATGAGTTAAGAATACCCTGGCATGGGAAATGATATAAAAAGCCAGCTGGGGCAAAATAAAGTGTTGATTTTACTCCCAGAACTGTGTGTCGTCCAGTTACTGGGGGGGTAACAGGTGCCTTGGATAAGTCAGTACTTCCTCAGCTTCAAGGATTTCCCAGCGGACGTTGGAGTTCCGCTACAATTATGTATTCCTACAGTATATAATGCTGATTACTTTGTTTTGTGTTTTTGTTTTTTGTTCTTCGTCACACTTCCTCACATGTTCCAACACACCTTTTCACATCCCAACAGAATAGATCTATTGGCCTCACCACTTTTTTTTTTTTTTTTTATTATTTTTCATTCAATCAACTATGATTAATTGTAGATGGATGTTCGGCACATCCTATCATACAACCTGTTTTTACTTTGTTACTGTTACTACTCATATACATTAATACTTGTTAAATACTCGCCCCCTCGCTCCTATTTAGCAAGATAAACACACTCTTACCGCCAATCTGCATACATACACATAAAAAAATTAATCTGCAATTCAGAGAATTTCAATATAGGTAATGGATTTTTATTTAATTGTATATATCCTCATCACCCCCAGGTGCTTGGAATAGACTCCCAGGGGTCTTCACCCCATCCGCCCACCAGTCCATAATTGTCTGCCTCCACATATGTGTGACACCCTGAGAGCAGCCTCTGTCTGTGAGTTGGACCCGCCTATGGGCGGGAGGGAGGACGCTACTTCGGCACTGTCCCAGGGGCTTTGCCCGTGGGGGAATAGGAGAGACCAAGAAGAGTTAGGATTTTAAATCTCCGGTTTGGGCCCATCCATGGAATCAAGAGGGTAATTATGTAATAAAGTTTGCATTTCTGCCAGTTATTTTTCTCCCATACGATGATAAATTACTACTATTAAGCAATCACTACAAATAATTGTATTTACTGACCCATTGAAAACTGCTAGGAGATACCCGCGGTTCTTTGAATGGAGCGTACGCGGTGACGTCATCGACTACGACGAGCATGCGCTCGTCACATTCGATGCCGTCGCCGCCATCTTGGTATACCCTATCTATGCCTAGGAAGCTACCGCGCATGCGTCAAAGTCATTTCGAGCATGCGCGGGCTTCCCGGCGAAAAGGTAAGTGTACACACACACAATTTTCTCGTCGAGAAACAGGCTGACGAGAATCTCGACGAGAAAATAGAGAGCAGGTTCTCTATTTTCTCGTTGAGATTCTTGTCGCTTTTCTTGACGAGAAACCATACACACGAACGAATTTCTCGGCCAAAAATCTCTGCCAGCAAGTTTCTTGCTGGTTTTTGCAGAGAAACTCGTTCGTGTGTACGAGGCTTTACTGTTTTTCCACCAGTGTTTATCCATATCCATATATTACTGCCATGTAAGTATAACAGCACGGCCAATATGTCTCATTTCTTTTGGCATTCACACATATACGTTTACAACCAACATCACATAAAATCCCTTTTTTTTCCCCCTGCCATACATTCCATTTCATTCTCATTTATTTATTTTCATCATTGTTTTATCTATTAATTTCACTTTATTTCCATTTTTCTTTGTCATTATTTTTATTGGTATTTATTCATTCATTATTTTTGGTCCACTCATTCATCCATTTCCTTATAACCCACATTCTTTTATTTTTATTTCACTATCTCTCTTCATCACATTCTCATTTACACATTCACATACCACACTCCTTCACTCTCACTCCACACCTTCACCTGCAGTCATTAGAGCTGTTCACAAATGCTTTGCTTTCCTACTTTCCCCCTCCCTCCCTCCTTCCTCCTCTCCTACCCCTTTTTCCCTTCCCACATCCTTTTCAGTTTCCCCTTCAACCTTTTTTCATCACTTCATTCACACCCAGTCTCCCTTTCTCACACAAGTCCATTTTTCAATACATCATTATGTATTCCTATATAATGCTGATTACTTTGTTTTGTGTTTTGTTTTTTGTTCTTCGTCACACTTCCTCACATGTTCCAACACACCTTTTCACATCCCATCAGAATAGATCTATTGGCCTCACCACTTTTTTTTTATTTTTTTATTATTTTTCATTCAATCAACTATGATTAATTGTAGATGGATGTTCGGCACATCCTATCATACAACCTGTTTTTTCTTTGTTACTGTTACTACTCATATACATTAATACTTGTTAGATACTCGCCCCCTCTCTCCTATTTAGCAAGATAAACACACTCTTGCCGCCAATCTGCATACATACACATAAAAACATTAATCTGCAATTCAGAGAATTTCAATATAGGTAATGGATTTTTATTTAATTGTATATATCCTCATCACCCCCAGGTGCTTGGAATAGACTCCCAGGGGTCTTCACCCCATCCGCCCACCAGTCCATAATTGTCTGCCTCCACATAAGTGTGACACCCTGAGAGCAGCCTCTGTCTGTGAGTTGGACCCGCCTATGGGCGGGGGGGAGGACGCTACTTCGGCACTGTCCCAGGGGCTTTGCCCGTGGGGGAATTGGAGAGACCAAGAAGAGTTAGGATTTTTAATCTCCGGTTTGGGCCCATCCATGGAATCAAGAGGGTAATTATGTAATAAAGTTTGCATTTCTCCCAGTTATTTTTCTCCCATACAATGATAAATTACTACTATTAAGTAATCACTACAAATAATTGTATTTACTGACCCATTGAAAACTGCTAGGAGATATTTTGCAACGTACTATGTAATTAATATACTTATTTATCTATATCCTTCAGAATGTAAGAACAAACCCCCCCCCCCCTGAGGAAGACCTGCAATTAGGTCGAAATGCATTGGGGTATCCTCTCTGTTCTGTACGTGTGTGTGTGTGTGTGTGTATATATACACTTTATCTTTCTTTTATACTGTACCATACTGTTTATCCTTGTATACATGTATTTGGCCCTCATACATACCGGAGTTCATAGAAATAATTGTACAATCGATTTTTTTAATTCAAACCATTGAATAAAATATTTTTTACTTAAAACATTCTGTTTCATATTGTTTGCTGCTAAAAAATCCCATGGGAAAAATACCTGTTCTTCTCCGCAGACCAGCACCTAGCCAGATCAGGCGGCATAACACCACCGCATAAACGGAGGCCCAAGACAGCAAGGGGATAGTATCCATGTCTGACTCGCAGACAGAGTCAAGGCCCTGTACCAATTGGTCAGCCAGAGTTTGTCGTTCAGAAGAGCCTCCCATGCCTTTAACCCCTGGAGTAGCCTCATTGCGTACTCAGTAAGTGACTGAGCCATCAGAAAACCCCAGCCATGCTTTACACACTGCTGAGCCCCCCACTGTGTAAAGGTAGCGAGTGTCCCTGAAGACAAGAGCCCCCTCCACTGGAATCGTGATAACTTGTTAAGTCTGGACACAGGGGGGGGTGCACTATCAGGGGAGAGGTCCATTTTTTCAGGAACTCTCCTCAAAGGGGTACCAAAAAAAAAACCTTCAGTGGGTCGTCTCACTCCTTGTAAAAAAAACTTATCAAGATAAGACACACAAGGAAACACCCCGGCAGTGCGGACCGGTTTACGGAACCCAAAGGGGACCGGTGTCCTTGCTGCTTATGCAGCATTGTCCAACTTTGCAGTGATAAGGTCAGATACCAAAGCCCTCCTTTTTGTGCTGACCTGGACTTGGAGACATTCTCCCTGTCCGACCGGTCCCGGTCTGCAGTCTGTGATGCATCAGAATCCAGGCCATGAGCCACAGCCGGGCCTGGTTCTGCATCAGATCTATCCCCAGAAGATGTCTGGGGACGGGGGCATTTTACCATCCCCCGTGTTCCCATGCGCCACTTCCACCTTGGCAACAAAAGCCTCCAGGCACCAGCTGACAACTCAGGTGTTACAGGGTAGAAGACGTCTGCTTCTGACGTCATGCTGACCAACGCGCCTGACACCCACAGGGACTCCAGGCAAAGTATCAATAGGCCACCCTCCTAGCTGCTACAGAGATGCAGGGTCTTCCAGAGGACTCACCACCCTTAGAACGGTATCGCTATTGCTGCCGTCTGCTCCCACCTGAGATGCTCTCCCACCACTGCCTGTGTCAGTCTGATCCTTCTCAGCGTTTCTCTGTATGATTTTTGCACCAGTGAAATGCACCCTAGAGGCCGAAGACTTCCGCAAGATGGCCGCCAAGCGGCTGCAATGAAAACAATGTGGGCCCTAAGAAAATGGCTGCCGAGCCGTCCATAGAGGCAAAAGCGACCTTGGACCACAAAAAGATGGTATATACATACAGGCGAGAACCATAAGAAACATGGCCGCTGAGCAGTCGCTAGAGGCCAAAAGCGGGCGCAAACCACAATAAAATGGTCGCCGTACGGGGGTACATACATATAAGCGCGAACCACAAGAAAATGGCCGCCGGACAGTCACCAGAGGCCAAACAGGCGTGGACCACCCGAAAATGGCCGCCGACAGCATGGAGGGAGAAGGCACACACAGGTACGCAAAAAATGTCATTTTTTAAACGACAGTACATCGCAGCCCCGCTCCAGATGGAGCCCGTTAGGTGACCCCCAGCACCCAGCAACCAGCCTTAGCTCAGAGCCCAGGGAGGAGGGAAGGCAGGGAGAGAGGAAATAAAGGGCCACAACCACTTACTTGATCTCTCAAGGAATGTCCAGCTAAGTCACCCTGGCGAAGCAGGGGAGCTACTATTCTTCCTGCGTGGATCATGCTGGAAGACATTCCGGACAGCTCATCATCCGCGCATGGAGGTGACTGTAGGCCAGGCATACTGTGAATGAGCCCTAGGGAATGATCATATGCATGCCCTGGAGCTGAAGCTCACCGGCCAGGCTACTGCGACTCGGCCGTAAAGGTCAGCCGTAGCTGAGCGGGCGATGCAAGCCTTGGAGCGTAAGCTCACCAGCCAGGCTACTGCGACTCGGCCGTTTGAACAGTCCGATGCAAGCCCTGGAGCGTAAGCTCACCGGCCACCCATAGAGCGACGGGCATGTCATGGAAAACCCAGCGCGTAGCTAGGGTCGGCACACGCTCGATGGCCGAAACTGGGGAGACTACACGGATCTGGGATCCAGCCTGTCACCCAGTCGGCAGTTGATCGAAGATCGCAGGAACAAAAAAAAACCAACGTAGAAAAAATCCCCCCGGACCAATGGGCCCGAAGGGAGCCATGTCCTTCTCCTTACTAGGCAGAAAAAAACTGATCTGCGAGGTGCAGAGAGAGGGATTATACCCAGAGGGTTCGCCCCCTGGGTGGTGCTGTAGAGGGTGTGGTGTGTTAACACTTTCTACAAGTTTTCTGCCTAGTCACTCCTAAATGAAGGATAATACCCACTTGTCAATAGGAAGCTGTGTCCGTCCATGAACAAAACTGTAATGTCTTTTCTCACATCCCTTTAGCATCCCCATGGGTCCCTTCTGCTCTACAACTTTCTGGAGACATGGCATCCCCTGCATCCCCCTCCCCCTTGGTGGCAGGTTGCATTTACATGAATCCATTCTTGCCCTCTTTTAATTTTCTTTTTTCTTTTTACAGAATCTACTTAATCTCGGTTAGAAAACCAGATTGTGGCATTGGCCATTGTGGTTGCTTGTCCATTGTGGGTGGCTCCCTTTCTTTGCAAATGTGAGTATTGTCGTGGCAAAATTGGTTGTTTGCAGAGCACACAGCCATTTTTGCCTTGTGCTAAATAAGCACACACTCTATCTTATTGTAATAATGCTTCTTAAACTAAGATTCACTCACTGTCATTCGAACCCCATTCATTCAAAGAAGGAAGCATCACCAGACTGGTCTTATCATCAAGGCATCCCAGCATCAACTGCCCGCCTCGAGCCTCACGGCTCCTTTTTATTATCAAAAGATCTCACCAGCAGATAATCACCTCCCCCATGGGAGTGGTCATCACAGCATGTGACCTCCATGGGAGTGGTCATCACAGAATGCGACCTCCTCCATAGGAAGTGTGGACACAGCATCTGACCTCCATGGGAGTGGTCATCACATGATGTTCTCTTTACACAGCAAATGTCCATATAAAGATATCCCTTCCAACAGGGTTATTTAAATACATACAATACATGACATGTATACATTCAAATAGACTAGTAGCGACATGCACTGCTTCCAATGATGGAAACCATACGACAATTATGGCTCAATGGACCACAATTGTCGTATAGTTATGCTATAGTTCCTGTGGACGCAGATCTGTCCCCTCTGAGTCATTCAATGCCAACGTCAAGAAGTGGCCAATCCCTTGGTGAGGCATAAAACAAATATCCCTAAAAGGAGCAAACATCGCTGTGTCCACAGGAAGGTTTTTCCCGCCACCAGTCTTCCACCAACGTCTGTATGTGCGAATACGTTTAAATAAACGCATTACCGCAAAACCGACACTTGGGGACATCTGACAACATACATTAATAACATTTTCCACAACAGTCCTCCCTTTTTGTCATATGCACCCCCCGTGTCCATCGATGAAACTTGATCTCCTTCTTACACCTGGAAATGAATCAGTCCTTACAGTCCATAAAAACGAAAACGCGGCTTGACATGTAGACTCTGTTCCTCAGGAGCATGACTTATAAGGACACGACATGGTGAGCTGTAGTAATCGCCGATCCGTCTGTGATCCTCTGTGTCTTGTACGTGGGTTCGGCTTCGGGGCGTCTCATCAAGGAAGCTCTGGTCACGCATCCAATCAGGTAACAGGAGCACCTCATCACGACATAGAAAGAATAGAAATAAAAAGGACATGAGTATATATATTCCCACTTCCTTTAACCACGATCCGCTGTAAAATAAAAATTAGATCCCCAAAGATTCCCAGACCCGTAAAAGGACTCCCAACCTTCACTTAGCTACAGCTCTGGCTTCAACAGTTACATGAAGAATCCTATCCTTAATGGATGAGAATTGTTCAATCGTATCCTAAGCTCGAGTCCCGCCCACCTTGTACATCCAGGACACCATACCCAGACCTGGTCTAGCTGTCCCTGCCATTCTTAATTTCTCGCGCCATCAGATCCTCGCGATCGGCCGCGAGATAAGATGCTGGGACAGCTTCACCAGCACGCATTAACCTCTTGCTTTGGGGGAATTACCTTATAAGCTGCAGATCCGCATAAACACCAAACTAAAGTTCAAACACACTTGTGGGCTGCCTAGATACCCAAACCTACAAGAGGCAGAGCTATTAAAACTAACCAATTTTACCCTCTAAAAATGCATCGTTAGATTCCATTGACAAGTGTCTGTTTGGAGTCTTCACCAGTTTGTCAAAACTCCTCATACCTATTATAACATCATAAATGGCATGTACCGCTGTCATCACTGGGGTACTAAAACTCGGTGGAGACTCAGAACAGACCCAGCAATCGGTCCTGTTCGCTTTCTGAGCTAGTCAGGAAATACACTTTAAATAATAAGGCCCCTTTCACACTGGGGCGTTTTTCATGCGGTTTAGCGCTAATATTAGCGCTATTATACCGCATGAAAAAATCATGCCCTTTAGCCTTCAATGTGAAAGCCCGAAGGCTTTCACACTGAAGCGGTGCGCTAGCAGGACCGCTCCAAAAGTCCTGCTAGCCGCTTCTTTACAGCGGTGAAGGAGCGGTGTGTTCACCGCTCCTTTACCGCGGTCTCCCATTGAAATCAATGGGACAGCGCGGTAATACCGCCCGCAAACCGCGGCAATAGCCGCGGTTTGTGGGCGGTATTAACCCTTTTTCGGCCGCTAGCGGGGGTTAAATTCACCCCCCCTAGCGACCGCATACCGCGGTAAGAACGACGGTATAGCAGCGCTGAAAATCGCGCTGCTATACCGCCACCGCTCCTGCCCGCCCCAGTGTGAAAGGGGCCTAACTTGGGATGCTTTTCATCGTTACACTTGCTAAAATTTACTAAACAAAAAAATATAAATAAACAAAGATACTACTCAGTCCTTTGGTGTGGTTGAGTTGCTTCTTGCAGTGGCTGGCGTGGTCTCATCCCTCAAGCTTCTTTACAACGACCCAGTCACCTGGTTGGAAAGAATGTAAACTGGTTATTGTGTCAGGGTCCAGGAGTGACTCGTGAACCCTGTGGTGGACATTTTGAAGTTCATGTCACAGTGATCGCACCCACCCCATCAGCCGAGAATATATATGACAGCTAATGAGGAAAGTCCGACTCTGGTTTTGATTGACCTCCAAACAACCCTCATATCACAATAACCCAGACATCGGGACTGTGGTCACTGGATAACCTGTGCGTGGCTTACAAACCTGGAACCATTGACAAAAGGTTCTTAGCATCTGGGATGGGAACCTACTTCACCAGACTGCTGCTTGCCGATTCAAATTCTATCAAAGAAAGACAGTCTTGGCACAAACTTGGTTAGAATTACAGAGGTTAACGTTATTTGTTTGAAAAAAAACTGTCATTCTTACATTTATCACTTCTCCCCCCATTTCCTTCCTCATTACAGACTGAAGGAAGAAATGCGTGGTGCAGGAAAAAAGAAACCATGAAATAGCCCATGATACTTTTACCTCCTTAAACTCATATTTATCCATATGTACAGCTGTCTACATACACTTTCAGAAGCTCCTTTGGATCTGAAAAATACTTATAAGAAAAATCATTACTCTATCCTTCATATTTAACCTGCAAAGAATGGTAAACAAAAATGACATTCCTGTACATTGGTAAATTGTCAATGACATTCTTTCAAAACCGATTCAAACAAAACCCTCTGTAACCCTTACTTTTCCCGTTCCTACAAAAATACAACAGCCGCGACGCATCGGAGGATCGCCGCGGTAAGTTCGAACATATTCACGTTACTACATACAAACATTCCGATACAAATGTGGGGGAGATACTTCATAGTTTTCAAAACCAAAAATGAAAAAACAAAACAGACAGAATTCTACCTTCACTCTTTCAGTAATAGAAAAAAAATACAATGGGACTGTAGCGGGGTCTCCTTTAAGGCCCCTGGACTATGTTACCCAGAACCCCATTCGGCACCCAGGGTACATTTGGCCACCGCAGAGACTCATGGGTGGGGCTATAAAAGAAGGGGGCGAGGCTAAGCTCGGCCTCTTTGGACACCGCGCTGCAAGCAATAGGAATCCCTGTGCGGATCTGCTGCTGTGAAAGGCCTGAAGCCGGGGCCTTGAGTACCTTCCAAAGAGCCTTCCACCCCACCACGGAGCCTGGGTGGCACCTGTTCCTGTTCAAGTTGCTGACATTAGTTGGACCGGAGACCCGGCCGTTGGAGAACACTGTGTGCAGATACACAGAAGGTGGAAGCCCGGACTGGGATCGCGTCCGGAGGGGTGAGCAAGCACTTGCTCACTACATTAGCTGTACTCTGTTGGGTCTAGTGACTGCCTTGGCCCTTTTCCTTTTACATTTACTATCCCACCGGAGACTAGCGGTGGAACTGAGTTGCATAGTCTCCGGTGAAGTGTTCTCATTTGTGAATTACCCTTGGATTACAAATATTGTTTTTTTAAAGTGCACCACCGTTCAAGTTGCATGCGAAGAAATTGTTTTCATAAGGGACTGAGGTTTATCTGAGTCAGGCCTGACCAAGGGGGGTTAAAACTTTATTAGGTGCGCCATACTGCGTATAAGGAAATAAGGATAGTTGCACGTGGCGGGTGATCACTCTGCACTAACACTTATGAACCTGTTTATTGCTGCAGGGCTCTGCATGTATGTTATGTGATGTGTTTAATCCTGACCTTTATACTAAAGTAAATCTAGTTATACTTTAACACCCTTGCATCAGTGTTATTCTTGCAGATAGTAGTTACCTATCAATACTGCCAGATTGTGTATAATCAGGTATAAACCGTTACAAGGTAATATTCCCTAGACTAACTGTGCCAGCAGGGGTTGAGTGGATTGTCGGGGGTTGGTGGTGCTGTATACAGGGCCCGAAACAAAAATCCAGCGGCTCTCTTAACTGGGGGTAGCGCTACACGTGAGGGCTCTCGAGTCCGGGATGCCTGATACAGCAAGCAACGCGCCACAAGTACCGGCATGGACCCGCTAGAAGTGAAAGCGTGGTGCAAAGCAGCCAAGACAAGCCCAGACACGTCAGTGGTCATCAGTCTTCCAGGAGAAGAATGGTCGGTGAGCGTGGTGGAGCGACTCGCAGTGTCACTATCCCCAAATAATACACCATGGGTGATGGACCTGAGATCAGACCCAGACACCTCATTTCAGTATGCACTGATAGAGTGGATGGATGGAGTTCCGGGGAACTTTAAAGGGCGAAGTGTGCAGTCGCTGGATAATAAAACGTATGGTCTGGCGCACGCAATAGCTGTGAAGACGGAGTCACCCCCGCCATCCCCAACGGGATCACCGCCAGGGATACACCATGCATCAGAGAGGCAGAGAGGGATGACACCTCCGGTGATGCCCATTACAGCCATAGGGCCAGAACTCTTGAATGCCTTGGGGGATCTGCTCACAAAGTGTCAGCGAACAAATACGATACACATAGAGGCCAGCTATAGGAAGCTGAGAACATTTTCAGGGAGGCTGCCCGTCCCTGTAGGGGAGGAAGACTTCGATACCTGGATCGAACAGGCCTTGTCAGCAGTAGAGGCATGGGAGGTGCCTGAAGCGCAGAAGAAGCAGAGCGTGATGGAAAGTCTGAAAGGTGCGCTGCGGAAGCTGTAAAAAAGTCTCCGGTTTGGAAATGCTGCCTGCACGGCTTATGACTGCTTAGCCATGCTGCAAGAAGAGTTCGGTCAGTTGGAAAAAGTAACGGAACTGGTGTATCAGTTCGAACACACTTTTCAGCAGCCAGGAGAAAAGCTGTCAGAGTATGTCAGAAGACTGAACAAGATGCTGTGTCAAATCGTGCTAAAGAAAGGGATGGAACCCCAAGCCATAGATGCGGCAAGGATGAAGCAGATCTTAAAAGGAGCATTACGCTCGGATCCAGTCTGGCTCCAGCTGAAGACCTTTGGAGGAGGTATGTCACTAAAATATCCTGATCTGGTAAAGATCATTAGGGATGAGGAGGCTCTACAGCAGGATCAGCAAGTGGTCAAGACGCATGCCTCCCCTACGCCAGTAATGGTCAGATCAGCCATGACCCCTGAAAGAGACTCAGAAGTAGATACCTTGAAGTCACAGATGTCTCAAGTATTGGGGATGCTGACTTCCCTGATGGCCAAGGATCAAGGGGTACCAGAGAGGGAAAGTCCGAAGAAGGAGCTGTTTCCAAACACCTCAGCGCCCGCATCCCTGCAAGATTTGGGGGATGCGATTTGCTTCAACTGTGGAGGGGCTGGCCATGTCGCCAAAGTGTGTTCCAGTCCAAAGAAAAAAAAGATGAATAACCGCAAGCCGGCGGAAAACTTCAGAAGGCCCCGGTGAAGGAGTCAACCGGGTGCCCATCATCTCCAGTGAGCTCCAAACTGAATGAGAAGTGTAGAAAGAGAGAGGACAACACCCCTCAGAAGAAACATAGTGTCCCTCAGCGGGTAGCTACACCCATTAAGAGGAGGGAGATCAATGCATACAGAGCCCAAGAGAGACCAAAGTCCAAGGAAAAATGGAAGAAAGAGAGTCCAAAAGGGAAATGCAAAGATCAAAAGAAAGAGACCCCTTCGAAGCAGTATCCAGAGAAGCTGATAGGCCCCTCCCCCATAGTACCTGTTCAAGTGGAGAGAGTCTACACAAGAGCCATATTGGATACTGGGGCACAAGTGACCCTGTTATACAGGGACTTTTATGACAAGCATCTAAGTCACCTACCCATCCAGAAGATTGAAGAGTTGGAAATATGGGGAATTGGGACCCGGAGCTTTCCTTTTGATGGCTATCTGCCCATAAAACTGACCTTTGACCCATCTGTAGCCAGGAAGGCTAAAATGTTCGACACCCTTGCTGTGGTATGTCCCCGACCGCCTGGAGCTAACAAGAGCTCCATGATAATAGGGACCAACACGGACCTGGTTCGGAGACTCTTGGCCCCTCTAGTATGGAAGAAGGACCCCACGGTCACCAAGATTCACCCAATGCTGAAGACAGCCTATCAGCGACTGATCTTGGAGCAGAGAGCCCCGGAAGAGGGGGTGGGGAAGGTCTGGAGGCTGGGAAGGAGAGGAATAGTGCTGCAGCCCGGTGAAGTAACCTGTCTCAGAGCCACAGTGAAGCTCACTTGGGAACAGCCTGGGCCTTTCATCATATTGGAACCTGATCCAAGGGAAGAACACAAGGGCTTAGAAGTAGTCCCAGAAGTGGTCCCGTTGAGGGCCTTGAAGAAGGCACACTGTAAAGTACCTGTGAGTGTCAGGAATACTACAGATGGCCTCATGGAGATCCCAGCTAGGATGTTGCTGGGCCAGGTGAGCCCTGCTACCCCAGTTGTCTTGTCGGATGTGGAGAAGACAGAGGGAGAAAGGACTAATTGGGAGAAGCTCTGCATGGAGAACCCAAACCTGTCAAGGGCTTGGAAACAGAGAGAGCCAAGGCCCAGTTGACCAAGTGGAGAAGGATCTTTTCACAAGATGAGTTAGATGTGGGGTGTGCGAAGAGTGCCACCCACCGAATCCGCCTCCAGGAAGACAAACCTTTCAGGGAGAGGGTCCGGCGAGTCCCATTGGCAGACCTCGAAGACTTGAGGGAGCAGCTCGCCGAGCTCAAGCGAACCGGTGTTATTCGGGAGTCTAGAAGTCCCTATGCCTCTCCGATAGTGGTGGTCAGGAAGAAGAATGGGTCGTTGAGGCTATGTATAGACTACAGGACTCTCAACAGGAGAACCATACCCGACCAGTATACCACCCCGCGGATAGAGGATGCCTTGCAGAGCTTGTCTGGAGCAAGGTGGTTCAGTGTGATGGATCTCAAGAGTGGGTACTATCAGATCCCCATGCATCCAGAAGATAGGGAGAAGACAGCTTTCATAACTCCAGTGGGGTTCTTTGAGTTTGACAGAATGCCCCAAGGCCTGTCTGGAGCTCCGGCCACCTTTCAACGCCTTATGGAAAAGACTGTGGGAGACATGAACAAACTGACAACAACCCCCTTACTTATCTTTTCACCACAGCAAAGCTGGATGCCACGGGACACAGATGGCTGGCAGCCCTGTCTGCTTTCAATTTTAGTTTGAAATATAGACCTGGAGCTGGAAATCGAGATGCGGACGCCTTGTCAAGAAGATCTCATGCCCTCAAAAGCAGTACAGAAGACTGGACCCAAGTGGCACCCGACAGGGTGCGGACCCTTTGTCAGGGGGCCGAACTCCAGGCCAGTGGCGGGTCAAGAGCAGAAGAGATAGGGGTCACTGTAGTAGGGGTCCTCAAACAATACTGTGGGGTAACCCAGCTGGAGGAGGCTGACTTGCCAAAACTGTCAAAGAAGGAGCTGAGGTGCGCCCAATTGGAAGACCCCATGGGGAGCTTGGTCCTGGAGAGTCGGGATCCAGATAGACTCTTCCGCCACCCTTCAAAGGAAGCTCGTTTGCTGAAAAAGGAGTGGGACAGGCTGCAGGTGCACCAGGGAGTGGTCTACCGAAGGGGCCCCTATGATGACCTAGAAGATAAATGGCAACTGTTTCTACCCGAGAAACATCGAGAGACAATCCTGGTCTCCCTGCATGACAATCATGGCCACTTGGGAGCGGAAAGGACCTTCCAGCTTGTTAGGGGCCGATTATATTGGCCCTGCATGAGGGCCGAAGTCGAGGAATACTGCCACTCATGTGCACGCTGCATCCAGAGGAAGACGCTACTCCATCAAGCTGCCCCAATGGGCTATCTGCAAAGTCAAATCCCACTGGATTTGGTATGCATTGATTTTCTCTGCCTCAAACCCGACTTGAGCGGACTAGGAAATGTTCTGGTGATAACCGACCATTTCACCCGGTATGCCCAGGCCTTTCCGACCAAAGACCAGAAGGCTTCCACTGTAGCCAAAGTACTCATGGAGAAATACTTCGTACACTACGGGCTACCACAACGGCTCCACTCAGATCAAGGAAGGGACCTTGAAAGTCGGCTGATTCGGAGGCTCTTTGATTCCTTAGGGATCAAGAAGATCCGAACCACCCCTTACCATCCACAAGGTGATGCTCAGCCGGAGAGGTTCAACCAAACCCTGCTCAACATGCTAGGGACCTTAAGTAGTGAAAAGAAGCAGCATTGGAGCAAACATATAGCAGCAATTGTACATGCATACAAAAGTACCACAAGTGACGCTACAGGGTACTCACCCTATCGACTTATGTTCGGAAGAGAAGCAAGACTACCGGTAGATAAGGATGAGCCGAACACCCCCGGGTTCGGTTCGCACCAGAACCCGCGAACGGACCGAAAGTTTGCACGAACGTTAGAACCCTATTAAACCCTATATTACAATGGATGCGCATGTTTGAAATCTAAAGTGCTAATTATAACGACTAATATGCATGTTATTGTCCTAAAAAGGGTTTGGGAACCCGGGTTCTGCACCAGGGGACATGTATCAATGCAAAAAGAAGTTTTAAAAACAGCCGTTTTTCAGGAGCAGTCATTTTAATGATGCATAAAGTGAAAAAAAAAGTCAAATATTCCTTTAAATATCGTACCTGGGGGGTGTCTAAAGTATGCCTGTGAAGTGCCACATATTTCCCGTGTTTAGAACTGTCCCTGCACAAAATGACATTTCTAAAGGAAAAAAAAGCCATTTAAAACTGCTTGCGGCTTTAATGTAATGTCTGGTCCCGGTAATATGGATGACAATCTTTGAGAAAAATGGCATAGGGAAGGGTTATCACCCCTGTAACATTTGTTTTGCTGTCTGTGCCCCTGTTCAGAACATTTCACCTCACTTTCCGTCCCAATGACAAATGTTTTTGAAAAGTGGGGTTTTTATTGAAACAAGGATTGGTGATAAAGCATCAGTAGAGAGGAGACACCTTTTTCCCTTATTAACTCTTACAGGAGAGAATTTCCCTTCCTAGGGGTAGATTTCCTCTCACTTCCTGTTGTCTCCTTTTGTTTGCAAGTAGGAGTCGTTTGTAAGTTGGATGTTTGAAAGTAGGGGCCTGCCGTATATACTCTGCTGAAATTTGCCCCTTTACATGTTGGTGTTGCCACAACACTGTAAGCCCTCACAGTTACTCTTGGTGGGCGCATGAATGGGCCCTGCTGTGAATTATTAGATCAAGAATTGTAATTGCATGCCCCTGTTGAACAGGGCCTGAAAAATTATTGGGCCTTTGGTGGTGGTGCCACAACACTGCAACCCCTCACAGATACTGTACTTGGAGCACAGCAATGAGCCCTGTTGCAAAGTATTGCATCAAAAATTGTAATTACACGCCCCTGTTAAACAGGGGCTGAAAAATTGGGCCTTAGGCACTGGTGCTGGTGCCACGACACTGCAACCTCTCCCAGATACTCTAGTTCGAGTGCAGGAATGAGCCCTGCTGCAAAGCATTGAATAAAAAATTGTAATTACATGCCCCTGTTAAACAGGGGCTGAAAAATTGGGCCTTAGCCACTGGTGGCGGCACCCAGAAACAAAAATGTTCTTCCAAGCTATCATTATCAATCGGATCTTTGAGGAGGAGGAGGATAGTCAGTCAACATAACAGGACAGTCTCTCAGCATCAGCATCAGTCTTGAAGGGATGTGACATTTGAAAATAAATTAGTCTGTTATATCAGCTTCAGGTGTTTGGTAGCTGGTGGTGATCCAAGACTGGTTCATCTTTATGAAGGTCAGTCGATCAACCGAGTCGGTGGACAGGCGCACCATGTGATCCGTGACAAATCCTCCAGCAGCACTGAATGTGCATTCTGAAAGAACGCTGGATGCAGGACAGGCCAGTAGCTCAATTGCATACTGTGCAAGCTCTGGCCAGTGATTCATCCTCAAGACCCAGTAAGCCAGAGGATTTTCGGTGGGGAAGGTGTCCAAGTCTGACCTTGCCCCTAGGTATTCCTGCACCACGTATATCGGACACTGGCAATGGTTGCTGGAACCGATCATACCTTGGGGCTGAGGACTAAAGAATTGTCTGAACGCATCGGTCAGACAGCCACCTTCCCCACCGCTCCTTTGACTGACCGAAGCCTCAGCAACTCGTTGTCCAGGACCAGGAGTTTGTAACCTCCCAGTTTCTGGGCACGCGTTGCACAGACCTTTCTGCAAGGCCTCCCAGAGTTGTCTCATCCTCTGCTCCCTCTGCAACGGTAAGATAAGGTCCGCAACCTTAAACTTGTACCGTGGATCAAGGAGAGTGGCCAGCCAGTAATGGTCCCTCTCCTTGATCCGAAGAATACGAGGATCCTTCCACAGACTTTGCAGGATCAGGGAGACCATGCAGCGTAGGTTAGCTGAGGCATTCGGTCCGGAGTCCTCTGGGTCACTAAGTAAGACATGATCCGCAGCCACCTCCTCCCAGCCACGTACAAGTCCACAGGTTTCTTGGGACTGTAAATCATCCCTAAAAGACTGCTGCTGATGATGCTGAGTGCCAGGCTCCACCTCCATGCTGACACAATCCTCCTCCTCCTCCTCCTCTTCCTGTGCGATGGGTGGGACAGAAGGAACACTGTCTGGGTAAAGGGGGCCTTGAGAGGCAAGGAAGTCCTCCTCTTCCTGCCTCTGTTCTGCCTCAAGTGCCCTGTCCATTATTCCATGCAGCGTATGTTCCAACAGGTGGACAAGAGGTACAGTGTCACTGATGCATGCACTGTCACTGCTCACCATCCTCGTGGCCTCCTCAAATGGTGCCAGGACAATGCATGCATCCCTGATCATGCCCCACTGGCGTGGTGAAAAAAACCCGAGCTTCCCTGACCCTGTCCTGGTGCCGTAGTCGCACAGGTACTCATTGATGGCCCTCTGCTGCGTGTGCAGCCGCTGCAGCATGGCCAACGTTGAGTTCCACCTGGTGGGCATGTCACATATAAGGCGGTTCTTGGGTAGGTTCAACTCCTTTTGCAGCTCAGCCAGGCGAGCACTGGCATTATAAGATCTGCGGAAATGCACACAGACTTTCCTGGCCTGCCTCAGGACATCCTGTAAGCCCAGGTACCTGCCCAAGAACCGCTGCACCACCAGGTTAAGGACGTGAGCCACACAGGGCACATGGGTCAGTTGTCCCTGTCGGAGGGTGGAGAGGAGGTTGGTGCCATTGTCGCAAACCACCATTCCTGGCTTAAGCTGGCGTGGCATCAACCACCTCTCGGCCTGCCCCTGCAGAGCAGACAGAACCTCTGCCCCAGTGTGGCTCCTGTCCCCCAAACACACCAGCGCAAGCACGGCATGGCATCTTTTTGCCTGCGTACTTGCGTAGCCCCTTGAACGCCTACGGAGCACCGCTGGTTTCCGAGGATAAAGCACAGGAAGAGGCCAAGGAGGAAGAAGAAGAGGAGGGGGTGGAGGAGAGAGGTGTGTCACAACCAGTAGTAGCATTTTGGAGGTGTGGTGGCGGAACAACCTCCAACACTACTGCACCTTGTCCTGCATCCTTCCCAGCTGCCAAAAGAGTGACCCAATGGAACTTGAAAGAAAGGTAACGTCCCTGTCCATGCCTGCTGGACCATGAGTCAGCGGTAGTGATGAGCCGAACACCCCCGGGTTCGGTTCGCACCAGAACCCGCGAACGGACCGAACGTTCGTACGAACATTAGAACCCTATTAAATACAATGGATGCGAACGTTCGAATTCTAAAGTGCTAATTATAACGACTATTATGCATGTTATTGTCCTAAAAAGGGTTTGGGAACCCGGGTTCTTGACCAGGGGACATGTATCAATGCAAAAAGAAGTTTTAAAAACGGTCGTTTTTCGGGAGCAGTCATTTTAATGATGCATAAAGTGAAAAAAAAAAGTCAAATATTCCTTTAAATATCGTACCTGGGGGGTGTCTAAAGTATGCCTGTGAAGTGCCACGTGTTTCCCGTGTTTAGAACTGTCCCTGCACAAAATGACACTTCTAAAGGAAAAAAAAGCCATTTAAAACTGCTTGCGGCTTTAATGTAATGTCTGGTCCCGGTAATATGGATGAAAATCTTTAAGAAAAATGGCATAGCTACCCCATGACCCCCCCCCCCCCCTACCCCAGCCCATTACCAGCCCCTTTGGGTCTTGTATGGATATTAAGGGGAACACCACACACAAAATAAAAAAGGCCCTATATACTCTGAACAGCCGTATACAGGCGGTGCATACAAGACAGGGACTGTAGGTTTGTTCTTATGTAGAATGTGTTTGTAATTTTGAACAGGTACATTGTTTAAGTGTAGCTCCAGCCCAAAAATCTATTTTTAAACTTTTTGGAAAACATAGGTAAGGGTTATCATCCCTGTAACATTTGTTTTGCTGTCTGTGCCCCTGTTCAGAACATTTCACCTCACTTTCCGTCCCAATGACAACTGTTTTTGAAATGTGGTGTTTTTCTTGAAACAAGGATTGGTGATAAAGCATCAGTACAGAGGAGACACCTTTCTCCCATATTAATTCTTACAGGAGAGAATTTTCCTTCCTAGGGGTAGATTTCCTCTCACTTCCTGTTGTCTTCTTGCGTTTGCAAGTAGGAGTCGTTTGTAAGTTGGATGTTTGAAAGTAGGGACCTGCCGTATATACTCTGCAGAAATAGGCCCCTTAGTTGTTGGTACAACACTGTAAGCACTCACAGTTACTCTTGGTTGGTGCTGGAACGCCCTGCTGTCAACTATTATATCAGGAATTGTAATTACATATAATTGTTGAACAGTGGTAGTAAAAATTGGGCCTTTGATGGTGGTGCTGGTGCCACAACACTGTAAGCCCTGACAGTTACTCTTGGTGGGTGCAGCAATGGGCCCTGCTGTGAATTATTAGATCAAGAATTGTAATTGCATGCCCCTGTTGAACAGGGGCTGAAAAATTGGGCCTTTCGTGGTGGTGGTGGTGGTGGTGGTGTTGCCACAACACTGTAAGCCCTCAGAGTTACTCTTGGTGGGTGCAGGAATGGGCCCTGCTGTGAATTATTAGATCAAGAATTGTAATTACATGCCCCTTTTGAACAGGGGCTGAAAAATTGGGCCTTTCGTGGTGGTGGTGGTGGTGGCGTTGCCACAACACTGTAAGCCCTCAGAGTTACTCTTGGTGGGTGCAGCAATGGGCCCTGCTGTGAATTATTAGATCAAGAATTGTAATTACATGCCCCTGTTGAACAGGGGCTGAAAAATTGGGCCTTAGGCACTGGTGGCACAACACTGCAACCCCTCACAGATACTGTACTTGGAGCACAGCAATGAGCCCTGTTGCAAAGTATTGCTTCAAAAATTGTAATTACACGCCCCTGTTAAACAGGGGCTGAAAAATTGGGCCTTAGCCACTGGTGGTGGCACCCATAAACAAAAATGATCTTCCAAGCTATCATCATCAATCGTATCATTGAGGACTCGGAGGAGGAGGATAGCCAGTCAACATAACAGCACAGGCACTCAGCATCAGCATCAGTCTTGAAGGGATGTGACATGTTAAAATCAATTAGTCTGTTATATCAGCATCAGGTGTGTGGTAGCTGGTGGTGATCCAAGACTGGTTCATCTTGATGAAAGTCAGTCGATCAACCGAGTCGGTGGACAGGCGCACCCTGTGTTTCGTGACAAATCCTCCAGCAGCACTGAATGTGCGTTCCGAAAGAACGCTGGATGCAGGACAGGCCAGTAGCTCAATTGCATACTGTGCAAGCTCTGGCCAGTGATCCATCCTCAAGACCCAGTAAGCCAGAGGATTTTCGGTGGGGAAGGTGTCCAAGTCTGACCTTGCCCCTAGATATTCCTGCACCATGTTTATCAGACGCTGGCGATGGTTGCTGGAACCGATCATACTTTGGGGCTGCGGACTAAAGAATTGTCTGAACGCATCGGTCAGACGGCCACCTTCCCCACCGCTCCTTCTTTGACTGGCCGAAGCCTCAGCAACTCGTTGTCCAGGACCAGGAGTTTGTAACCTCCCAGTCTCTGGGAACGCGTTGCACAGACCTTTCTGCAAGGCCTCCCGGAGTTGTCTCATCCTCTGCTCCCTCTGCGACGGTAAGATAAGGTCCGCAACCTTACCCTTGTACCGTGGATCAAGGAGAGTGGCCAGCCAGTAATGGTCCCTCTCCTTGATCCGAAGAATACGAGGATCCTTCCGCAGACTTTGCAGGATCAGGGAGGCCATGCAGCGTAGGTTAGCTGAGGCATTCGGTCCGGAGTCCTCTGGGTCACTAAGGACGACATGATCTGCAGCCACCTCCTCCCAGCCACGTACAAGTCCACTGGTTTCTTGGGACTGTAAATCATCCCTAAAAGACTGCTGCTGATGATGCTGAGTGCCAGCCTCCACCTCCATGCTGACACAATCCTCCTCCTCCTCCTCCTCCTCTTCCTGTGCGATGGGTGGGACAGAAGGAACACTGTCTGGGTAAAGGGGGTCTTGAGAGGCAAGGAAGTCCTCCTCTTCCTGCCTCTGTTCTGCCTCAAGTGCCCTGTCCATTATTCCACGCAGCGTGTGCTCCAACAGGTGGACAAGAGGTACAGTGTCACTGATGCATGCACTGTCACAGCTCACCATCCTCGTGGCCTCCTCAAATGGTGCCAGGACAGTGCATGCATCCCTGATCATGCCCCACTGGCGTGGAGAAAAAAAACCAAGCTCCCCTGACCCTGTCCTGGTGCCGTAGTCGCACAGGTACTCATTGATGGCCCTCTGCTGCGTGTGCAGCCGCTGCAGCATGGCCAACGTTGAGTTCCACCTGGTGGGCATGTCACATATAAGGCGGTTCTTGGGCAGGTTCAACTCCTTTTTGCAGCTCAGCCAGGCGAGCACTGGCATTATAAGATCTGCGGAAATGCACACAGACTTTCCTGGCCTGCCTCAGGACATCCTGTAAGCCCGGGTACCTGCCCAAGAACCGCTGCACCACCAGGTTAAGGACGTGAGCCACACAGGGCACATGGGTCAGTTGTCCCTGTCGGAGGGCAGAGAGGAGGTTGGTGCCATTGTCGCAAACCACCATTCCTGGCTTAAGCTGGCGTGACGTCAACCACCTCTCGGCCTGGCCCTGCAGAGCAGACAGGACCTCTGCCCCAGTGTGGCTTCTGTCCCCCAAACACACCAGCGCAAGCACGGCATGGCATCTTTTTGCCTGCGTACTTGTGTAGCCCCTTGAACGGCTACGGAGCACCGCTGGTTCAGAGGACAAAGCACAGGAAGAGGCCATGGAGGAAGAAGAAGAGGAGGGGGTGGAGGAGAGAGGTGTGTCACAACCACTAGTAGCATTTTGTAGGCGTGGCGGTGGAACAACCTCCAACACTACTGCACCTTGTCCTGCATCCTTCCCAGCTGCCAAAAGAGTGACCCAATGGGCCGTGAAAGAAAGGTAACGTCCCTGTCCATGCCTGCTGGACCATGAGTCAGCGGTAATATGCACCTTACCGCTGACCGCTCTGTCCAGCAAGGCCAAGACATTGCCTTCCACATGCCGGTAGAGAGCCGGAATAGCCTTCCGTGAGAAAAAGTGGCGTTTGGGAACCTGCCACTGAGGAACCGCACATTGCACAAACTCACGGAAGGGGGCCGAGTCTACCAACTGAAAAGGCAGCAGTTGAAGCGCTAGCAATTTAGCCAAGCTAGCATTCAACCGCTGGGCATGTGGATGGCTGGGAGTGAACTTCTTTCGACGGTCCAGCAGCTGGGGCAGGGAACTTTGCCTGCTAGAATCGGACGTCGGTGTACTGCTAGCAGAGTGGCCGCAAGTACTTGGCTGTGACACACCTAATTCTACACCTTCATTCCTCTCAGTGCATGTTTCAGAGAGGACAGAAGTTATAGTGGGGTTGGAGATCCCAGCTGATGCGGTGCAAGGAGAGGTCCGCTTTGTTCTTTGGTGTGGGTCTTTGAGGTAGGCTTGCCAACGAGCTGCATGGCAGGTCAACATATGTCTGGTCAGGCATGTGGTACCCAAGCGGCTGATGTTTTGGCCACGCGATATACGCTTGAGACATATGTTGCAAACAGCAGCTGTGCGATCTGATGCACTAGCCTCAAAAAAGGCCCACACCAAAGAACTTTTTGAATGACGGGCAGAGGCAGCGCCCTGCACAGGCGGAGCTCTGCGGTGTGATTCCGTCGGTGTACTGCCCTTACGCTGGCCACCAAAGGGCATCCTGCCTCGTTGGAGATGTGCCTCCTCCTCATCCTCCTCCTCCTCCTCTCTCCTATTAGGCACCCACGTGGAGTCAGTGACCTCATCATCCCCTCCCTCCTCATCACTGGAGCCAATCTGGCAGTATGCTGCAGCTGCTGGAACATGACTGCCAGATTGGTGTCCTTCTTGAGCATCCCCTCTGTCTGCTCTCACGCTACTGCCTTCCTGTAGCTGGGTTTCATCATCAGACCCTTCGAAACGCTGGGCATCCTCCTGGAGCATGTACCCAACACTGTGCTCAAACAGTTCGGGGGACTCCTCAGGAGGAGGACATG
This sequence comes from Rana muscosa, assembly GCA_029206835.1. Taxonomy (NCBI): domain Eukaryota; kingdom Metazoa; phylum Chordata; class Amphibia; order Anura; family Ranidae; genus Rana; species Rana muscosa. The sequence continues at coordinate 23,795,712 of CM055119.1, forward strand.
GTGGGTCTAGGGAAGGAGTGACTGATGATGAGTCTGACATTGATACCAGGGAAGAGGACGCTTTGGCAGCTGCTTTGCCAGTACCCTGAGCCTGGGTGAGAGAGGATGAGGAGGAGGAGGAGGGCTTGGTCATCCACTCTACCAAGTCTTCGGCATGATGTGGCTCAACATGTCCAGCTGCCGAAAAGAAGGACAAGCGTGTCCCATGGCCATGTGCTGAAGACAATGCACCGCGTCCACGACCAGCACTGTTGCCCCCAGACACAGAGCCTGCTTGCCCTCTTTTATTGCCTCTTGACTGTCTGCCTCTCCTTGTTTGCCTTCCAGACATTCTAATGGATGGCCTGCAGGGAGATGGGAAAAAAGCAATAAGGGCTACCTTCAGGTGTCCTTCTCTGTCCCTTTACTTAAGGATTTCTAAATATGGTTGAGGATGATTGCTTTCGCACAGAATAGCACAATGACAATTTCCCTGACTGCCAAAAAAACAAGGATTTCAAAGATGGTTGATGAGGAATGCTTTAGCACAGTATAGCACAAGGAGAATTTCCCTCACTGTCCTTCCCTGTCCCTAGAAACAAGGATTAGCACAGTAAAACACAGTGACACTCTCGCTACCTATAGTTTTCTGTCCCTAGAAAAAATGTTTTTTTAAAGATGGTTGATGATCAATGTTTTAGCACAGTATAGCACAAGGAGAATTTCCCTCACTGTCCTTCCCTGTCCCTAGAAACAAGGATTAGCACAGTAAACCACAGTGACACTCTCGCTACCTATAGTTTTCTGTCCCTAGAAAAGATGTTTTTTTAAAGATGGTTGATGATCAATGTTTTAGCATAGTATAGCACAAGGAGAATTTCCCTCACTGTCCTTCCCTGTCCCTAGAAACAAGGATTAGCACAGTAAAACACAGTGACACTCTCGCTACCTATAGTTTTCTGTCCCTAGAAAAAATGTTTTTTTAAAGATGGTTGATGATCAATGCTTTAGCACAGTATGGCACAAGGAGAATTTCCCTCACTGTCCTTCCCTGTCCCTAGAAACAAGGATTAGCACAGTAAAACACAGTGACACTCTCGCTACCTATAGTTTTCTGTCCCTAGAAAAAAAGTTTTTTTAAAGATGGTTGATGATCAATGTTTTAGCACAGTATAGCACAAGGAGAATTTCCCTCACTGTCCTTCCCTGTCCCTAGAAACAAGGATTAGCACAGTAAACCACAGTGACACTCTCGCTACCTATAGTTTTCTGTCCCTAGAAAAAATGTTTTTTTAAAGATGGTTGATGATCAATGCTTTAGCACAGTATAGCACAAGGAGAATTTCCCTCACTGTCCTTCCCTGTCCCTAGAAACAAGGATTAGCACAGTAAAACACACTGACACTCTCCCTACCTATAGTTTTCTGTCCCTAGAATTTTTTTTTTTTAAAGATGGTTGATGATCAATGCTTTAGCACAGTATAGCACAAGGAGAATTTCCCTCACTGTCCTTCCCTGTCCCTAGAAACAAGGATTAGCACAGTAAAACACACTGACACTCTCCCTACCTATAGTTTTCTGTCCCTAGAAAAAATGTTTTTTTAAAGATGGTTGATGATCAATGCTTTAGCACAGTATAGCACAAGGAGAATTTCCCTCACTGTCCTTCCCTGTCCCTAGAAACAAGGATTAGCACAGTAAAACACACTGACACTCTCCCTACCTATAGTTTTCTGTCCCTATAAAAAATGTTTTTTTAAAGATGGTTGATGATCAATGCTTTAGCACAGTATAGCACAATGAGAATTTCCCTCACTGTCCTTCCCTGTCCCTAGAAACAAGGATTAGCACAGTAAAACACACTGACACTCTCCCTACCTATCCTTCTCTTTCCCTAAACTAAAGGAATCCAGGTTAAGCAAGAAAAAAAAATGTCACTGTCCCTGCCTATGCTTCTCTTTCCCTGCTCCGGAACACACTACACTAGGCCGCCGTGCTGGCGGCCTTTTATAGTGTGGGGCGTGTACTAAACACCCTCAGCAATAATTGGCCACAGGCATCCTGCCTGTGGCCAATCATTGCTCTCCTCGCTGCCGGCGCTGTGATTGGCCAAGCATGCGGGGTCACAGTGCATGCTTGGCCAATCACAGCGCCTGGATGACACTGCGATGGCGTAGTGCATTGTGGGCCGTTCGCGTCACTCGAATTAGGCGCGAACGGCCCAAATCGTTCGATCTTCGTCGAACGATCGAACAGCCGATGTTCGAGTCGAACGTATGTTCGACTCGAACACCGAGCTCATCCCTAGTCAGCGGTAATATGCACCTTACCGCTGACCGCCCTGTCCAGCGAGGCCAAGACATTGCCTTCCACATGCCGGTAGAGAGCCGTAATCGCCTTCCGTGAGAAAAAGTGGCGTTTGGGAACCTGCCACTGAGGAACCGCATATTGCACAAACTCACAGAAGGGGCCGAGTCTACCAACTGAAAAGGCAGCAGTTGAAGCGCTAGCAATTTAGCCAAGCTAGCATTCAACCGCTGGGCATGTGGATGGCTGGGAGTGAACTTCTTTCGACGGTCCAGCAGCTGGGGCAGGGAAATTTGCCTGCTAGAATTGGACGTCGGTGTACTGCTAGCAGAGTGCCCGCAAGTACTTGGCTGTGACACACCTAATTCTACACCTTCATTCCTCTCAGTGCAGGTTTCAGAGAGGACTGAAGGTATAGTGGGGTTGGAGATCCCAGCTGATGCGGTGCAAGGAGAGGTCCGCTTTGTTCTTTGGTGTGGGTCTTTAAGGTAGGCTTGCCAACGAGCTGCATGGCAGGTCAACATATGTCTGGTCAAGCATGTGGTGCCCAAGCGGCTGATGTTTTGGCCACGCGATATACGCTTGAGACATACATTGCAAACAGCAGCTGTGGGATCTGATGCACTCGACTCAAAAAAGGCCCACACCAAAGAACTTTTTGAATAACGGGCAGAGGCAGCGCCCTGCACAGGCGGAGCTCTGCGGTGTGATTCAGTCGGTGTGCTGCCCTTACGCTGGCCCCCCGAGGGAATCCTGCCTCGTTGGAGATGTGCCTCCTCCTCATCCTCCTCCTCTCTCCTATTAGGCACCCACGTGGAGTCAGTGACCTCATCATCCCCTCCCTCCTCATTACTGGAGCCAATCTGGCAGTATGCTGCAGCTGCTGGAACATGACTGCCAGATTGGTGTCCTTCTTGAGCATCCCCTCTCTCTGCTCTCATGCTACTGCCTTCCTCTAGCTGGGTATCATCATCAGACCCTTCGAAACGCTGGGCATCCTCCTGGAGCATGTACCCAACACTGTGCTCAAACAGTTCGGGGGACTCCTCAGGAGGACATGGTGGGTCTAGGGAAGGAGTGACTGATGATGACATTGATACCAGGGAAGAGGACGCTTTGGCAGCTGCTTTGCCAGTACCCTGAGCTTGGGTGAGAGAGGATGAGGAGGGCTTGGTCATCCACTCTACCAAGTCTTCGGCATGATGCGGCTCAACGCGCCCAGCTGCCGAAAATAAGGACAAGCGTGTCCCATGGCCACGTGCTGATGACGATGCACCGCGTCCACGACCAGCACTGTTGTCTCTAGACACAGAGCCTGCTTGCCCTCTTTTATTGGCTCCTGACTGTCTGCCTCTCCTTGTTTGCCTTCCAGACATTCTAATGGCCCGCAGGGAGATGGAAAAACCAGCAATAAGGGTGTATATTTTGCAGGAAGCACACTACGCCCGCTGTAAGTGCTGCAGACGGCTGCCTGTGTTACACAACAGGAAAAAAAGCTCCAGCAATAAGGGCTAGCTTCAGGTGTATAATGTGCAGGAGGCACACTCCGCCCGCTGTAAGTGCTGCAAATGCCTGTTAGTGTAACACACCAGGAAAACACAGCAATACGGGCTAGCTTCAGGTGTATATTTAGCAGGAAGCACACTCCGCCCGCTGTAAGTGCTGCAAATGCCTGTTAGTGTAACACACCAGGAAAACACAGCAATACGGGCTAGCTTCAGGTGTATATTTAGCAGGAAGCACACTCCGCCCGCTGTAAGTGCTGCAAATGCCTGTTTGTGTAACACACCAGGAAAACACAGCAATACGGGCTAGCTTCAGGTGTATATTTAGCAGGAAGCACACTCCGTCCGCTGTAAGTGTTGCAAATGCCTGTTAGTGTAACACACCAGGAAAACACAGCAATACGGGCTAGCTTCAGGTGTATATTTAGGAGGAAGCACACTCCGCCCGCTGTAAGTGCTGCAAATGCCTGTTAGTGTAACACACCAGGAAAACACAGCAATACGGGCTAGCTTCAGTTGTATATTTAGCAGGAAGCACACTCCGCCCGCTGTAAGTGCTGCAAATGCCTGTTAGTGTAACACACCAGGAAAACACAGCAATACTGGCTAGCTTCAGGTGTATACTGTGCAGGAGGCTTAGCAACAATGACACTGACACTGTCCCCTGCCTATCCTTCTCTCTCCCTGCACACAAGGTTTATCAAAGAATATGACACTGACACTCTCCCTGCCTATCCTTCTCTCTCCCTGCACACAAGGTTTAGCAAAGAATATGACACTGACACTGTCCCCTGCCTATCCTTCTCTCTCCCTGCACACAAGGTTTAGCAAAGAATATGACACTGACACTCTCCCTGCCTATCCTTCTCTCTCCCTACACACAAGAATAGCACAAAGAATAGCACAATGACACTGTCCCTGCCTATCCTTCTCTTTCCCTGCGCCAGAACACACTACACAAGGCCGCCGCGCTGGCGGCCTTTTATAGTATGGGGCGTGTGCTAAACCCCCTGAGCTATAATTGGCCACAGGCAACCTGCCTGTGGCCAATTATGGCTCTCCTAGCTGCCGGCGCTGTGATTGGCCAAGCATGCGGGGTCACAGTGCATGCTTGGCCGATCACAGTGCTGGGATTGCACTGCGATGGCGCAGTGTATTGTGGGCCGTTCGCGTCACTCGAATTTGGCGCGAACGGCCCAAATAGTTTGATCTTCGTCGAACGATCGAACAGCCGATGTTCGAGTCGAACATATGTTCGACTCGAACACCGAGCTCATCCCCACCGGTAGATCTGGCCTTTGGTGCCTCCATAGACCATTGCTCGGGCGCTTCCCACAAGGGATATGTAGATAGGCTCAGAAACAGTTTGAAGTTGGCCTATGAGCAAGCACAAGCAGCCTCAGATCAAAGGGGAGCCCGCAACAAGAAAAACTTTGACTTGAAAGTCCGGATTCAGGATCTACAACCTGGGGACAGAGTGCTGCTACGGAACTTGGGGGTCCCTGGAAAGCACAAGCTTGCAGACAGATGGAGACCAGAACCCTATGTTATTTGCAAGAAACTGCCGGGCCTACCTGTTTACAGACTAAAGCCAGAAGGAAAGGTGGGGCCTTTTAAAGACTTGGCATCGGAACCACCTACTCCCACTTGCCGAAGCAGTTCGGATACCCCTGCAAGGGATTCTCCTGAGCCAGCTTCCATCCTGGATACTCCCAAGCCAAGCACTCGGTCCCAGACTCCTCGGGTTGAAGAATCAGATGTCTCTGAGCTAAGTGAGGATGAGAGAGAGGAACTCGATTGGCTATGGCCTTCCCAAGTCCCAGAAACTTCTGCTATAGATCTTCCACCTACTGAAGACACCATAGACAGTACACTAAATGTCCAGCCCTTTGTCAGATTCTTGGGAAGATGCCTGTAACCTACTCTTGGAGGAGGATCCAAGAGATTCCATGTATCTTCCTGCTCCTGAGTCAAGTGCCCCAGAACCAGTTGAAACTCCCAAGACGGTTCCAGAAGAGGAACCTGTGTTACCTGAACCAGAAATTCCAAGAGAACAAAGGCTGAGAAGGGCCATAAGGCCTCCCCGAAAGTTGACTTACCCACAGATGGGGAAGAGCTCGGAGGACACTGGTTACTGTCAGGAGGAGTGTGGAAGACCCTGATCCCTCCACTGTTCATTTAGTGGGGGGCAACCCCAACTCACCCGCTGGCACAGCTAGGCAGGCCACTACTGACAGTGTGACCTGTGGGCAAGGGAGTTCACCCCCTCGTTTTTGTTGGGAACTTCCTCTGCCGACATCATACGCATCTTTGTCTCATGTTGTGCGTAGTATGTGTTAACAGTTATCTTTGGGGACCAAAGAGTTTAACCACTTAAGCCCCGGACCATTTTGTAGCTAAAGGACCAGAGGTGATTTCAGAATTTTGCGCTGCTTTAACTGTAAATTGTGCGGACATGCAATGTTGTACCCAAACGAAATTTGCGTCCTTTTCTTCCCACAAATAGAGCTTTCTTTTAATGGTATTTGATTGCCTCTGCGATTTTTATTTTTTGCGATATAAACGAAAATAGACCGAAAATTTTGAAAAAAAATTATATTTTCTAATTTTTGTTATAAGAAAAATTGAATAAACTCAATTTTAGTCATACATTTAGGCCAAAATGTATTCAGCCACATGTCTTTAGTAAAAAAAATGTCAATAAGCGTATATTTATTGGTTTGCGCAAAAGTTATAGCGTCTACAAACTAGGGTACATTTTCTGGAATTTACACAGCTTTTAGTTTATGATTGCCTATCTCATTTCTTGAGGTGCTAAAATGGCAGGGCAGTACAAACCCACCCCAAATGACCCCATTTTGGAAAGTAGACATCCCAAGGAAATTGCTGAGAGGCATGTTGAGCCCATTGAATATTATTTTTTTTTGTCTCAAGTGATTGAATAATGACTAAAAAAAAAAAAAAAAATTACAAAAAGTTGTCACTAAATGATATATTGCTCACACATGCCATGGTTATATGTGGAATTTCACCCCAAAATACATTTTGCTGCTTCTCCTGAGTACGGGGATACCACATGTGTGGGACTTTTTGGGAGCCTAGCCACGTACGGGCCCCTGGAAACCAAGCACCGCCTTCAGGATTTCTAAGGGCGCAAATTTTTGATTTCACTCCTCACTACCTATCAGTTTTGAAGGCCATAAAATGCCAAAATAGCACAAAACCCCCCCCAAATGACCCCATTTTAGAAAGTAGACACCCCAAGGAAATTGCTGAGAGGCCTGTTGAGCCCATTGAATATTTTTTTTTGTCCCAAGTGATTGAATAATGACAAAAAAAAATAAAAAAATTACAAAAAGTTGTCACTAAATGATATATTGCTCACACATGCCATGGTTATATGTGGAATTACACCCCAAAATACATTTTTCTGCTTCTCCTGAGTACAGGGATACCACATGTGTGGGACTTTTTAGGATCCTAGCCGCGTACGGGACCCCGAAAACCAAGCACCGCCTTCAGGATTTCTAGGCACAAATTTTTGATTTCACTTCTCACTACCTATCACAGTTTCGAAGGCCATAAAATGCCAAAATAGCACAAACCCCCCCCAAATGACCCCATTTTGGAAAGTAGACACCCCAAGCTATTAGCTGAGAGGCATGGTGAGTATTTTACAGCTCTCATTTGTTTTTGAAAATGAAGAAAGAATTTTTTTTTTTTTATATATTTTTTTTTATATTTTCAAAACTTTGTGACAAAAAGCGAGATCTGCAAAATACTCACAATACCTCTCAGCAAATAGCTTGGGGTGTCTACTTTCCAAAATGGGGTCATTTGGGGGGCTTTTGTGCCATCTGGGCATTCCATGGCCTCCGAAACTGTGATAGGCAGTGAGAAGTGAAATCAAAAATTTACACCCTTAGAAAGCCTGAAGGCGGTGCTTGGTTTTTGGGGTCCCGTACGCGGCTAGGCTCCCAAAAAGTCTCACACATGTGGTATCCCGTACTCAGGAGAAGCAGCAGAATGTATTTTGGGGTGTAATTCCACATATGCCCATGGCATGTTTGAGCAATATATCATTTAGTGACAACTTTGTGCAAAAAATAAAAATAAAAAATTGTCTTTTTTCCGCAACTTGTGTCAACATATAAAATATTCCATGGACTCGACATGCCTCTCAGTATATAGCTTGGGGTGTCTACTTTCCAAAATGGGGTCATTTGGGGGGGTTTTGAACTGTTCTGGCATTTTATACACAACATTAGGAAGCTTACATCCACTCTTCTAACCACTTGAAGACAAAGCCCTTTTTGACACTTTTTGTTTACATGAAAACATTTTTTTTTTTGCAAGAAAATTATGTTGAACCCCCAAACATTATATATATTTTTAAAGCAAAGGCCCTACAGATTAAAATGGTGGGTGTTGCATTTTTTTTTCTACACAGTATTTGCGCAGCGATTTTTCAAACGCATTTTTTGGGGGAAAAATACACTTTTTTTAATTTTAATGCACTAAAACACACTATATTGCCCAAATGTTTGATGAAATAAAAAAGATGATCTTAGGCTGAGTACATAGATACCAAACACGACATGCTTTAAAATTTCGCACAAACGCGCATTGGCGACAAACTACATACATTTTTTTTTTTTTTTTTTTTTTTATTAAAGACTTTTATTTTGAAAATAAGAAACCAAGTCATACAGTCACAAAGAAGTTGACAGGCGACAGAGAAACGCGGGCACAGCCGCTGAAAATAACAAACATGTGGTAATAGACCATTTCAGACGGTGAAGTTCAAATGAATAAAGACAGAATAAAACCTATAAAAAAGTGTCAATATTCACTGTAACAGCTTGTCCTAAAAACATTACGGTACGTAAAACTATGAAATGGATTATGCTCAACATTCAAGAACCTGTTTGGACCTCGCAGTCATCTAATTTGGGGTTGGTCATAGTCAAGTCGAGATCCGGTATAAGATGTATGGTCAGGATAGAATAGAGTAGAATAAAAGAAAGTAGAACATATTGTAGGTCAAAGTACTTGGTGATTGACAGGGATAGGGTGATACTGGGGAGGTGAGGGAAGAGGGAGGGGGACCAGCCCCCCTTTACCTCCCTGCTACAGCTCTTGCGGTTCAATTAGATCGGGACTTTTTTGTATTCCTCCGTGGTAGTGAAGTGAATCCAGCATGACCATGTTTCGGTAAATTTGGCTGGGGTATCGCGTGCCTGATGTATTAAGTCCTCCATTTCCGACATTTTATGTATACGTCTAGACCAATCTGTTAACGATGGCGGGTCAGGGGAGCGCCACTTAGATGGTATACACATTCTTGCCGCATTCACCATGTGCATGGCCAGTGAGCGTAGGTAGGAATGGGGTAGCGTCGGAGAGTGGTGGAGCAGAAATTGTGCTGGCGTATAATCTAGTGTGTACGTGGAAACTTGAGCAATGAGCCTGTGAACCTCAGACCAGAAGGGTTGAAGTTTGGGGCAAGTCCACCAGATATGCAAGAGAGACCCTTTCTCCGTCTTGCATCTCCAGCACTGTTGGGGATGGGAGGGGTAAATGCGGTGTATTTGGAGAGGTGTTCTGTACCACCTGGAAAAGATTTTAAATGCATTCTCTTGTGCATTCACATTGACCGTTCCCTTGTGTATATGCGTGTAGATTTTTTCCCATTCCGTTGCCGTAAGGTCAGTTGACAGGTCTCGTTCCCATGTCTGATTGACCCAGTGTAATTTGGGATTATGATCTGAAAAAAGTAAGGCATATGTGTACGAAACCAGATGCCTCTGGGGTTCTTCTTTTAAACAAAGAGATTCAAATGGGGTGGTACAACGAGACCACTCGGGTCTGGGTTTAGGATGGTCAAAATAATGTCTGAGTTGGACGTAAGTCCAGAAGGGGAATGAGGCTGTGGTCATTTTGGAGGATAAGTCTGTGTGGGATAGAAAACGGTCGTCTTCGAAGAAGTGTTCTGCCCTAATAGTCGGGTGCGGCCATCCCTCTGCTAAAAAGGAGTTATGTGTCCCCGGGGAGAACTCAGGATTGTGTTTAAGTGGGGTCATCGGCCCATGTATCGAGGAAATCTTGTGCTTGGTGCACGCATCTCGGAAGGATGTAAGAGTAGGGTAGATGAGTGGGTGAAGTTTGCTTTCCGCAGGAATGTGTTGGGGGGCTATCCAGGGGAGTTGTGCCAGTGGGAGGGCAGATAGAGCATGTTCTAGTCGTACCTAGTCTTTCCGGTTGGCGTGTATGTTCCAATCCAATATTCTGGTGAGATGACAAGCCTGCTGATACTTACGAATGTCAGGGAGGCCTATCCCCCCCTTGGGTTTGGGAGTGGTGAGTCTAAGGTAGCTTAATCGTGGACGAATTGCTCCCCATATAAAGTTAGTGCAAATTCTCTGATAGGTCGAGAAGAATGTTTGCGGAAGTGCGATAGGTATCGTCTGTAGGAGGTACAGGATCTTAGGCAGGACAGTCATTTTGACGATAGAGGCCTTCCCGAACCATGAAAACGTTCCAGAAGACCATTTTCCTAGGTCTGTTATGATAGACCGTAGTAGCGGCGCATGGTTTTTGGAGTATAAGTCAGTCAGGGAGGTAGGAAGTTGGATGCCCAGGTATGTGATCGCAGTGCGTTGCCATGTGAATGGGAAATTTTCTTGACATTGTCGACAAATGTTAGGGGGTAGAGTGATGTTTAGGGCGTTGGATTTTGCGAAGTTTATTTGAAGGTTGGTGAGGATCTTAAAGGAATGGAACTCTTTGAGAAGATTAGGGATTGTCGTCAGTGGGTCTCTTAGGAAAAGGAGGATATCATCCGCAAATGCGGCTAATTTATACATCCTTTGTTTAACTTCTATACCTTTAATGTCCTGCGCACCCCTGAGGCGTCTCAGTAAAGATTCGAGCGTGAGGATGAAAATTATCGGGGAGAGGGGGCAACCCTGGCGAGTTCCATTCGAGATGGAGAAGGCATCCGACAGGTGGCCGTTCACTCGGACTCTGGCGGTGGGATTAGAGTATAGTGCTGCAATAAAGTTCAGCATCCTGGTAGGTAAGCCTATGACCTCCAAGGTGTCTTTCATGTAGTCCCAGGCCACCCTGTCAAATGACTTCTCCGCATCGAGGGAAAGAAAGAATCCCTGCTAACTAGTGTGCGTAAGCCAATGGTGTATGTTGATAGCTTTAAGGGTATTATCCCTCGCCTCCCTACCTGGTACAAAGCCGACTTGGTCGAGGTCGATAAGTTGGGGTAGGAGTGGTAGAATCCGGTTTGCAATCGTTTTGGCGTACCATTTGAGGTCGACGTTGAGTAACGAGATAGGCCTATAGCTGGCAACCATAGCAGGGTCCTTACCCGGCTTTGGGATAACCGCAATGTGTGCAGTGAGTAGGTCACGTGGGGGTTTCAATGGGAGTTCGAAGGAGTTAAAGGCCGTGAGAAAAAAGGGAGTAAGGATATCAGCATATGATTTATAGTATCCTACACTCAGGCCGTCAGGGCCGGGACTTTTGCCTATTTTCAGCTGTTTAAGCGCAAGGTCTACTTCTTCTTTTTGTAAAGGGACATCTAGATCTTGAGCCACAGAGGCTGAGATAGGGGCAGGGCTATATTGCTTCAAGAAGTCTACAATCATTTGTTTCCTCGTGGATTCTGATATCGAGGGATCCGTCGGGGGGAGGTTATAAAGGTTAGAGCAGTACTGAACAAACTGTTTGGCAATGTCAGGGGTTGCATTGAGTTTGCGGCCCGATGCGTCAGTTAAGGCATGTATTGTCGTGGTAGCTTTCCGCGTTTGAAGAGCTCTGGCGAGCCACTTACTGGCTTTGTTGCCATATTCATAGAAAGTTTTCTTTGTCAGAATATATTTACGTCTCACCTGTTTGCCCAGGAGGTCTAGCAGTTCGTTTCTAGTTTGGATAAGGTCCGTTAAAGTGTCCAGGGCCTGCGTATGTTTGTGTGTACTCTCTAGCTTACGTATTTTTTCGTACAGCGTTGTGTATAGTTTCCGTCTCTCCCTATTGCGTCTAGCTGCCGCCGCTATGAGGATACCGCGTATCACACATTTGTGGGCTTCCCACGTGACAATGGTAGAGGTGTCCGCGGGGTCGTTTTCTGAAAAGAAATGTTTAATGTGTGTCCTGACTTCTTCAGCGATAGATGGGTCAGTAAGTAGGGAGGAGTCCAGTTTCCAGGTCTGCGATTTCTGGGACAGTCAGTGTTACAGAAATGGGATGGTGATCTGACATGAACATAGGGTCGATGGAAGCGTTCTGGAGCAGGGGGAGGTCCTTTTGGGAGATAAATAGATAGTCTATTCTGGAATACCTCCCGTGAGGGGCTGAGTAGAAGGTATAGTCCTTGCCATTCGGGTTCAGTGTACGCCAGGTGTCATGTAGTAACAGGTTTTGTAGGCAGTTTCTAATTTTACGTAGAGCTGCATAAGGAAGAGCAGACGTTCCTTTGGAGGTATCCTGAACGGGGCTGAGCGGAACATTGAAGTCTCCCCCTAGTATAAGAGTACCTTCATGAAAAGTGGTCAGCGTGTCTGTGATAGCTCGGAAGAAAGGCACCTGACCCACATTTGGGGCATAAATATTAGCCAATGTAAATGTCCTACCGAGGTAGGATCCTTTAAGGAATATGTATCTTCCTTTTTTATCACACAGTTGGTCTGTCAGTTGGAAAGGGCAGTTGTTCCGTAGGAGAATGGATACCCCTTTCGTTTTGGCTAAGGGGTTGGTTGCATGGTATACTGTAGGAAAGTGACGGGTTTGGAATTTGGGTGTAGCATCAGTGCGGAAATGTGTTTCCTGCAGAAATATAATGTCCGCTTTGGAGCGTTGCATGGTTAAGAGGAGTCGGGACCGTTTTTCTGGGACATTAAGTCCCTTTACGTTAAGTGAGACAATTTTTAGAGGAGGTGTGGCGGTAGTTGGTGTGACTGGTGGCATGATTGACGTCAGTCGCTGTGGCTTCTGTTCGGTTGATCAAGTAATTTTTTAGAGCTGAGGCAAGGGGGTCGAAGGGTAGGGAGTGGGGTCAAAATATGGGTTGCCTGTTATAAATGAGTGTGTATAGTCGAGGGACGTCCCCAGGCAAAATTTCAAAGGTAGGGTGGGCGTTGGGCCGTAAAGGGTAGAGGGGAATTTGGGATATAGGGGGTGGGGGGAGTTCCGGCGGCAGGGAGTACCTGCTCACCTGCTTTAAAGGGTGTGGCCCGTCGACGGGCAGTCCGAAAGGAGTCAGTGGCAGGTTCTATTTACGATAAGTTCCAAAAAGAAGGGCTATATTAAGTGCCACTGTGTGGGAGTTGGTCCGTCGAGAGAGAGCGATGAAGAGCAGCAAGATATGAAAGAAATGTATAGAAATGTATAGAAAGGGGTACGATAGAGTGTTATAGAGATACCATGTGAACCGCCCAACCAGTGACCTATTCGTGCAAGAGTGGTAGCGGGTGGGGTAGTGGGAAGGCAGAAGGGGATGGATAGAGTATGTGTCGGGTTGGAGGATTAGTCTAGTGTGAGTTAGCGTGTATGGGTCAGTCCTGGTTAGGTCTGTTGTCAGGGAGACAGTAAACAGGGCTGCATGGAATAGTTCACGTTCATATGGTATCTGTATCCTATAGGCTCAGTAACATGTAGCAGATCCGTATAGCATCTACAATAAGCACAACCATTTGGGAGGAAACATAATAGAGAAATCTAAAACATAAAACATGAAACATGCAATATGAGACTTCGTACCATTTCAAACTTATAGCATCCTTATCCTAAAGTCATGGTGTAGAAGAATCCCTGTAAGATGAAACCCTACATTAGGTAGAAAGGAACGATTGTCAACTGGACATCCGGATCCCAAGAACAGGACAGCAGCTACAACAGGTGTATCAGGTGTAGTGAGCTATGGGAGGGGGAGGTATGGGTCGTCTGAACGGATGTCAAGGCAAAGTTTTGCTCGCACCCTGGGAGTAGGTAGGGGATGCGTTAGGTGCGTGGGGTATGGAGTATGATAGGGTTCGTACCAGCATTAGTGTGGAGAATTCAGGTGAGCAATGTGTACCTAGCTTGGTTTAAGGAAACAAGCCCCCGTTGCGGTATGTGTGTCAGAGGGTTATCTAGGGTAGCAATTATTATTAAGGTCCTAGGTTAGCTTGGCATACATCTCGAGATTACACCAGGTGGCGCTATAGGACCGCTGGAGAAGTTAATATTAGGAGCAGTGGCAAAAACGATCATGTCGCAATGGGTGCTTGGGATAATACCCATGGAGAGCAGACTAGGTAGGAAAGCAAGGAAATCAAAGAGACTTTTTTGTATGTGTTTGGAAATGAAGGCTTATCTCTATGACTTCTAAGGGAAGGGGCATATGTTCACACAGCATATAACATATAAAGGGGGAACGTGGTCCCTAAAGCTTTACCAGCAGGCAGGTATACGAGGAAGATAGCTCACCTGAACAGTTCAGATGTGATGCAGGTACCTTTGTATAGCCTCCGTCCATCACGCTATGGATAAACCTGTAGGGATATAAGAGGTAAAGAGAGTCCCTTCAACTGGAGTGAGCGGCATCACTGAATCGGGTGAGAGAAGTTGGGGTGTCGGAATCTGACAGCGTCCCAGGGGCCGGGGAAAGTCCGCACATCGTTCTGTAGGGCGCAGTGAAGGAGAGGTCCCAAGAACTAGGCAGCCGTGTGGTGATTCAGTCAGGTTAATTGTTCGGTTATCCTTGCTTGCTATCCTCCGATGGTATCCGCAACAGCGGTGGGGTCGGTGAGGTGCTTGCTGCAAAAGGAGACAGCCTCGTGTCTGCAAAAAGTCCTCTTGGCAGGCGTGGAGAGCCAGGGACCATAGCAGATCAGTATTCCCCTACGTGGTCCGAGCAGGCTCCCAGGGTGCCGTAAAAGGGTGGTAGATAAACTTTGCCGTACATCATGCAGTCGTGGGTATGGGTGTTGCCGCACCAGACAGATAGACCCTGACATTGAAGGGAGGGGTGACAGAGAGTAAATCAAGTGTATTCACCTGGCTGTGGTAGTGTGTCCCGTCCGCGGGAGCCAAGTTAGTGGTCCCGGCGCGCTCTCCGAGGCAGGGGGGCGGTTGTGGGGCTCGCAGGGTGAAGCCTACGTTGCACCAAACTACATACATTTTTAAAAGCCTTTACAGGTTACCCCGTTAGATTTACAGAGGAGGTTTACTGCTAAAATTACTGCCCTCGATCTGACCTTTGCGGTGATACCTCACATGCATGGTGCAATTGCTGTTTACATATGACGCCAGACCGACGCTTGCGTTCGCCATTGGGCAAGAGCAGGGCAGGACAGGGGTGCTTTTTTTTTTTACTATTAATTTTGCTTTTTTATTTTATTTTTAAATTGTTCCTTCCATTTTTTTTTTTATCATTTTTATTGTTATCTCAGGGAATGTAAATATCCCCTATGATAGCAATAGGTAGTGACAGGTACTCTTTTTTGAAAAAACTGGGGTCTTCTAGACCCTAGATCTTTCCTCTGCCCTCAAAGCATCTGACCACGCCAAGATCGGTGTGATAAAATGCTTTCCCAATTTCCCAATGGCGCTTTTTATATCCGGGGGGGGGGGGGACATTCCCTCCCACTGCTTGTAAAAACAGTCCAGAGGCTAATTAGCCACTAGGATTGCTTTTACATGAAAGCCGGCCGCTGGCTGAAAAGAATGATACCAAGATGATACCTAAACCTGCAGGCATCATTCTGGTATAAACATTCAAAGTCCAGCAACATACCAGTACGTTGCTGGTCCTTGTTGGACATGTATTGTAAACTTTTTTTTTTCATGCAGCCAGTTGGCTGAACGAAAAAAGAGATTGATCGGTGGGTATGCCCACCATTAGAATACCGCCCTTCATCCACCCACTTCTAATGATGGGCATACATGCACCATTTATATATGGCGAAGCATGGGGGCATCCTCCCGCAAAAAAGTTATGCTGCACACACATGGTCAGACTTTTCCACGGGCAAGCCTCCGTCGGAATTTCGACCGTATGTACGCGGCATTAGGAGCAAAATTGCTCCTCCGCCCCTGCTGCCCCAATGCTTCGGCATATATGCTTTTTTTTAAACTGTGGTGGTGAAATCACCTCCTACAGCACTGGAGTCGCAGGGATCAGGCCTGTCTCTGCGACCGCTGCAGTTATGTGTGTTGTGTTTTGTAAGTGACAGTGATCAATCGATACTGCACTTGGGTGGCCTGGGCTGGACGGAGGGGCAAAACGCAGGTGCTAGCAGGTATCTGGGCTGATCCCGCTAACACTGCGTTTTTGGGAACCCTAAACTGCTGGGGACGCTAGTATAGATCTGATCAGATCAGATATTGATCTGATTAGATACTATACCACTAAGGGGGGTGTATGCTTCACGCGTGGGTGTTAGCATTACTGGCACTAACCTGACGCTGCCTGGGGTGTGACGCAGACCCTCTCTGACGCTAAAACCTAATTGATATCACCCGCCGGGCGATCAGGGGGTTAAACCTTTATTGGGTTATATATACGGCGGGTGCCCTGACACTATAAAAAGCAAACTAACTAACCAGCGTCACCCGTAACACTTATATGGTGATCACTGGTGAAAGGGTTAACTAGGGGCAATTAGGGGGTTAAAACCTTTATTAGATAATATATGGGGGTACCTGACGCTATAAAAACCTGCGGCGAACCTAAAAAAAATTACTGGCTACCGATCTGAATCACCGACGCTAAGACAGCGATCAGAAAATTGATCGCTTAGCGACAGTGGTGATAGGGGGTGAAAGGGTTACCTGGGGGGCGATCAAGGGCTTTAAACCTTTATTAGATAATTTATGGGGGTACCTGACGCTATAAAAACCTGCGGCGAACCTAAAAAAAATGACTGGCTACCGATCTGCATCACCGACACTAAGACAGCGATCAGAAAAATGATCGCTTAGCGACAGTGGTGATAAGGGGTGAAAGGGTTACCTGGGGGGCGATCAAGGGGTTAAACCTTTATTCGATAATTTATGGGGGTACCTGACGCTATAAAAACCTGTGGCTAACCTAAAAAAAATTACTGCCTACCGATCTGCATCACCGACGCTAAGACAGCGATCAGAAAAATGATCGCTTAGCGACAGTCGTGATAGGTATGAAAGGGTTACCTGGGGGGCGATTAAGGGGTTTAAACCTTTATTAGGTAATATATGGGGGTACCCGACGCTATAAAAACCTGCGGCGAACCGAAAAAAATAACTGGCTACCGATCTGCATCACCGACGCTAAGACAGCGATCAGAAAAATGATCGCTTAGCGACGGCGGTGCTAGGGGGTGAAAGGGTTATCTGGAGGGTGATCAGGGGGTTAAACCTTTATTAGGGGGGGTTAGGGGGCTACACTGGACCTAAAACTAACTTTAGTGACACTTTTACAGTCACAAATGTCACTGATTGCAGTGATCAGTAAATAAATGGTCACTGCAATCAGTGACACTGTGACTGGGGGCTGGGGGGTGATCTGGGGGGGCCATTTGTGTGCCTATGTGTCCTGGTGTCAGTGTAGTGTTAGTGTACTGACTTGTGTGTCTTCTTTTGTACGGCGCTCGGTATATGTGAGCGCCGCATGAGAGATGACATCACTTCCTCCTGCTTCCTCTGCCTGTGTAAACATTACACAGCAGAGGGAGCATTTCCATTCGCCGGGAGCGATCGCGGGGGGGTGGCCGGAATCGAATGGCCGCCCCCTCATGTCGGATCTCTCCCCAACGAATAACGACTGCTCACTGTATAGGAGGGGGGTCCGATCGGACCCCCCAACTGTACAAAGGCAATCACGTACACTGTACGTGATTGTGCCTGTCGGTGCCATTCTGCCGACGTATATATACAGTGAGCGGTCGTTAAGTGGTTAAGTGGGGGGAGTGTGTAGCGGGGTCTCCTTTAAGGCCCCTGGACAACGTTACCCAGAACCCCGTTCGGCACTAAGGGTGCATTTGGCCACCGCAGAGACTCTCATGGGTGGGGCTATAAAAGAAGGGGGCGAAGCTAAGCTCGGCCTCTTTGGACACCGCGCTGCAAGCAATAGGACTCCCTGTGCGGATCTGCTGTTGTGAAAGGCCTGAAGCCGGGGCCTTGAGTACCTTCCAAAGAGCCTTCCACTCCACCGCGGAGCCTGGGTGGCACCTGTTCCTGTTCAAGTTGCTGACATTAGTTGGACCGGAGACCCGGCCGTTGGAGAACACTGTGTGCAGATACACAGAAGGTGGAAGCCCGGACTGGGATCGCGTCCGGAGGGGTGAGCGAGCACTTGCTCACTACATTAACTGTACTCTGTTGGGTCTAGTGACTGCCTTGGCCCTTTTCCTTTTACATTTACTATCCCACTGGAGACTAGCGGTGGAACTGAGTTGCATAGTCTCCGGTGAAGTGTTCTCATTTGTGAATTACCCTTGGATTACAAATATTGTTTCCTGAAAGTGCACCACCGTTCAAGTTGCATGCGATGAAATTGTTTTCATAAGGGACTGAGGCTTATCTGAGTCAGGCCTGACCAAGGGGGGTTAAAACTTTATTAGGTGTGCCATACTGCGTATAAGGAAATAAGGATAGTTGCACGTGGCGGGTGATCACTCTGCACTAACACTTATGAACCTGTTTATTGCTGCAGGGCTCTGCATGTATGTTATGTGATGTGTTTAATCCTGACCTTTATACTAAAGTAAATCTAGTTATACTTTAACACCCTTGCATCAGTGTTATTCTTGCAGATAGTAGTTACCTATCAATACTGCCAGATTGTGTATAATCAGGTATAGACCGTTAAAAGGTAATATTCCCTAGACTAACTGTGCCAGCAGGGGTTGAGCAGATTGTCGGGGGTTGGTGGTGCTGTATACAGGGCCCGAAACAAAAATCCAGCGGCTCTCTTAACTGGGGGTAGCACTACAGGACAAACATGAGAGGAGCTCAAGAACCTTGCATGGACCAGCCATACAAAGTTCAAACAAACGGGCATGAGAATTTTAACCGCGTTCCTTTTCTTAGAATCACAAAAACGTGTACTACACCTCCATCAACACTCATCATTACAGATTTCTGAAGCCGCAGCTGAACTACATCCATTCCAGAGGGATACTCAAAATAGTATCCTTGGACCACCTATGTTAATCTTTTTGGGGTTCAAAGGCCTTTGCCCCAAAACTAGACTTCATGCACCGTTTGACCGTCTGACTGTGGGAAGCCTCCATTCCTTCCCTTTGCACAGACCTCCTTGTGTCCATGGCGATTCAAATCGGCTTATCGTCTTACTCCTGCGTCCAGGGTAAACCGTTGCACCCATTTCAGGGAGCACCGCCTGGTGTCTTCTTCTACGGTGGATTGAAGGACTACAACCACTATCTGGTCAAGTCCCCCAACTAGAAACCCTAACCGAGGCGTTATCACCCCCCCCCCCCAGAATTAGGCCTCTACCCCTCACAGTGTATGCCTACACAAGCGTTTTCCGCTATACACCCATACACTGCGTCGCCAGACTAAACCACACAGAACACTAACGCCTGTTTACCACCTGCAGAACAATGTGGCTTCTCTCTGTATCTAGATGATACAACAATAATGGTGATGCCCCCCTGTTTGCGCTCTACCCAAAACTATATTACAGTACAAAACTTCACAAAATTGGAACAAAATATAAAACACTTAAACGCCAAAATGCTTTCCATTTTCCTTCCAAAACAGAAATCTCATTGCTTAACCTTTCAGAAAACCCCAAACTCCTCCCACCAACTTCCTTCTGATACATAAATGCTGAAAAGAACTTCCTATGGCATGCTCAGCTCTCAAAAAAACATTTACATATCAATGTACAGGAAGAGGAGGGGGAGGGGGGAGCCTAGCCCCATCGCCTTGTCTATCAAGACACCAAAAAATCCATGGCTAAACATCATATATATTTCAACAATTAAAAAAAAAAACTGTCAAGGAAATGATGGAATAAACCCCCCTTTTTCAAATGGGAGGGAATCACCCCTGACCCAAACATCCCCTGGAAGTCAAACCACAAGTTGAGACTCAAATACAAAACTCCTGCAAAAAGATGGCTCTAGGAGTTTCGACCAAATCCCCACTCCTCCTTTGCAGGCTATACAATACAAGCTTCAAAAACAATGAATTGCCTTCTGGGAAACTCCCAAATATTTAAACATAAAAACAACACACACACTGTGTACAAAAACTCTGTTAGATTGTAAGACTATCAAAATTCAGTGTAAAGTAGAGTTTTCACTTAAAAACGAAATCCAATACAAAAACCGCGGCTCATATACTGCGAAGTCCGCTAAACCCACAATAGCTTATATTCACTTAAATGAAAACAGAGAAATCCCCATCCCAACACCATCTGCATGGAGTTTGCATGTTCTCCCTGTGTCTGTGTTGGCTTCCTCCCACACTCCAAAGACATGCTGGTAGGTCAACCAGATCCCATCCATAAATGGGTCCCAGCTAGTGATGAGCCGAACACCCCCGGGTTCGGTTCGCACCAGAACCCGCGAACGGACCGAAAGTTCGTACGAACATTAGAACCCTATTAAATACAATGGATGCGAACGTTCGAATTCTAAAGTGCTAATTATAACAACTATTATGCATGTTATTGTCCTAAAAAGGGTTTGGGAACCCGGGTTCTGCACCAGGGGACATGTATCAATGCAAAAAGAAGTTTTAAAAACGGTCGTTTTTCGGGAGCAGTCATTTTAATGATGCATAAAGTGAAAAAAAAAAGTCAAATATTCCTTTAAATATCGTACCTGGGGGGTGTCTAAAGTATGCCTGTGAAGTGCCACGTGTTTCCCGTGTTTAGAACTGTCCCTGCACAAAATGACACTTCTAAAGGAAAAAAAAGCCATTTAAAACTGCTTGCGGCTTTAATGTAATGTCTGGTC
The DNA here is from genome assembly GCA_029206835.1 of Rana muscosa. Classification (NCBI taxonomy): domain Eukaryota; kingdom Metazoa; phylum Chordata; class Amphibia; order Anura; family Ranidae; genus Rana; species Rana muscosa. The sequence continues at coordinate 23,816,464 of CM055119.1, forward strand.
CCGGTAATATGGATGAAAATCTTTAAGAAAAATGGCATAGCTACCCCATGACCCCCCCCCCCCTACCCCAGCCCATTACCAGCCCCTTTGGGTCTTGTATGGATATTAAGGGGAACCCCGCACATAAAATAAAAAAGGCCCTATATACTCTGAACAGCCGTATACAGGCGGTGCATACAAGACAGGGACTGTAGGTTTGTTCTTATGTAGAATCTGTTTGTAATTTTGAACAGGTACATTGTTTAAGTGTAGCTCCAGCCCAAAAATCTATTTTTAAACTTTTTGGAAAACATAGGTAAGGGTTATCACCCCTGTAACATTTGTTTTGCTGTCTGTGCCCCTGTTCAGAACATTTCACCTCACTTTCCGTCCCAATGACAACTGTTTTTGAAATGTGGTGTTTTTCTTGAAACAAGGATTGCTGATAAAGCATCAGTACAGAGGAGACACCTTTCTCCCATATTAATTCTTACAGGAGAGAATTTTCCTTCCTAGGGGTAGATTTCCTCTCACTTCCTGTTGTCTTCTTGCGTTTGCAAGTAGGAGTCGTTTGTAAGTTGGATGTTTGAAAGTAGGGACCTGCCGTAGATACTCTGCAGAAATAGGCCCCTTAGTTGTTGGTGTTGGCACAACACTGTAAGCACTCACAGTTACTCTTGGTTGGTGCTGTAACGCCCTGCTGTCAACTATTATATCAGGAATTGTAATTACATATAATTGTTGAACAGTGGTAGTAAAAATTGGGCCTTTGATGGTGGTGCTGGCGCCACAACACTGTAAGCCCTGACAGTTACTCTTGGTGGGTGCAGCAATGGGCCCTGCTGTGAATTATTAGATCAAGAATTGTAATTGCATGCCCCTGTTGAACAGGGGCTGAAAAATTGGGCCTTTGGTGGTGGTGGTGGTGTTGACACAACACTGTAAGCCCTCAGAGTTACTCTTGGTGGGTGCAGGAATGGGCCCTGCTGTGAATTATTAGATCAAGAATTGTAATTACATGCCCCTGTTGAACAGGGGCTGAAAAATTGGGCCTTAGGCACTGGTGGCACAACACTACAACCCCTCACAGATACTGTACTTGGAGCACAGCAATGAGCCCTGTTGCAAAGTATTGCTTCAAAAATTGTAATGACACGCCCCTGTTAAACAGGGGCTGAAAAATTGGGCCTTAGGCACTGGTGCCACAACACTCCAACCCCTCACAGATACTGTACTTGGAGCACAGCAATGAGCCCTATGGCAAATTATTGCTAAAAAAATTGTAATTACACGCCCCTGTAAAACAGGGGCTGAAAAATTGGGCCTTAGCCACTGGTGGCGGCACCCATAAACAAAAATGATCTTCCAAGCTATCATCATCAATCGTATCATTGAGGACTCGGAGGAGGAGGATAGCCAGTCAACATAACAGCACAGACACTCAGCATCAGCATCAGTCTTGAAGGGATGTGACATGTTAAAATCAATTAGTCTGTTATATCAGCATCAGGTGTGTGGTAGCTGGTGGTGATCCAAGACTGGTTCATCTTTATGAAAGTCAGTCGATCAACCGAGTCGGTGGACAGGCGCACCCTGTGATCCGTGACAAATCCTCCAGCAGCACTGAATGTGCGTTCCGAAAGAACGCTGGATGCAGGACAGGCCAGTAGCTCAATTGCATACTGTGCAAGCTCTGGCCAGTGATCCATCCTCAAGACCCAGTAAGCCAGAGGATTTTCGGTGGGGAAGGTGTCCAAGTCTGACCTTGCCCCTAGATATTCCTGCACCATGTTTATCAGACGCTGGCGATGGTTGCTGGAACCAATCATACTTTGGGGCTGCGGACTAAAGAATTGTCTGAACGCATCGGTCAGACGGCCACCTTCCCCACCGCTCCTTCTTTGACTGGCCGAAGCCTCAGCAACTCGTTGTCCTGGACCAGGAGTTTGTAACCTCCCAGTCTCTGGGAACGCGTTGCACAGACCTTTCTGCAAGGCCTCCCGGAGTTGTCTCATCCTCTGCTCCCTCTGCGACGGTAACATAAGGTCCGCAACCTTACCCTTGTACCGTGGATCAAGGAGAGTGGCCAGCCAGTAATGGTCCCTCTCCTTGATCCGAAGAATACGAGGATCCTTCCGCAGACTTTGCAGGATCAGGGAGGCCATGCAGCGTAGGTTTGCTGAGGCATTCGCTCCGGAGTCCTCTGGGTCACTAAGGACGACATGATCCGCAGTCACCTCCTCCCAGCCACGTACAAGTCCACTGGTTTCTTGGGACTGTAAATCATCCCTAAAAGACTGCTGCTGATGATGCTGAGTGCCAGCCTCCACCTCCATGCTGACACAATCCTCCTCCTCCTCCTCCTCTTCCTCTTCCTGTGCGATGGGTGGGACAGAAGGAACACTGTCTGGGTAAAGGGGGCCTTGAGAGGCAAGGAAGTCCTCCTCTTCCTGCCTCTGTTCTGCCTCAAGTGCCCTGTCCATTATTCCACGCAGCGTGTGCTCCAACAGGTGGACAAGAGGTACAGTGTCACTGATGCATGCACTGTCACTGCTCACCATCCTCGTGGCCTCCTCAAATGGTGCCAGGACAGTGCATGCATCCCTGATCATGCCCCACTGGCGTGGAGAAAAAAAACCAAGCTCCCCTGACCCTGTCCTGGTGCCGTAGTCGCACAGGTACTCATTGATGGCCCTCTGCTGCGTGTGCAGCCGCTGCAGCATGGCCAACGTTGAGTTCCACCTGGTGGGCATGTCACATATAAGGCGGTTCTTGGGCAGGTTCAACTCCTTTTGCAGCTCAGCCAGGCGAGCACTGGCATTATAAGATCTGCGGAAATGCACACAGACTTTCCTGGCCTGCCTCAGGACATCCTGTAAGCCCGGGTACCTGCCCAAGAACCGCTGCACCACCAGGTTAAGGACGTGAGCCACACAGGGCACATGGGTCAGTTGTCCCTGTCGGAGGGCGGAGAGGAGGTTGGTGCCATTGTCGCAAACCACCATTCCTGGCTTAAGCTGGCGTGGCGTCAACCACCTCTCGGCCTGGCCCTGCAGAGCAGACAGGACCTCTGCCCCAGTGTGGCTTCTGTCCCCCAAACACACCAGCGCAAGCACGGCATGGCATCTTTTTGCCTGCGTACTTGCGTAGCCCCGTGAACGGCTACGGAGCACCGCTGGTTCATAGGACAAACCACAGGAAGAGGCCATGGAGGAAGAAGAAGAGGAGGGGGTGGAGGAGAGAGGTGTGTCACAACCAGTAGTAGCATTTTGGAGGCGTGGCGGTGGGACAACCTCCAACACTACTGCACCTTGTCCTGCATCCTTCCCAGCTGCCAAAAGAGTGACCCAATGGGCCGTGAAAGAAAGGTAACGTCCCTGTCCATGCCTGCTGGACCATGAGTCAGCAGTAATATGCACCTTACCGCTGACCGCCCTGTCCAGCGAGGCCAAGACATTGCCTTCCACATGCCGGTAGAGAGCCGGAATAGCCTTCCGTGAGAAAAAGTGGCGTTTGGGAACCTGCCACTGAGGAACCGCACATTGCACAAACTCACGGAAGGGGGCCGAGTCTACCAACTGAAAAGGCAGCAGTTGAAGCGCTAGCAATTTAGCCAAGCTAGCATTCAACCGCTGGGCATGTGGATGGCTGGGAGTGAACTTCTTTCGACGGTCCAGCAGCTGGGGCAGGGAAATTTGCCTGCTAGAATCGGACGTCGGTGTACTGCTAGCAGAGTGGCCGCAAGTACTTGGCTGTGACACACCTAATTCTACACCTTCATTCCTCTCAGTGCATGTTTCAGAGAGGACTGAAGTTATAGTGGAGTTGGAAATCCCAGCTGATGCGGTGCAAGGAGAGGTCCGCTTTGTTCTTTGGTGTGGGTCTTTGAGGTAGGCTTGCCAACGAGCTGCATGGCAGGTCAACATATGTCTGGTCAGGCATGTGGTACCCAAGCGGCTGATGTTTTGGCCACGCGATATACGCTTGAGACATATGTTGCAAACAGCAGCTGTGCGATCTGATGCACTAGCCTCAAAAAAGGCCCACACCAAGGAACTTTTTGAATGACGGGCAGAGGCAGCGCCCTGCACAGGCGGAGCTCTGCGGTGTGATTCCGTCGGTGTACTGCCCTTACGCTGGCCACCAAAGGGCATCCTGTCTCGTTGGAGATGTGCCTCCTCCTCATCCTCCTCCTCCTCTCTCCTATTAGGCACCCACGTGGAGTCAGTGACCTCATCATCCCCTCCCTCCTCATCACTGGAGCCAATCTGGCAGTATGCTGCAGCTGCTGGAACATGACTGCCAGATTGGTGTCCTTCTTGAGCATCCCCTCTGTCTGCTCTCACCCTACTGCCTTCCTGTAGCTGGGTTTCATCATCAGACCCTTCGAAACGCTGGGCATCCTCCTGGAGCATGTACCCAACACTGTGCTCAAACAGTTCGGGGGACTCCTCAGGAGGAGGACATGGTGGGTCTAGGGAAGGAGTGACTGATGATGAGTCTGACATTGATACCAGGGAAGAGGACGCTTTGGCAGCTGCTTTGCCAGTACCCTGAGCCTGGGTGAGAGAGGATGAGGAGGAGGAGGAGGGCTTGGTCATCCACTCTACCAAGTCTTCGGCATGATGTGGCTCAACATGTCCAGCTGCGGAAAAGAAGGACAAGCGTGTCCCATGGCCATGTGCTGATGACAATGCACCGCGTCCACGACCAGCACTGTTGCCCCCAGACACAGAGCCTGCTTGCCCTCTTTTATTGCCTCCTGACTGTCTGCCTCTCCTTGTTTGCCTTCCAGACATTCTAATAGATGGCCTGCAGGGAGATGGGAAAAAAGCAATAAGGGCTACCTTCAGGTGTCCTTCTCTGTCCCTTGAAACAAGGACTTGCACAGTGAAAGAAACTGACACTCTCCCTACCTACAGTTTTCTGTCCCTAGAAAAAATGTTTTTTTTAAGCACAATATAGCACAAGGAGAATTCACTCACTGTCCTTCCAGGTCCCTAGAAACAAGGACTTGCACAGTGAAAGAAACTGACACTCTCCCTACCTACAGTTTTCTGTCCCTAGAAAAAATGTTTTTTTTTAAGCACAATATAGCACAAGGAGAATTCACTCACTGTCCTTCCAGGTCCCTAGAAACAAGGACTTGCACAGTGAAAGAAACTGACACTCTCCCTACCTACAGTTTTCTGTCCCTAGAAAAAATGTTTTTTTTAAGCACAATATAGCACAAGGAGAATTCACTCACTGTCCTTCCAGGTCCCTAGAAACAAGGACTTGCACAGTGAAAGAAACTGACACTCTCCCTACCTACAGTTTTCTGTCCCTAGAAAAAATGTTTTTTTTAAGCACACTATAGCACAAGGAGAATTCACTCACTGTCCTTCCCAGTCCCTAGAAACAAGGACTTGCACAGTGAAAGAAACTGACACTCTCCCTACCTACAGTTTTCTGTCCCTAGAAAAAATTTTTTTTTAAGCACAATATAGCACAAGGAGAATTCACTCACTGTCCTTCCAGGTCCCTGGAAACAAGGACTTGCACAGTGAAAGAAACTGACACTCTCCCTACCTACAGTTTTCTGTCCCTAGAAAAAATGTTTTTTTTAAGCACAATATAGCACAAGGAGAATTCACTCACTGTCCTTCCAGGTCCCTAGAAACAAGGACTTACACAGTGAAAGAAACTGACACTCTCCCTACCTACAGTTTTCTGTCCCTAGAAAAAATGTTTTTTTTAAGCACAATATAGCACAAGGAGAATTCACTCACTGTCCTTCCAGGTCCCTGGAAACAAGGACTTGCACAGTGAAAGAAACTGACACTCTCCCTACCTACAGTTTTCTGTCCCTAGAAAAAATGTTTTTTTTTAAGCACAATAAAGTACAAGGAGAATTCACTCACTGTCCTTCCAGGTCCCTAGAAACAAGGACTTACACAGTGAAAGAAACTGACACTCTCCCTACCTACAGTTTTCTGTCCCTAGAAAAAATGTTTTTTTTAAGCACAATATAGCACAAGGAGAATTCACTCACTGTCCTTCCAGGTCCCTAGAAACAAGGACTTGCACAGTGAAAGAAACTGACACTCTCCCTACCTACAGTTTTCTGTCCCTAGAATTTTTTTTTTTTTAAGCACAATATAGCACAAGGAGAATTCACTCACTGTCCTTCCAGGTCCCTAGAAACAAGGACTTGCACAGTGAAAGAAACTGACACTCTCCCTACCTACAGTTTTCTGTCCCTAGAAAAAATGTTTTTTTTAAGCACAATATAGCACAAGGAGAATTCACTCACTGTCCTTCCAGGTCCCTAGAAACAAGGACTTGCACAGTGAAAGAAACTGACACTCTCCCTACCTACAGTTTTCTGTCCCTAGAAAAAATGTTTTTTTTAAGCACAATATAGCACAAGGAGAATTCACTCACTGTCCTTCCAGGTCCCTAGAAACAAGGACTTGCACAGTGAAAGAAACTGACACTCTCCCTACCTACAGTTTTCTGTCCCTAGAAAAAATGTTTTTTTTAAGCACAATATAGCACAAGGAGAATTCACTCACTGTCCTTCCAGGTCCCTAGAAACAAGGACTTACACAGTGAAAGAAACTGACACTCTCCCTACCTACAGTTTTCTGTCCCTAGAAAAAATGTTTTTTTTAAGCACAATATAGCACAAGGAGAATTCACTCACTGTCCTTCCAGGTCCCTGGAAACAAGGACTTGCACAGTGAAAGAAACTGACACTCTCCCTACCTACAGTTTTCTGTCCCTAGAAAAAATGTTTTTTTTAAGCACAATATAGCACAAGGAGAATTCACTCACTGTCCTTCCAGGTCCCTAGAAACAAGGACTTACACAGTGAAAGAAACTGACACTCTCCCTACCTACAGTTTTCTGTCCCTAGAAAAAATGTTTTTTTTAAGCACAATATAGCACAAGGAGAATTCACTCACTGTCCTTCCAGGTCCCTAGAAACAAGGACTTGCACAGTGAAAGAAACTGACACTCTCCCTACCTACAGTTTTCTGTCCCTAGAAAAAATGTTTTTTTTAAGCACAATATAGCACAAGGAGAATTCACTCACTGTCCTTCCAGGTCCCTAGAAACAAGGACTTACACAGTGAAAGAAACTGACACTCTCCCTACCTACAGTTTTCTGTCCCTAGAAAAAATGTTTTTTTTAAGCACACTATAGCACAAGCACAAAGCACACTGACACTCTCCCTACCTATCCTTCTCTTTCCCTAAACTAAAGGAATCCAGGTTAAGCAAGAAAGAAATAAAAGTCACTGTCCCTGCCTATGCTGCTCTATCCCTGCTCCGGAACACACTACACTAGGCCGCCGTGCTGGCGGCCTTTTATAGTGTGGGGCGTGTACTAAACACCCTCAGCAATAATTGGCCACAGGCATCCTGCCTGTGGCCAATCATTGCTCTCCTCGCTGCCGGCGCTGTGATTGGCCAAGCATGCGGGGTCACAGTGCATGCTTGGCCAATCACAGCGCCTGGATGACACTGCGATGGCGTAGTGCATTGTGGGCCGTTCGCGTCACTCGAATTTGGCGCGAACGGCCCAAATCGTTCGATCTTCGTCGAACGATCGAACAGCCGATGTTCGAGTCGAACGTATGTTCGATTCGAACACGAAGCTCATCCCTAGTCCCAGCATGTGCATGGGTCCGCAAGCGCGTCGGGACCCCTCGGGGTAAGACCGCGCTATATCAAGATACCACTCTACTCAACTCAAAAGGCGATGCTTAGAAAAACTATTTAAACTGGCAAATTTAACATTAAACAAAAACAGCCTCTCAGTATGTCACCCTGGTGTCTCACTATACTCCCAAGCAGTGCACAGGTCAAACTGTAAATGCATAGAACAGAAGAAAACTGCGCCAATCAACAAATGTTAATATAGCATCCAGGGGCTGATGTGCAAAAAGCAGTGCACACTCAGCAAAGGCACCAGCCACTAGATACCAAAAAATAATGTCCAATGATTGAAAACATATAATGATAAAAGTCCAGATGAATGCCCAGACGATGCAATAAAAACCCCAAAAAATTAGACCACAATACTGAATTATAGAACTAAATGATGGATTAATAGTCCCATGCAAAGGTATAAACCCGGCAAATCACAAGATGAGATCAGTCAACGTCTTTGTTATTTCCTCCCGACTCACCTCTAACCTGGAACTTCCTATCTCAAACTGTAAACGCCTCTCAAGATGGCCGACAAGCCAGGCCACAACAACAAAATGGCGCCATTAACGCATGCAATGCAGTTTTTGATTTCACCAAAATCAGCACAAACTTCCCTACCAGCCAAAAACTGACAAACATGGGACATCAAATGAACACTTAAATATAAAAAACGCAAGACCACATGGGTTTCCACACACAAAGGAAAACAAAAATGGTCTTCACCAGATTCCAACACAGAAAAGACCGCACTACTCAATTCGCACCAAACATCAAAATCTGCCCCAAAGGCTGCGAAACTCCACCAGCAAGACAGCCGATGAATGCCACAGCATGGTTATATGGTATAGCACCCAAAGGAAAGGTGGCTGCACCTTCCCTTATAGGATACCCACAGGCCAAGGAGAAACTACGCCTCAAGATGACAGACAAACCACATGGCCATCAACAAAAGCCAGGAATGGCGCCATTAACGCATGTACTTTTTCCCGCCAAAACCAGCATCTCTTCACTACTAGCCAAAACATCTCCACAAACACTGACAAACATGGGGACGTGGCCTGGAGCTTAAAGGGAATGGCAGCAGACTAGCTGAGCTCTGAACCTCTGTGGCTCAAAAACCCCTTCCAGCCTTGATAAAATCAGCGATGGGCAGACGAGACAACGTGCCCACTAGCAACCGACAAAACAGGTCACAATCTACCCCTGGATCCCACAGAAAACCGGAGATATTTGAGACACAAGCTCTGAGGACAAGGGGACGTGCTGCTGCCAAGATGGCGCTGCTGGAGCATGAGGCTGCACACAGTGAGGACTCAATGTCGGCTTCAGAGGACATGGTAAGAGACACAGACCACTCTGACCACCCACTGCGCTTCTCTGAGATGGCAAAATTTGCAGCAGACATTAAAAGTACATTCTCCTCAGCCATCACTGACCTAAGAGCAGATTTTATGGCACTATCAGACCGCTTGTCCCATACTGAGAGAGCAGAAGCCAAAAGAGACAGAGCGGTGGAGAAGCTGACATCCACAGTCTCATCCCATGCCACGCATTTAATTCTTATTAATAGACATTTAGAAGATTTAGATAACAGAGGACGCAGGGCGAACATTAGAGTGAGAGGAATACCCGAACATATAGAAGCTGCACAAATCAAACCAACACTCCAAGCAGTCTTTAATGACCTGCTCGATCGCCCTAAGGACACTGACATTGAATTTGTCCGGGCGCACAGGGCCCTTGCACCCCGTCCCTCAGATGCAGCTCCACCAAGGGATATAGTTTGCTGTTTACAAAATGTCCCACTAAAGGAGGAGATATTGAACAAGGCCAGGCGCAATGAAAGGATCCTTTTTGAAGCACATGCTGTGACCCTGTTCCAGGATCTATCTCACATAACACTGCAGAACAGACGAGCCATGCGGCCTATGATCACTGCATTGAAAGATAAAGGCATACCATATCGTTGGCGTTTTCCTTTTGCCATGAATGCCACATACATGGGAAAACAATACTACTTAAGAATGCCTGAAGACATCCCAGCTTTTTGTGAACATCTACAGCTTCCCCTGATTGATTTGCCAGACTGGTACAAAGAATTCCGCATTCCATCACAGGGATCATCCCCACCAACTACTCCCCAAGCGTCACCTTTTAGGCCTTCATCATCCAAAAAAGCCAAGCCCGACAAATACCCCGGATCCAGCACAAGCAGATAAGCCTACACCTCCAAAGGCATGAGAATACAGGAAAATGCCTAACTTCCTTACCTTATACATGTCTGTCTCGCTTATCTGGACCATGAGATTTGACTAGTTTCTGCAACCACCACATTATCTGACCTGACATGCACAGACAGTTTATAGCATCACAAGACTGGCCAAAACAAACATGAGAGTCTGTACTGACCTTTCATGGTAGCAATAACCATCCAACTTCACCATAATGTAATCTTATTTCTTGAATACAGAAGTGTCTTAGCAGAAAACTCCATAAATGCTTTGACTCCATATAAAATTTCTTATTCAGGAGTGACATCTACTGGAGGAAACTAGGATGGCATTATTTAAGCCTTTTACAGGCAAAGAAACCTTACGGCATATCCAATCACAAAATATATGGCAAGGTTTGAAATATGCTATCGTGAAAGGTTTTGGCTGAACATAACTGCCTTTTTTCTTTTTCTTTTATTGGTTTGATTACAAGACATGATTATGTAGAGAGAATGATGGAAAATATTTTTTCTTGTTTTTTCTTCTCTCTTTTTTCTCTCAATTTCCTTCAGCAACTAGAACAAACTGTCATCTTAACCACTTAACGACCGCTCACTGTATATATACGTCGGCAGAATGGCACCGACAGGCACAATCACGTAGAGCATACATGATTGCCTTTGTATAGTTGGGGGGTCCAATCGGACCCCCCTCCTATACAGTGAGCGGTGGCTAAGTGTCCGGGAGCGTTCCGGGATGAGGGGGCAGCCATTCGTTTCCGGCCACCCCCTCGCGATCGCTCCCGGCGAATGGAAATGCCCCCTCTGTCTGTGTCAGGCAGAGGAAGCAGGAGGAAGTGATGTCATCTCTGGTGCGGCGCTCACATATACCGAGCGCCGTACAAGAGAAGACATCAGGTCAGTGCACACAACACTACACTGACACCAGGACACATAGGGACATAAATCGCCCCCCCAGGCCCCCCCAGACACCCCCAGATCACCCCCCAGATCACCCCCCCAGCCCCCAGTCACAGTGTCACTGATTGCAGTGACCATTTATTTACTGATCACTGCAATCAGTGACATTTGTGACTGTAAAAGTGTCAGTACATTCAGTTTTAGGTCCAGTGTAGCCCCCTAACCCCCCCTAATAAAGGTTTAACCCCCTGATCACCCCCCAGATAACCCTTTTACCCCCTATCACCACTGTCGCTAAGCGATCATTTTTCTGATCGCTGTCTTAGCGTCAGTGATGCAGATCGGTAGCCGGTCATTTTTTTTAGGTTCGCTGCATGTTTTTATAGCGTCAGGTACCCCAATATATTATCTAATAAAGGTTTAACCCCCTTGATCGCCCCCCAGGTAACCCTTTCACCCCCTATCACCACTGTCGCTAAGCGATCGTTTTTCTAAACGCTGTCTTAGTGTCGGTGATGCAGATCGGTAGCCAGTAATTTTTTTTAGGTTCGCCGCATGTTTTTATAGCGTCAGGTACCCCAATATATTATCTAATAAAGGTTTAACCCCCTTGATCGCCTCCCAGGTAACCCTTTCACCCCCTATCACCACTGTCGCTAAGCGATCGTTTTTCTAAACGCTGTCTTAGTGTCGGTGATGCAGATCGGTAGCTGGTAAATTTTTTTAGGTTCGCCGCAGGTTTTTATAGCGTCAGGTACCCCAATATATTATCTAATAAAGGTTTAACCCCCTTGATCGCCCCCCCAGGGTAACCCTTTCACCCCCTATCACCACTGTCGCTAAGCAATCGTTTTTCTAAACGCTGTCTTAGTGTCGGTGATGCAGATCGGTAGCCAGTAATTTTTTTTAGGTTCGCCGCAGGTTTTTATAGCGTCAGGTACCCCAATATATTATCTAGTAAAGGTTTAACCCCCTTGATCGCCCCCCAGGTAACCCTTTCACCCCCTATCACCACTGTCGCTAAGCGATCGTTTTTCTGATCGCTGTCTTAGCGTCAGTGATTCAGATCGGTAGCCGGTAATTTTTTTTAGGTTCGCTGCATGTTTTTATAGCGTCAGGTACCCCAATATATTATCTAATAAAGGTTTAACCCCCTTGATCACCCCCCAGGTAACCCTTTCACCCCCTATCACCACTGTCGCTAAGCGATCGTTTTTCTAAACGCTGTCTTAGTGTCAGTGATGCAGATCGGTAGCCAGTAATTTTTTTTAGGTTCGCCGCATGTTTTTATAGCGTCAGGTACCCCAATATATTATCTAATAAAGATTTAACCCCCTTGATCGCCCCCCAGGTAACCCTTTCACCCCCTATCACCACTGTCGCTAAGCAATCGTTTTTCTAAACGCTGTCTTAGTGTCGGTGATGCAGATCGGTAGCTGGTAAATTTTTTTAGGTTCGCCGCAGGTTTTTATAGCGTCAGGTACCCCAATATATTATCTAATAAAGGTTTAACCCCTTGATTGCCCCCCAGGTAACCCTTTCACCCCCTATCACCACTGTCGCTAAGCGATCGTTTTTCTAAACGCTGTCTTAGTGTCGGTGATGCAGATCGGTAGCCAGTAATTTTGTTTAGGTTCGCCGCAGGTTTTTATAGCGTCAGGTACCCCAATATATTATCTAGTAAAGGTTTAACCCCCTTGATCGCCCCCCAGGTAACCCTTTCACCCCCTATCACCACTGTCGCTAAGCGATCATTTTTCTGATCGCTGTCTTAGTGTCGGTGATGCAGATCGGTAGCCAGTAATTTTTTTTAGGTTCGCCGCAGGTTTTTATAGCGTCAGGTACCCCCATATATTATCTAATAAAGGTTTTAACCCCCTGATTGCCCCTAGTTAACCCTTTCACCAGTGATCACCATATAAGTGTTACGGGTGACGCTGGTTAGTTAGTTTGCTTTTTATAGTGTCAGGGCACCCGCCGTATATAACCCAATAAAGGTTTAACCCCCTGATAGCCCGGCGGGTGATATCAATTAGGTTTTAGCGTCAGAGAGGGTCTGCGTCACACCCCAGGCAGCATCAGGTTAGTGCCAGTAACGCTAACACCCACGCGTGAAGCATACACCCCCCTTAGTGGTATAGTATCTGAACAGATCAATATCTGATCTGATCAGATCTATACTAGCGTCCCCAGCAGTTTAGGGTTCCCAAAAACGCAGTGTTAGCGGGATCAGCCCAGATACCTGCTGGCACCTGCGTTTTGCCCCTCCGTCCAGCCCAGGCCACCCAAGTGCAGTATTGATCGATCACTGTCACTTACAAAACACAACACACATAACTGCAGCGTTCGCAGAGACAGGCCTGATCCCTGCGACTCCAGTGCTGTAGGAGGTGATTTCACCACCACAAATAAATAAAAAAGTATATATGCCGAAGCATTGGGGCAGCAGGAGCGGAGGAGCGATTTTGCTCCTAATGCCGCGTACATACGGTCGAAATTCCGACGGAGGCTTGCCCGTGGAAAAGTCCGACCATGTGTGTGCGGCATAACTTTTTTGCGGGAGGATGCCCCCATGCTTCGGCATATATAAATGGTGCGTGTATGCCCATCATTGGAAGTGGGTGATCTTTTTTTTTTTTCAATTTTCAAAACTTTGTGACAAAAAGCGAGATCTGCAAAATACTCACAATACCTCTCAGCAAATAGCTTGGGGTGTCTACTTTCTAAAATGGGGTCATTTGGGGGGGTTTTGTGCTATTTTGGCATTTTATGGCCTTCGAAACTGTGATAGGTAGTGAGGAGTGAAATCAAAAATTTGCGCCCTTAGAAATTCTGAAGGCGGTGCTTGGTTTCCGGGGTCCCGTACGCGGCTAGGCTCCCAAAAAGTCCCACACATGTGGTATCCCCGTACTCAGAAGAAGCAGCAAAATGTATTTTGGGGTGCAATTCCACATATAACCATGGCATGTGTGAGCAATATATCATTTAGTGACAACTTTTTGTAATTTTTTTTTTTTTTTTTTTAGTCATTATTCAATCACTTAAGACAAAAAAAAAAAAAAATTCAATGGCTCAACATGCCTCTCAGCAATTTCCTTGGGGTGTCTACTTTCCAAAATGGGGTCATTTGGGGGGGGGGGGGGGGTTTGTACTGCCCTGCCATTTTAGCACCTCAAGAAATGAGATAGGCAGTCATAAATTTAAAGCTGTGTAAATTTCAGAAAATTTACCCTAGTTTGTAAACTCTATAACTTTTGCGCAAACCAATAAATATACGTTTATTGACATTTTTTTTACTAAAAACATGTGGCTGAATACATTTTGGCCTAAATGTATGACTAAAATTGAGTTTATTCGATTTTTCTTATCACAAAAAGTAGAAAATATCATATTTTTTCAAACTTTTCGGTCTTTTTCCGTTTATATCGCAAAAAATAAAAATCATAGAGGCAATCAAATACCATTAAAAGAAAGCTCTATTTGTGGGAAGAAAAGGACGCAAATTTCGTTTGGGTACAACATTGCATGTCCGCACAATTTACAGTTAAAGCAGCGCAGTGCAAAATTCTGAATTCACCTCTGGTCCTTTAGCTACCAAATGGTCCGGGGCTTAAGTGGTTAAAGTATAACATTGCTTCTGCTTAAGATTTTTGATACAAGGGTGACACCTCATGGTGAAAAGTTGAAATAGCATTAGAGAAGGGAAAACATTCTCTCTTCACAGGTCATAGAGTCTTAAAAAAGCAAAGTTGAATGTATATTGACTCGAGTTTCCAGTTATGTATGCCCACTGCTCAGCGTTCTCTGTTTATTTTCATTAATTTAAAATATATGCCAGTTTGAATACAATGCATGAGCTCCTAATGAAAGAGATAGATTTATGGAAAAAGGCCAACTGCATGTCTAGCATTTACTAAGAAACTCAAACTGTGCACACAAAATTCTCAGGTGGAGAAGTGGATTCTATATGGTCCAGATCAGTTATGAGCCGGTCGGGTAGATGCTCCCCCGCCTGACTTGTAACCCCCACTAGACTGTCAACAATTATGATGGATCTAGGAGCGAGATGATAGATATCTTCTGATGCCAAATATGTCATTTCTGTAGGTGGGACCTAGTTGGTCCACCCGGAGGGGCGAATATGACGGCATAACCACTCATAGATGTTACATAACCATTGTTATTACACTCAGTTCAGAGGTATAGACACATGCCCGATTTTACAAGGTTTAACTAAGTTGGAGGGCGCCTGGATGTCCTTAATATAAGTTTAATGGAAAACTGGTGCATGATTGTTGCTATGCACCACTGCTGCACATTGTTTACACTGTTAAAATTTTATACCAAGGGGGGGCGTGGCCGGTAGAGAAACAGGGAGGACGTGTTTCTGCAGAGCTCCAGGGATCCTCCGTGAATCCACAGCCATCCTTAGCAGGCATCGCCGTTTTGAGGCCCGGATTCAGCTACACTAACCCCTGGTCGCACGTTATAGCTGCCCCGGGGACCTTCAAGAAAATAGCGCGGAGAGATCTGCGACGGGCCTGTGACCAGATCTACAACACTGAGGCCCGCCGCCATCTTGGGGCCTGCACATCCGCGGCCTCTCCAGTCTCCAGCATCCGCGATCTGGGACATCCTCCGTCCCCCGACACCCGTGGAACACCAGGCCGAAGCTACCCCGCAGGGATCCTTCGGTGGGCTCTGGGCAAAGCGATCGGTCGTCCTGCGGCCTTCATTCGCGGACGCGGCCTCAACTCAATCCACAGTGAGTACCGCTCCGCCCGCTCCAAGATACCCCCCCAGACTGCTTACCTTCAGACCTGGTCACTACCTGTCCGGCCACCAAGCACCCGCCAAGCCACCTATAGCCTCCGGTGTTGATCTCCTCCTTCCCCAGCACTCGAGGCCGCGGCTTCGGCCTACTCCGGGAGGACGGCGGCCATCTTGGTACACCTGGAGCCCCCTTTGTGCTCTCCTCCAAGCTGATCCTTGACACAATAACCCCATCTAGATGCTGACTGGGCTTGTATACCTCCCTGGGAGGGGGAGAGGAGTCCAGACCTGTAAGGATCACCTATTAAAGTTCACTGTCTGTCCTACCCTCATAGATCGGCGGCCATCTTGCTACACCCAAAAGCCATAACATCCCAACCCTACTAGAACCTGGTCTCCCTTCCATTATAACAAGATTTCTGCAAATTTAACCTCCCCCCCACAACAAACACAGAGATCCCCATTACGGGTCGTTGCAGTACACAACCAGTGGACTACTAAAGCCTCAGTACCTCCTTCCTATTTGACGTATATGTCTCCCCCCCTTTCTGTTTTTGGGGCACGTCAACTCACACGGCTTCCTCCCTTACTGAACCGGTACAGTACACTAGATCTCGCCGTGCACACAGCCCGTCAGCTCCCCCAGAGTGACTACACTCACTCAAGATAGACTGGCACTCCACTAACCTACGCTTTGCTAATAGGATGTAAGTGACCAAAGCCTTACCTCACCCATATAAAGCAGGCCAGATACCCACGGCTATATCACTTGATTATCAGCACAAATACCTTAAACCCCCGTGGGAACAGTTCGTGCATGCAGACGAGAAAGAATACTCGCTCCGGACGATCTATCCACAACCTAACAAACTTTCTTCTAGAAGCCGAGAATAAATACCACATGATGTCTCAGAGCGGCACTGACACCAACAAACAAGCGGCCTCGGGGAAGAAATCATTGGACCCCCCCCCCCTCGGAACCTAACTGTGAGTACACTTTACCCCTTTCTAAAGCCGATTTAGATGCAAGTCTAACATCCATGTTTGACAAATTGGTTGATAAAATAGAAAGAGAAGTGCATAAGTCCACTACCGCTCTATCTCAGGAGATTGCTTGCATAGGCAACAGAACTGATCTACTAGAAACAAAACATGACGAACTTTCACTAGCCCATAATGACTTAAGAAAGGACTATGAAACATTGGCGGATAGTTTTGCGTTTATGCAGGCACAAGTGGAAGACCTTGATAATAGAAATCGTAGACAGAACATCAGAGTACGCGGAGTACCGGAATCGGTCACCGATCTCATGCCTACTATATCGAGGGTCTTTCATAATCTCCTTCCTGACAGACCCCCGTCAGCTTTCACCTGTGACAGAATCCATAGAGCCCTCCGCCCCAAACCTACACCTGATAAACCGCCTAGAGATATCATCATGTGTATGAAGGATTTCCTCGTTAAGGAAGACATCATGCGGGCGGCTAGGAACTCTCCTAATATTGACCTAGATGGTAAAAGACTTCAATTATTCCCTGACATCTCCCCAGCCACATTGGACAGGAGACGAAGGATGAAGGAAGTCACCAAAGTTCTACAGGAAGCAAGGATTAGATACAGATGGGGCTTTCCTTTCAAACTCACCGTTCCACATAATGGCTCTACATACACGGTTTATAACGTAATAGAAGGAAAAGAACTACTGGTGAAATTGGGCCTGCTGGAACCGGAACCCCCTGGCCGACCACCAGCAACCCCCAGTTCTTCCCCGATATGGTCCACACCATCTTCACGCCGCAACCAGAGAGACCAAAGAGACCAAAGACGCTGGAGGCAATCACACCAAGAATAGAACTTCCCATCTACGCTTTCACTCCAGTTCTCGGTGAATTTGACGAACCCAGTGGGAATGATAAGAGAATCAAACAACCCGAAACATTCTCCCCATAGTCTTTACATTCTACAATGATCCCGGGGATATTGTGTTAATTACATAACTCCCTTCTCCACATAATTCCAGTGGTTCGGCGGATAGAAGAATCAGCAGACTATCTGAACAGTACTGTAATATACTCCTTAAAGAAGACCTAGGGGACTTAAGTTCGTGGTTCTGTTATCATCCTATTCAACTCTCCTAGCAGTCTGAACTTTCATAATGGGAAAAGTGTAGAATTGAGAAAGGAGGAAAAGAGGAGAGAAGGGGAGGAGGGAGGGAAGAGGGAAAGAGAATTTTTTTTTTTCTCTCTATCCCCCTTTTCATAGGTTATCCGGAGAACAGTCTTTTGGAGCAATGTGGTAGCTATACTGAACATATAAGTATTATTATTTACCCTTACCTCCATAACTTCAGAAAAGTTTCTCCCCACTGTGGATTGCTGTTATTGTCTCCCTTACATAGCGAGCTTTTTATATGACGCAATACCTCTCTACCCCCCGAGTGGTAGACACGCACTTTCAAGTTTTTCTAGGATGCCTGCTACATCCATTGTTGCTTAGTTTATTCCTCAGACCTGCCCTCCGGGATGGAACCACAGCTCTCATCTTTAGAGACGTGGTGTCCCTCCAGGTTTGCAGGATTTGGACTTATTTGTCCTAATGTTGTTTATTCAAGTTTTCTTGACAGGTTTTATCCTGTCCCATTGTTATTTTTGTTTTTGTTTCTCATTTTTGAAATCCTAGCCCATAAGGCTTCTACTGTGTTCATTGTACAAAAAGGAAGTAATGATAAGTACATACCAAAAACGTTGTTTGACATAGATTTCATAGCTCTAGACTACTCTGGTAACTGCATAAGATACAATGCCCATCTCCCTGCTTGTATACCAATTCCCGTTCTATCTACACCGCTGATCATAATCTTAGCATCAGACCCAAACACTAACTCTATCCATAAAGTATTGTATACTTCTGATACTTGCCTATTTTTCCCCCATCACGAAAATATTAACCCCCACACCCTAGACCCCACCAATGGGTATTAAAATAATATCGCACAATGTGCAGGGATTTAATTCCCCCCACAAACGTAAAAAAGCTTTTGAGCACTACAAGAGAATAGGGGCTGATATCATACTCATCCAGGAATCCCACTTTTGCGCATCCAACCACCCTAAATACTTCAATAAGACATACAACCAAGTATTCTATACAACATACAACAATAAGACAAGAGGAGTCGCAGTCTTTATACGCAATTCGATTATATTCGATGTACAAAGTATTTTCAGAGATACTGAAAGCCGATATATTATCTTAAAAGGCATTATTGATAATAGGGCCATAACAATAGCATCAGTATACGCTCCCAATGAATCTCAGTCCTCCTTTTTCACTAACTTTTTTGAGACTCTAGACCGATATGCCTCCCCCCACATTATCCTCGGAGGGGATTTCAATCTAACCTCACACCCGGCCCTGGACAGGAGCAGGGTCGCACCATCTTCTAGGGCATTTCCGAAGTCCCTAAACCGTTCCCTCAATCACTTTCAACTTATAGACTCATGGAGGGCCCACAATGTTGGCGTCAAAGCTTACACTCACTACTCACATCCCCATAATGCTTATGCCAGATTAGACTATATCTACTGCACCCCTATCCTGTTGGCGAACTCTTTTAAAGCGATCATTCATCCCTGTCCATGGTCGGATCATGATATCACATCTCTTGAGACAGCATATATTGGTCTTAAACCATCCCCCTTCAACTGGAGGCTAAACGACTCCTTACTCTCTGATCCCACAATCGCTCAATCGGTCTCTACTCATATAGAGAACTATTTCAACGAAAATATTAATGACGAAACCCCTCCCTCCTCCGTCTGGGTTGCCCATAAAGCAGTCTTACGTGGGCAACTAATTTCTCTCGCTGCAAAAAGAAACAAAGACAGGCTCTCAGACATTAGATGTCTTACTAAGGACCTAAATAGACTGTACAATAAACTTCAACAAGCCCCTTCCCAGGCCTTAACTGATCAAATCAAATCCAAACGCCTGGCCTTAGACCAAATTTTATCAGCTAACACTGAGAAATCCCTCAGATTCTCTAAGGCTAAATTCTTCCTTCATAGCAATTCCACCTCCACCATGTTTGCTAGAAAACTAAATCAAGCTAATAACCCACCCCATGTCTATAAACTTAGAGATAATGCGGGGAACATTGTCACTCATCCACAAGAGGTGTTGAACATCTTCTCCTCCTTTTATAAAGACCTCCTCTCGGGACCTCAACCCCAACCTAAACAGCCCTCCCAAATTTGGCTGGACGATATCCCATTACCCTCCCTCAACCCCCAACAGATAGAATCTCTTAGCGCACCATGTACAGATTTAGAAATAATTAACATAATTAAATCCATGAAGACCTCTACAGCCCCAGGCCCGGACGGGTTCTCCTCTGCATACTATAAAAAATTTGCGTCTCTTTTAGCCCCCAACCTATCTAAACTCTTCAATTACGTGCTAGATGGTCATCAATTCCCAGAAGAAATGCTCCTAGCAAACTTATCGTTAATACCTAAACCACTCAAGGACCATTCTCTTCCACAAAATTTCCGCCCCATTTCAGTTCTTAACAATGACTTAAAGATCTTTGGGAGACTTCTTGCTGACAGGTTAGCAGCAGTTATTACTAATATAGTGCACATAGATCAAACAGGATTCATACCTGGACGCCAAATAACTGACAATATTAGGCTGGTAACCAATATCGTACAAGATGCCAACATACACTACAAAGAGCTATGCCTCCTCAGCCTGGATATTCATAAAGCCTTTGATAGTGTATCCTGGTCTTACCTCAATCACATCCTTCCTAAATTTGGCATCCCTAATAAATTCATGTGTGGCTTTAATGCCCTATACCACTCCCCCCAGACCCGTATTAAAATTCCAGGTCATAACTCGGAATTCTTTCCTCTAAGTAGGGGTACTAGACAAGGCTGCCCACTATCCCCACTAATGTTCGCACTAGCAATGGAACCTCTTGCCCACAAAATTAGGAACAGCCCAGATATAAAGGGAGTTGTCAAAGGTGAAGATGAGTTTAAGATAAGCCTCTACGCAGATGATGCGTTAATTTTTCTCACCGAACCTCACGTTTCCATTCCCTCCCTTCTTAAGGAACTAAAACTGTTTCACGACATATCAGGTCTAAAAATTAACATGAACAAATGCTCGGCTCTACCCATCAATCTCCCCGATCACCTAAAGACCATGTTGAAAAACAATTTCCCATTTATATGGTGCTCTCAATCATTTAAATATCTGGGCATCTCTATCACCCCAGCACACAACCTACTTTTCAAAACCAATTATATTCCCTTATTCAATAATATATCCTCACTCCTTAAGACCTGGTCAACCTTCCATATATCATTCCTAGGCAGAATTTGCGCGATTAAAATGACAATCCTCCCCAAACTGCTATACTACTTCCGTTCCCTCCCCATTAACATCCCCAAATCCAAACTAGCTTCGCTCCAAAGGGAAATCAACAAATTTATATGGTTCAACAAGAAACCCAGATGCAGCTATGCATATATGCACAGACCTCAATCCATGGGCGGGATGGGTCTCCCTAACCTATGGCATTATTTTCTGGCCGCCAGACTTGCCCAATTAGCACAATGGTTCGCGCCCAATCAAAATATCCCATGGAAAAAATTTGAGGAGTCCTCAATTTCCCCTTTGTATTTACAGGGGATCCTTTGGTCCAAAACAACCTCATACAGCAAACTCTCGAAATACAACAAAATTGTGGCACACTTCTACCAATTGTGGCTCAAAGCACAACACACTTTTGAATTGTCTTCACTCACTCCTCCCCTTGCTTCCTTTCTAGGTGACCTGAGATTTACCCGTACTCACGGAGATCACCACTCTTTCACCTATTGGACCCATAATAAGCTCACTTCACTTAAATCATTACAAATAAATGGGGAGTTCTCCTCATTCACCGCTCTGCAAGATAAATATAGTATCCCCACATCCGAACTTCAAAACTATAACCAAATCAAAGCCTTTTACGCAGAACATTACTCTCTCACCACCAAGCCCCCTGTTACTGTATTTGAACGGATCTGCATCTCTTTTTCTAGAGATAAAGGTATCATATCCCATCTATATAGCTATCTAAACACTTTTCATTCACTCGACAAGTCCGGTCAGATGCTCCGTTGGGAAACTGACCTAAATAACACCTTCACAGTAGATGAATGGCATAGTATGTCGGATAATCTCCGGAGGAGTAACATAGCTATCTCTTCCAGAGAAACTCCCATTAAAATATACTCTAGATGGTATCTCACCCCGTCCAAGCTCAACACATTTTATCCTTCTATTTCTCCATACTGTTTCAGGGGCTGTCCAGAACCAGGCACTATCCTACATACATTCTGGAGCTGCAAATACCTGCATCATACATGGCGCAATGCTGCAGAAATTTTTGATAATACCTTGAAACAGAAAATCCCAATCTCCCCACAGATTTGCCTTCTATATGCGGATATACCCAATGTTCCCATCTCTTGCAAAAGACTTTTCCATACTTTATGTAGCTCTATCCAATGGATGATTGCCTCCAATTGGAGATCAAACAATCTGCCTTGGGCGCAGGTGCTAGCTCGGATGGAGACGATAAAACTTTCGGAAAGAATCTTTCACACACTTCACGATACCTTCCAGGTTTTTGTAAGGAAATGGTCATATTGGCCTACAACATAACTCATTACCTTAGAACCTGAATTTCCACCCACACACTCTAGCAAATTCATGCAATCTTGACCTATAGTGCCTACCCTTTTTATATGTAACATACGCCCATGTAGGAATTCTTTGTACCAGAAAACTTTTTATATATTTACTATCTTCATGTATGAGCTCGATTATCTCCTCTTCTTTTGATTTTTTTTTTACTATTGATTACCTTTATAAACACTCTATGTAACTGTACATCTGAACTTCCTAATAAAATTTTTGTAAACAAAAAAAAATTTTTTATACCAAACTCATGTTATCGCCTCAAAGGCTGGAAGGGGTACATGACTCATTTTATTTTTATATGCTTTAAGATGAGTCACGGGAGTTCACACTCACTATTGTACTTACACCAAGTTACTTGATCAGGTTTTAAGGTATAACTACCCCTGATCCCCTACAGTGACTACCCCCCATTGCTCCCACCAGTGGATGTGGGTTGGCATTACCAACACACACCCACTATATTTCTCTCCTTAGGATAACACCTGGAGACGTGTTTACTACTTCTCATTGCAAGTAACACTCATCTGGAGAGTTACTATAACCTTACTTTTTCTTTTTCTTACCTTTACCTTTTACTAAAACTTTCTCTCTTCCTTCCTTCCTTCCTCTTCCCAATTTTACATATATTTTATTTTATCTTAAACACAGACCTTTAATTTGACAGTAGGATATTCACGGTTGTCTCTTAAGTAAATAGATCATAATCTCTGATCTATCAAAATGTCATATACATCGATAAATAACCATTCTTTTGTGATATCCCACAATGTCAGGGGCTTGAATACACCAGGGAAAAGAGTATCGCTACTTCGTGAACTACATAAAGCTAAGCCTGCGGTGGTATTTCTCCAGGAGACTCACTTCAAAACAGGTAACATCCCCAAACTACATGACAAACGCTATCCACAAACCTTTCACGCAACTAACCCCACATCCAAATCTAAAGGAGTTTCAATTCTATTACATAAGAATTCAGAGATTGTTGTTTCACAACAATTAACGGATGCAGAAGGGAGATACATCTTCCTCAAAGGTGAATGGGCGGGGATTCCAATTACGTTGGCCAATGTATATTCTCCTAATTCCGCACAAATCACATTTTGCCAACATGTAATTGATGAACTAAAAAGCTTTGCAACAGGTTGTATCGTGTTTGGGGGGGATTTTAACTTAGCTCTGAATCCATTACAGGACACATCAGATGGCAAATCTAGTGTGCCATATAAAAAACTAAAGAAGATCAAAACACTCCTTGCCTCACTCACTTTAATTGACTCATGGCGCTCATGTAACCCAACAGGAAAGGATTTTACATACTTCTCAGCAATACACAGCAAATTCACACGCATTGATTACATCTTCCTTACACAAAGAGACTTACCCCTCTTACAATCAGCCAAGATTGGAATAAAGACTTTCTCGGACCATGCACCCATATCAATGACCTTGCATAAAAAAAACAGAAGGCCTAGAGCCACAAATTGGAGGTTAAACCCTTCCCTGCTCACTGATATGGCAGACGCAAACAAAATATCAGAAACAATTAAATATTATTTTAAAGAAAATGAGTCGGAAGACATATTACCTATGAACATATGGGAAGCTCACAGATGCGTGGTCCGAGGGGAATTTATCAGGTTGGGGGCTGCAAAAAAGAGAGAAGCTGAAAAAGAACTCTTGGGTTTAACGCAGGCCATAAGTGATATGGAAGCCAAACATAAACAATCTTTAGTATACAGGGTGAACCAATACTTGCGCTAACAAAAATAAACAATAAATAATAAATGTAAGAAGCAGCGTGCACAGTCTGTGAAAGGCAAACTTGAAAACATATAAAACCAAAAATGCAGCGCTTCAATAAGAAAAATCAGTCCATGTGTTTCATAACAAAGGAAATACTGTAGATGCAGGAAATTGAAGAACTCCACCACCAAGAACTTCAGTGTGAACAGATAACACACCACCACATAAAACGTGCTCACTAACTGCTTACCAGAAAGTGAGCGTTCATAAGCATGTAATAGAATGCAGGGAATCACAGGTGGATAAGGCTCTCCAATCTTGATAGGACAACACCCGAGGTATCTGATATCATCAACATCCAAGGAACTTCCAGGACTTTAGATAGCACTAATGCAGACCTCGGCAGTAGATGTTAAACCCATACAAAAAGAAAGGCAGCATAGTGAAGCCCGTACGGTAAAATATAGGTTTATTTAAAATTCTACTTACAGGGTAAAAGATCATCAAGGCAAAAAGATACAATCCGCGGTTCTTAGCGTGCTCACGTTGGACAACCTAACATGTTTCATCCCATAGGATATCATCAGAGGCGTGGCCTATACTGTGAGCACGCTCATTATATACAGGGAATAACAGTCACACTTCCCTGTGATAGGTCAGCAAAACTAAATACACAGCCTATCCTACCTGTCACCACCCACCCACGGAGCTGCGCATGCGCACCGCCACCGCACCAGTGGTGCTGCCCATAGAAAAAACGAAAAGTCCAAACACGGCTGCGCATGCGCAAACCGCCGTGCTATCCATGGAGACAGGAAGGAGAAACCACAGCGTCATTCTTACCTCCAGAAGGGGCGGGACAAGGATGCAACGCAAGGCGCGGCTACAGGCACTCAATACTGACATCTCTGAATGAGAATGTCAAGCGAGGTGATATCCTCCCTCAATGGGCGAAACGGCATTACCCGGAAGTAAAGCGCCACATCACAGGAAGTTCACCGCGATGTAAACATCCGGCTGGGAGAATAATCAAACCGGAAATGACACAGGTCCACAGTAAAACCAGGCCCTGCGTTCCAAATGCTGATACCGGAAATGGAAGAAAGAAATGACGCTGCTTGAAGCCAGCCAGGATGCCAGCGAATTTCAATATATTAACAAAAGACCATATTAAAATACAAAATGAGATGGTCAAAAAGTATACATAATGCAATTTGATACTAAAGTGAGGAAGAACGGGAGGCTCACATAAAGTAAAAAAGGCACAAAAAAAAAAAAAAAAGTTAAAATATAAATGAACACTGCCCACTAGTGTCCAAATCGAGAAAGGCTAATATTTAATATATTAATAAAAAATGGCTACACACAGGGAGAAAGAAGGTCTTCTCAACCTGTATGATGCACATATTTGGTGTAAAAACCTAATTAAAGATTAATTTAAAATTAACCCAACATACTGACATCAAAAAATAGGATTTTTTACTCACCGTAAAATCCTTTTCTCTGAGTCCATGGACCGACACAGCTTCTCTATTGACAAAGTGGGTATTATCCGTTAATTAGGAGTGACTAGGCAGAAAAACTTGTAAAAAGTGTTGCATCACACCTTCTACAGTACCGCCCAGGGGGCGGACCCTCTGGGTATACCCTCTCAGTCTGCATCTTCGCAGATCAGTTCGTCAAAAAGCAGTACAAACTTAAAAGGAGGGGTGGGTGCTGTGTCGGTCCATGGACTCAGAGAAAAGGATTTTACGGTGAGTAAAAAATCCTATTTACTCTTTCGTCCATGGACCGACACAGCTTCTCTATTGACAAAGTGGGACGTCCCAAAGCAGTGTCAGAGAAAAAACGAGGGGTGGTAACAGCATAAAAATAAACTTCACCCCAAACACAAAACAGCACTCCTCCAACGGAGGAGTTGCAACTCTAAACAGCCGCTTGCAAAACCTTGCGGCCAAAAGAGGCATCCGAAGATGAACCTACATCAATTTTGTAGAATTTTGTGAAAGTGTGAGCGGACGACCAAGTCGCCGCTTTACATAATTGGGAAACAGACGCTTGATGTCGGAAAGCCCAAGAGGCACCTATTGCCCTGGTCGAATGCGCCGTGACAGGAAAGGGGGGCGCCTGACCCTTTAAGGCGTAAGCCTGGATTACTATCTGTCGGATCCACCTAGAGATGGTGGCCGATGAGACTGCTTGGCCCTTCTTGGGACCAGCCACCGAAACAAACAGTGAGTCTGACTTCCGGAACAGGGAAGTAGCAGATAGGTATACTCTCAAAGCTCGGACAACGTCCAAGGAATGCAACGCCGACTCCTTAGGATTCGACGGATGGGGACACAAGGATGGAAGTACAATGTCTTCGTTGAGATGAAAAGCCAAAACGAATTTCGGAAGAAAGGAAGGCTGCGGCCGCAGCACCACCTTATCCTTGTGGAAAATCAAATAGGGAGCCTTGCAGGACAAGGCTGCCAGCTCAGAGACTCGTCTAACTGACGTAACAGCCACCAAAAAGACCACTTTCTGAGAAAGTGTCAACAGGGGAATATCTCTAATATTCTCAAACGGTGCCTTCTGAAGCACCGAGAGGACCAGGTTCAAATCCCACGGAGGTAACGGGGGACGGACCGGAGGGGCCACAAGTCGGACCCCCTGCACAAATGTACTCACGAGAGAGTGAGTCGCCAGGGGTCGCTGAAAAAAGACAGCCAGGGCAGATATCTGTCCCTTAAATCGTACTTAGGGCAAGCCCTTGGTCCACCCCATGCTGTAAAAACAGCAGGATTCTGGAAACCAAATAGGTACGCGGATGCCATTTCATTTCCTCACACATGGAGATGTAGGCCCTCCAAGTGCGGTGATAGACCTTCCTAGAGGACGGTTTTCGAGCACTTCTCATAGTAGAGATTACTGAGTCCAACAGGCCCCGGTCTCTCAGTACCTGGTTCTCAACAGCCATGCCGTTAAAGCCAATGACTGTAAAGCAGGATGGAATATGGGACCTTGCGATAGCAGGTCCTTCCGTAGTGGTAGGCGCCAGGGGACGTCTGCTACCAGACGTACTAGATCGGCGTACCAAGGACGCTGAGGCCAATCTGGAGCGATTAGGATCATTGGAATTCCCTCTGCCTCCACTCTGCAGAGCAGAAGAGGAAGAAGCCTTAAGGGAGGGAAGGCATAGATTAGCCGATACTGACCCCACGATGCTACCAACGCGTCCGTTGCGTCTGCCCATGGGTCTCTTGACCGGGCCACAAATCTCAATACCTTCCGATTGAGTCGGGAAGCCAGAAGATCTACGTCTGGTGTGCCCCATCTTTGGCAGAGGAGTTGGAACACCTCCGGGTGTAAGGACCCTTCTCCCTGGTCCAGCATCTGGCGGCTCAGGTAGTCCGCCTGCCAGTTTTCCACACCCGGAATGTACACGGCCGACAGTGCCGGTACGCTCCTCTCTGCCCACTTCAGGATGCGAGCGATCTCCGATGCTGCAGCTGAGCTTCTTGTTCCTCCTTGATGATTGACATATGCCACTGCTGTGGCGTTGTCTGACTGGATCCTGACTGGACGCCCTTGCAGCCTCTGAGACCATTTGAAGAGGCACAGCCTGATCGCCCGGATTACCAGGACATTGATCGGCAGGAGGGCTTCCTCTGGGGTCCAGCGACCTTGCGCCGACTGAACACCCCAGACTCCCCCCCAACCTGTAAGGCTGGCGTCCGTCGTGATCACTATCCAGTAAACCGGAAGAAATGACTTCCCGGCCATTAGAGCCGGTGCTGTCAGCCACCATACCAGGGATCTCCTGACTATGTGGCTCACTCGGATTTGATAATCCAGAGATGATGGACATCTGTTCCATCTGGACAGAACTTCCTTCTGTAACACTCGAGTGTGGTATTGAGCATATGGAACCGCCTCGAAGGAGGCTACCCTGAGGCCCAACACTTGCATGCAAAAAACGGAGTGACGATCAATTCCTGGAAGTCAGCTGCCGTACTGCAGCCCGGAGGGTCTGCAACTTCTCCACAGGGAGGAATACCTTTGCCTCTGAAGAATCCAGAATCAACCCCAGGTACCCTAGGCGTTGAGTGGGCACCAATACTGACTTTTGCGTGTTTAGTATCCAACCACAGTCTCGAAGAGTCTGACAGGTAATGGACACGCTTACCTCTAATACTGAGCTTGAAGGGGCCTTCAGCAGAAGGTCGTATAAGTAGCCAGTGATAGCGATACCCCGCTGTCTTAGAAGTGCCAGAATCGGAGCGAGCACCTTGGTGAACGTCCTGGGTGCTGAGGCAAGGCCCAACGGGAGGGCCACAAACTGGTAGTGGTCCTTCCCGATAGCAAATCGCAGAAACCTCTGGTGTCTGGAGTATATGGGGACATGCAGGTATGCGTCCTTGATGTCCAAGGAGGCCAGAAAGTCCCCCGGATGGAGAGCCGTGACTACAGATCAAACCGACTCCATCCGAAAACTTTGTACCTTCACAAAGCAATTGAGGGCTCTGAGATCCAAGCTTGGACGAACCCCCTCCTTCTTCGGCACAATAAACAGATTTGAGTAAAAACCCCGTTCCAGTTCTGGAACTGGAATAACTACCCCGCGTTCCAGTAGACCCTGGACCGCCCCATACAGGGCCTCCCGACGGGTCGGTAGTAGCTGGAGATTGGAGGTGTTGAATCTGTCCGGTGGACAAGAGAGAAACTCTATCTTGTAGCCTGAGGTGATTACTTCCCAAACCCACCTGTCGGAGATTAGTGCTGTCCACTGAGTCGCGAATTTGCGAAGACGTCTCCCCACCCGAGAGCTTGGCGTGGCCCCTTACCCTTGCTAATTTGGGGAAGCAAAGTGCTTTTACTTCCTGTGGCATCCTTGATGATGTCATCCAGAGAAGCCCCAAAAAGTCTGTCGCCCTTAAAAGGCAGATCCAACAGGGCTTTCTTGGAAGTCTGGTCCGCAGACCAGCCTTTTAGCCAGATCAGGCGGCGTATTGCTACTGCATAAACCGAAGTTTTAGACAGCAGGGGAATAGTATTCATGTCTGACTCGCAGACAAACCTAAGGCCCTGGACCAACAGGTCGGCCAATGTTATCTCATCAGGAGGAGTATCTCGCTCCTTAACCCCTGGAGTAGCAATCTTGCCCATTCAGTAAGTGTGTGAGACACTAGGGCCACCGCCAATGCCGGGCGTACTGCCGAGCCTACCACTGAGTATAGGTAGCAAGCGAGTGCTTCAGCCTTCTTATCCACAGGGTCCTTGAAAACAGGAGCCCCTTCTACAGGAATTGTGGTGGCTCTATTAAGTCTGGACACCGGAGGGTCCACTATAGGGGGGAGAGGTCCATTTCTTCAGAAAACTCTCCTCAAAAGGGGTACCGTACCGCAAACCTCATTGGGGCTGTAAAGACCCTCAGTGGGTTCTCCCATTCCTTGTATAAGAGTTTATCAAAAGACACACAAGGGAACACCTTAGCAGTGCGGGCAGGTCTATGAAACCCAAGTGGACCGGAGTCTCTGCTGCTTCTGCAGTATTTTCCAATTTTAGCATATCCCGCACTGCAGTAATAAGGTCAGATACCAAAGCCGTCTCGCGTACTGACCTGGACTTTGAGTCATTCTCACTGTCCGGTCACGGTCTGCAGTCTCTGATGCGTCAGAATCTGGGCCCCGAGCCGTAGCTGGACCTGGTTCTGCACCAGAATTATCCCCAGAAGCTTGCAGGGGATGGGGCGTTACTACCTCCTGTATTCCCGTGTGCTGCTTCCACCCTGGCAGCAAACGCCTCTAGGATTGCCATCATAGCGTTCATAGACACCTCAGGGGCACCAGCTGCTAACTCTGGTGTTTCAGGGGAGAAGACATCTGGCTCAGATGCCATGCTGACCACACGCTGACACTCACAGGGCTCCAGGCAAGATATCAATAGGCCACCCTCCTGTGCTGCAGAGAGGCCGGGTCACCCAGAGGACTCACCACCCTGGATAGGTACTGCTATGCTGCGCCTGTGATGCTGTCCCTCTGCTGCTGTGTCAGTCTGCTTCTTTTATCAGCACTTCCTGTGTGAATTTTCGCGCCAGTGTAATGCACCCTAGAGGCCGGAGGCTCTCGAAAAATGGTTGCCAAAAACGTCTGTATGGAAGATAATGTGGGCTCTAAGAAAATGGCCGCCGACAGAAGATAGAGGTCAAGCAGCCATAGCCCACAAAAAGATGGCCGCCGAACGGCAATATCTGCATACAGGGTGGACAAACATGGCCGCCGATCAGCTGATAGGGGCCAGTGGGTGTGGCCGAACACAGGAAGATGGCCGCCGGGCAGTCACAAGAGGCCAAACTTGGCATGGACCACCTCAAAATGCCCGCCGACAGCATGGAGGAGGAAGGACACAAACACAGGTAAGAAAAAATGACATTTCTTTTAAATGTTAGTTACAGCCAGCCCCGCTCCAGTGGGACCCCCTAGGTGACCCCCAGCACCCAGCAACCTTTAGCTAGAAGCCCAGGGAGGAGGGAAAGGCAGGGAGAGAGGGAAGAAAGGGGCCACAACCACTTACTTGATCTCTCCAGGAATGTCCAGCTAAATCACCCAGCCGAGGCAGGGGAGTTTTACTTACCTATCCTGCATGTATTCTGCTGGAAGACATTCCAAACAGATCATCGTCCGCGCACGGAAGGTGACTGTTGGCCAGGCATGCTGTGATTGGACCCAGAAGGGACGATCATATGTATGCCCTGGAGCATGACGCTCACCGGACAGGCTGCTGCGACTCGGCCGTAAGGTCAGCCGAAGCTGAGCGGTTCCGATGCAAGCCTTGGAGCGTAAGCTCACCGGCCAGGCTGCTGCGACTCGGCTGTAAGGTCAGCCGAAGCTGAGCGGTCCGATGCAGGCCCTGGAGCGTAAGCTCACCGGCCACCCGTGGAGCGACGGGCATGTCGTGCAAAACCCAGCGCGTAGCTAGGGTCGGCACACGCTCGATGGCCGAAACTGGGGAGACTACAAGGATCGAGGATCCAGCCTGTCACCCAGTCGGCAGTTGATCGAAGATCGCAGGAAACAACAAATGTAGCAACAAATAAATAAATATATATATATATCTTTTTTCCCCAGACCAATGGGCCCGAAGGGAGCCATGTCCTACTCCTTGCTAGACAGAAAAAAACTGATCTGCGAAGATGCAGACTGAGAGGGTATACCCAGAGGGTCCGCCCCCTGGGCGGTACTGTAGAAGGTGTGATGCAACACTTTTTACAAGTTTTTCTGCCTAGTCACTCCTAATTAACGGATAATACCCACTTTGTCAATAGAGAAGCTGTGTCGGTCCATGGACGAAAGAGTAAAATCTTTATGAAACATTGGAATGTCTTACGCAATGACAAGATTTTGGGACCAGTTCTTCCTGAGAGGCCGCAAGTGGTTTTTAGAGGGGTTCCCCCTCTGAAACTGCAAGTGGCTCCCAATATCTTAGACCCCCCTAATAGAGTTTCCTTTTTCCAAAAAACCAAAGGATACTACCCTTGCCATTATTGTAATGTGTGTATTGTTAATAAAGAAAAAAGTAGGAGAATCAGCCAATTCAGTTCACACAGTACTGGAAGAATATTCGACATTAACACTTTCATTACGTGCACATCTCTTAATGTCGTCTATCTCCTAATTTGTCCTTGCGGTCTCCAATATGTAGGCCGCACAACACGTGCTATGCACGTTCGTGTGAATGAACACATTACTAATATAAGAAAAGGCTTTCCTAAGCACACAGTATCCCGGCATTATTTAGAATGTCATAACAAAAATCCCAATGGTACTACTTTTTTAGCTATTGATCGTTTTACCCCACATTGGCGGGGAAGTTTGTCTAAACGAGAAATTTCCAGGATGGAAACTCGCTGGATATATGATTTAAAATGTTATACCCCGTTCGGCATGAATGTCGAATGGGATGTAAATTGTTTTATTAATAACAGCTGATTTTTCTCCTTTGATTATTTTAAATTAATCTTTAATTAGGTTTTTACACCAAATATGTGCATCATACAGGTTGAGAACACCTTCTTTCTCCCTGTGTGTAGCCATTTTTTATTAATATATTAAATATTAGCCTTTCTCGATTTGGACACTAGTGGGCAGTGTTCATTTATATTTTAACTTTTTTTATTTTATTTTATTTATTTATTTTTGTGCCTTTTTTACTTTATGTGAGCCTCCCGTTCTTCCTCACTTTAGTATCAAATTGCATTATGTATACTTTTTGATCATCTCATTTTGTATTTTAATATGGTCTTTTGTTAATATATTGAAATTCGCTGGCATCCTGGCTGGCTTCAAGCAGCGTCATTTCTTTCTTCCATTTCCGGTATCGGCATTTGGAACGCAGGGCCTGGTTTTACTGTGGACCTGTGTCATTTCCGGTTTGATTATTCTCCCAGCCGGATGTTTACATCGCGGTGAACTTCCTGTGATGTGGCGCTTTACTTCCGGGTAATGCCGTTTCGCCCATTGAGGGAGGATATCACCTCGCTTGACATTCTCATTCAGAGATGTCAGTATTGAGTGCCTGTAGCCGCGCCTTGCGTTGCATCCTTGTCCCGCCCCTTCTGGAGGTAAGAATGACGCTGTGGTTTCTCCTTCCTGTCTCCATGGATAGCACGGCGGTTTGCGCATGCGCAGCCGTGTTTGGACTTTTCGTTTTTTCTATGGGCAGCACCACTGGTGCGGTGGCGGTGCGCATGCGCGGCTCCGTGGGTGGGTGGTGACAGGTAGGATAGGCTGTGTATTTAGTTTTGCTGACCTATCACAGGGAAGTGTGACTGTTATTCCCTGTATATAATGAGCGTGCTCACAGTATAGGCCACGCCTCTGATGATATCCTATGGGATGAAACATGTTAGGTTGTCCAACGTGAGCACGCTAAGAACCGCGGATTGTATCTTTTTGCCTTAATGATCTTTTACCCTGTAAGTAGAATTTTAAATAAACCTATATTTTACCGTACGGGCTTCACTATGCTGCCTTTCTTTTTGTATGGGTTTAACATCTACTGCCGAGGTCTGCATTAGTGCTATCTAAAGTCCTGGAAGTTCCTTGGATGTTGATGATATCAGATACCTCGGGTGTTGTCCTATCAAGATTGGAGAGCCTTATCCACCTGTGATTCCCTGCATTCTATTACATGCTTATGAACGCTCACTTTCTGGTAAGCAGTTAGTGAGCACGTTTTATGTGGTGGTGTGTTATCTGTTCACACTGAAGTTCTTGGTGGTGGAGTTCTTCAATTTCCTGCATCTACAGTATTTCCTTTGTTATGAAACACATGGACTGATTTTTCTTATTGAAGCGCTGCATTTTTGGTTTTATAAACAATCTTTAGCAATTGAAACAGCCACAGCTTTACTTGAATTACAGAAAAAACTACAGTCTATTCTGAACCTCAAGGCTCAAAAGATCCTCTTTTCAAGAAGGGGGTTTTTCTATGAACATGGGGATAAATCAGGTAAATTTTTAGCAAAAGCATTAAAAGAAACATTGTTATCCACAAATATTCTAGCCATTAAAACTAGACAAGACTGAATAACTAATGATACTCAAAAGATTGCCTGACGATTCCAAGAATATTATACAGATCTGTATAATCTACCACCTACACACAAACCCAAAGACCTTACAGGACCAAGAGCAGAAATAATTCACAAATTCCTCACAGATAGCGGACTCCCCACTCTAAATGACACAGACACACAAACATTAGAGGAACCAATAACAGTACTAGAAATGACCGAAGCTATTAAATCCCTTAAATCAGGGAAAAGCCCAGGACCAGACGGCCTCACGGCACACTATTACAAGACATTCTCCGATATCCTGACACCTCACCTCCTCAAGACTTTGAACTCACTAAAAAACCCACAAGCCATCTCTGAAGACTTTTTAAGAGCCCATGTAACGGTATTACCTAAACCTAATAAAGACCCAACAGACTGTGCCAATTACAGACCGATATCCCTACTTAACCTTGACTTGAAATTGCACGCAAAAATACTAGCAAACCGACTAAGACCTTTACTGAATCAACTAATAGGACCAGAACAGGTGGGATTCATGCCTGGCAGGGAAGCCAAAGATAATGTGATAAAAGCTATGAACCTCATACATAAAACACACATAGATAAACACGAAGGCATGCTATTATCAACTGATGTGGAGAAGGCCTTCGACCGAGTGTCGTGGGACTTCCTATTTGCCACATGCTCCCATATAGGTCTAAAAACACATATGCTAACTTGGATAAAGGCCTTATACCACAACCCGACAGCCCAGATCAAAATAAATGGTACACTATCTGACAAAGTAAGAATTCAAAATGGGACTAGACAAGGATGCCCATTATCACCCCTGCTATTCATTCTCACCCTGGAACCACTAATCCACACTATAAATAAACTACCTGACATTCATGGTTTCAATGTCAATGACAAAATATATAAATGTGCAGCATATGCGGACAATTTACTGTTTTTTATATCCCAACCACATATCACCATGCCCAACTTATGTAACGTATTCTCCCAATATAGCTATATATCAAATTTCAAAATTAATTACAATAAATCCGAAGCTTTGAACTTGACACTACGGGAAACCACACTAAATAATGCAAAAAACAATTGCAAATTCAAATGGGAAACATCCCTCACATACTTGGGGATACAATTAACCCCGAAATTAGACTCAATGTACAAAGTCAATTTGCAACCACTCTTACAAAACATTACCAAAGATCTAGAGAAGTGGACGTTGAATTTTTTTTCTTGGTTTGGCAGGGCAGCTATAATTAAAATGTCAATTCTGCCTCGAATACTATATTTTTTCCAAACAGTACCTATACTACTACCCTCAAAGTTCTTCAAATCCTTACATAGCTTGTTAAGAAAATTTCTTTGGGCCTCCAAAAAACCAAGAATCAGTCTGAACTTACTTACTATGAATAAACAAAATGGAGGCATGGGTTTTCCCAATTTTAAAAATTATTACCTAGCTACGCATCTAACTAGAATCATAGATTGGACTTGCCACAATGAGAATAAAGATTGGGTGGGATTGGAGAATAGCATGGGACCTATACCGGTGTCACACACCCCATGGATACCCTGGAACTCATGTCCAAAAATACTGAAACAACATCCCCTCATAGGGGTAACACTAAAAAACCTACAAACAATTACTCAGAGACACTCACTCACATCCTCATTGGGGCCACTAACCCCACTGACAACTAACCCTGACTTCCCATTGGGAATGGATGGTTCTATCCGATCTCTTTGCAACAGAAACACACCACTCTTAGTTGCACACTGCTTAAAGAATAACAAAATCAAGTCTCATGTAGATTTGCAAAAGGAAGTAGGACAAATACCCCTACACATCACGGAATATCAACAAATGCATGATTTCATCATGAACTCTCAAAGACAAAAACATTTCACTAGACCCTTAATGCCCTTCAAAACCATATGTTTCTTGGCTACCACGACCACAAAGAACATCTCCTTAACATACACCTGGTTGCAGTCCTATGATTTACAGGAGCCCAACAGACACAAAATATTCTGGGAAACAACCCTAAAAAGAACCTTTACGAGAGATCAATGGCTACAAGCCTGTGTGTTCGCACACAAATGCGCAATCAGTGTGAGATTACAAGAAACTTCATTCAAAATCCTAACAAATTGGTATATCACACCAAACAATTTACACAAATGGTTCTCGACGGTTCCTGGACATTGTTGGCGCTGCAACCGGGAAGAAGGCACCTTATACCACAACTGGTGGGAATGTGACTTGATTAAACCCTTTTGGGACCAAGTAATCAAGATCATAAAACACATTACAGAAACGAAAATTAATTTAGACGCAGCTTGCTGTCTTATAAACATCACCAATTGCACCATGAGAAAATACAAAAACTCCTTGACCAGATTCTTTATCACTGCAGCAAAAACAGTGATACCGAGGCACTGGAGAAGTACCGCCGCACCCACGATTAAAGAATGGCTAGAAGAGATACATCTACTCAGAGGTAGGGAGGAGATCAGGGCTACATCACAGGAGAATACAGAAAAATTCAATAAAATGTGGCAACCTTGGATCATTTTTAAATACTCTGATTCCTATACCACCTTTACTCGAACATAGACCTTCAAATATAGAGAAACGTGAATGAACAATATCTCTCCTTATTTTTATTTCCCTTCCTTCTATTCCCTTTCATTTCTATCATTATACCTTCTTCTATGGGCTTCTCCCTGAGGTTCACAAAGTTTTACTTTTGTTCCTTTCTTTTTGAGATTAAATGATCAATTTTTTCTACAAATATTCAGAGTATTTCTAAATAGACTATCGATGCAATGATCGGTTAATTACGAAGCCACTTCAATGGTTTTATTATTAAAATACTCTACTATTGAACTCAATTATACAATGTTATACTTTTATATGATACTTATGTACAAATGCTAGTATGATTGTACAAATCTTATTATTAAGCATTAATAAAAGCTTTATGGTTTTAAAAAAAACACTGACAAACATTAAAACTTTTCTAAATGACCATCAAAATCCACTGAAAAATGTGTCTTGAGTCAGCTACACTCCACAAGGCTCATGCCATCTCCACAAAGCCACACACCTGAGACACCACATGTACACTTACAAACATTTTAAGACCCTTTGGCCAACTAAACAGCACATTCAAAAACGTTAGTTACATGCGCAACATTAAAAACAACAACATTCCTTTCACCACAATGTTGCTTCTATGCTTTCTCAGTACATCAGATTATCATCTCTCAGGGCGTAGCCCCTCCAGCACAAAACTCCTGCATTGTAAGCAGTGGGCTGCCCTTCCCCCAATCCACATGGCAACCAAACAATCATCTACTTACAAACTGCTCAGTAGGGTTGAGCGAACCTGAACTGTAAAGTTCGGGTCTGTACTGAACATTTGAGTTTTTGGGTACCGAACCCGAACAATTGCGTGTATGTTCGGGTTCGGGTCCGGTGTTCGGCGATGTAATGGCGCATTTAGAAAAGCTTCAGGGGGCAGCCAATCACCTTTTGTTTAACTGGTGTGCCCTTAGAAGCCATCATAGCCATGACTACTAATGGCATGGCTGTGATTGGCCAGTGCAACATGTGACCCAGCTTCTATATAAGCTAGAGGCACACAGCTCAGCACACACCCATACTGTGGGTGTATTGTGCTCTTGCAAAAAGACCCATTTAGGGCAAAAAAATGTGCAGTGTTTTCTGCATATATGCAAGTGTGAGATTTACAATTTATATATTTTTCTTGCATTGTGCTATTCCCCAAAAAAAAATTTAGGGCAATTTTTTTTTTTAATAGCATTTTCTGTATTGCTGTAGGTGTGAGATACAGCGTTTACATACTGTGGGTGTGTTGTGTTCTTCCAAAAACACCCATTTAGGGCCACAAAAAATATTTTGCAGTGTTTTCTGCATATCTGGAGGTGTGTGAAATAAACAATTTATATATTTTTCTTCTACTGTGCTATCCTAAAAAAATAATTGTAGGACAAAAACATTTTTTTTGAATAGCATTTTCTGCAGTTCTGTAGCTGTGAGATACAGCGTTTACGTACTGTGGGTGTGTTTTGCTCTTCCAAAAACACCCATTTAGGGCAAGATCCTAAATTTGGAAACTATGAGGAGAACGTCAAAGGGACGTGGTGGCCCCGGTCGGGGTGCTGCTGGTGGAGCTCCTATTGCATGGAGAGGACGTGGTCGATCTGTGCCAGATACACGCACAAGTGAAACACCTTCCTCAGGTGCAAGTAGGTGATCGAGCCTGCGGCGGTATTTTGTCGCGCCTAATGAGGCTGTACGAATGTTGAGGCCAGGACAAGTACAGGCGATAGTAGATTGGGTTGCTGACAGTGCCTCCGGTTCCTTCACATTGTCTCCCACCTACTCTTCTGATGAAAGATCAGAGTTGGCACCTGCAGCCCATGTCCATCAGTCTTTCACCTCATCCCCTTGCAAATCAGCCAAGCAGTCTGAGCCCCAAATCATGCAGCAGTCTCTTCTGCTTTTTGATGACTCTGTTAGCAGGGTTTCCCAGGGCCATCCACCTAGCCCTGCCCCAGAAGAGGAAGAGATTGAGTGCACCGATGCCCAACCACTTATGTTTCATGATGAGTACATGGGAGGACCATAGCAGCACGTCTTGGATGATGACGAAACACAGGTGCCAACTGCTGCTGCTTTCGCAATTGTGCAGAAAGACAAGGAGGGCAGGGGTGAAGACTGGGTGGAAGATGATGTGGAGGACAATGAGGTCCTCGACCCCACATGTAATCAACGTTATGCAGGTGACCAGTGTAGTTCGGAGGAAGAGGCGGTGGTCGCACAGAGCCACCAGCACAGCAGAAGAGGGAGCAGGGTGCAAAAGCGGAGCGTCCGTCCCCTAGACAGTACGTCTGCTACTGCCCAACACAGCAAAGGACCGAGCACACCAAAGCCAGGTCCAAGGAGTTCCCTAGCGTGGCAGTTCTTCAGACAATGGGCTGATGACAAGACACGAGTGGTTTGCACGCTGTGCAATCAGAGCCTGAAGCGAGGCATAAACGTTCTGAACTTGAGCACAACCTGCATGACCAGGCATCTAAGTGCAAAGCACGAGCTGCAGTGGAGTAGACACCTCCAAAACAAAGAAAGGTCTCTTGTTCCTCCTGCTTCCTCTTCTGCTGCAGTCTCGGCCTCTTCATCCACCTCTGTAGTGACAGTAGCACCTGCCAACCCGCAAACAGAGCATCTGCCAGCAACACTACCACTTGGGTCACCAACCATCTCGACAATGTCCCATGGAAGCGTTCAGCTCTCTATCTCCCAAACACTGGAGCGGAAGAGGAAGTACCCCCCCTAGCCACCCGCGATCCCTGGCCCTGAATGCCAGCATTTCAAAATTCCTCGCCTTTAAAATGCTGTCATTCCGTCTGGTGGAGACGCAGAGTTTTAAAAGCCTGATGGCATTGGCTGTCCCACAGTACGTCGTGCCCAGCCGCCACTACTTTTCCAGGCAAGCCATCCCTTCCCTGCACAACCAAGTGGGGGACAAAATCAGGTGTGCACTGCGCAACGCCATCTGTGGCAAGGTCCACCTAACTACAGATGCATGGACCAGTAAGCACGGTCAGGGATGTTATATCTCCCTAACAGCACACTGAGTAAATGCAGAGGCGGCTGGGCCTGAGGCAGATAGCAGTTTGGCGCATGTCCTTCCACCACCGAGGATTGTAGGGCGCTTCAGTTTGCCTCCTGTTGCTAACTCCTCCTACTCCGCTTCCTCATCCTCTACCGCCTCCTCATCCGGTCAACGTAACATCTTCACCACCAACTTCAGCACCCCACACCGCGCAGGAGTTGTGGAGGGACATGGAACAATAGACCGATGAGTGGTTGCTGTCAGTAAGGTCAAGCCCGGCCTGGTGGTGTGCGATAATGGGCGAAATCTCGTAGCAGCTCTGGGCCTAGCCGGTTTGACGTACATCCCTTGCCTGGCGCATGTGCTGAACTTGGTGGTCCAGAGGTTCCTGAAAAATTACCCCAATATGCCAGAGCTGCTGCAGAAAGTGCGGGCCGTCTGTGCACACTTTCGGAGTTCTTACCCTGCTGCTGCTCGCCTGTCAGCGCTGCAGCGTAACTTCGGCCTTCCCACTCACCGCCTCATATGTGACGTGCCCACAAGGTGGAAATCCACCTTGCACATGCTGGCCAGACTGTGCGAGCAGCAGCAGGCGATAGTGGAGCTTCAGCTGCAGCAATCACGCGTGAGTCGCTCTGTGGAACAGCACCACTTCACCACCAATAACTGGGCCTCCATGCGAGACCTGTGTGCCTTGTTGCGCTGTTTCGAGTACTCCACCAACATGGCCAGTGCCAATGACGCCGTTCTCAGCGTTACTATCCCAGTTCTATGCCTCCTTGAAAAAACGCTTTGGGCGATGATGGAAGAGGATGTGGCACAGGAGGAGGAGGAGGAGGCGGGATCATTTCAAAGGCTTTCAGGGCAGTCTTTCACAAGTGGCTACGAGGGTGGGTTCCTGCACCAACAAACGCCAGGTACACAATTGTCCGGCAGCAAGGGCACAGTTCTGGAGGATGACGAGGTGGAGGATGAGGAGGAGGAGATGGAGGAGGAGGAGGAGGAACCATGTTCACAGCAGGGTGGCACCCAGACCAGCTCATGGCCATCACTGGAGCGTGGCTGGGGGGATACAGAGGACACAGACGATACACCTCTCACAGAGGACAGCTTTTCTTTGCCTCTGGGCAGCCTGGCACACATGAGCGATTACATGCTGCAGTGTTTCCGCTGGTAGACGCGCTGCTGGTGGCATTCCCACCTGACAGCGGGCGTACGGTGGAAGCACAAGGCAAAAGCAGAGGAGGAGGAAGAGGTCGCCAACACAGCTGGGGCACCGCCAGCACCTCAGAAGGCAGGGTTAGCATGGCCAAAATGTGGAAAAGCTTTGTCAGTACGCCACAACAACCAGCACCACCAGCTGAGATGGAACGTCTTAGCAGGAGGCAGCATTTCACCAACATGGTTGAGCAGTATGTGTGCACAGGCCTACACGTACTGGATGACGGGTCTGCCCCCTTCAACTTCTGGGTCTCCAAACTGGGCACATGGCCTGAGCTTGCCCTTTACGCCTTGGAGGTGCTGGCCTGCCCTGCAGCCAGTGTATTATCTGAATGTGTATTTAGCATGGCAGGGGGCGTTATCACAGACAAGCGCAGCCGCCTGTCCAGAGCCAATGTGGACAAGCTCACGTTCATTAAAAACCAGGCATGGATCCCACAGGACTTGTCCGTACCTTGTGCAGAATAGACATGTATACCGGTGTTCTGACAAAAACTGTCCGGCCATCGGATTGTGTCCCGCCCGTACTGCACAGGCGCAGCGCTTGCGCAGTACGGAGGACAAGGAGATTCACAAAATCTTCGAAGATGAACAGCGCCTGCGCAGTAAGTGCAGGTTCAAGCCCCACCATCCAAGTGGACATACAGTAGCACATAGTAACAGGGCCCCTCACAGGCTCGCTTCGATCGCCACGCTTCGGGCACGGCCTTGCTTGGCTCGGCTTGAACCTCGGATGGTGTGGCTTGAACCTGGACTCACCGCGCAAGCGCCGTTCGTCTTGTGAGATTTTCGAAATCCCCTTGTCCTACGTACTGAGCAAGCTTAGTACAGGACGGACACTATCCGACGGGGGACAGAATTCGACACATCACCGGCCTTACCCAGCCATTGTTTTATTATTGAACCAGTGTTGGCTACCTCGTCCTCCTCCGTCGCCACTTCCACCTACACAGCCACATCCACTGCCTCCACAACCTCCTACTCCAGTTGGACCTCGTCCTCCTAGGTCAAGATTATAATTTTTATTTAATTTTTTTGTAGCACACAGATCCTTTCCCCCTTACCTGCCTTTATTTTGTTGGCTCCTCACAGGAGGGATAAAGGCGTACTGCACTACCAGCCTGTACCCTCCTGTATAAAGAGGTTGAGCAGTGTACTTGACGGGCCGTGTCCACAGCCGGAGTCAAAACTCCTTTAGAGGATGATTCTCACCTCTACTGTAGGTAGAGGCAAGTCCTTGAATTCCCGGTAAAGTCAATGTCCACACCAGCTGAAACTCCAACTCTGAGTTTATTCTCTCATGGGAAAATAAACTGTACTCGGATAGAAAAGGTTAGAGCAAAGAAACAGGACAGCTTAAGGTGTGGAGGAGGTCCAGGCACAAAAGTAGCACATTCACTTAACTGCTTAGGTTTCTCAAACAGTTTTAGGTGCACGGTCTCTGCCACAGACCGTGAGGTTGGTCTATGTCACAGACCGGGTGTACAAGGCCCCTGTCACGGGCTGGGTGAATAAGGCCTCCGATACAATCAGGATGACCTTGAGCTTCTCCTTCTAAGAACTAGCCCATATCAAGGGGAAGACATCTCTCCAGGGAGTCAACAGACCCTTCCTTCACCGTGCCTCCAGCCTTGGGCCATCGGAAGGTTCCTCCCTTCCCTGGAACAGGGTCTCCTACATGACGCGGCACCCAAAGACTCCTCGACCCTTAGCGGACTCCAGACGAAGGCTCTGGACCCCAGGCTTTACTCCCGCCCCTAGGCCTCCATACCCAGGGCAGCAGGAACTCTAGGATAGTATATCACCCCGGGCTAAAGGTGCCCGAGATGGAACAGGAACACGTGCACCCAGGCCGAAGGCACCTGGGCGCGGACCCCACTGGACATCAGCCCCCAGGCCAAAGGTGCCTGGGGCTCGGACCCCGATCAGGAGGCGTCTGCCCCTTTTATATCCTCTCCCGGCATGCACAGCAGGTTCCCCGCCCCGCTGTACTACTGCCAAGAGGGGACACAAAAGGCACAGCACTGTATCGGTGGTTCAACCTTAGCCTACCATGGCAGCGCCACCTGTAGGCCGCAGGGAACTGCACACCAATACTGTCCCCCGAGGACAAAATGGTCCATGAATCCTACAGAATTAGGGTGTTTGAGCCTATTTACCACTCAAACACTTCCCTTAAATTTAGCACCCCGCTACATTTTTATTTCAAAGTACTTTATTTTCCCACTAGCTTATCCATTAAATTTAATATTTTTTTACAGAAAGGGCGTATTCTGGGGCATTCCCACCATATGTGTGGCATCGTGCCGTTGAGTTTCTGAGGTTCTTAATGACTTCCTGTACCTCTTCTGCTGAAAAGGGGGCATCCAGCATATTATTTTATTATTATTTTTTTTTATGTTATTTTAAGTTATTTCCCTATCCACATTTGTTTGCAGAGCACTTCCCATGCTCTTAACAAGATTTTGCTGCCATTTGCAGCCCTCTAGCCCTTTCCATTACTTTTTTAGAGCCTTTTTAGTCCTTAGAAGTTCGAGACTCCATTGACTTCAATGGGGTTCGGGGTCAAGTTCGTGTCAAGTTCGGGTCAAGTTCGGTCCCGAACTCGAACTTTTTTCCAAAGTTCGGCCGAACCCGTCGAACCCGAATATCTAGGTGTCCGCTCAACTGCTCAGTGTAGGCTGCACCAAGTACCACAGCTATACCTTCATTTCATATACAATATACAGTCTCCATATGCATCAAACTTGTAGTCAAAAGATACACAGAGACCCACCAAATTGATGGCCATGCTGCCTGCCCCGCCCCCAACAAAGCACATGGCAGCAAACATTTTAACCATCAGCTACACTCTCACACAACAGGCATCTCTCATACCACAGACACACAGACAAACGATCCATGACAAAATCACACACATATGATCGGATTCACAGACATCCACACACAGGCCCACATGATCGGATTCACAGGCATACGGTCTCTCTCCCAACAAAACCACACACACACACGCACACACACACACACACGATCGGATTCACAGACACACACATACTGCAAACTTACAGCATTATTTCAAAAAGACGAAAAATGTGTTCTTTTACAGAGCAGAGCCCCCACGCATCGGATCGTGCATCCATACTCCCCCATCTCGACCCGATGCCTAAAGGGGGCCCCATCTAGTCCCATCAGAGTCGCCATTCTGTCGTGGCAAAATTGGTTGTTTGCAGAGCACACAGCCATTTTTGCCTTGTGCTAAATAAGCACACACTCCATCTTACTGC
Organism: Rana muscosa; assembly: GCA_029206835.1. Classification (NCBI taxonomy): domain Eukaryota; kingdom Metazoa; phylum Chordata; class Amphibia; order Anura; family Ranidae; genus Rana; species Rana muscosa. The sequence goes on from CM055119.1 coordinate 23,860,280, forward strand.
AATAATGCTTCTTAAATGCTTCTTAAACTAAGATTCACTCACCGTCATTCAAACCCCATTCATTCAAAGAAGGAAGCATCACCAGACTGGTCTTATCATCAAGGCATCCCAGCATCAACTGCCCGCCTCGAGCCTTACGGCTCCTTTTTATTATCAAAAGATCTCACCAGCAGATAATCACCTCCCCCCATGGGAGTGGTCATCACAGCATGTGACCTCCATGAGAGTGGTCATCACATGATGTCCTCTTTACACAGCAAATGTCCATATAAAGATATCCCTTCCAACAGGGTTATTTAAATACATACAATACATGACATGTATACATTCAAATAGACTAGCAGTGACATGCACTGCTTCCAATGACGGGAACCATACGACAATTATGGCTCAATGGACCACAATTGTCGTATAGTTATGCTATAGTTCCTGTGGATGCAGATCTGTCCGCTCGGAGTCATTCAATGCCAACGTCAAGAAGTGGCCAGTCCCTTGGCAAGGCATAAAACAAATATCCCTAAAAGGAGCAAACATCGCTGTGTCCACAGGAAGGTTTTTCCCGCCACCGGTCTTCCACCAACGTCTGTATGTGCGAATACGTTTAAATAAATGCATTACAGCAAAACCGACACTGGGGGACATCTGACAACATACATTAATAACATTTTCCACAACAGTATACCCCCCACGGTGGCAGGTTGCATTTACAGGAATCCATTCTTGCCCTCTTTTAATTTTTTTTTTTTTATTTACAGAATCTACTTAATCTCGGTTAGAAAACCAGATTGTGGCATTGGCCATTGTGGGTGCTTGTCCATTGTGGGTGGCTCCCTTTCTTTGCAAATGTGAGTATACCGCCCCCCTTCCCGGTGGCAGGTTGCGTTTACAGGAATCCATTCTTGCCCTCTTTTTTATTTTATTTTTTAATTTACAGAATCTGCTTTATTTTGGTTTGAAAACCAGATTGTGGCCTTTCCCCTGCTTGGCAGCTCCATTTTATGCCCAAAGTGAGTATTTCATGATTCCCTGTCCAAGCTGTCATGTTGTGTTGGGGACTCCCTTTCTTTTTAACCATGTTTCCTTTTTTTGTTTTCTCTTTTCAGATACCCTCATTTAGCCTTGGGATTGAATCCCCCCCCCCCCCCCCCACACACAGCCTGCTGCTGCTGTGTTCTTTTCTGCCTCTGCTGCTGCTGCTGCATACCACTAGCCTGACCTCCTGCCTCCTTTTTCTTGTTTGACCATGGCCCCCGTCAGAAGGCCCAGGGGTTCTAGGTTGGCAGGCCGTGGTGCGGCTGGAGGAAGGAGGGGTCAATCTTCCCAAGGATGGCAGACACTTGCAGCCTCAACGATGTCCCCAAGCCTGGAGTCACCAGGGGAGGGTTCATCAAGGCAGGCTGCAAGGCCGCAAGGGCGGTTACCAGCATTCTCTGAGGAGGAAAACCAGGTCCTGGTGGCCAATTATTTGCCAAGACACTCCCAAATATGGCGCCTGGGCACCTCCCGTGCAACCGGTCCTCAAAGAGACCACCTGTGGGAGGAGATTGCAGAGCAAGTAAATGCAGTGGGATGCCGTGCTCGCCGTACTGCAGAGAAATACCAAAAACACATAAATGACCTGTTGGGGCGGCTCAGGAAGTTACTGGGCATATGGGCTCACCAGGGGTATGTGACCAGGCAGGGTGTGGCTCCGTCTCATGAGTCAGCTGAAGGATTACCAACGGCAATTGCTGGATATCATCAGCCTGGATACTATTCTTGGTGCGGCTTCTCGGGATGACACTGATGATATCCAGCATGGTAAGTAAAAATCACATGTACCATTTACAAGTGTGTCTTGATGAGGAAATATGTTGAATTTCTCTAAACTTTATGTGCTTGAATTGTAGCCACAAGCTGATCAGGTCCCTCCTGGTAAGTAATCAAATGAGCTTTGCTTTGTTTGTTTGACAAAAATACAATAGTAAGAGGAAACTAAAATTTTTCCCTAAAAAATATATCTTCACAGCAACACACCAGCAGGAGGAGGAGAAGGTAGCGGCGCCAAGCACCTTCCCACTGCAGAGAAGCCAGGAGGAAGATCTAGGTAGGATGTTTTAAAGCTGGCTACATTTGTGACAAACGTCTTTCTATGGGAAAAGGACATGAAAAGGTAACCCATATATATACTAGCCTATTATACCCCTTTTGCAAGACCCCCTTATTGTACCTCCCGCTATACCTTCCAAAAATTAGACTGACACCAATAGGTTGGGTAAAACTGGCCTTGAACGGCCCCTTTTATTAAAGTAAAATAATTTAACAATATAACCAAAAACAAGGCTAAAGCCTCGTACACACGACCGAGTTTCTAGTCGTAAAAAACACGTCGTTTTTTTCGACGAGATTCTTGTTAACCTTGTCGATTTTCTCGTCAAGCTTTCCATGCGTACACACTGACATTTCCCAATTTCCTCGTTGTTCTCCGCGGTCACGTCCAGCACGTACGATGGCACTATAGGGGAAGATCTTTTTTCTTGGTGCCACCCCTTGGGCTGCTTTTACTGATCTTGTGTTACCGCGTGTGAAGTAAAAGTTTGGGAAGAGACGATTCGCGCTTTTCAGTCTTCGTACTTTTCAGATCGTTTTCTGCGGTTCAGTTTGTGCTTGTGGGTTCGTATCTTGACTTTCAGGGCGTCTAGGCAGGTCGTATCTGTTTTACAGTGCGTTCTTGCCTGTTCGTTTCTGTTTTTCAGTTCGTTATTCATAGGCCTTGCTGTTCTAAAGTGCGTTCTGTTCTGTACGTTCTGATAAGACGACCGTTTCCTAGCCATGTCGCCTGGACGTTCTCGTCGTCGAGTTCGTGCTGTGCGTGCGCTTGGTGTTGGTCTGCTTGTTTTGGACCAAGACCAGTCCATGAATGGTGTGAGGAGGAGTTCATGGACCAAGAATCGGTTGCTCCAGCGGGACCAATTCTGCCACATGCCTCTGCTGCGGGAGATAGTCGAGAATAATCCTGAGGACTACAGGAATTTTCTGCGGATGTCTGACCCCGTTTTTAAGGAACTGTTGGCTTTGGTGTCCCCCTATATTACCAGGAAGGACACCGTTATACGGGAAGCCATCAGTGCTGAGCAGAGGCTCATCGCCACCTTACGTTATCTGGCGACAGGGAGAAGTCTTCAGGACTTGAAGTTCACGACAGGCATCTCCCCCCAGGCTCTGGGCCTCATAATCCCAGACACCTGTTCTGCTATTATACAAGTCCTGCAGGAGGACTATATTAGGGTAAGTTTTCTCCATTAACATCACATTTTATGTATTACATGTATGCTAATGTATTGTATTTCTTTCATCCTTCCCTAATTACCATGATTGTAATATGCTGAGAATGTCCCCTTTGTCCTCATGCATGCTTGAAGCTTTAGATTGCCCCTTTTTTCTCCTCCATGCATATTTTCCTTCACTAACCTTTCCAGCAGGGGCGCCTGTTGCTCCAAATGTTTGGGGGTTCAAACCCCAATTTAGGAAATAAACTTCCTCCTTTTTTGCTCTGGTGCCTATTAAACGCCCCCATTTGTTCCCTCCAATGCAGCCAGTTCCCCCCCAGCCCTGCACTTACCTTCTTGTGGTCAGCGCCATCCTTCTTCTGTCCTTGATGTCTTCTCCTTCCCTTGATGTTGCATCAGCCAATCATGTTACCATTAAACAGACTTGGTGAACATGATTGGCAGAGCAGCCTGTCAGTGTTTACCCAAGGAATGCCCCCCCCCTGCGTCCCCTATTTAACTTTTCTGAAGCCAATTACATCCCTCAGGCTGTAATGTGCAAGACAATTTTCCTTACTGTTTCTGATATGCAATTTTAAGCGCATAAATGCCGCAGTTCTTCATATGTCAGTCGCTTAACAGGGGGCCATCCACCTGAATAGGCATGGCATGAACCTATGTATTGTTCTGAGTGACGGGCACAGGAGAGAGGGGGCAGTGCTCCAGCGCCCACTCTGGATGCACCGCCACTGCAATGCTATCCTGTGTCCAAACACATCTACCCCCCCCCTCCCCATTATAATTTATTAATGGACCATCATAGGGGGTGATGAATATGATACATGAGCCTTCCATTATACTTATTTAAAACACCTTAATAAACGTAGACTTTGCTTGATGTTGGCCTCTAATGTATTTTCTTAGAATATACTTGTAATGTTTGATTTGTGTATTCTAATATTTTTTCATCTTGTTTGACTCCACAGCTTCCTTCCACGCCACAGGAATGCAGACTGTGGCATCGGAGTTTGCCACGCGGTGGGACTTCCCCAACTGCGGTGGTGCTATAGACGGGAAGCAGGTCCGCATCGTGCCGCCACCCCGTTCTGGGTCCTACTACTTCAATTACAAGGGGTTTCATAGCATTGTGCTGATGGCGGTGGTGTCAGCACGGTATGAATTCCTCTATGTTGATGTAGGGAAGAATGGCCGGATGTCCGATGGGGGATCCTTCATCCAGACGGAGTTTGCCCTCCGTCTCCAGAGTGACGACCTTGCATTGCCACCGGATGCAGGGAATATTGAAGGACTCCCCTTTGTTTTTTTGGCTGATGAAGCCTTCGGGCTCGGACCACATCTTATGAGGCCATTTCCTCAGAGGACCCTGACCCCAGAGAAGAGGGTGTTCAATTACCGGCTGGCCAGGGGCCGAAGAGTCGTTGAAAATGCCTTTGGCATAATGGCCAGCCGGTTCCGCCTTTTTAGGACTTCAATACACTTGGCGGACTACAAAATAAACTATGTAGTATTATGCTGCTGTGTGCTACACAATTTTCTTTGCCGCAAATCTAATTCCTATATGGCCTCAGTTTTGCATGAGGCTGGACTTTCCCCTGATAATCCCCTGCCGGGCCTGGAATCTGCCCGTGCTGGCTTGCCCCCCCAAAATGCCCGTGAGGTTCGGGACAAATACATGGACTATTTCACGGGTAGGGGGGCAATTCCTATGCCAGGCTATGTCTAAAGATTCCTGTCTAACGATCCAAATAAAAATCTTGTTTAAACTTCTAACTTTTGTTGGTTTCCTGTCTCCTAGTTTGTCTTAGTGCATTTGTAGTGCCAAGTGTATTTTCCTTTAGTAAATACCAACCATTTCACTATGTAACCTTTAAAAATGTACCAAATAAGGTTAGAGCATATTAGAAAAAGAAGCTACACGTTGTTTGTGTTCAAATATTTTACTATGGGGGGGCGTGGCGACCGGACTCCAAGATGGACGCTTAGCCCAGGAGCTCCGCTTGTCAGCCTGAGATAACATCAGCCACCACAGCCCACCGGCGATCCTGCGAGCCCTGCGATCGGTCATCCGATCACTGACCTGCCGAGGAACAACCCGGTGATGCCCAGGAATCGTAAATCACCGCTGCAGCCCCAGAAACTAGACAGCTTCTTCGGAGCAGCAGCGAGGGGAATGCAGCAAAATGGCGGCGGCGACAGAGCGCGAGTCCCACAGCACGCCTCGCAGCCAGGAGCACTTACCACAGGCAACGGCCCGCCGTCCGTCGCCATCCGCTCGGCTACAGCACACAGCGCTTCCTCCTCCGGGACATCCAGCCCCTCAACGCGGAGCCCAGCCAAATCGAGGCCGAGGAGGGACTCCCCAGCTAGGCCGCAGCCGGATCTCAACATGGAGGTAAGCGGGCCGCAATCCACCAGCACTAGCCAGCGGCAACAGAGGGGGGACCCCATATCAGAATTCCCCACGGCAGATAGACCAGTATCCGACACCGTGCTGAAGGACATGCTCCTTTCACTGAGAACATCCCTGCAGTCAGATATATACAATGGGATCACTGCATGCCAAAAAGAAGTACAGGCCATAGGACAGAGGGTCCATGTTGTGGAAGACAAAGTGGAAGAGCACACTTCTGCATTTAACATGATGGTGGATGCCATCAAGGCACAGGGGGAGGAAATAGTTTGGCTCAAGGATAAGATGGCGGACCTCGAGGACAGATCAAGAAGGAATAACCTCAAACTGAGGGGATCCCTGTAAATGTTCCCCCCACACAGCTCCTTCAATACACCCAGACTCTGTTCTCCACGTTGCTGCCAGATGCAACAGCACAGGATCTTATCATTGATAGAATCCATAGGGTCCCTAAACCGTCGTTCCTCCCTGACGAGACTCCCAGGGATGTACTGATGAGGGTACACTTTTTTCACGTCAAAGATCGCATACTACAAGCGTCACGTACCCCAGGGAAAGTCCCGCCACAATACGCCAACATCAGGATGCTACCTGACCTGTCCAGACACACTCTCCAGCGCAGACGCAATCTGCTTACTGTAACCAAAGCATTGAGGAATCACAACATACCGCATAAGTGGAAATATCCAGCCACTCTTATTATCACCTACAATGGGACCAGTGTCTCAGTGTCCAAAATAGAAGAAGGGCTGGCTGCTCTACGCCAATGGGGGATCCTCCCGGAACAAGTTCCTCAATCCCAATCCTCGGCAAGCCCACGGCCAATACAGAATGACTGGCAGGTAGTGTCACACAAGAAGGCTAGTAAGAAAAAAGCCGGTGAAGCAACATAATTACTTACACTCACCAATCTCGTTTATCTCAGGTGCACAGGTACCGCAGTGAGGTACCAACTGTACACCCTCCGTTCTGCACTTGCAGCTACGTCTGCTCGAGGATCAATTTATGGATCCATTTCTTATGCAAATCCAGTTATATCTATTTTTTTTTCTTATGTCTCCGTTGCTGTTTTCCTTTTTTCTCCCCAGTGTCCCTTTTGATATACACAGAAACGCTCAATGTATAATGACAGCGGTAAATGAAGAACATGTTAGACTTCCCTCAGCATACCACAAGGATGGACAAAGCCAACCAACTTTCTCCGAGACGAGTAAGTGCCTCACCAGTTTCCTCACACACGATACCAATCCAATAACACTATGACGATTAAGATCCTATCTATTAATGCCCGGGGTCTGAACCACCCAGTAAAACGCTTCTCCATGTGGAAGGAAGCCGGCATTCAGAGAGTTGACATACTCTGTGTGCAGGAAACACATTTCCAAAAAGATGCTGCCCCGAAGTGTTCACATAAGGACTACCCTTTCATATATACGGCTTGTACGCCTGACAACAAGAAGGGCGGAGTCCTATTAGCCATCAAAAACTCCCTATCATTCCAACCGAAAACGACTGTTCTGGACGAGGGAGGCAGATATATAATCCTTACGGGAGACATCAACTCCAAACCATACACGATTGTGTCAGTATATGCCCCTAACACTCACCAACTCCGCTTCTTGAGGAAAATCCTTACCAAAGCCCAAAATTTGCAATATGGCAACCTCCTGATATGCGGTGATTTTAACATGACATCGGACCCGCTACTGGATACTACCTCTGGCAAACCCAGGACCCACCTGTCTCTGCAACCTTTGTTACACAAAGTGGAACTCTTTGATGTATGGAGATGTCTCCACGCCAACGAACGTGACTATACTTTTTTCTCGAACAGACACAGTTCATATTCTCGTATAGACATGTTCCTAACTGATAAATGGTTGCTGCAGAACGTTGAAAACACTAGTATACACAATATTACATGGTCAGACCATGCTGCTATATCTTTATCTATTATAGAAAAGGGTGTCTCCCCTTCTATCCCCATCTGGCGTAGTAACAATAGGGTTCTTCAAGAACCAATCCTCCAAAAGTCTATAGCCCAACACCTAACGAATTACTTCGCAGAAAATGCTGATTCTGTAACTGATCCAAACATTCTGTGGAATGCACATAAAGCCTATATTCGAGGGGTATTAATCCAAATTGGCGCTAGGGAAAAAAGAAAACTAACGCACTCACTTAACTCTACTATTGCTGACATACAGATTCTAGAAACCATGCATAAGCAGTCACCGTCAGAACCCTTAACTAGTAAACTGTGCGCCAGCAGAGAAAAGCTTAGAGAACTTCTATCGCGCCAATTTGATAGGCACCTAAAACGCCTGAAACTCCTACACTATGCCAACGCGGACAGAGCAGGCAAATATTTAGCAAATAGACTCAAAGCCACTCGTTCCAAAACTAGAATACAATACCTGAAACACCCATCCACTTCACTAAAAATTATTCACCCCCAAGATATAGCCGATCAATTTGCTGACTACTATAGCTCGCTTTACAACCTCCAGAGAGACTCCAATACCCCTCAACCGACAACAGAAAAAATACAAACGTTCTTGCACACGCTGAAACTCCCATCCCTTTCCCAAACACAACTGGAGGAACTAAACAGCCCAATCACGGCACTAGAAATAGAACACATAATTGACTCTTTACCAATCGGGAAATCCCCCGGCCCAGATGGCTTTTCCAATGAATATTTCAAAACATTTAAACAGATCCTTTCGCCCCACATGTCTAAAGTCTTCATTAAAGCCACAGAAACAGCGACACTTCCACAAGAATTGCTAATAGCGCACATAGTCACACTCCCTAAACCAGGAAAAGAACCCCACACACCAGCTAACTTCAGACCCATTTCACTCTTAAACACTGACACAAAAATATTTGCAAAACTACTGGCTAAAAGACTTATGCATATAATACCACTAATCATCAAAAAAGACCAGATGGGCTTTATAAAGGGGAGGCAGACCTCTGACGCTACCAGAAGAATCATCAATGTAATACATCAGGCTGAAAGAACTCGAATGCCTTCTCTGCTGCTCTCTATCGATGCAGAGAAGGCATTCGACAGGGTCCATTGGACCTACATGGAAATGGTTCTGGGAAAATTTGGGTTCAAAGGATCAATTTTAAAAGCTATTCTATCTCTATATTCATGTCCATCCGCCCAGGTGTACTCTGCAGGCCTACTGTCTAAATCATTTGACATATCAAATGGGACCAGACAGGGCTGTCCCCTGTCCCCAACTATCTTTAATCTTATGATAGAACCACTAGCTGAAGCAATCAGATCAACGCCCTCGATCACGGGCTTCCAGTTTGGTTCCAATATGCATACCATTAATCTATTTGCGGATGATGTAATTCTAATTCTGACTAATCCTTTACAGTCCCTAAAAGAGGCGCACAAAATACTAACAACATTTGGGGATATATCCTACTATAAGGTCAACTTTACAAAATCTCTCATCCTAGACCTAGGAGTACAGTCTCAAATGAAACAGTCCCTTCAAAAACAATTACCATATACTTGGAGCGCGGGTAGTATCACGTACCTGGGTATCTCACTCACTAGTAAAATAGCTGCCCTCGCTAAAACTAACATGACTCCGCTGGTAACCAAACTGGAAGCCCAACTCAAGGCCATTTCGAGAACTGAAATCTCATGGATGGGTAGAATCTCCGCATATAAAATGTTCATCTTACCACAAATTTTGTATGTATTTCGCACTCTGCCTATTCATATCCCTATTCATTTCATCAATAGTCTCGCGAGAATAGGTTGGAAGTACATATGGAAGGGAAAAAGAGCTAGGTGTTCCAGGAACAACTTGACTTCACATAAACAAGCAGGAGGGGCGGGTTTCACGGACATTTATGACTACCTATGGGCGGTGCGCCTAGACCAAATTAAATTCTGGTTTCAACAATCCGACGCACCTCTTTGGGTTGACATAGAAACTTATTTCTCCCCAACGAAAGATCTTACCCAATTACTCTTAGGAGACCGTTGGACTCCATGGAACATATCTCTTCTCCCGCCTACCATGCAGACATCACTGAGAGCATGGAGACTCCTTTTAGATAAGCGCTACACGGACGCACAAACCATGGACTTCGACCTTCCCCTGAATATATTGGAATCCAAGATCCCAATGTTGGACGTCACTGACATGATAGACAAAGGCATATATCACATATCGGACCTATATGAAGGCCCACGACTCAAACCCATAGAACAAATCATGACACAATATAAGATCTCCCCACAGGGCACTTACAAATGCCTCAGAATTACACACTTCTTGAGATGTCAGGCACCCTCATTAGCGACAATGCCGATTAAAATTTGGCAGTTCTATTCCAATGCAGTACTAGACAAGAAGGGTATTTCCTTTTTCTATAACCTACTGCAAGACAGACTGACATTCAAGAAGACAACAGCAATGCAGAAATGGGAGGTAGACATAGGCAATACATTCTCGGACAAACAATGGCACAGGGCCTTCATGGAAGTACACAAGTCTTCCCACTGTGTGAAGCACTGGGAACTGATGATCAAGATAACAAATAGATGGCACTATACTCCTTTCCGACTTGCCACGTTCTTTCCGGGAACATCCTCGCACTGCTGGAGGGACTGTGGGCACGTTGGTAACTTATTACATATGTTCTGGCAATGCCCCAGCATAAGAAGTCTATGGAACCAGGTTTTCCAGCAGATTTCCTCCATGACTGGAATACTGACACGACCTGATCCAGCTTTAGCATTATTGCACCTAAACATTGACAAATTCCCACGGACTGTTAGGCCAGTCGTGACACACATGCTTCTGGAAACACGCCTGTTGATATTGCGCAATTGGAAATCTAATAAAACTACAAACATCTCTGAAGTCATAGCAGCAGTTCATAGAAATTATACGTTTGAACGCCTACTAGCGATCAATTCTCTAACATGTAAAAAACTTGATGATGACTGGGCTATCTGGCCCAAGTCCCTTGGTTAAGTTGTACACTTACCACAAATGTGTATCACCTTTTGTGTATATCTCTTTATGTACCCCTTGTTTATATTCTATCCTCTATCTCTGTCTATTATATGTAAAAGAAAATCTTCAATAAAAAACTATTGCTAAAAAAAAAAAAAAAAAAAAAAAAAAAAAAAAAAAAATTTACTATGTGCAAATTCACACACCTTTTTTTTTTATTTTACATTTTTTGTTTGCCTGGCCACAAACCGGCAATTGTTTTCTTAGGGAAATACAAAAACAACAGTTGCATTCCAAAAATTACAAAATTGGATACCTCGGAGCAATCTGAGACATTCACTTACACAAACTATATGTCTCTATGTGCCCGTCCTAATATGGGGTCCTGCCACCCCTTGCCCAGCCAAAAATTTAATATGCACACAATTGGGATTATTTTCCTATAGGGATTTTAGACTCCTGATCCCTATTGTCAACATGTGCCATCTGCCATCAGGGGTGATCAATGGACGTGTTTTGGGGTGCAACCCCTTCCTCAGTTCACCTACTTTAGATACGAGGAAGGGGTTGCACCCCCAAAAGACGTACATGGATATCCCCTGATGGCACATGTTGACACACTGTGTGCATATTCAATTTTTGGCTGGTTTGATTGTCAAAAAGTTTTTTAAAAGTTGAAGAAGAAACATGAAAAAAAGGGGGTTGGGATGCCTTATTGAATTCTCCCCAAAACATCGAGAATGTCTTTAAACGTTTGATCCATCACATGAATTCTTTCTTTAATTTTGTCCAGTTCCGTGCTACATTCCATCACTTGCTGGATGAGGCGGAGGGCACTGTCAGCAGAGAAACCTGTACTATCCTTCACCCCAACATTCACATCCCCTAAAAACAAAATAAAAAGGTATTATAACTCTGCAGGCCTACCTCTCTTACCTGAAGCTGTGGTGACAGATACTGACCTGTTGTGGTGACCAGTTCCACAACGTCATCCACCTCTCCTTCCTGCACTTCTCCTTCCTCCACCTCAACTTCCTCCACATCTTTAAGTTGTTGGTCTTTTGGAGTTTGGGGTTGTTGTGAAGCTGTGGGGTTCCTGTACTCCCTGGAGTGTCCTCCTCCCAGTCTTCTCTCCCCTATGAGAATCAAACAAAAGGTAGAATTATCACACATAAATTCTCTACGTAAAAAAAAAAACAGGCTAAATTGCTTGGAAGTGGGGTACAAGTGTGTGTTTGGGCGGAAGTTAAAGATGAATGCATTATTTCTGACCAAGAATATGTTTAGTATTCACCTTTGTCTGTCATTTTTTAGACATGTAGGCAACACAAAAATTCTCTGATGCACCTGTGTGGGACACCCAAAAAAGGCGGGTCTGGTGGCCCACACTATAGTGCTCCAAAGTACAGATGTGGAAGCAGCTGCTGAGTGTCCTCTCCTTTACACAGTTTACAGTTTGCATTTCATTCTCTTTACAAACACATCATCTAGCCTAAAACTTTGTGCCCCAAATTACTTTTGTGGCTGTAAAATAAGCCAAAACAGCGGATAGTGGCCGAACGAAGTGTATGTAACGTAACAAACGATTACTGTGGCCAACCAAGTTCAAAATATTACATTTTGGAAGGGAGTCCAATAAGAAAAAAAAACTAAACCAGCAACATGTCAGTTTAGAAAAAGATTAATAGCATAAAAGTGTACATTTTACTTACTTTTTGCGAGCATTCTCTTAATGCTCCTTAACTGCTCTGGCTCCCTCAGTTTGAGGTCTGACCACCTCTTTCTGAGCTGCTCATTTGAGCGTTTCACCCCGAAATTCGTCTTCAGACTCTTCACGACTTTAGTGAGGATTTTGGCCTTCCTTCTATTTGGTTTGCTATACGGCCCATGCTTTGCGTCATAATCAGACTTCAGCAAGATGTCCACCATCTCCGCCATCTCGGCAAAAGACATATTCGATGCCTTGAATCTCCTCCTTGATCGTGACGTTTCCTCGGTCTCCGGGCTTGTCTCCTCCTCGTTAGTTGCGGAATTATCAGACACCTGCTGTAACTCCGCCATATCTGTCTGCGCGCCGAAAGAGAAGGGGACGGGGAAAAGATGTTAGTTAGAACGTCATGGGCGGGCGACGTGTGCGGAGCGACGCGTTCGTATTTTGACGCATGCGTGGTGTGTATATAGCAAACACACATGTGACTATAGTACGTTCGGTGTGCGGAGAGAGGAGTTCAAGTGACGGACGTGCGAACGAAGGTATGTGATTTTGAGACTGTGCCAAATTGTTGGCCTATACTGTCTTGAGAATGTTGTAGGATATATATGGTGACTACGATGTTAAGGAGGTTAGACTGTTTGCCTCACATTAGTTATATATTATTTATTTAACTTGCAGATACAATATGAATGTCTTTATTAGCGACAAACAGTTCCTGGCGGAATTTATTGACCGGGTAAGGGAGCTGCCGGCTCTGTGGGAGACGAAAAACCCCATCCACAAAAAAAGAGGGGTGAGAAAAGCAGCACTGGAGAAGCTGCTCCCATTTGTGCAGACCAAGGTGCCCACAGCCACAGCAAAACAAGTGGACACTAAAATTGGGAGCTTGAGAGGCACCTACAGGACTGAACGCTCTAAGGTCCTGGCTTTTCAGAGGTCAGGAGCAGCAGCAGATGATGTTTATGTCCCGATTTTGTGGTACTACAGCAGGATGTCCTTCCTGGATGACCACATTGAGGCAAGGCCATCACTCTCCACTCTTCCCACCAGACTTCCCTGCAGCCAACCTGAGCCTTCTCTGGAGCAAGAGGAGGCAGCCATCCTGGATGATCCTGATTTGGCCATCTGGAGCCAGGTATAGTATTAAATGAAAATGTATTGGGATAAAATTAATGTTTGCCAAATATGTCAAGATGAGAAACATACAATATTTTGGCTTCCACAAGTGAAATCAAGATCTCGAGACATTAGTCTGCACTTAATTGGGTGCTAAATAGTCAATCTGATGTAGGTGTAAATTAGAAAAAAATGATTTCTGGATTTACATTCTAATTGCTTCAATCATGTTTATAAAGTTTGCTGCAAAGATTAAACCAACATATTAAACTATGTCCCTTTTTCATACACAGGATGAAATCAGCCAGGAGGAGGGTCTGGAAACTGTCAGGCAGGAGGAGGAAGGGCCCAGTGGCAGCCAGGAGGAGGCAGGGCCCAGTGGCAGCCAGGAGGTGGCAGGGCCCAGTGGCAGCCAGGAGGTGGCAGGGCCCAGTGGCAGCCAGGAGGTGGCAGGGCAAAGGAGAAGCACCAGATCCCAGGTGCCTCCCATCCGGCTTCCCAAAAGAGGCAGGAGAGACAGGACCACCAGTGAGGCAGCAATGGCCCTTATTAAAGAGGCCCATGCCACCCTCAAAGAGCCCACATCCCCTGAAGAGGCCATTGCCGGCCTAGTGGAGGCAAAGTTCAAGGTGATGAGCATGGAGCAACGCCTCCTATGCGAGCCCCTGCTCATCACCTTGCTCAACAAGGGGGTGATGGGAAAAATGACCCCCAATACTGCCATTTGTGAGGTGGCACAACTGTCCCAACCTCAACCTCCTCCTCCACCTCCACATTCTTCTTCTGCCCCACCCCCTTCTCCTCCACCTCCACCTTGTTCTTCTGTGCCACCCCCTTCTCCTCCACCTCCTCCTCCTCCTGACAGGAGTACCCCTCCAGTGGCCCAGCCTCCAGCCAAACGAAGAAGGAAGGCTGCAGGGAAGGCTTCAGGAAAGGTTGCAGGGAAGGTTGCCAGGAAGACGAGGAAGTGATGGCCTTGCTTCATTGTGGTCGGACAGAAGGCAGCCTGTTGTAGTACCACACACTTGGGACATATATCTCACCTGCTGCTGTTCCTGACCTCTGGGAGGCCAGCATCAGATTGTGCTCAGAAATGTTGGCCTTCTCTCAAGCTCCCAATTTTAGTGTCCACACAGGGTTGCTGTGTGCTCTGGGGTCCCTGGGATGCACAAATGGCAGCAGCTTCTCCAGCGCTGCCTTCTCTTTATTTTAGTTCAAACATGAATAAATGTTATTTTTCTTTAAGTTCATACTTGACTATGTGTATTTGTAAAAATGTAAAATCTAGCTTTGGAGTAAGCAGATACATTTGACTGACAAAAAAGGGACAGATACCAACCCCCCAAAAAAATTACGAAATCGTATTTCCCAAAAAAGGGTGTAAAATTTAAATAATATATATTAAAAGATTCAATGGGAGATCACAACCAAAACATTGCAAAATTACAATTAACATCAGTTTGAAAAATATCAAAGTTTTAAATATTCCTAAAAACTTGCACGATATAATACACATAAATCTTCTTAAGAGCAGCATGAAAAAGGTTAAAAAAAGATAGACATAACTCTGTGTGAATATCAGCAGCAAAAGAAGTTCATTCGTTTGGTTTAATGTAACATTCTAACGAAGATTTCAATGCCCAACATTTAAACGATGCAAACATTTGGAACATGACGAATGTGCTATCTCCATTACGAAGGCTTGTTTTACCAGAAGATGCGCTCCCGTCTCATAGTTGCTTGTGAGCATGCGCGCTTTTGGAAGAGTCGTAAAAGCATACACACGAACCATTTTCTCGTCACAAAACAGGCCGACGAGAAACACAACGAGGAAATCTGGAATCCTGACGAGAAAATAGAGAGCAGGTTCTCTATTTTCTCGTCGAGATTCACGGCAATTTTCTCGTCGTAAAACCATACACACGAATGGTTTTCTCGACAAAAAAGCTCACGCGGCACTTTTCTTGCCGGTTTTGGACGAGAAACTCGGTCGTGTGTACGAGGCTATAATCTTTTTTGGCTGCCGATCCTTGGAGGCCTTAACTATAAAATCTTTTTAACCTTATATCTGCTTAAACACTACCCTGGTCCCTGCCGCATTGCACCGACTCGGGGGCCACCACCTTCAGCAGATATACCATTCACTTCCCAGTTACTCCACCATAACTGTTATTCACCGGGGACCCATACCTCAGATGTGTCCCCATCCATCAAATTCCAGAAGTCTGTTTAACAATGCCTCCAAAGACCCAACCGCATAACTTGTAACATAAAATCACATATAATAACGAACAACCCACACACCATTACCAACTTATAAACCTGTAGGGCGGGCGGGCGGGAACGTTTCTCCTCCTCGTGTGCTGACAGGAAGCTGCTGCGTGCCCTGTGACCCCCACACTGCCCAACCTCCCTGAGGAGAACTGGCCGATCCCGCTCCTCTCAGTCTGAAATACATTAACCCCCACTAGCCCAATCTGACTGGGCACCTTCTCATGTTGCCCTGCGCCTATTGCTTTCTGTGCTTTTGCTTCGGGCTTACTGGAACAGAAAACAGTGTAGGCATAATTAAACTAAGAAGAACATAGTGGTTTGTACTAGGCTAAGGTGACCAGATTTTTAAAATGAAATCCGGGGACATATTTTTTTTTTACTAGTAATGGCGGCAATCAGCAACTCCCTGCCCGTTGCCGCCGCCTCACAGCCTGTCAAGTCTTACTCTCCGGGCTCCGGCTACTACTGGGTGGGGTGCGGAGGAAGATCAATTAGATAAGCAGGCAGGCGGCTGGCCGGGACTTGAGCCAAGGCAGAAGAACATGCGAGAGTAGCTGAATGGGCATGCACCCGAAACTGAAGAAATATTCCCTCCGCTCCGATCAGCAGAAAGGAGCACAGATAATGGAAAAAAATACACCCCCCCCTAAGATAGTGGGAGCAGGGCGGGGGGGGGGGTGTAATTCAGATTTTTTTTTTTATTCTGCACTGACTGTCTTTGAAATTGCCCCAGCCCCTGTTCAAATCCAATCCGGGGACAAAACCGGGGACAGACTTGGTCTGGGGACAGTGTCCTCAATCCGGGGACTGTCCCCTGAAACCGGGGATGTCTGGTCACCCTATAGTAGGCTAACAAATGCCCAATCATGCACAAATACATCAACCACATAATGTTAACTGCCAACGCCCCATATGCTTGTAGATTTGAACAAATTTGGTGGTGGTGGGGGGGGGGCGGGGTTAGGTGGGTGCTCCTGCTTAAGATCCAGAATAGACTAAATAGGGTGTCTTGCTAGCAAGACCTCCATTGGAAAGCAAACACTCACACATATATTGAGGGCAAAGGCCTCTTTACCACTACACTGGTGTGTTTGTGATGGTTTGCCAGTGCCAACATTTGCATTTTAAGCCTTTGCCAAGCTAGGTCACATTCAAATATTTGGCCACATGTTTCAAGTATACAAACTGGGCAAATTGCTTGTTGGTAATGAAATCATTGTTTGAGGATGTTTACTTACTTTGATATATTTATTTGGAAATGCAGAACCTCAGTTTAGTATCATGGCTGCAGCTGGAGTTGGGAATGATCCTGCATCCATGTGGGGGTATGTGTAAGTACTAAAATGTGTGGGGAACATTGAAAGGAGTCCTATGTACTTGATGTAATGCCAGACATTTCTTATTTTTTTAAGGCTTTTCCAGATAATACAGCTTCTCAATCAGGTAAGTTAAAAGAATGAATCTTCTTTTGCCACAAGTGTTTGCACATAACCTTTATCTTTTGTGCTTTCCCCCAAATATACCTTGCCAGTTGATCCATCAAGTTGCTTTTAAGTTCTTGTTCATTGCAAAAATGAAGGGTTAACATAGCCATGGAAACTAAGGGGTTGATTTACTTAAACTGGATAGTGTCAAACCCGGAAGCAGGGTTGAGAGGAACCCCAACATTGGAGGAGGAACTGGTAGCGGGGGAGGAGAATCAAGCAATGGCTAGCCCCAGTCATAGCTCTAAGACACAAGGAGAGAAATTTAACCCACTGGTCACAAAACCCACAAGCCCCTCATTGGAAGAGGGTGAGAAGCAGATCCCGGCGCTAAGGGAGGGGGACACAGCGATGTAAATCAGGGAAATTAGGGAACTACTGAGGGCCCTTCCCACAAAGACTGACATTCAACATCTAATCAGTGCAGTGGAGCAGTCCTGCCAGCAAGCAGTAGAGGACTTGAGAGAAGACACACGGGCACTGGGGCATAGGGTGGAACATGTGGAAGAGAGCCAGGGTGTAATGGTACAGGTAGTGGCGGAGGTTCAAGATTCTATTAAAGAACATGAGGATGCCCTAAACTCATACAAGGATCAATTGGATGACTATGAGAATAGAGACAGAAGGCAGAACATCCGTATAAAAGGGCTACCCGAAACAATTCAAACAGCCGAACTAGCCTCAGTAGTCCAAAAAGTATTTGGTCAGATTATGGGGGCCTCCGCGCCTGAATGTATTGAGATAGATCGGGTATATCGAGTCCCCACATACACTACTCAAAATATGGAGAAACCCAGGGATGTTATATGTAGATTGCACAAATATGCAACAAAGGAAACTATTATGAAAATGGCCCGTAGTAGTCCTGAAATCTCCCTTGATGGTACGAATTTATCATTGTACCCAGACTTAACACGCAGGACCCTGTACCAACGCAGAGCAGTTCGGCCCCTGTTAGAAGCCATGTGTTCAAAGGGGGTTTATTATCGCTGGGGGTTTCCATTCAGTTTGACGGCCTCTAGGAATGGCAGAACAGCAACTTTACGGACTAAAGAGGACTTACAGTTTTTTGTGGAAACATTGGATCTCCCATTAGTAGAATTTGTAGATTGGAGGACACATAAAATAGGGACTCCCGTACAGCGGCCGGAACAGTGGCAACAAGTTCCTCCTAGGGGCCAACGCAGAAATCGTTAAGACTCATTTAATAAGACGAGAAGGCCCAATAGATGACTTACTGAATGAAGCTCCTAAAAAGGGATGTGGGTGGCTTTATTTATTTATTCCGCCCCCCCTCCCTTTTTGGATTGGTGGGGTAAAATTTTCATATGGTAATGAGACTCCTTCTTTTTTTTTTACTCCTTTTTCCCTCACCAAAGCTAATTATATTTATGGATGGTTAAAAGGGTATTTTTTTTCTTTTTTTTGTGAGGGGGTAGGGGGGGGGGCATGGAATTAAAAACCCAGGTGAACCGATGTAAGGGGTGAGATGGTCGGGGCCTATGATATATGTTACACGTGTTTATATATGTAAATATGTGCATGCAGAAGAAACTATGTTTTGCTGTGGGGGGGGGGGGGGGAATATATATGCTAGTATAATAAGTTATAGTACGGGAGGAGGATATAGGGGGTACTTTAATCCTAAAAAAAGGCTTCTGGTTGATACAGTTAGAAGACTTAGATACTGGATGAATAGAAGAGAGGAGCACTGGGGGCGGAAGGAATTGGAGTGGGGAATATCTTGACCTCTAGGACGGTCCCGATACAATGGGATTGGTTGAACTGGTATGAGTGAGGGGGTGGAAGGGTCCGGGTACAGGGCATGTGCGCGGACCCATCTACCAGTTAGTCGGGATGCTCCGAGAGGGAGATATACTCAGAGTATCTCTGGGGAGGGAGGGAGGGGAGGGAGGGGATGTAATCAAGTTTTTCTTGTATTTGTTTTTTGGTCTCCTTTTTTTTTCATTCTGGTCAAGGGCAAGGAGTACAAGACATGGCTGGTATTCTGAGAGATGACTATACCATTAAAAATTGTATCATATAATACAGAGAGGAAAAAGGGCAGACTACGAGTTGGGAGATAAGTGTAGTAGATTGTTAGCCGGAAAAATCTAAGAAAAAAATAGGTCAACATATATACCACAAATAAAAGGAAGGGAGGGACAATTAACACGAACACCAAAAGAAATTGCTCAGACATTTGGGAAATACTATTCGTCCCTATATAATTTGACTCGAACAGCGATCCCAACAACCGCTATAGAAGACTATCTTTTTTCAGCAGGTCTTACTAGACTTTCATCCCCAACCCGTCATGCATTAGAAAATCCAATATCGGTGGAAGAGCTGAACGCAGTCCTAAAAACAGTTAAATCAGGGAAGGCACCTGGCCCAGATGGCTTTACCATAAGACATTATAAGGAATTTCTTCCGATCCTAAGGGACTAGATGATAAAAGTTTATAACGCGGTAGGTCAGACCTCTGCATTTCCCCCCGACACACTTAGGGCCCACATTACGGTAATCCCAAAAGAGGGCAAGGATCCAGCAGATTGTGGAAGCTACAGACCCATCTCTCTATTAAATACAGATTTAAAAATATTTACCAAAATATTTTCAGCTCGACTTCAACCATGGCTCACTCACTTGGTAGATTTAGATCAAGTGGGGTTTATCCCCACACGAGAAGCGAGGGACAATATGACAAAAGTTCTTAATCTGATTCATAGTGCCCACAAGACTAACATACCCTGTGTGTTCTTGAACACCGACGCTGAAAAAGCATTCAACAGAGTAAATTCGGATTTTCTATTTGAAGTGTTGAGACAGATAGGATTGGGAGAACGTATGATGGGCTGGATAATGGGTGTCTATACCAATCCACAAGCTGCCGTGAAGGTAAATGGAGTCCTTTTCGGAACCTTTTAATATTACAAATGGCACGAGACAGGGATGTCCTCTCTCACCCCTACTCTTCGCTTTGTCACTAGAACCTCTACTAAATAGAGTTTGCCAAAACCCAGATATTCAGGGGGTACGGGTGGGAGAGGGCATCCATAAGGTCTCAGCATATGCGGACGATCTGTTGTTCTCGGTGTCGTCCCCACATGTGTCACTCCCGATTCTGGTAGGAGAGCGAGAAATATGGTATATTATCGAATCTTAAAATAAATCATACAAAATCTGAAGCTATGAGTGTAGCAGTACCGCCTCTACAACGGAATACAATACAACTCAATTTTGGATTTAAGTGGGGGCAGGTACTTAGGTACTTGGGCACATTTATCCCATCAAAAGAGAGAGACACTTTTAAGTTAAACTTCATACCGGTATATAACTCTATACGATCACTTTTGGATAAATGGCAACATGGGCTGCATTCGTGGTTCGGTCGCATCAATATAATTAAGATGAGTATCCTACCGAAATTTTTGTATTTGTTCCAGGCGTTACCAATCACAATCCCAGTAACCTTCCTTCGCCAAATTCGGACTCTTTTTTTGAATTTTATATGGGCAGGGAAACGGTCTAGGATTAAACGAGAATTACTGATGTTACCTAAGCGCTTCGGAGGGATGGCGGTCCCCGATATGGCTAAATATTATCAAGCTGTACATCTAGCCAGACTGGTGGATTGGTGTAGACATACTGAGTACAAACGGTGGATAGATATGGAACAGCAGGTTAGTGAGGTCCCTTTATGCAGAGCACCGTGGTGTTACACAGTGCTGCCAATCCATCTGAAGAGACATCCTACTATTGGGACGACATTACGAATCACAGCCAGATTATGCCGGGACGTAAGATTTTCTTCAAAACAATCACCCCTCTTTCCCATCCTGGGTAATCCTAGTTTTACACCAGGTATGGAAACAGGAGCATTCAAGAGCCTTAAAGAAAAAGGTTTATATCAGGTTTCACACCCCCTTCAGTCAGAAACTTGGCCAACTATTAAAATATTGACGCAACCCGGGGGCCCTTTTGAAATTGATCTGTGGCAGGCACTGCAAATAAATCATTTTATGAGATCGCTGGGATCACCACGGAATTTCCAACGCGAATTAACAGCCTTTGAGTTATATTGTGAAGAGAAGGAACCACTCGTTCGAGTGGTTTCTAAGATGTATGGATTACTAAATAAACTCGAAGAGGATTTTGAGATGCTGAGCATCAGTAAATGGGAAAAAGATCTAAATAGGTCTTTTACTCAAACCCAAAGAAAACAAATTACCTACTTAGCACTGAACTCCTCGGTATGTACACGGACCCAGGAGTCTAATTATAAAATTCTAACGCAATGGTACCATACACCAGTAAGACTCCACAAATTTGCGGTGGAAAATTCAGACAGGTGTTGGAGATGTGAAGAAGGGACATTGTTACATATATTTTGGTCCTGTAAAAAAATAAGACAATTCTGGGTAGAGATTCAGAGAATATTACAAAAATTTACAGATGTTCAGATACCAGACGACCCAGCCTTTTTTCTTCTTCACTGCTCGCAAATTCCAGTCCAGACCTATAAAAAAATGGTGCTTTGCCACATGATTAATGCGGCTAAAGCTGGGATTACATTACACTGGAGAGATCCTAGATCCCCCTCAATTAAAGAGTGGTTGAATAGAGTAAGAGAGATATGGGCCATTGAAGATCTAGTTCTCTCAGCCCAAAATAAGAGAGAGCAATATGTTAAAACATGGAAGAAGTGGAATTTTTTTATGTACTCGAAGGAGGGGAAGAGACTACTGGATGGGACAATGGAGGAGGGAGAACCATCCAATGAATGATAGAGACCGATACTAGTGTAATCTAGCATGGGCAGAAAGTATAGAAATAGTTCTATCTACTTCCCAAAAGGGGAGAGACATGAAATTATTATTATTAAAATTTTTTTTTTTTTTTTTTAGGGAGAGGAGAATGGGGGGGCGGGGGTGGAGAGGGGAAAGGAGTGAGATAAAAGAGGGAAAGGGGAGGGAGAAAAGAGGGGGAAAAGGGAAGAAAAAGTATAGAGAGTTCATCAAATAATTACCTACCTATCTGGAAATATAGAGTAGGGAGGTAAAGAAGAGAATTTAGTAAAGACCAGATGTATTAGGTGGGAAAGAATGTAAAAGTATTTGTATATATATATATATATATATATTTGATGAACTGTAATGGTGATAACATGATTGTTGATATTTGTTCTTTTATAAAATAAAAATAAAGAATACGAAAAAAAAAGAAAAAATTGTATCATATAACGTGAGGGGAATGTGTTCACAGCATAAAAGGGGCCACCAATGGCATGAATTGCATCATTATGCTGCGGACATAGCGTTTTTACAAGAAACGCATTTTAGGGAGGGGTCTACACCTGTTATGCCTGGACACATGTTCAATCACTGGTACCATGCAACATCGCCTAGAGCAAGGGGGGTTACAATTGCTTTCAAGAAAACTTGCCCATGGGCATTGGAGTCTGTACAAGCTGACAGAGAAGGTCGCTTTTTGTTTGTTAAAGGTATAATAAATAGCCAGTGATATACATTTTCTGCAATTTAAGCACCAAATATAGGGACAATTAATTTTCTTGCTAAAATGTTGAAGATGCTGGAGAAATTTAGGGAAGGCTGTTTGATCTTGGGCGGAGACTTCAATATTTTGCTGGATCCAAGCTTGGACACAACATCAGGGAAAACATCTCCATCCTTTTAGAGCTTTAAAGCATTTAAAAACAATTTTTACACACTCAACATCTGATTGATAGTTGGCGGGTAATGCACAATGGAGTAAAGGACTATAGTTACTACTCCAAAACACATAATATGTACTTGCATATTGATATATTTATGGTAGATCAATTCTACTTAGAAAAGGTGTCAGAAATTGCACTATTGAGTCCATAACCCTTTCGGATCATGCACCAATAACGTTGACGCTCTCTCCGACCCAGGCAGGCTATATAGAACAGACTTGGAGACTGAACGAATCAATATTAGATAATAAAAAGATAACCGAGGAACTGTCAGTTAAAATAAGGGACTATTTTGAGAGGAATATACCAAGTGAGGTGTCAGATCAGGCAGTGTGGGAGGCTCATAAAACGGTTATAAGAGGAGAACTAATAGTTTATGGGGCCCACATTAAGAAGGAAAGAAGGAAGGAAGTGACAGATTTCCTAGAGAAAATCAATGTACTGGAGATTAAGCATAAAAAAAATCTTGACCCCTTAGAGATCCAACAACTAGGGAATCTTCGAGCAGAACTCGCACAATGTCTAGATCGTAAAATTAATAATAAGTGTAGATACTTTGCTCATAGGTTCTATGAACAAGGGAACAAATGCGGTCGGCTACTGGCTAAACAACTTAAAAAGAAACAAGAATCTAGACATGTCCATAACCTATTAATTCGAAATAAAAAGATAGTGGAAACCCAGGCCATAGCAAAAGAATTTCATAGATTCTATGAAACACTATATAATATTCAGACATTCGAGACTTCACAAAAAGAAGATAGGGAGGACCAAAGAAGGGAGGATATATGAGATTATATTAGGGAATCATCAATGCCCACCCTATCGGAGACAGTGACAGCAGAAATGGAACATCCAATTACAGTTGAAGAGTTGGGCAGAGCAATAGCAGCCATGCTGATACGGAAAAGCCCTGGCCCAGATGGCTTGACAAATATTTACTATAAAAAATTCTCCTCTGAGTTGATAAGACCGTTATGCAATTACTTTAATAAAATTAATCTGTTGCCTTCAGAAGCCCTGTTGGCGTACATCACTGTACTACCAATGGAAGGGAAAGATCCGCAGTTCTGTGCCAATTACAGGCCTATTTCTCTGCTCAACTCGGATACTAAACTGCTAGCCAAAATCCTAGCGCTGCGAATGCAAGAACATATCAGGGAGCTAGTGCATCCAGACCAGACAGGTTTTATGAAAGGACGCGAGGCAAGGGATAACACTATCAGGGCACTTCACCTTCTTCACTGGAAGAAATATGGCCCAGAGAAAGCCCCAAAGATCGTACTATCAATGGATGCTGAAAAAGCTTTTGATAGGGTGAACTGGGGCTTTATGAGTGAAGTCTTGAGAGGGGTGGGCCTGGGTGACCGCATGATGGGATGGATAATGGCCCTTTATGCAAACCCAAGAGCAAGGGTCAAAGTAAATGGTACAGTATCAGATTATCTTAACATACGAAACGGGACAAGACAGGGGTGCCCACTTTCACCATTAATATTTGCTATAATATTAGAACCATTTCTGTGTAAGATCAGAAGTAATGGGGAGATATTAGGGACATGTATTGGGGATGTGGAACACAAAGTATCGGCTTATGCTGACGACCTATTAATCTATCTTTCAACACCACAGACATCCTTAAAAGCTCTTATGCAGGAAGTGGACAGATATGGGCACCTATCTAACTTTAAAATTAATTTAGAAAAATCAATACTTTTACCTAGCTATGTACCTCAAGAGATGGCAAAGATGCTGAGGAGGGCGTTCCCCTTTGTATGGAAGAAGGATTCCTTGTTCTATTTGGGGGTACATATTACCGCAGATCAAAACACATTATATGACCTTAATTATGCATCCCTAATGGCCAGGATAGTGGGGGACTTAAAGAAATGGACAGGACAATACCTAACATGGTTTGGAAGAGTAAGTGCCATTAAAATGTGTATATTACCTAGAATTATCTATATACTACACACAGTCCCGATTAAATTACCAGAAACCTTTTTTAAACAGATACGGAAGGCTTTTGTAGCATTCGTGTGGAATGATAAACGACCAAGGTTGGCATATGACATCCTGTTTAGAAGAAAGGCAGAGGGAGGAATGGGGCTGCCAGATATATCAGTGTACTATAAGGCAATGTCGCTGGTTCAAATTTTGAACTGGTGCCATGACTCCTCTTATAAAATGTGGGTCCCACTAGAAAAAACAATAGCAGGGAGGAATCTTGCAGGGGCCCCTTGGATCCCGAGTACGTCGAGAGGACTTTCGAAATGGACATCTCCCCTGACTTGGAACTCCTTGTTAATATGGGATAAGTTTAATAAAACAGGAGAGTATTCCCCCCAGGTGTCCCCCCTAGCCCCATTGGAGGGATTCCCATGGTTCCCCCTGGGGGAGGGGGGGGATTCCTGGGGGCATGGGGTTGGGATGGAGATACCACGTGTGGTAAATTTGCCCCGCGGGGAACCCTAGCAACCTAGTCGGAGCTGGTTACAGCCCTAGGGAATATACCCACATCAGGTTGGAGGTACTATCAAATGACAGGCTTCTTTAACAAGATGAAACCTCTATTGAGATCATTAAACTCAATCACGGTGTTTGAGGGCCAGTGTGTGCATTTGAGGGATGCTAGGCACCTGCTGTCTCAGATGTATAGACTGATACTAGGCGCCCAACAGAGTACAGTCCCATATTTTATCAGAGAGTGGGAAAGAGAATTAAATAAAGAACTGTCAGAGGAACAAATTAAAAAAATGATTAAATCAACTTACTCTACATCTATAAGTTTGTACGTTCAAGAGATGGCCTATAAATTTATGACAAGGTGGTACAGGACACCAGTAAGATTAACTCAGATGTACCCAGAGGCAGATGCCCGGTGTTGGAGAGGGTGTGAGCAGAGGGGTACATTTCTCCACCTGTGGTGGGAATGCCCCATGATTAAAACATTTTGGGTATCAATCGCACCATGGATTGAGAGGTTGACCCCTAGACCTATGGAGTTTACTCCTCTATGCTTCCTATTCCATGGAACACCCATCTCCATTAAAGCTTACAGGAAGAGTATCACACCACACCTACTGAACGCAGCCAAATTATTGATCCCTAGATTTTAGAAACAGGCCGCCTGTCCAACACTAGAGGACTGGAAAAAGGAGGTTAACCGGATAATGGAAGCCGAAAGGTGGACTCAAGTAGTGAAGGACAAAAAAGGGGAATTTGAGAGGACTTGGGCAGGCTGGATACAGTGTGCACCTGAAATGGGCTGAGGATAGGAGAAGTATAAAGAACCGAATCATGAACCTTGACCAGGACTGATATATGTTTTTTTTTCCCTTCTCTCCTCCCTCTCTCATCGACCTCCCTAATAAATTGTGACTGCGTTGATGGTGTGGAGTGAGATGTCTGCCCCTGACTGGGAGAGTGGGAGAGGGAGTAGAGTCGTGCTGGGGCGGAGAGGGGAGGGATGGGAGGGGGGGTGGAGGATAAGGAGTAGGGCACACACAGGAGAAGAGGGACTGGAAGTAATATCAGGATAGAGATTGTACATGATCACTGCGAGGACATCACAATTTTTCATTTTATTCCCCTTGGGAATACGGGTCTGTCACTCAAAATTGGGGGAAGAGTAGGTCGGGAGGATTGCCTGAACGTAAACACGGGCGAAGATATCACAAGGTATAATCATTTATATTTAAACACCATGGCCATTAGTGGCCTCTTAAAGTGGTTGTAAACCCACTTTATAAACAAACACCTACAGGTAAGCCTAGATTAAGGCTTACCTGTAGGTGCATGAAATATCTCCTTAACCTACACGGTTAAGGAGATATTTGCATTTAAAACCGGCGCCGCTGACGCACGCGCATGCGCACTAGCGGGCCGGCTTAGTAGCTGGATTTCTGAATGGAGTTAGCCGGCCCGAGCGCGCATGCGTGTGACGTCATCGCCGCTCCGGGACCAATCACAGCGCCGGAACGGCGATACACGGAAGGCAGAGGGGAGCAAGATGGTGGCGGCGACGGAGGTGTCCGAGCACCGCTGCGGGGTCTTCGATCTCAGGTAAGTGATTCATAATGAGCTAGTATGCTATGCATACTAGCTCATTATGTCTTTGTTTTGCAGGTAGTATATAAAAAAAAAAAGCACAGCGGGGTTTACAACCACTTTAAGAGGCCCTGGTAGAGGGGAATCAATAAATAAACAGGTTTTTTTTTCTAAACTTTGTTTGTTCTTTCTCAAGCTGGGGAATTAGGCCATGGGGGCCGCTATACACAACTATGGGTAATCAATACCTAACCACGAGGCACAAATACATATATATATATATATATATTTTTTTTTCTCTCCTGCATTTTTCTATTTTTTTTCTCCCCCACATAAAAAGAATAGACACCATGGCCATTAGCGGCCTCTTTTGGAAGTAGGAGGGAGCACTGTTCAAGGGACAAATAAGGACACAGTAGGATAACACACGAGACATAAGTAGAAGGAAAGGAGTGAGTGGGGACAGAGCAGACTTACTCCACCGCAGCCAGGGATGATGTTGAGGGAGGGGGGGGGAGAGGGAATTATATACTTTTTTTTTCTTTCTTTCCTTTCTCTTGGGGGGGATATTATTTTGATAAGACAATTTTGTACTTAGTTCTGTCTTGCAATGCTCATTTGTCCTTATGTAAATGTACAATGTTGAATGGAAATGTAAAATGTTGAAGCTTATAATAAAATAAAATAAAATTTTGATTATAAAAAAAAAAAATCTGGTGCAGCTGGGCATATTAATCAATCATATTCAAAATTCATCTTGTTCCTTAAATTTTGGAGGAAAAACCATTTATTTTTGCAAAGTTATTTTAAAATGTTATGTTGAAGTCTCCTGTGCTAAGTAACCCAACCTTGAACATGTTCTATATCTTTTGCAAATGGCACCCACTTCTACTACTGTTTGTGTGTTTAGCCATGCAAATCCTATTTTTCTAATTGAATATAATTTTTTGTTTTTGCTTTCCAGCCCACATTGGATGCAGCAGGATCAGCACCCCTGCCACCTGGGCGAAGCTGACTTCTCAAAGTTTGTGAAAGGTTGGCTGACCAGGCGGATAGATTATGGGAGCAAGGTAGGCCTTCTACACAAATGAATTATGTAGAAACGACACTGCAGCTCTTACAGCAAAACTTGGGCCAACAAGCTCATGACCGCCAGCAATTAAAAGAAGAATTGCAGCGTATGGGCCAGAATCAGGCTTCACAACATGGAATGCTGACTACAGCCATCAATAACCAGACAGTAGTGCTTAGGCAAAGTGGTGGACCCTCCCTCACAATTAGTTATTCTCCCCACTTCCTCACATGCCCCCACAGACCCAAACGCCCAAACACAGCATTCACAAACTTCACATCACACTGCATCTCCCTGTTCCCAAATTTAAAATATGCCCCCACCTGACCAGTCTAGATCAACTAACATTACCCCTACCTCAACTCCATTTACCTCCTTGCCCCCTGCCACACACACCTCCAGACACTCTCAACCTGACATCTCCCCTTATTCAACTCTCACTACCCCTCTTCGTCAAGTCCTAATCCCCAAATCCTTTCTTCTTTTAAAGCCCAAAATTACAATCCCTCCATTATTTGTAATGTGCCCTCTACTTTACCCCTTTTAAATTTCCCGATCAACCTTGCCCCCCAAAGTTTCACTAACCTATCTAACTTGCCCACTTTTCCACATTTAAATCCTTTTTTGCCACAATCCTCCTCTCATACCTTCCCCACCCCTCAAGCACAACCCCTGTCCAGTAACCCACTCCAGCAGATGGCCATACAACAACAGCTGCAGCAGCAGATGGCCATACAACAGCTCCAGCAGCAGATGGCCACACAACCCCAGCAGCACATGGGCCAGCTGCAGCAGCAGATGGCCATACAACAGCAGCAGCAGGTGGCCGTACAGCAAGAACCACAGCAGCAGGTGGCCATCCAGCAAGAACCACTGCATTTTGATGATTAAACACAGCCCCTGCTACCTCAGCAGTAGGGCTCCTTTTTTATATTGCTTTAATTTGTTGATTTGTGATTATCATAAATTTGGTGTTAACAATTATAATCCACCAAAAAATTACTTGCCCTTTATGTTTGAAGTTATTGTCAAATAAATTTTATGTTTGAATAGGTGGCTTCCCTTTGTGTTTTTTAAAGAGATATTTGACTCAGTAAATTTAAGGCCCCACGGGAGAGCACTGAGCAACAGGCCATGGACTAGGAGCTAGGCTTTCAGATTTGATCGCGAGACACTCTATGAACGCTGTATCTGTTTGCCTGGTGGGGACATATTGGAGCCTTCTTTAGAGCTGCGTTGTAATACCCCGGTCATGCAACCATCGTTTGATGACTCCCCCCCCCCATCTGCAATACCCTGTTTCATGCCCTGGTCGGGGCCTCCCGTCCCAGTGCAGTATGATAACCCCCCCGGGTTTTTATTTATTTAATATTTTTTTTTCCTTCCCATCCCCTGAAGCTGGGCAGGTTCTTTTTGATCCTATTTCTCTTCAGTTGGGGGGTAGGGGTGGGTTCAACTAATCTGACTGTTTATTGATGATGTTGATTCATGTTTGCTCTGTAATGATTAAGGGTCTCCCTATCTGTACGCACAACTGCTTCGACGACTAACTTTTAATGTATTACTTCTGAAGACTATGTATGATCACTGCAATTTTTGTACATATTGTTTTGTTTCTTTTCTTTTTTTAAATAAAAAAACCTTTCTGTTAAAAAAATAAATAAATAAGGCCCCATACACACTATTAGATTTTCTGAAGTTTTTTTATTTCTGATTTAAACAAACGATATAATATGAGGACAAACCATAAGAGCTTCAATTTGTATGCAATCAGGCATGCCCTTG
Organism: Rana muscosa; assembly: GCA_029206835.1. Taxonomy (NCBI): domain Eukaryota; kingdom Metazoa; phylum Chordata; class Amphibia; order Anura; family Ranidae; genus Rana; species Rana muscosa. The sequence goes on from CM055119.1 coordinate 23,890,194, forward strand.
CACTACAGTACATGTTTTGGCTAAATATGTATTCCAAAATCTGAAGAATATCAAATAGTTTGTATGGGGCCTGAAGCCTCGTACACACGACCGATTTTCTCGGCAAGAACCAGCAAGGAACTTGCTGGCAGAGCTTTCTCGCCAAGTAAATCGGTCGTGTGTACACGGCTTTCAGGTTTCTCGTCAAGAAAACAGGCAAGAATCTCGACGAGAAAAATAGAGAACCTGCTCGACGAGAAACCCAAGTGTGTGTACACTTACCTGTCACCGTGGAAACCCGGTAGCGCGGTAGCTTGCGAGGCATAGGTAGGGTGTAGCAAGATGGCGGCGACGGCATCGAATGTGACGAGCACACGCTCGTCGTAGTCGATGACGTCACCGCGTTCGTGCCATTCAAAAGAACGGCGGTTCTTTTGAAAGGTACGCGTGTACACTCGGCCGGGACAAGTTTCTTGTCCAAGAATCCCGTCAGGAAAAACTACGAGCTTTTTCCTGACGAGATTCTCGGCCGTGTGTACGAGGCCTAAGTCTGCCATCGCTGGAGTGTTCAGGAGGGGAGGAGAAGATTGTGCCAGCTATGCACACATTGAGCAGAACACCACAGTAGGCTAACTGACCCTTTGTCAGTCTTCTTAACAAATGCATTATGTTGGAAATAGGCAAACATCTGCCCTGGAACTTTGTAATTTGACTCTTATGCCTTGTACACACGTCCGGATTTCCCGATGGAAAAAGTCCCACAGATTTTTTTTATCGGATATTCCGACCGTGTGTATGCCCCATTGGACATTTTCCATCGGGAAATCCAACGGACTTAGAGAACTTGTTCTCTTTCTGTCCTTCGGACTTCCAACGGACTGTGTGCACTCAGCATAAGGAAGCACTATAAAATAAAATGTGTTTGGTTTCATGCAGCTAGCTATTACAGCAGACAGATTTCAAATGAAAAATGTTTGGTTGACATTCAGGAACATTTCCCTGAAACTGGTATATAAGTAGCTGACTTGCCATATCCTATAATCTATATGTAGCGATACCACCCCCTTCACCTGCCTTTAGCTCCTCGCAGGTAGGGAGGGCACGCCACAAGCCCGTACCCTCCTGTGTAAAGAGGTTGAGCGGTGTTGTTGGTGGGTCTCTACAGCCAGAAACCAGAATCCTCCAGAGAATGTTTCTCACCTCTATAATTGACAGAGATAAGTCCTTTTTCCCCCCAGTGACTTGAATGTCCACACCAGCTGCAACTCCAATGTAGAGTTGATTTTTGTCTTTGCAAATAACAGTCTCTGATAGGTAAAGGTTGGAGCAAGAAGACAGGACAGCATAAGGTGTGGGAAAGGTCCAGGCACAAACGTACACTTCACTGCTCGGCTTCTCAAGCAGACTCAGCCCAGATGTATAGTCTCCCTAGGTAGGGACTAGCAGCCAAATGGTACTCTAACTTAACCACACAGTCTCTGCCACAGACTGGATGAACTTGGTCTCTGCCACAGACTGGATGAACTTGGTCTCTGCCACAGACCCGGTGAACTTGGTCTCTGCCACAGACCCGGTGAACTTGGTCTCTGCCACAGACCCGGTGAACTTGGTCTCTCAAGACTTGGCCTCTTTGTAAGGAGAAGACATCTCTCCAGAGAGTTACCGGGCCCCTTCCTTCACCGTGACTTCTCACCGGTCCCTCGGAACAGTTCCTCCCCCGGCCTCCTCGTCTAAGATACCGGTCCCCTCGTAAGGCGGCACCCTGGGATTCCTCGATCCTTGATGGGCCCCAGCCGAAGGTGCTGGGCCCAAGGCCTTTGCTGCAGTCCCAGGGCTAAAGGTGCCTGGGACTGATTCACCGTCCTCCGCCCCTGGGCCGAAGGTGCCCAGGGCGGACAGGAACACAAATCCTGGGAGTAGGACTCTGGACGACCGAAGAAGAACCCCGAACAGGCAGCGTCTGCCCCTTTTATATCCTCTCACAGCAGGCCTGCAACACGCACTGTACGGCTGCTGAGAGGGAACACACAAGGCACAGCACTGTATCAGCGGTTCAACCCTGCCCTACCATGGCAGCGCCACCTGCAGGCCACAGGGAACTATACACAGATACTCTCCCTGCGGACAAAAATGGTTGATAGAATCCTGACAATTGGGGTGTTTAAGCATAACTACCACTCAAACACTTCCCCTAAATTTAGGACCCCGCTACACTCTCCCCCCACTTAATTAGACACTGTCCCCAGTGTCTGGAGCAAACCTATGCCTCTCAAGCCTGAGTCAACATAGACCTATTCCAGAAACTATCTACAAAAAAAAGACAAATTTGAAAAATATGTTTGTTTGTGCCGAAACCTGAACATGGGGAAAGGGGTTTAAATGAAAAGATGAAGAAAGAGTAGGAGAAAACAAATGTGTACATCCCATTCTCAAATGTCACATAGTTCAAAATATTTTTTTTTACCATTTACATTTCCCTCCCCTGCTGCAATAGCTAAATCCACCCCTTACTCAGTGATTTGCTTGGTGTCCGCCTGCAGAGGGAAAAAGAAAACACACACAACCAACAATTTGACATCCTAACTTATGTACAGTAGAAGAGAAAAGATTCTCCCCGGAGGAAAAATCTTTTCCTTCTAACAAGTAAAACATAATGCAATAGTTACGCAACACTGCCACCTAGTGGAAGTGCCACCGTCAAGACACTTGTCCCGGAAAAAAAACATGTTCTTTTCCTCTTGAAGATGAATCCTCTTCTTCTTGAACCTGACTGTGGCCCTGAACTATTTCTACCCCAAAGTCACTGTCTTTTTTGGCGCTGTGAGAGGAGACAAAAAAAAACAACAGCTCCTGCTCTTCCAGCAAAGTAGAATACCCCTTCTGTAAGGGCAAAAGTTCTTGGGCTCCAGGAGAGTACACTCCAGAATAAGCAAAGGATAAACATACAGAGTCCAGTCTCTTAAAGGTAGTACTGTGGATGAGGCAACACTAGTGGTTTCCAGTTCTTGTCAAAAGTGTCAATAAAGTATTCAACATTGTCTTTCTCCTTCCGACAAATAACCACTTTATCTGCGTGGATATGCCTGCCAAGCATCCATGACTCTTTACATTCCTTGTACCGCTTGGTGATTGCGGCAGAACAGACAAAGCACCTACGGGCCTGGGGTACCTTTAAATAAAGTCCATAGGAAGTCCCCGTACCACCGATCCCTATAGGCCTCCACCTCAAAAAAGCAAATCTTTAGGCAAGTACGGGTATTTCCACCCATATTCGTTTGCCACTCTCTGATTGAATAACCGCTGCATCCTGGACAACGGAGACATGGTTGCACGATCTCCCAAACCTGGTAAGACTATGGCATCCGGGTGTTGAGGCACTTTCACTGCCTCCGGACCAGACATAGGGGCCCGCAACGACACTCGTCCCATCCCGGCAACAGGTGCAGATATCTCCAGTGGTGGAAGGGCAGACAACGGGACAGTTTCCTACTCAGGCTCCTGGGCATCCTCCCGGGGTGTATCATCCCCAGTGACCATGGGTGGGTCCCTTTTTCTACGGGACGAGGACAGGGGCATCTTATCCCAACCCTTCTGCTCGAACAGTTCATCTATGGCCACATCATCCCCCTGGATCGGAGACTGACTCCAGGTCGGAGGTATCACACTCCTCCGCCGGCAGGTAACTCCTAGTGGATGTAGAATCACCGCCTCTCACAAGTTCAAGGGCTCTGGGGTCCCTCACCCAAGCATCCCCGACACTTCGGACCTTAGCCAAGATCCCTTTCCCCGGCTTACCTCGGCTTGTAGCTGATGCAGGATGTCTGGAACTTTTTCCTGCGGAAACATCCGATCCGAGCAAGCGCTGGTGTGTAACTCCACCACGGCCGCAGGAAGCTTTAACATAGCCGTCCTTCCTCTTGGGCAGTGGGAGCGAAGACTCAGTAACAACCGAGGCAACATCCTCCGGTTTCTCCATCTCCGGTTCCTCAATCACTGGAACAATCTCAACTGCGACTTCCTCCGAAGTCCCAACAGTGCGCGTAGGGGTGACTGTGGAAGCTCTGGTTCCTTCTTCTAAAGTGGTGGCGCCCGTAAGGCAGTTCAAACGGAAGGCCCGAGGTTTTTCAGTAGGCTGTTCTACCTCAAATAGGAACTTCAGTCGGATCCCCGTGTCGGTCACAGAAGCAGCAAACGAGGTCACATTCATGGTTGAAGTAGCCGGAATCCATGAGGCATTAGACGCCATGTTACCCGCTTGCCGATTCATCGCGCACTGTCCATTTTGCACCAAAGTCACCACGTGCAACTCATCACATGGCGAGGCTCCTCCCATCCTCTGCAATGTTCGTAGGCTTTCTTACTTTAGGCACGCCCACGAACTACACAGCCTGGGCTCTCCTCGTGGCGCAGTCACTTTTCCTTTCAAATATGGCCGACCTCCACAGGGGAATAAAGTTCAAACTCTGGGGGGGTTTCTTCTCCTTTCCGGCCGTAGAAATCCCGGACTCGAGCCTCACGTGTAGCGATACCACCCCCTTCACCTGCCTTTAGCTCCTCGCAGGTAGAGAGGGCACACCATGCCACAAGCCCGTACCCTCCTGTGTAAGGAGGTTGAGCGGTGTTGTTGGTGGGTCTCTACAGCCAGAAACCAGAATCTTCCAGAGAATGTTTCTCACCTCTATAATTGACAGAGATAAGTCCTTTTTCCCCCCAGTGACTTGAATGTCCACACCAGCTGCAACTCCAATGTAGAGTTGATTTTTCTCTTTGCAAATAACAGTCTCTGATAGGTAAAGGTTGGAGCAAGAAGACAGAACAGCATAAGGTGTGGGAAAGGTCCAGGCACAAACGTACACTTTACTGCTCGGCTTCTCAAGCAGACTCAGCCCAGATGGATAGTCTCCCTAGGTAGGGACTAGCAGCCAAATGGTACTCTAACTTAACCGCACAGTCTCTGCCACAGACTGGATGAACTTGGCCTCTGCCACAGACTGGATGAACTTGGTCTCTGCCACAGACCCGGTGAACTTGGTCTCTGCCACAGACCCGGTGAACTTGGTCTCTGCCACAGACCCGGTGAACTTGGTCTCTGCCACAGACCCGGTGAACTTGGTCTCTGCCACAGACCCGGTGAACTTGGTCTCTCAAGACTAGGCCTCTTTGTAAGGAGAAGACATCTCTCCAGAGAGTTACCGGGCCCCTTCCTTCACCGTGACTTCTCACCGGTCCCTCGGAACAGTTCCTCCCCCGGCCTCCTCGTCTAAGATACCGGTCCCCTCATAAGGCGGCACCCTGGGATTCCTCGATCCTTGATGGGCCCCAGCCGAAGGTGCTGGGCCCAAGGCCTTTGCTGCAGTCCCAGGGCTAAAGGTGCCTGGGACTGATTCACTGACCTCCGCCCCTGGGCCAAAAGTGCCCAGGGTGGACAGGAACACAACTCCTGGGAGTAGGACTCTGGACGACCGAAGAAGAACCCCGAACAGGCAGCGTCTGCCCCTTTTATATCCTCTCACAGCAGGCCTGCCACACCCACTGTACGGCTGCTGAGAGGGAGCACACAAGGCACAGCACTGTATCAGCGGTTCAACCCTGGCCTACCATGGCAGTGCCACCTGCAGGCCACAGGGAACTATACACAGATACTCTCCCTGCGGACAAAAATGGTTGATAGAATCCTGACAATTGGGGTGTTTAAGCATAACTACCACTCAAACACTTCCCCTAAATTTAGGACCCCGCTACACTCTCCCCCCACTTAATTAGACACTGTCCCCAGTGTCTGGAGCAAACCTATGCCTCTCAAGCCTGAGTCAACATAGACCTATTCCAGAAACTATCTACAAAAAAAAGACAAATTTGAAAAATATGTTTGTTTGTGCTGAAACCTGAACATGGGGAAAGGGGTTTAAATGAAGAGATGAAGAAAGAGTAGGAGAAAACAAATGTGTACATCCCATTCTCAAATGTCACATAGTTCAAAATAAACATTTTTACCATTTACATTTCCCTCCCCTGCTGCAATAGCTAAATCCACCCCTTACTCAGTGATTTGCTTGGTGTCCACCTGCAGAGGGAAAAAGAAAACACACACAACCAACAATTTGACATCCTAACTTATGTACAGTAGAAGAGAAAAGATTCTCCCCGGAGGGAAAATCTTTTCCTTCTAACAAGTAAAACATAATGCAATAGTTACGCAACACTGCCACCTAGACACTTGTCCCGGAAAAAAAAACATGTTCTTTTCCTCTTGAACCTGACTGTGGCCCTGAACTATTTCTACCCCAAAGTCACTGTCTTTTTTGGCACTGTGAGAGGAGACAAAAAAAAACAACAGCTCCTGCTCTTCCAGCAAAGTAGAATACCCCTTCTGTAAGGGCAAAAGTTCTTGGGCTCCAGGAGAGTACACTCCAGAATAAGCAAAGGATAAACATACAGAGTCCAGTCTCTTAAAGGTAGTACTGTGGATGAGGCAACACTAGTGGTTTCCAGTTCTTGTCAAAAGTGTCAATAAAGTATTCAACATTGTCTTTCTCCTTCCGACAAATAACCACAGACCCGGTGAACTTGGTCTCTGCCACAGACCTGGTGAACTTGGTCTCTGCCACAGACCTGGTGAACTTGGTCTCTCAAGACTTGGCCTCTTTGTAAGGAGAAGACATCCCTCCAGAGAGTTACCGGGCCCCTTCCTTCACCGTGACTTCTCACCGGTCCCTCGGAACAGTTCCTCCCCCGGCCTCCTCGTCTAAGATACGGGTCCCCTCGCAAGGCGGCACCCTGGGATTCCTCGATCCTTGATGGGCCCCAGCCGAAGTTGCTGGGCCCAAGGCCTTTGCTGCAGTCCCAGGGCTAAAGGTGCCTGGGACTGATTCACCGACCTCCGCCCCTGGGCCGAAGGTGCCCAGGGCGGACAGGAACACAACTCCTGGGAGTAGGACTCCCGACAACCGAAGAAGAACCCCCGAACAGGCAGCGTCTGCCCCTTTTATATCCTCTCCCAGCATGCACAGCAGGCCTGCCACACCCACTGTACGGCTGCTGAGAGGGAACACACAAGGCAAAGCACTGTATCAGCGGTTCAACCCTGGCCTACCATGGCAGCGCCACCTGCAGGCCACAGGGAACGATACTCTCCCTGCGGACAAAAATGGTTGATAGAATCCTGACAATTGGGGTGTTTGAGCATAACTACCACTCAAACACTTCCCCTAAATTTAGGACCCTGCTACATATACATACTGTATGTCTCTACTTATTGGGTTACATAATGGACTTTAGTCAAACAGGGCCAACATTAGTCAGTCCATGTATGAAGAATTAGTGGCCATTTGTGCCTCCCTGCACTCCATCTTGCCAGCTTGCCCCACCTACTGTTACCATTCCACAGAAATGTGAAGCAACATACTAGTGATGGCTGCAGACTATGGACAATAATGACTAGCTACATCCACAGTTGTCACCTTGACTGGTTTGCAACAGTGCCCATAATTTGTTATTTTTGTCCTAGTTGAAAGTCGTAAACAAGGCATTTGTTAACTATGGTGGCTGCTGCCTGCTCTTTCCCAAACCTAGCTGTTACACAGGGAAACTACTTCCAGGTGGACCAAACACCACATCCACTAAGAGCAAACTTGAGACTTTGGGGGTTATTTAACTAAAGGCAAATCGACTTTGCACTAAAAGTGCCCTTTCAAGTGGAGTCACTGTAGATCTGAGGGGGACATGCAAATAATTTAAACTGCAATTTAGCTTGCACATGATTGGATGATAAAATTAGCAGTCTTCCCCTCAGATCTACAGCGACTGCACTTACTTCCAAATGCACTTGTAGTGTAAAGTGGATTTCCCTTTCGTATATAACCCCTTTTGACCACTGAGGAGTCTTCCCAAATTTGCACACACCAAAAATAGATTATGTAAGTGATTTTTGGCTAACTTGATCCCTGGCAAATTTTACAAGGAGACAGAAGCGCTTTCCAGGATTTATTTTTTTAAAATGAAGAATCTCCAAACTAAATATTGTATGAGCTGCAATCCATTGCAAACAATAATATTAAAAGCTTGAAAAACCACAACTTTAACCGCTTGTCAACCGCCCACCGTCAAATGACGGCGGGCGGAAGACCCTGTTGTTCTGGGCGGACGTCATATGACGTGATCGCCTTCAGAAGCCACTAGGGGAAACGCCCGCACGCCGCCGGCGGCGCGCCTGCCGCGTCACTGGGGACGCGATTGCCCAGTAACTGAGCAGGACCGTGGATCTGTGTGTGTAAACACACAGATCCACGTCCTGTCAGGGAGAGGAGACCGATGGTGTGTCCCTTGTACATAGGGACAACCATTGGTCACCTCCCCCAGTCAGTCCCCTCCCCCCACATTAAGAATCACAATCTAGGGAACACATTTAACCCCTTGATCGCCCCCTAGTGTTAACCCCTTCCCTGCCAGTCATATTTATACAGTAATTAATGCATTTTTATAGCAGGGATCGCTGTATAAATGTAAATGGTCCCAAAAATGTGTCAAAAGTGTCCGATGTGTCCACCGCAATATCACAGTCACGATAAAAAAATCGCTGATCGGCGCCATTACTAGTAAAAACAAAACAAAAAAAATGCTATAAATCTATCCCGTTTTTTGTAGCTGCTGTAACTTTTGCGCAAACAATCAATATACGCTTATTGCGATTTTTTTTACAAAAAATATGTAGAAGAATACGTATCGCCCTAAACTGTGAAAAAAATTTGTTTTTTTTTATAGATTTTTTGGGGAAATTTATTAGAGCAAAAAGTAAAAAATATTGAATTTTTTTCAAAATTGTCGCTCTATTTTTGTTTATAGCGCAAAAAATTAAAACCGCAGAGGTGATCAAATACCACCAAAGGAAAGCTCTATTTGTGGGGAAAAATGATAAAAATTTCATTTGGGTAAAGTGTGACAGTAATGAAAGCTGAAAAATGGCTTGGGCAGTAAGGGGGGTGAAAGTGCCCTGTAGGCAAGTGGTTAAAGGTAACAGCTGAAGTTGGAAGAGGTTGTTTTCCTATTGACAACTGCTACACATCCTTCCTTTTTTAACTAATTACCTGAGAGAATCATTACCACTGCAGCTGGAATGGGCAAAATCTGCCCATTGTGCCATAAGCTAGCAGAGTCAAGATCAGACTTTGGCAGATATGTATGTGTTTTGTAACTGCAGGGTTTCAGAGTGTGTTCAAATTAAAAATAAGAAAATACATTTGACAAGGTAGTGAAGGTTTGGTTACCTTTTTTTAAGAATTTTTTATAAATAACATGTAAACAATCTTTAACAAACATATCCATTTTAAAAGAAAAAAATACTATTACAAAAATTTGTGCAACGCTGGAGGCTGGTCAGCTGCTTGGGGCAAGCCCATAATTTTTTCGAGGGATTGCACATGGTTATGGAGCCAGCCAATTACGTCCCGTCGAGTCGGGGCTGTGAGAACAAACAAAAAAGTCTTCAATCCTGAGTCATTTGCGGCAAATGCTAAAAAAACATGAATTCTGTCTCTGTGGGTATTATTGTATAATCTAAGGATCCAGTGGTGTTGTGAGCTACTAACTTGACACCTGTCTTACAAAAACTATTCAATTAACATGTTAATTTAATGGCCAAAGTAGTCTTCATGTAAGTTGGGTGAGTAAATTGCTGACATTCACATGTCAAGGTGGGGTAAACGGATACCTCATTTGTGTTCACAATAGAAGTAGTTTGACATTTGCAAATTTTTGCCACCAGGCCTGTGTCCAGGGCCGCCATCAGGAATTTTGGGGCTCCTTATACACAGCTTCAGGCATGGGCCCCCTGGAGCAGAGAACCGGGGGGCTAACGCGAGATGAGGGGGGTGGAATTTTTTTTAAAAACATAATAAATAAACCGGGGGGTGCACGGGCCCCTGGGGACAGCCGGCCCCATACAGGTGTACTGCCTGTACCCCCCTGATGGCAGCCCTGCCTGTGTCTTCTACTTTGTGCTCCAAAATACACCTGAAATCCCTTTACCAACAATTAGGGGAGGGAGGTGGGGTTGGCACTAAGGCCTGGTTCACACTGGGGTGACAAACGCTCCGACATTGGGAGCTCATGTCGCATGACGTGTGAAAATCAATGTTTCCCTATGGGAGCCGTCTTAACTGGTCCGACACATGTCGGTCCGACTTTGAGAATGCTCCCTGTACTACTTTGGTCCGACTTTGATCCGACTTCAGCCCATTGACTATCATTGAAGTCGGATCAAAGTCGGACCGCAGTCTTGCATGATCTGACTTTGGCATGCGACTTGTGCTGTGCTGCTCTTGAGGGGGAACTCCAGGCCAAATTTTAAATAAAAAACCGGCATGGGTTCCCCCTCCAGGAGCATACCAGGCCCTTGGGTCTGGTCTGGATTTGAAGGGGAACCCCTACGCCAAAAAAACGGCGTGGGGTCCCCCCAAAATCCAAACCAGACCCTTATCCGAGCACACAACCTGGCAGGCCACAGGGGGAAGAGGGGGGGACGAGAGAGCGGCCCCCCTCCCTCCTGAACCGTACCAGGCCCACCCCAGAGCACCCTGCCCCCATGTTGATGAGGACAGGGCCTCTTCCCGACAACCCTGGCCGTTGGTTGTCGGGGTCTGCGGGCGGGGGGCTTATCGGAATCCGGGAGCCCCCTTCAATAAAGGGGCCCCTGGATCCCGGCCCCCCCACCCTATGTGAATGAGTATGGGGTACATCGTACCCCTACCCATTCACCTGGTGGAAAAAAATTGCAATAAAAAAACCACACAGCTTTTTAAAGTATTTTATTGCACCGCTCCGGGGGTCTTCTTCCGACTTCGGGGGTCTCCGGTGTCGTCGCCGCGCTCTCCGGTTCTTTCTTCTGCCGGGCCACCGCTAACTTCTTTTTAGCTCTTTTGCTAGCAGAGGCCCGGTCTTCTCCGTCGCCTTCTTCTTCTACCGCTCTCCAGTTCTTTTCCCGCTTCTTTCTTCTGCCGGCCCCTCCACTAACTTCTTTAGCTCTTTTGCTAGTGGAGGGGCCGGTCTTCCCGTCGCCGTCTTCTTCTCTCTTCTCCTCCTCGATGTTGACGCGTCGCTTCCTCCCGCTGTAATACTGGCTGTCCGCTCCGCATTAATATAGGCTTCTCATGACGTCACAGTCACATGTTCCCATGACGTCACAGGCTCCGGGGCCATGTGCCCCGGAACATGTGACTGTGACGTCATGGGAAGCCTATATTAATGCGGAGCGGAGCGGACAGCCAGTATTACAGCGGAAGGAAGCGACGCGTCAACATCGAGAAGGAGAAGAGAGAAGAAGACAGCGACGGGAAGACCGGCCCCTCCACTAGCAAAAGAGCTAAAGAAGTTAGTGGAGGGGCCGGCGGAAGAAAGAAGCGGGAGAAGAACCGGAGAGCGGTAGAAGAAGAAGGCGACGGAGAAGACCGGGCCTCCGCTAGCAAAAGAGCTAAAGAAGTTAGCGGTGGCCCGGCAGAAGAAAGAACCGGAGAGCGCGGCGACGACACCGGAGACCCCCGAAGTCGGAAGAAGACCTCCGGAGCGGTGTAATAAAATACTTTAAAAAGCTGTGTGGTTTTTTTATTGCAATTTTTTTCCACCAGGTGAATGGGTAGGGGTACGATGTACCCCATACTCATTCACACAGGGTGGGGGGGCTGGGATCCGGGGGCCCCTTTATTAAAGGGGGCTCACGAATTCCGAATAGCCCCCCGCCCGCAGACCCCGACAACCAACGGCCAGGGTTGTCGGGAAGAGGCCCTGTCCTCATCAACATGGGGGCAGGGTGCTCTGGGGTGGGGGGGCCGCAGGTCGCCCCCCTGCCCCAGAGCACCAAACCCCCCATGTTGAGGGCATGCGGCCTGGTACGGTTCAGGAGGGAGGGGGGGCCGCTCTCTCGTCCCCCCCTCTTCCCCTGCGGCCTGCCAGGTTGTGTGCTCGGATAAGGGTCTGGTTTGGACTTTGGGGGGACCCCCACGCCGTTTTTTCGGCGTAGGGGTTCCCCTTCAAATCCAGACCAGACCCAAGGGCCTGGTATGCTCTTGGAGGGGGAACCCATACCGGTTTTTTATTTAAAATTTGGCCTGGAGTTCCCCCTCAAGATTCATACCAAACACAGTGCCTGATATTGGCGGGGATCCAAGTCGGACATATGTCGGCTTCATGTCGCAGGGCAAAGTCGGATCCAAAGTAGGACAGATGTCGTGTCGCACTAGTGTGAACCCAGCCTTAAACTCACTTCAAAAAATCCCAGGTGGAGAGAATTATAATTAGGGAGGAAATTAGAAGAAACAAACGCACACACCTCTCTACACAGGCAGAGGAACATCAGAGGGTGCTAGACATCTGCTGTGTGCTTGCTGAAAGGATGTCCATTTGCCAGGAAGGGTAAGATTTGGGCTTCACCTATTCATAGCAAGTCAGACTAAAATAGGAGAGATTTTTTTGGCTCTAAGATTTTGTCTTTGCCAATGTGTTCCATACACACTAACTTGATTTCTCAACATTGGGTTCCCTAAAAATCGAATAGCGTTGGCAAATTAGATGATGCTGAAAAAAAAAATTGTCAGTAAGCTGAACATTTTTTTTTTTTTTTTTATGTAGGAATTTAAGCCAGGTGACATGACATCTGCAACACCCTAGGAATAGGGCAAGCAAATGTAGTCAAGTATGGTGAGGGGACTGTTGGCTTGAAATAATGAAACCAAATATACATTTAAAAAGGCATTCTTTCCCCCAAACTTGGCAACCACTTAGAATTGGAGATTAAATGAAACTGGAGAGTACAAAATCTGGTGCAGCTCTGCATAGAAACCAATCATCTTCTAGGTTTTATTGTCTGAGCTTAACTGAAAAAGCAGAATTTCGGAGCGGATTGTCATCCGCTTCTGCACTCGCCAGTTTTAGTAAATAACCCCAATTGGCACCACTAGCGATGCGCTTTAAACACAGAAAAATAGGATTTTTTACTCACCCTAAAATCCTTTTCTCTGAGTTCATGGACTGACACAGCTTCCTAAGTGGGTATTATCCTATCTTTAGGAGTGACTAGGCAGAAAAAACTTGTAAAAAGTGTTACATCACACCTTCTATAGCACCGCCCAGGGGGCGGACCCTCTGGGTATAATCCCTCTCTCTACACCTCACAGATCAGTTAGTCAAAAAGCAGTACAAACTTAAAACGAGGGGTGCTGTGTCAGTCCATGAACTCAGAGAAAAGGATTTTACGGTGAGTAAAAAATCCTATTTACTCTTTCGTTCATGGACTGACACAGCTTCCTATTGACAAGTGGGACGTCCCAAAGCAGTGTCAAAAACGAGGGGTGGGAACAGCATTAAAACAACTTCACCCCAAAACAAAACAGAGCTCATCAACAGAGGAGTTGCAACTCTAAACAGCCGCAATACCTTGCAGCCGAAGAAGCATCCGAAGATGCACACACATCAACTTGTAAAGTTTAGTGAAAGTGTGAACGGACGAGCAGGTCGCCGCCTTACACACCTGGTGAAATAGACGCTAGATGCTCTCAGAGCTCGGGCAGCATCCAAAAAATACAACGTCGTCTCCTAGGATTCGACTGATGAAGACACGAGGATGGTAGTACAATGTCTTCCTTGAGATGGAAGGTCAAAGACCCTAGGAAGAAAAGAAGGCTGTGGATGCAGCACCACCTATCCTTGGGGAAGATCAGATAAGGAGCCTTGCATGACAAGGCTGCCGGCTCAAAAAAACGTCTTAACTGACATAAACCAAGAGGCATATCTTGCCCTGGTCGAATGCAACGGGAAAGGGAGGCACCTGACCCTTCATAGCGTAAGCCTGATCACGATCTTTCGGATCCACCTAGAGATGGTTGCCGACGAGACCGCTGTGCCCTACTTGGGACCAGCCACCGAAACAAACAGTGAGTCTGGACTCTGGAACGTAGCAGTACCAGACAAGCATTCTGTCAGAGTTTGGACAACGTCCAAGGAATGCAACGTTGTCTCCTTAGGATTCGACGGATGAGGACACAAGGATGGCAGTACATGTTTTCCTTGAGATGGAAGGTCGAAACACGACCTTAGGAAGAAAAGAAGGCTGCGGATGCAGCACCACCTTATCCTTGTGGAAGATCAGATAGGGAGGCTTGTATGACAAGGCTGCCTGCTCATAAACCCTTCTTACTGACATAACAGCCACCAAAAGGACAACTTTCTGAGAAAGTGTCAACAAGGGAATCTCCCTGATGTACTCAAACGGTGGTTTCTGAGACACTTAGAGGCCATGCCGTTGAAGCCATTGACTGCAAGCAGGATGGCATATGGTACCCTGCGCCAGCAGGTCCTCTCGTAGTGGTAGACGCCAAAAGGATGTCTGCTACACAATCCCCACGGAGGTAGTGGAGGGTGGACTGGAGGGGCACATGCCAAACCCACTGTACATTCTCACTAGAGAGTGAGCCACCAGGGGTCGTTGAAAAAGACAGCCAGCGCAGATACCTGCCCCCTAATTGAACTTAAGTAAAATTTTTGGCCCCTTCCCTGCTAAAGAACAGCAGGACTCTGGAACCAAATAAGTATGCGGATGCCACCTCATTTCCTCACAATTGGATATGCAGGTCTTCCAATTGCGATGGTTATCTTCCTAGGGGATGATTTCTGAGCACTCCTCATGGTAGAGATCATCGAGTCTGACAGGTCCCGGTCTCTTAGCACCTGGCTCTCAAGCCAGTGACTGTAAATACAGGATGGCGTATGGGATCTAGCGACAGCAGGTCCTTCTTAACGGTAGATGCCAAAAGGCGTCTGCTACCAGACGCACGAGATCGGCGTACCAAGGACGCCCAGGCCAATTCAGAACAATTGAGACCATTGTAGTCCTCTCTGTCTCCAGTCTGCGAAGCAGATGAGGAAGGAGCTTCTGAGGAGGAAGGGCATAGATTAGTCGGTACTGACTCCACAGTGCCATAAACACATCTGTCGTGTTTGCCCATGGGTCTCCTGACCTGGTCACAAACCTCAATACCTTCCGATTGAGTCGAGAAGTCAGGAGATATACGACTGGCGTGCTTCCCCTCTGGTAAGGGAGCCCCTTAGGAGGTGAGCGACCTATGATGCTGCAGCAGAGCTGCTTGTTCCTCCTTGCTGATTGACATACGCCACCACTGTGGTGTTTGTCCGACTGGATTCTGACTGGATGCCCTTGTAGCCTCTGGGACCATGTGGAAAGGCAAAGCCAGATTGCCCAGATTTCAGGCCAATGATCTGCAATGGGATTCCTCCGGAGTCCAGCGACCCAGGTTGACTGAGCTCCTCAGACTCCTCTGCAACCGGGAAGACAGGCGTCCACCGTGACCACCATCCAGTAAAAAGGAAGGAACAACTTCCCAGGCAGAAATGCCGGTGATGTCGGCCACCAACTAGGTCCTGATTAGATGGCTCACCCGGATTTTGATAATCCAGGGATGAAGGGCACTTGACCCTTCAGGACAGAGTTACCTCTGTAACATTTGCATGTGAATTAGTGCCTATGGTACCGCCTCGAAGGAGGCTACCATGAGGCCCAGGACTCACCTGCAAAAGTGGCATGACAACCCATCTTTGGGATGTCAACTGCCGCACTGCAGCCCGAAGGGTCTGCAACTTTCCCCTAGGGAGAAAAAAACGTACGCCTCTGAAGAGTCCAGAATCAACCCTAGACACACTAGGAGTTGGGACGGTACCAATACTGACTTCTGAGTGTTCAGCACCCCACCAGTATCGGAGGGTATGACAGGTGTACAGGACGCCAAGGTTGGGTCCTGGACGGGTGCTATATAGCACCAATATTTGGGTTGTGGTCCCTTTAAGGAGTGGTGATGGTGTTCAGGAGGTCACCCAGAATGGCAAAAGAAGTAGCTCACAGTCCTCTTTGTCTTGATAGAGAGTTATTTGGGGCCCGGAATTTCGGAGGCTCTAAAGTGATATTCAGGTGGGATAGAGCCTCCACTCCTGACCACTGGGAGTCAGCACACAGGGGGTTAAAGGGTTAAAGGCTTGCAGGAAACAGCTCATAAAACAGGAAGTGGTGCAAGAGGTTTTGTGAAAGGAGTATGGGGATTGCACCTGTGAAGATGAGCTGTGTGTCTGCTGGGAGCTTTTAAGGATTCAGCAAGGGCTCTGGAAGTTTTGGGGCAAAGACCCCACTACAAAAACTGTATGTGCCTTTTCTTTAATTTGTTTTGTGCTGAAGACAAGCAGGACTTTACTTTATGCTGAAGATAAGCTGACTTTGTTTTTATATTTTTCCTGTGTGCTGAATGAAGCTTTATTTTTGGTTTATTTACAAATAAAAGCCTTTTTGTTCAAGTTCAACGGTTTATGCACTTGGTCCCGTGGAGCTATAATCCCCAAAATTTACAACTGATGTCTTGGATGCTGGCAAAGTGCATTTGCAGCTACAAAAAACGTTTTAAACAAACTGACACTTAAAGAGACAGTGTGCTTATGGCATGTCTTGGGTGAAGTCAGCTCAGACATTGCAAACACCAGACAAAGGCATGGAGGAGGTCATCAAGGCTTTGGCACAAGCCACTGCGACCCAGCAACAAGCCACTGCGACCCAACAGCAAGCTTTAGCAGAGGCAAACCGTCACATTGAGGAAAGCACACGGCTGCTAACTGCCCAGTTTACGGCCCAGCAGGATTCCACTCAAGCACAGGTGGCTGTCTTGCAGGAGGCAGTACAGCGGCTGGCTCAGGGACGAGAGCAGGTGGTCGTTGCCGCTGGCAACCAAGTGTCCGTGAGAGCCACCCATTTTTTACAAAAGCTAACACCCAGTGATGACGTAGAGGCCTTTCTCATTACCTTTGAAAGGATAGCAGAGAGAGAGAGGGGTGGCCCCGTGACTAATGGACTGGCATTATCTCCCCTTTCCTCACCGGTGACCCGCAAAAATAGGATTTTTATAACAGCTTACCTGTAAAATCCTTTTCTTGGAGTACACCACGGGACACAGAGCCAGTCATTACATAATGGGTTAAGGGTCACCAGCGGTGATTGGACACTGGCACAACTAATGGAAGACAGTTCCCCTCCATATAACCCCTCCCATCAGGGAAGTACCTCAGTTTTGTAGCAAAGCAGTAAGGTTCCCATAAGAAGGGTGGGACCTCTGTGTCCCGTGGTGTACTCCAAGAAAAGGATTTTACAGGTAAGCTGTTATAAAAATCCTATTTTCTTTATCGTACACCACGGGACACAGAGCCAGTCATTACATAATGGGACGTCCCAGAGCAATGCTCATATGAAGGGGGGGAGACACAGATCAAACCGACCGCTTGCGGACCAGAAGCCCTATACTGCTGCCTGCAGCACACTTCGCCCGAAGGCGGAATCCTCATGTCCTTTCACATCTATTTGATAGAATTTGGAAAATGTATGGACTGAGGACCAAGTTGCAGCCTTACAGATCTGAGCCATCGAAGCCTGGTGGTGCACTGCCCATGAAGCACTTATCGCCCTGGTAGAGTGCGCCTTAACAGGAAAAGGAGGAGTCCTGTTCTTTAAACCATAAGCTTGAACAATTACTTGTCTAATCCACCTGGAAATGGTGGATTTTGATACCGCTTGGCCCTTCTTGGGACCATCTGGTAAAATAAACAAAACATCTGTTTTACGTATCTGAGCGGTTGCTTGCAGATACACCCTTACCGCTCTCACTAGATCTAGAGAGTGTAATAATTTTTCCCCCGCCATCCGCGGGTTTGGAAAAAAGGAAGGCAGAACAATGTCTTGATTCAAGTGAAAAGCCGACACCACCTTAGGCAGAAAAGCCGGATGGGGTCGTAGTACGATCTTGTCCTTGTGACAAATTAGATAAGGCTCTTTACAAGAAAGAGCTGCTAGCTCTGATACTCTCCTAGCAGAAGCTATAGCAATCAGAAAGGCCAATTTCCTACTTAATATAATTAAAGGAATATGGCGAATAGGTTCAAAAGGTTGCTTTTGCAACACTGACAATACCAAATTCAAATCCCATGGACACAAGGGAGACCTGACTGGAGGATTTATCCTCAGTACCCCCTGAATGAATGTCCGAACTAGGGAGTGAGATGCCAATGGTCTCTGAAAGAAGACTGATAGAGCCGATATTTGCCCTTTGATGGTGCTAAGGGCTAATTTCATATCCACTCCTAACTGGCAAAAAGCAAGAATCCTACTTATTTCATATTTCAGAGGATTCCAACTTCTGGATTCACACCAGGAAACGTATGCTTTCCAGACTCTATGATAGATGAGTCTGGAGGCTGGCTTTCTAGCATTAATGAGCGTAGAAAGAGCCAGGCCAGAGACCCCTCTCTTTTTCAAAATGTGGGTCTCAGCAGCCAGGCCGTCAAATTTAGCCTTTGTAAGGAAGGGTGGAATACTGGACCCTGTGACAACAGGTCGTGTTGAAGTGGAAGCTTCCAGGGCCTTCCTATCGCTATTTTTACGATCTCGGCATACCAAGGCCTCCTGGGCCAGTTTGGGGCCACTAGGATTACTGGTATTCCCTCCTCCTTGATCCTGCGAAGCAGTCTTTGTAGAAGAGGGATCGGAGGGAATGCATAGATCAGTGAGAACTGATTCCATGGAGTTATTAGAGCGTCTGTCCCGTAGGCTAGAGGATCTCTCGTTCTGGACACAAAGTTGTCCAATTTCTTGTTGAACCTGGAAGCTAGCAGGTCTACATCTGGGTTTCCCCATCTCAGACATATGGCCTGAAAGATCTCTGGGTGAAGAGACCACTCTCCTGGTAGCAGCTGCTGACGACTCAGGTAGTCTGCTTGCCAGTTTTCTATCCCTGGAATGAAGATTGCAGAGATGCAAGGTACATGCTCTTCTGCCCATGCCAAGATCCGGTTCACCTCTCTTTGGGCTGCCCGACTGTGGGTGCCTCCTTG
This sequence comes from Rana muscosa, assembly GCA_029206835.1. Taxonomy (NCBI): domain Eukaryota; kingdom Metazoa; phylum Chordata; class Amphibia; order Anura; family Ranidae; genus Rana; species Rana muscosa. Next base: position 23,909,094 of record CM055119.1, read on the forward strand.
GTGATTGATGTAAGCTACTGCCGTAGCATTGTCGGATTGAACCCGAACTGGGTAGCCCTGTAACCTGTATGTCCAGGTTTTGAGGGCTAGATATACCGCCCGGATCTCTAGCACATTGATGGGCAGGATCCCCTGAGTCTTGGCCCAGGTTCCCTGGGTAGAAGCCTCCTCGAATACTGCACCCCAGCCCGATAGGCTGGCATCCGTAGATACCACCTTCCAGGCCACTGGGAGGAAGGACTTTCCCTTCCGTAAATTCCTGGCTTCTAGCCACCAATTGAAGCTGTGGCGTACTTGTGAGGACAGGCGCATGGGTATATCCAGAGCTTGGCTCTTTCTGTTCCAGGAGGCTAAAATATTGCCTTGAAGTAGTCTCGAATGAAACTGGGCGTAAGGGACCGCCTCGAAAGAGGCTACCATCTTTCCCAATAGTCTCATGCAAAGGCGAATAGACGGCCTCTTGTTTGCTTTGACCTTGTGGATCAGGTCTTTCAGAGACTGTATCTTTGGCTCTGGCAGGTATACCCTGTTTTGGGCTGTATCTATGATCATGCCCAGGTACACTATCCTTCTTTGGGCCTGGAGAGAGGATTTTTGTAAGTTTATAATCCATCCTAAATGCTCCAGGTATCCTACTGTAGTGTCTACAGCGTGATCCAATCCCTCCTTTGACTGATCTATTAATAGTAGATCGTCTAGATAGGCTGTTACCGCAATGCCCCGTGTTCTTAGGTTTGCTAACAGAGGAGCTAGCACCTTTGTGAATACTCTGGGCGCGGTGGCTACACCAAATGGCAGGGCCACAAATTGAAAGTGGCGATCTTCTACCGCAAACCTTAGGAATCTTTGGTGAGCGGGGAGGATTGGTATGTGTAGATATGCGTCTTTGATATCTATGGACGCAATGAATTCTCCGCCTTTTAAAGTAGCGACCACGGATCGAATCGTTTCCATTCGAAAATGGCGAACGTTCAGAAACTGGTTTAGATTTTTTAGATCCAGGATGGGTCTGACTTCTCCGTTCGGTTTTGGAATCACAAAGAGGTTTGAGTAAAAACCTGAACCTTGCTCCTTTTGGGGTACCTCTGTAACCACACCTTGAGCTATTAAGTGATTCAAACCTTTGAAGAAGGATCCTCTTTTTTGTGGATCCTTGGAGAGTCTTGAACTTCGGAATTGAGAAGATGGGATCTCTCGAAATTCCAGTCTGTACCCTGAGGATATTGTGGATACCACCCATTTGTCCTGGGTTTCTGTCCGCCAAGTCGCTGAGAACTGACGAAGCCTTCCCCCCACTCGGCCGAGCGGGGGCGCCCCTTCAATGAGAGGTTTTGGGGGCTTGCTTATTAGCTCTTGAACCCCACGGCTTCTTGTTCTTCTGAGCCTGTTCTTTGGCTTTTTTGGGCGGCTGAAAAGGCCGTCGCCACTGGCTGGAGTCAGATTTCCCGGGAGCTGGGGAGAGAGTGTGTTTAAAACAAGGTCTCTTGTTTTTCTTTCTCTCAGGTAAAAGTGTCGTTTTACCACTTGATATCTTTTGGATATATCTTTCTAAATCTTCCCCAAAAAGGCGTTCGCCATGGAACGGGAAACTTGCCAACAACTTTTTGCATGGGGCTTCCGCTGACCAATGCTTAAGCCAAAGTACTCTGCGCATCTGTACCAGCTGGAGTGTAAGGCGTGATGCCTGTATGATAGAATCTCTCATGGCATCCACTGTGAAGCATAAGGCTTTAGGCAAATTCTCCCAATTTTTAGCCTGCTCTGAAGGCAGCTCCTTCAGCCCCTGCTTTACCTGTTGGCTGACGACCTGACACATACCGACTGCTGCTACTGCAGGTTGGATAATTGAGCCGGCCAAAAGGAAGGAGGATTTCAGTAAGGATTCCAACTTCTTTTCAGAAGGATCTTTAAACACTTGTACATTATCCACTGGACATGTCAGGTTTTTATTTACACAAGAAATAGCCGCATCTACCGTAGGCAGGCTCCATTTCTTTAAAAAATTTTCCTCCATAGGATAAAGAATGTTAAACTTTTTTGGAGGTGAAAAACGCTTATCTGGATGTTGCCAGTCTGCGTACAATAGATCCTCTAGTAACGGATGAACCGGGAAGGAGCATGCACCTTGCAGGGATCTTAATGATCCTAGGGAGGAGACAGGTGATTCTGTTACCTCCAAAGAGGGTAACCTAAATGCAGCTCGCACGGCTCCTGCATAGCATTGCACCTGTGACTTTAAAATCTGGGATACCGAAAAAGGCTCATCCGATATCCCTGATCCGTCTGACTCCTCATCCTCTACTGATGTAGCCTCCTCCTCATCCTCCTCCTCCTCAGGTACTTCTGAAGGGAGGTCCAATACTGGAGGAGATCTGCTTCGCTTATTGTCCTTTTTAGAGGATTTAGCGATTAAAGTAGCAATTTTCTCCTCCAGATTATTTAGGGCAGCTGATAAAGTGTCCTCAGTGACATATGCAGGCCCAGGCTTCACTGGGGAAGCCGCCATACCTGACAGAGGTAATGGCTCATCCTGTACAGGTGCTTTTGGCAACACAGGAGAGGAAGGTACCGAGTCAGCACAGCTAGAGCCCCCTGTCTCAGGCGGCGGTGCTCTTTTATCTCTTTTTGTCCGCATTACTTCCCCTGGAAGACTTACTGTTTAGACAAAATACAAGGTACCTAAATGCATATACTACCGTATTCAGTTTAGCAAATACATTAAGTATGCAACTTTTAACACATAACTATGCATAACATGGATGTCTTCTAGGAAGTACCCAATCCAACCACATGGAGTCTTACGTCCCTGTATAGCTGCTGTGTTTCTCTGCCAGGAACAAGAGAACTAACGAGCTTGCTTGCTGCTGCAGTGCTTTTTACACTGACAGTCTTTTTAAATTTGGCGCCGTTTCTGTGCCTGCGCACGCCACGTGCCCGCGCACGCCTTCGGCCCCCCCCCTCCGATAAAGCGCGCTCCCGCGCGCGCGGCCTTTAGCGCTATGGTGGTGGCCATAGTGAGAGAGGACTCTCATCAGCCCCTGTCCCCACTTACCTGCATCTGCAGGTGTCTGTATCGGCCACCGGAAGGAGGAGCGGGGAGCTCAAGCAAGCTCAGCAGCGGAGGTGACGAGCAGTGTACTTCGCCGAAGCCGACACTGAACAGAGTGAGGTGAGTATATTCAGCTCTTTACTCCCCCCAGTGGTGGAAAAAAAGAAGATATCCACTTTTTTGAAAAAGGTCCCAACCTAGTTATGGACCTTCTAATCTCACCTTATCCACGCCGCAGGTTTTTCTGCTGAAAGTTTTCAGACAGATACCAAACTTCACCCTTCACGGTGGGCTATGTGTGCCAACCTTCAGGGATATGGGTTCCTATTTAAAGGATACCTCTCCCCTGGGCCTTGTACAAGACTCTTACCAGGACTTTATAGCGAAATAGCGAAAGTGCTGGATCTTAGAGCCCAGTCCTCCGAAGAGAGACATTACAGGCGACGCCTCATGGATGAGGCCCGGATCCCATCCAGATTCAGCTCATTTGTAGGCGTCTTGGATGGATCCGAAAGCATAGCTCTTTTACCCCCAGAGGGTCTCTTTGGTAGAGCTTTCCTTTAGCACCTCCTAACGCGTCCAACACCTTTCGACACTGGCGAAAAAACTGAGGTACTTCCCTGATGGGAGGGGTTATATGGAGGGGAACTGTCTTCCATTGGTTGTGCCAGTGTCCAATCACCGCTGGTGACCCTTAACCCATTATGTAATGACTGGCTCTGTGTCCCGTGGTGTACGATAAAGAAAGGCTTATTTTGACCTCCCATCTGAGCACATCACCGAATATGAGCTGCTGAAGGCAGAGATCCTGGCCCGCCTGGGAGTGACCACAGCCGTCCGGGCTCAGAGGGTGCATCGCTGATGGTACAAACCTGACCAACCCAGTAGGTTCCAAACGCACAAACTAGTACAGCTGGTGAAAAAATGCCTGCAGCCGGAAAAATTGTCGGGCCCACAAATGGTGGAACGGGTGGTGATGGACTGGTACCTGCGGTCCCTGCCAGATGACCTACAGCGCTGGGTAAGCCATGGAGACCCTGCAACTGCTGACCAGCTGGTTGAGTTGGTCGAAAGATATACCTGTGGTAGAGGACCTGCTTGGGCCTGCCAAGCGTCGGGAACCCACACCAAGGGCAACCAGACCAGCCACAGCACCTAGGAGAGAAGCCCTGCCTGACATTGAAACCCGCAAACCTGCATCATCTTTCGCAGAACCGCGAAGGTTGGTTCCTGTCCCAAGGATGGGGGAACCTACAGTGTTGGCGATGTCGGTCCTGGGGGCATACCTGGGCACAGTGCCTGCTGCAGGAGGAGCCTATGGACTGTGGGACTGGTCGGAGAAGCTCCTTCTATGTGCAAAGAGCGTGTGCCACTCATCTTGATCTGGCTGCAGGACGGTTCGAGTGTGAAGTGTGGGTGAACCACCTTACTGCCAGGGCTCTACTGGACTCCGGTAGCATGGAAACACTTGTACATGCCAGGGTGGTCGGGAGACTCGGCCCAGTAAAAGTTTAATACATGACATCATAGTGGGGCGGGACTGTCTACTATTTCTCAAACTGTGGAACCAGTTACAGACGGGGCTGCCAGGAGAACTGGGGACACTGGGCCTGGAAGGGACAAAATCTGAGGGGTCCGGGCCTGAAACCCCCACAACACACCCCGCTAATATGGAGATACCCGTCACTGACAATGAAATTACAGAGAATGCTAATTTGGATGATAATGTTCCTGTTCCAGGTCTCAAAACTTCACAAAAAATCCTACCTTGATCAATGCTCGAGAGCAGGTTTCTGTTATTGATGGGGTCTTACAAATACCAGGGGCAGATCAGAGGTTTCCTCATTTTGCGTTGAAGGGGGACTTGGTATATTGAGTAAGTGAGAGCTGAGGGGAAACTGTAGAGCAGTTGCTGGTTCCCCAACTGTATAGGCGGTTGCTCCTTCATCTAGCCCACAACGACGCACTGGGAGGACACCCGGGGGCGGAGAAAACAGAGGCCAGGATAACCGACCGGTTTTACTGGCCAGGGGTGAAGGCCGAGGTTAAAAAATATTGTGCATCTTGTCCCATTTGCCAGTTAACTGCCCCAGTGCCCCACTATAGAAACCCTCTAGTACCCTTGCCAATTATTGAGGTCCCATTCGAGCGGATCGCTATGGATCTGGTGGGACCCCTGGTAAAGTCGGCAAGGGGGCACCAATACATATTAGTCATCCTAGATTATGCAACTAGGTATCCAGAAGCAATCCCTTTGAGGAAAGCTTCCTCTAAGGCCATTGCCCGGGAGTTATTTCAAATGTTCTCACGAACTGGGTTTCCAAAAAGAGATGCTGATGGACCAGGGCACCCCTTTTATGTCAAAGGTGATTGCGGACTTGTGCAAACTGTTTCAGATTAAGCAGTGGCGGACGTCCGTCTATCACCCGCAGACCGATGGCCTAGTCGAGAGGTTTAATAAAACTCTAAAGTCCATGTTGAAAAGAGTGGTCCAGAAAGACGGGAAGGATTGGGATATGTTACTCCCTGCCTTGTTGTTTGCCATCCGGGAGGTTCCACAAGCATCCACAGGCTTCTCACCGTTTGAGCTAGGGTATGGACGAAGGCCCCGGGGGTTGCTCGATCTAGTAAAGGAAACGTGGGAAAGTGAGTCCTCACCGCATAAAACCGTGGTAGAGCATATCTCTCAAATGCGAGAGAGGGTGGCTAAGGTGATGCCGCTGGTGAGGGAGCACATGCAGAAGGCTCAGGATGCCCAAAGAAGAGTGTATAACCGGTCAGCTAAAATTAGACAGTTTCAAGTAGGAGACCGGGTGGCTGTTCTAATACCCACGGTGGAGAGCAAATTCTTGGCCAAGTGGCAAGGCCCATTTGAGGTAGTAGAGAAAGTAAGTGAGGTGAACTACAAGGTACACCAGCCAGGGAAAAGAAAACCCTACCAAATCTATCACGTAAATTTGTTGAAACCCTGGAGAGACAGAGAACAAGTATCCGCAGTGGTAGGGGTACAGTCAGGGGACCATGCAGGGATCGACCTGATGCAGGTTGCTGCCACCCTAACTAGACCCCAAACCCAGCAAGCAAGAGTTTCTGCAAAGAAATAGGGTCATGTTTTCAGGATTGCCCGGTCTCACCAATGTCATCAAGCATGACATTGTAACCGAGCCCAATGTAAAAATCCGGTTAAAGCCTTACCGCATCCCATAAGCTCATAGGGTGGCAGTATCTGAAGAGGTTAAAAGAATGCTCGAACTTGGAATCATTGAAGAGTCACAGAGCGAGTGGTCGAGTCCAATCGCGTTGGTACCCAAACCCAACGGCACCCTCCGCTTCTGTAACGACTTCAGAAAACTTAAAGGGGTTGTAAAGGTTAGGGTTTTTTTTTTCTAAATAGGTTCCTTTAAGCTAGTGCATTGTTGGTTCACTTACCTTTTCCCTTGATTTACCTTCTAAATGTTTTTTTTCTTTGTCTGAATTTCTCACTTCCTGTTTCTCCTCACTAAACTTCACACTATCATCCGAGTGGTGTGGAGTCAGCCAGAACAGCTTACTGAACAGCTTACTGAGGAGGAACAGGAAGTAAGAAATTCAGACAAAGAAAACAAAGAAAAAAAATATTTAGAAGGGAAATCTAAGGAAAAGGTAAGTGAACCAACAATGCACTAGCTTAAAGGAACCTATTTAGAAAATAAAAAACAAACCTTTACAACCCCTTTAATGAAGTCTCCAAGTTTGATGCATATCCCATGCCACGGGTAGATGAGCTAATTGAGAGGTTAGGTCCTGCCAGGTATATCACCACGCTGAACCTCACAAAAGGGTACTGGCAAATTCCCCTGACCAAGGAAGCCAGGGAGAAAACAGCCTTCTCTACCCCGGAAGGCCACTTCCAATACAAAAGGATGCCATTTGGTCTACACTCTGCCCCTGCCACGTTCCAAAGGACCATGGACAAAACTTTGCGTCCACATCAACGGTACGCTTCCGTCTACTTAGATGACATAGTCATCTTCAGCACTGATTGGGAGTCCCATCTTCCCCGGGTTCAGGCAGTCGTAGACTCCTTGAGAAGAGCAGGGTTCACCATCAATCTGGAAAAGTGTGCCGTTGGGGTCGAGGAAGCCAAGTACCTAGGGTATATTGTGGGTAGGGGGCTGGTAAAGCGCCAAATGAGTAAGGTGGAAGCCATACAGGACTGGCCCCCTCCCCTAACCAAGAAGCAGGTCAGAGCGTTTTTGGGCATAGTTGGCTATTATAGGAGGTTTGTTCCCAACTTCACCACCATTGCTGCACCGCTGACTGACTTGACCAAGGGCAGAAAGTCGGTGATGATAAAGTGGAATGCCAAGGTCGAGAAAGTTTTTCAAAAGCTTAAGACGGCATTGTGCCAGGATCCGGTGCTTGTATCTCTGGATTTCGCAAAGGATTTTGTAGTGCAGACAGATGCTTCAAGTGAGGGGTTGGGAGCAGTCCTATCGCAGGAAATCAATGGGGAAGAGCACCCGTAGTTTTTCTTAGTAGGAAGCTGACGGCAGCTGAGAAAAACTACGCTGTGGTAGAGCGGGAGTGTCTTGCCATCAAGTGGGCTTTGGACTCCCTACGATATTTCCACCTAGGTAGGAGGTTTCGCTTGATGTCAGACCACGCTCCCCTTACCTGGATGAGACAAAACAAGCACACCAATGCCAGGGTAATAAGGTGGTTCCTTTCTCTCCAGGAGTTCAATTTCGTGGTAGAGCACAGACCCAGGAGACAACATCAGAATGCCGATGCCCTCTCCCGAGTCCATTGTATGATATCGAGTGGTGCCTCTAATGCGGCGTACACACAATCGTTTTTCATGCCATTTTTTAAACCAACGTTTTTCTCGTCGTTTTTTTCATGTTTCCTCTCAAGCCTGTCTTGCGTACACACGATCATTTTAAAAAACGTTCAAGCAAAGCGCAGTGACGTACAACACGTACGACGGCAATATAAAGGGGAAGTTCCGTTTGGATGGTGCCACCCTTCATGTTAGTAAAGTTTGTTGAGCGACGATTCGCGCTTTTCAGCCTCCTGCTTTTCAGTCCGTTACAGCGTGACGAATGTGCTATCTCCATTACAAATGCTAGTTTTACCAGAACGTGCGCTCCCGTCTCATACTTGATTCTGAGCATGCGCGTTTTTTCACCTCGTCAAAGCATACACACCATCGTTTTTCACGTCGTTAAAAAAAACGACATGAAAAACGACGTGAAAAAATAGAGCATGTTCGAAATTTTTATTGGCCGTTTTTCACGTCGTTAAAAATGCTCTGGAGCATACACACGATCGGTTTTAATGCCCATTTTTAAAAATGGCATTTTTAACGGCATGAAAAACGATCGTGTGTATGGGGCATTACACCTCCGCGTTGAGGCAGAGGGGGGGATATGTACAGGACGCCAAGGTTGGGTCCTGGAGGGGTGCTATATAGCACCAATATTTGGGTTGTGGTCCCTTTAAGGAGTGGTGATGGTGTTCAGGAGGTCACCCAGAATGGGTGAGGAATTCCCGGCAAAAGAAGTAGCTCACAGTCCTCTTTGTCTTGATAGAGAGTTATTTGGGGCCCGGAATTTCGGAGGCTCTAAAGTGATATTCAGGTGGGATAGAGCCTCCACTCCTGACCACTGGGAGTCAGCACACAGGGGGTTAAAGGGTTAAAGGCTTGCAGGAAACAGCTCATAAAACAGGAAGTGGTACAAGAGGTGTTGTGAAAGGAGTATGGGGATTGCACCTGTGAAGATGAGCTGTGTGTCTGCTGGGAGCTTTTAAGGATTCAGCAAGGGCTCTGGAAGTTCTGGGGCGAAGACCCCTCTACAAAAACTGTATGTGCCTTTTCTTTAATTTGTTTTGTGCTGAAGACAAGCAGGACTTTACTTTATGCTGGAGATAAGCGGACTTTGTTTTTATATTTTTCCTGTGTGCTGAATTAAGCTTTATTTTTGGTTTATTTACAAATAAAAGCCTTTTTGTTCAAGTTCAATGGTTTATCCACTTGGTCCCGTGGAGCTATAATCCCCAAAAGTTTACACAGGTTATAGACACTCTTACTTCTAAATTTAAGTCTGAAGTGACCCTCAGAAGATCGTCCAAGTTGCCCATGATAGCGAAGTCACGCTGTCTTAGTAGGGCCAGAATCGGGGCTAACACCTTGGTGAACACCCTTGGTGCCGATGCCAGGCCAAAGGGGAGAGTCACCCTTGGTAGTGATCTTCCCCAGCCGCCAACGCAGACATCTCTGATGCCTGGTGCATATGGAGACATGCAAGTATGCGTCCTTGATGATCAAGGATGCCGGAAAATCCCCTGGATGGAGGGGAGCGCAACAGGGCGAGCCAACCCCTTTCCGGAAGCTTTGTACTTTCACAAAGCAGTTGAGGGTCCTGAGATCCAAGACAGGACAAACCCCCTCCTTCTTCAGCACTACGACCAGATTTGAGTAGGACCCCTGAACCCGTTCCTGTACTAAGACAGGAAGGCCCATCCTGCGTATCAGCAGGCCTTGGACCGCCCCATGTAAGGCTTCCCGACAAGGGGGAAAAAAATCTGTTCGGTAGGCAAGCAAGGTTGGGCTTGCAAACCCAGGGATGCTTCTGTCCCTCAGCAGGCGCTTTATCGGCCTGGGGTCATTTACTTGCCACACTAGGCAGACGAAAGAACCGCTTGTGCGCGGTGAAGGAGGGCCCTAGCCTATGGTGTGGCTCCTTACCTTTTTTGGATTGCAGAAGCGATGTGCTCTTACTTCCTGTGGCATCTTAAAAGATGTCATCCAGAGAGGCCCCAAAAGTCTGTCGCCTTAAAAGGGCAGATCCAACAGGGTCTTCTAGGAAGATTGGTCCGCAGACCAGCACCTTAGCCAGATCAGGCGGCGTAATGTCACTGCATAAACGGAGGCTCAAGACAGCAAGGGAATAATATCCATGTCTGACTCCCAGACAGACTCAAGGCCCTGTACCAACTGGTCGCCCAGAGTTACCTCATTAGGAGGAGTATTCAGTCAGTGTCTGAGCCATCAGAAAAACCCCAGCCAATGCTGGACGTACCGCTGAGCCCCCCACTGTGTATAGGTAGCGAGTGTCCCTGAAGACAGGAGCCCCTTCCACTGGAATCGTGGTAATTTGTTAAGTCTGGACACAGGGGGGTCCACTATCGGGGGAGAGGTCCATTTTTTCAGGAACTCTCCTCAAGGGGTACCGAACCGCCCCAAAATTTTTGGGGCTGCAAAAAACCCTCAGTGAGTCTTCCCACTCCTTGTACAAGAGCTTATTAAGATAAGACACACAAGGAAACACCTTAGCAGTGCGGGCCGGTTTAGGGAACCCAAAGGGGTTCGCCTGCTTTAGCAGCATTCTCCCATTTTAGCGTATCCCGCATTGCCGTGATAAGGTCAGATACCAAAGCCTTTTTACGTGCTGACCTGGACTTGGAGTCATTCTTACTGTCCGACCGGTCACGGTCTGCAGTCTCTGATGCATCAGAATCCGGGCCATGAGCCACAGCCGGGCCTGGTTCTGCATCAGAATTATCCCCAGAAGATGGCGGGGGACGGGGGCGATTTCCAACCCCCATGTTCCCATGCGCCGCTTTTACCTTGGCAACACAGCCTCCAGGGGCACCAGCTGCCAACTCAGGTGTTTCAGGGGAAAAAAACGTCTGGTTCAGACGCCATGCTGACCCACGCGCTGTCACCCACAGGGACTCCAGGCAAGGTATCAATAGGCCACCCTCCTAGCTGCTACAGAGATGCAGATCTCCCAGAGGACTCACCACCCTTGGAACGGTACCACTATTGCTGTCTGTGTCAGTCTGATTCTCATCAGCGTTCCCTATGTGAATTTGTGCCAATGAAATGCACCCTAGAGGCCGAAGACTTCCACAAAATGGGCGCCAAGCGGCCGTATTGAAAACAATGTGGGCCCTAAGAAAATGGCCGCTGAGCTGACAGTAGAGGCAAAAAACGACCGCGGGCCACAAAAAGATGGCCGCCGGGCGGCGGTAATTACATACAGGCAAAAACCACAAGAAACATGGTCGCCGAACAGTCGATAGAGGCCAAAGCGGGCGCAAACCACAAGTAAATGGCCACTGAGCAGCGATATATACATATTGTCGCGAACCACAAGAAAATGGCCGCCGGACAGTCACTAGAGGCCAACAGGCATGGACCACCCCAAAATGGCCGCTGACAGCATGGAGGGAGAAAGGCGCGCACACACAGGTAAGCAAAATGACATTTTTTAAACGACAGCTACAGCACAGCCCCGCTCCAGATGGAGCCCCCCAGGTGACCCCCAGCACCCAGCAACCTTAGCTCAGAGCTCAGGGAGGAGGGAATGCAGGGAGAGAGGAAAGAAAGGGGCCACAACCACTTACTTGATCTCTCCAGGAATGTCCAGCCAAGTCACCCTGCCGAAGCAGGGGATCTACTTACCTTTCCTGCGTGGATCATGCTGGAAGACATTCCGGACAGATCATCATCCACGCACGGAGGTGACTGTCAGCCAGGCATGCTGTGATCGAACCCTAGGGAATGATTGTATGCATGCCCTGGAGAGCGAGCTCACCGGACAGGCTACTGCGACTCGGCCGTAAGGTCAGCCGAAGCTGAGCGGTCTGATGCAAGCCCTGAAGTGTAGGCTCACTGGCCAACCGTAGAGCGACAGGCATGTCGTGGAAAACCGAGCACGTAGCTAGGGTCGGCACACGCTCGATGGCCGAAACTTGGGGGACTACAAGGACCAAGGATCCAGCCTGTCACCCAGTCAGCAGTTAATCGAAGATTGCAGGAAACAAAAAAAATAAACGTAGACAAGTGGGCCCGAAGGGAGCCAGGTCCTTTTCCTTGCTAGACAGAAAAAAACTGATCTGCGAGGTGCAGAGAGAGGGATTATACCCAGAGGGTCCACCCCCTGGGTGGTGCTGTAGAAGGTGTGATGTAACACTTTTTACAAGTTTTTTCTGCCTAGTCACTCCTAAAGATAGGATAATGAAAGAGTAATCTTGTTTAAAATTACCATATTGCTTTGCTTTCAAAGCACTTTTAAGGACAAAGATTCCAATGGGCAGGAGCGGTTTGTGAGCACAGTACACAATGATCCCAACCAGTCCCAACAGATCCTGCTTGCAGTACTTTTTTTCCCCTCCCACAAGCGCACCACCCCAGTGTGAAAAGGCCCACTGGAAGGAATGGTAGGCGGGTTTCATGCACTATTTACACCTCTAAAGCACCGTAAAACCATTACATTGTGAAAGGGGTCTAAGGCAGCTAGCTACATCAATCCCCCCCCCCCCACAAAGAAAAAGGGACAAATATAAAAAGGACTTACGCGTTGCCACAGCTCTGTCGGGAGCTCTCTCCTCAGCCCCCTCCCCCTCTTCATCGGACCTTATATCTAAACAAAAACAAAATACCAAAAATGAAGCATGACAGCACATTGCTACATTTCAAACCCCCCCCCCCCAAATAAAATGCAACATTGGTCTGCTGTTCCCTATATTATTGAACATATCAGACAAGATCACTCCCTTCTCTTGTCCACCACTGACACTCCTGGCTCCTTGTCAGCACTTGTTCACATGTGAATTTAAGCGCTGGTTCACACCTCACTTCTCTTCTGCTGTCATTACAATGTTAATGACACCCCCATAACGGTTCGCAGATTGCAATCCAAACTGTGTATTCGTACCTAAATATTATTGCATGAGTGAGAACACCCATGCAATCTGCTTCCAGTGCATTAAAACAAGTAGGTCCGGCATCTTTTTCTCTGCTAAGCCAATGCAAGTTCAGCCATACAACTGTATGGCTGAACTTGCATTGCTCAGACATTGCATGTGATTGGCACCTGTGGTGTTGGTGCAAATCACATACAATGTCTGAGATTGCACTAGTCTGAACCTCAGTTTAAAGCAGAGGTTCGCCCAAAAATACATAAATAAACGTCAGCAGCAAAAAATACTGCAGCTGCTGACTTTTAATATATGGACACTTACCTGTCCAGGGCGCCCGCCATGTTGGCGCCCAAAGCCAATATGTCGCTCGGCTCTCGGGAGCTGCCGCCCACATCTTCGGTAAGGTAATCAGGAAGTGAAGCCTTGCGGCTTCACTTCCTGGTTCCCTGCTGCACTATCCCACAGGTTCCTGCTGTGTTATGGGACCTGTGTGTCTCCCAGAAGACAGTGGGGGGGAGGAATATGCGCCTGATGTGGTGTAGGTCAACTCGATCACTGAAGTGATCTATGGCCGGAAGTGGGAGCAAGGTGCCAAATGTGACACCAGAGGGGGGGAGGATTCCAAAAAGCGGAAGTTCCATTTTTGGGTGGAACTCTGCTTTAAGCACTAAAACCCTGAAGGACAAAATTCCATAAGCCTTAGCCAACAACTTGAACATCTACCCCTAAACACAGACATACACCACTTTTAAGAACACAATTGAGTTATTTATTAAAGCTGGAAAGCGCTAAATCAGGCTCACTTCTGCATATAAACCAATGAGCTTCTAACCCCAGCTTGTTCAATTAAGCCTGGTAATAAAACCTGGAAGCTCATTGGTTTATATGCAGAAGTGAGCCTGATTTTGCCCTCTCCAGCAATAGTAAATAAACACCATTGTGTGCTTAAAAGTGGGGTATGCCTGTAACCTACAAACATACTGTTGTCCATTAATGTGTAAAAAGGTACTTACCGATAACAGGTGGCTTTTCCCGGCCCTCAGCCTCTGCTCATCCTGATTCTTCTCCTCCTCCTCCTGGAGCGGCTGGCTCGTTGATGGACTTCCAGCTACATAAATAAAGAGCAACACACAAACACATTTCACACAACTAACCAAATATTTGAGCCACTTTTACAACAATACACTAAGGTGTTTATTTACTAAAGCTGGAGAGTGCAAAATCTGGCTCACTTCTGCATAGAAACCAATCTTCTTCCATGTTTTCTTGCTAAAGCTTATTTGAACAAGCTGAGATGAGAAGATGATTGGTTTCTATGCAGAAGTGAGCTTATTTTGCACTCTCCAACTTTAGGTAAAAAATGTTTTTAACATTCCAACGTACATGTTTCCTCTGGGGAGGCCTGTGGCTTCAGCTCTGCCCCTGCCCCTCCTGTCTCCCCCACCTTGACACCAGAATCACCAGCTATATAAAGAAACACAAAAAAACATTTTAAAACCATTGCAAGTTTCTATTTTACTCTCCCCTCAAAAAGACAAATGTTTGACTAACCAGGTCAGAGAAATGCTTGAGCCTCCAAAAACACCTAGACTCCACTTTTTGGAACACCTGCTGGCTTTTCTTGCCCCTGTGGGCATTTATACATGCTTGTTCACTATGTAAAAAAAAAATTTGGCCAGACCCTAGACTTGCAGCTAGGGAACAAACCATGCTCACTCCGCACTGGCTGTGTTGTAGGCCATGAGGAGCACAAAAGCAAAGAGCCATTCCTCTCAAACATTGCTGGATCATGCGAACTCTCTGCCTCTGGTAATGTTTTTGTGTCTCTACCGGTTGACGTGGTTCCAATAAACGCAGAATGCACTGTGCAGCGCTCAGTGCATTGCAGGTTGTTTGTCGGGGTGAACACCCAGCAAACAACCCTGCAAATTTGTGTGTTTGGGGAACAGCCAAACAGGCAAATCTTTGGCCACAACTCATGCTCAGGCCATCCAGATTGGGGACATCAATGCAGAGACGGCATGCCAAATCCTTCCCTAAACGAATGCCTAGTACACACGTTTGGTTTTCCCGGCGGTAAAAAATTCCGCTGGGAAAACCGGGGGGGGGGGGGGGGCGAAAAACTGCTCGTTAGCTTTCCCCCTGTACACACCAGAGGTTTTCCCATCAGGAAAACTGTGGTGAGAGCTTTGGTCGGGAAACCCGACCGTGTGCATGCTCCATCGCAGTGTTTGCCATAGGAAATCTGCCGTGAAAAAGGCCGCCGGGATTCCTGGCGGAAAAACTGCGATGAAGCATACACACGGCCAGTTTTCCCAGCCAAAATCTCTCATGGCAGGTTTCCTGCCAGGAAAACTGGTCGTGTGTACGAGGCATAACAGTTTGGCAAGTAAACCAACTGGCCCTACATACAAACTCAATCAAGTGCAAGCAACTTACACTGATTTGGAGAGTTTTCAGCCTGCTGGTCCTGCTGTTCCTGCTGGTCCTGCTTCTCATCATCCTCCTGATCTGGGTCCTCTACAGCAGTGTTTCTCAAGTCCAGTCCTCAAGGCGCCCCAACAGGTCATGTTTTCAGGATTTCCCTCAGATGAACTGGCTGTGGTAATTACTAAGGCAGTAAAACTGATCAAATCACCTGTGCAAAATAATGGGAAGCCTGGAAACATGACCTGTTGGGGCGCCTTGAGGACTGGAGTTGAGAAACACTGCTCTACAGAAAGAGATGAGACATTTTTAATATACATCAAGATAGAGAGAGATATAGATCAAAACACACCAGGCTGATCAAATAGTGCTTACCATGAATAATTAGGAGGGGCCGGTAATTGGGTGCCCCTGCAGCCAAAAATTTGAGGCAGGCAGTCCTTCTGCCCTCGGGGGATATGGTCAAAACGACCTGCGGCTGTCTGCGACCGGCTGTGGCTAGGACAAGAGAAAAAACACAAAAGATCTACAACTGGCACACCCAGGGTAAACAACATTTCCTTTTACTCAAAATCAACACCCCAAATTCACCCGCAAAGTTACTACACCAGACTTCCTAATAAAGATCATTTGCAAACACCTTTTGAGTATCTTGACTTACCAGAGATTTTCAGGCAGACGGTTCTGAGGAACTTCTCCCTCCGCCTTTTGAGATCCGACCAACAGTGCTGAACCTGCAGCACTGTTGGTCGGTGCTGAAACGTCTGCCCCAGCCGGTGGCGGACATGCCGCATTATCCCCCTTTTGGCAGCGTTGGACTGCCTGCTGTCGTAATTTTTTAACAATAGGATCTGTGGGGGGAACAAGGAAAGAAATTATAATTTCAACACAAGACAAGCAAATACAAAATGTCAAACCCAAACCATGAACACAATCTTGCTTTTGTTCTCTATACATACATACACATTTGTACTGTATGTGTGTGTGTGTGTGTATATATATATATATATATATATATATATATATATATATATATATATATATATATTGTGACAGCAGGAAGGTAAAGTCACCTGGTTGCATCCAGGGGGGTAGATATATTTCGCCCAGATTCAGGCTTTACGCCGACTTATACAACTAGGTGGAGAGTTGTATAAGGCTAGTGGGCTCATGGATGACTCATACCTCTAGGGAGAGTGTGGGGCGTCGTACAGACAGGGAGTTGATGAGGCCAGGGGAAGCTTGTCAGCTCATTTAGGCCTCTATAAAAACTCCCAGCTTCATTAGATGTTAGCTCATGCCTGGAACCAGACCTGTGTGGACTGTCTAGGGAGAGTGAACCCCTGTGCGGTGAGGCAAAGCCTGTGTGGCTATTTGTTTGGACTTTAACTAAACCAGGGACTTAGGGACTAGGACAGCACTAGGCTGATCCCAGTTGTTAGTTAGGAAACCTGTATGTTTAGTCAGAGGTCAACTTGACCAGGATTTATTTTGGTTATGTTTCTTTTGCTTTGCTGTGTTTTGTCACTGTAAATAGAAAATAAACCGCACCTTTTTTTGATTTTGAAAACCACAACCTCCGTTTGCTGGGCCTGTTTTGTGTGGGGAGCCCATCCCGGGGGTCACACACACCCGCTGCCGAGCTAACCCCCTCACAGTTGGTGGAGAACCAGTGGCAGTTTTTTAAGCCAGCATGGAGGAGATACTGAAGCAGCTGGCTCTAGCAAATGCCAATCAACAGCAGACAAATGCAGGTTTGCAAAGGAGCCTTGCAGCCCAGCAGCAGACAAACGCAACTTTGCAACAGAGTCTGGAGGCTCAGCAACGAGCCCAGCAGCAATCTGAGGCCCGCTTCATAGACCTGTTGCAGAAGCAAGAGCAGAGACTACAACAACAGATGGAAGCAGTAATGCAGCAACGTCCGCAGACCAGTGAGGAAAGCCGTCCCACTAATACCGCGTCCTTTGGGGTGAGTCGTTTATTGACAAAAATGACTGGAGAGGATGATCCAGAGGTATTTTTGACCACATTTGAAAGGACCGCTGAAAGAGAAAAGTGGCCTGAGGAGCAGTGGGCTGGACTGGTGGCTCCTCTGTTAACTGGTGAATCGCAGAAAGCTTACTATGACCTAGAGCCTAAGCAAGCAAAAGACTATGTGATGCTAAAAGCTGAAATATTGGCAAGGCTGGGTGTCACCCAGGCTGTCCGGGCTCAGCGTGTGCATAACTGGACTTTCCAGCTTGGAAAACCCCCCAGGTCTCAAATGTATGATCTCATTCACCTGAGCAGAAAGTGGCTACAGCCAGAGACTTTGTCCGCACCAAAGATTGTGGAACGTGTTGTAATGGATCGGTTTTTGAGAGCTCTTCCTACTGCCATCCAAAAGTGGGTAAGCCATGGAGACCCAGAGACGGCCGATGGTCTTGTGGATCGTGTGGAGAAATACTTGGCTACAGAGAACCTGACGGCCTCTTCCAGAGACACTCGGACTTTCCACCCTAAGACCAGACCATCCCCAGGGGCGGATAAGAGGATTCCAAGGGGTGAGGGTGGAGAGAGTGAGAGGGTGGGAGCTCTACCCCAAGTTTGGCGAGAACAGCCTGGGAAATCAGCGGCTCAAGAGGCGGCAAGAAGGATCGTTTGCTACCGCTGCCGGCAAGCGGGACATATTGCAGCCAATTGCCCGGTTGTGGAGGAACCCATGCAGTGTGACTTTCTGACGGGCAGACGTCAGTCGCTGTGTGCGACAGTCGCATGCACTGCCATTCGAGGAACTGAGAAACATTTATGCAAAATGTGTGTTAATGGTAGAAATGTTGTGGTATTGCTGGATTCAGGTAGCCTTGTGACCCTGATAAAGGCTGAGTTAGTTAAAACAGAGGTCTCTGGGAATAGCAAGGTAGCTGTTATTTGTGTGCATGGGGACACCCGAGAGTATCCAGTGACTACAGTGTGTTTCGAGACCCCCAAAGGTACCCTCTCTCATCCAGTGGGCTTAGTATCTCAGTTACCGCATGACGCCATTGTGGGAAGGGATTTTCCGAAGTTCTGGGAACTGTGGGATGATCCTGAGCCCCTCACTGGTGCCCCTATGTACCAGGAATGTGATAGCCAGAACTCCCCTGAGAGTGGTGAGGACTCTCCGGAATTTCCCTTATCAGTATTGGCAGGGGAGACTCAAGAAACTGGAGAGGAGCCCACCTCCTCAGACGAAAACCTACCGTCTGTGGAGTTTTCTGATCTTGAGGTTCACAGGGAAAACTTTGCCACAGAACAGTTGAAAGACCCCGCCCTAATAAAGGCACGGGAAAACGTAGTGAAAATAGATGGCGAGTTAGTGAACCCAGATAATACCTGCACTTACCCATACTTCAGCGTAGAGAAGGACCTACTGTATCGGGTGGCAAAAAGGGCAGAAGAAACCGTTGAGCAGCTTGTGGTGCCCAAACCTTACAGGAAGTTGGTGTTGGAGTTGGCCCATGGGCACATTCTTGGAGGTCATCTGGGGACAGAGAAAACCCGAGAGAGGGTATTACAGAGATTCTATTGGCCGGGGGTGATGAAGGACGTAGAAAATTATTGTTCCTCCTGCCCTGTGTGTCAGAGGTTGGCCCCGATGCCACATTTCCGTAGCCCGCTGGTCCCTCTACCCATCATTGAGGTCCCGTTTGAGAGGATCGCCATGGATTTGGTAGGTCCTATAATCAAGTCCGCTAGGGGGCACCAGTACATATTAGTTATAATGGACTATGCCACCCGTTATCCAGAAGCGATCCCTCTCCGAAACACCTCGGCCAAAACCATAGCCAAAGAGCTATCTCTTGTTTTTAGCCGGGTGGGTATTTGTAAAGAACTGCTTACAGACCAAGGTACACCCTTTATGTCCCGGGTTATGAAAGAGCTGTGTAAATTGTTCAAAGTGACGCAATTGCGTACGTCTGTGTATCACCCCCAAACCGATGGGCTGGTTGAAAGATTCAACAAAACCCTAAAACAAATGTTGAAGAAAGTGGTGGATAGAGATGGAAAGGATTGGGACTGTTTACTTCCTTATTTGATGTTTGCTATTAGGGAGGTGCCCCAATCCTCTACGGGATTCTCCCCCTTTGAGTTACTGTATGGGAGACACCCAAGAGGGCTGTTGGATATTGCCAAGGAAACTTGGGAAAGTGAGAGTTCTCCCCACAGGAGTGTGATTGAGCATGTCGCCCTGATGCAAGATCGAATTGCACAGGTAATGCCCATCGTGAAGGAACATTTGGCCCAAGCGCAGTTGGCACAGCAGAGAGTGTACAACCGTGGAGCCAAGACCCGTACCTTTTCCCCGGGGGATAGGATATTGGTACTTGTCCCTACGGTTGAAAGTAAATTCCTTGCCAAATGGCAAGGCCCCTACGAGATAATGGAAAAAGTGAGCGAAGTGAATTACAAGGTCAGACAACCAGGAAGGCGAAAGCCCGAACAGATCTATCACGTTAATCTGTTGAAAGCCTGGAGGGATAGAGAGTCCCTAGTCGCAGACACTTGGTCACCAGCTCAAACTGGTTGCATGATTCCTGAGGTTGGAATAGCAGCCACCTTGTCACAACCCCAACAACAGGAGGTTAAGGAGTTTGTGCTTCGCAACAAGGAGGTATTCTCTGAGCTGCCGGGACAAACATCTGGGGTAGAGCATGACATCATTACCCCGCCCGGTGAAAGGGTGAAGTTAAAACCCTATCGGATCCCAGAGGCTCGACGGGAGGCAATACGGGAGGAAGTACAGAAAATGCTGAACTTAGGGGTGATAGAGGAGTCCCAAAGTGATTGGTCTAGTCCCATCGTGTTGGTGCCTAAACCGGATGGGAGCTGGCGGTTTTGTAACGATTTTCGTCAGTTGAACAAAGTTACAAAATTTGACACCTACCCCATGCCACGTATAGATGAGTTGATCGACCGGCTGGGAACAGCCCGATACATGACGACTCTTGACCTCACAAAAGGGTATTGGCAAATCCCCCTGGCCAAGTCGGCCAAAGAGAAAACCGCATTTGTAACCCCAGACGGGGCGTTCCAATATAAAAGAATGCCGTTCGGGTTACAGAATGCGCCGGCCACATTCCAGCGGAAAATGGACCAGATGCTGAGGCCCCATCGGAAGTATGCTGCGGCTTACCTGGATGACGTAATTGTCCATAGCACAGATTGGGCCTCACATCTGCCAAAAGTGCAAGCAGTCCTGGACTCTGTTCGGGAAGCGGGGTTTACGGCTAACCCCAAGAAGTGTACCATTGGGCAGGAGGAGGCCAAATATCTTGGGTACACCATTGGGAGGGGAGTAATAAAACCCCAACTCAACAAAGTCGAGGCCATCCAGAGTTGGCCACGTCCCAACAGCAAGAAGCAGGTACGAGCCTTTCTGGGAATCGCTGGGTATTATCGGCGATTCATTCCCCACTTTGCTTCTAAGGCTGTGCCCCTAACCAACCTGACGAAGGGGAAAGGGTCGGTCATGATTAAATGGACCCCCGAGGCTGAGGCAGCATTCCAATTCTTGAAACAAGCCTTATGTAGCCAGCCAGTGTTGTACTCACCCGACTTCTCTAAAGACTTTGTCGTACAAAGTGATGCGTCAGATGTGGGGTTAGGAGCAGTATTGTCCCAGGTCTGGAACGGGGAAGAGCACCCAGTCATTTACCTCAGCAGGAAGTTGAAGTCCCATGAGGTAAATTACGCCACCGTTGAAAAGGAGTGTTTAGCGGTGAAGTGGGCTCTAGATTCCCTTCGGTACTACCTGCTAGGTAGGCACTTTGACATGGTTACGGATCACGCTCCGTTAAAGTGGATGGCTCAAAACAAGGAAACAAATAGAAGAGTGAATAGGTGGTTCCTGGCCCTCCAGGAATTCAACTTCACAGTAAAGCATCGCCCTGGCGTTCAAATGGGGAATGTGGATGCTTTGTCTCGAGTACATGAATGCCTGATTGCTGGTGTTCCAACCCCGAGGTTAAAACAAGAGGGGGGGTATGTGACAGCAGGAAGGTAAAGTCACCTGGTTGCATCCAGGGGGGTAGATATATTTCGCCCAGATTCAGGCTTTACGCCGACTTATACAACTAGGTGGAGAGTTGTATAAGGCTAGTGGGCTCATGGATGACTCATACCTCTAGGGAGAGTGTGGGGCGTCGTACAGACAGGGAGTTGATGAGGCCAGGGGAAGCTTGTCAGCTCATTTAGGCCTCTATAAAAACTCCCAGCTTCATTAGATGTTAGCTCATGCCTGGAACCAGACCTGTGTGGACTGTCTAGGGAGAGTGAACCCCTGTGCGGTGAGGCAAAGCCTGTGTGGCTATTTGTTTGGACTTTAACTAAACCAGGGACTTAGGGACTAGGACAGCACTAGGCTGATCCCAGTTGTTAGTTAGGAAACCTGTATGTTTAGTCAGAGGTCAACTTGACCAGGATTTATTTTGGTTATGTTTCTTTTGCTTTGCTGTGTTTTGTCACTGTAAATAGAAAATAAACCGCACCTTTTTTTGATTTTGAAAACCACAACCTCCGTTTGCTGGGCCTGTTTTGTGTGGGGAGCCCATCCCGGGGGTCACACACACCCGCTGCCGAGCTAACCCCCTCACAATATATATATATATATATATACATATACACACACATACAGGGCTTTTTTTCAGCGGGAATGTGGGGGAACGCAGTTCCGACACCTCCTGGACTGATTGTATGTAATGAAACCAAATACAAAAAAATTCCGCGCCGCCTAGTGGAATAGCAGCTCACACAACCAGTTGAAAATGGTGAGAACAAACAAAAAAGTGTGGCGCTAAACTAAATGAGGACTGCACATTGATCAAGTGCAGTATAAACAGTGATATGTGATTAAACAATCAACATGACATCTAACACAGATATGTGAAAATGTTCAGATAATCCACCGTGATGAAAATTAAATCAAACAATCCACCGTGATGAGAATTATATAACATTGAAAATCATCAAAAAAATACCGTCACATACATTACATACATTAAATGACAATATAATAAATGAATATTAAAATGGTGAATGACAATCAAAATAATAGTGCTCCCAAAAAAACTTGACGTGAAGTGACCACCACCAATCGATTGTAGAAAAGGCTTACCGGAGAGAGTGGACCCCAAAAACATACGTTCAAAGGGTCAACCAGGCAAGGGTAAGCCACTGTGAACAGCAAATCCTCAGCAACAATTCAAACGGGAACCACAAGCTTCAATCCAGGATGGAAAAAAGTAATCGCTCCTGTCCGAATGTGCGATGAAACTTACGGACAGTGTCCGATTGGGACCAGGTAGTGTTACCAGATGAGTTGCAAAAAAGTAAAGGAAAGAAAAGGCACATAGCGTGATACTGTATAAAAGGGTAATTTAATGTAGGTAGGAACACTTACATTTAAAAGAGTATAACAGCGCTTGTCAAATAGTCAAAAATGGCAACAGTAAGGTCTCCCGACGCGTTTCGCATCCTAATGCATCATCTGGACTGATTGTATGTAATGGCAAGGGGTGCTGGGGTGTGCTGTAGGGTATTGATGCTCACTGCTGGCGGATCTATTCTAGCTGGAGGGGATCTATTTTTGCAGGGGGGTCTATTGTTGCTGAGAAGGTCTAGTGTTGCTGGTGGGGGACCTATTGTTGCTGGGGGGTCAGTTGTTGCTGAAGGAGATCTACTGTTGGGGGAGGGGTCTATTGTTGATGGCTGCCAGAGAGTCTATTAATGCTGGCTGTGCGGAGATCTGTTGATGCTGCCGGGAGTCTATTGTTGCTGGGGGGGAAATTTTGTTGTGGGTGGTCCATTGTTAGGGGGATCTATTGTCGCTGGCTGAAGGGGATCTATTTTACTACTTTTCTTGATTAGAGTTGAGCGGACACCTGGAAGTTCGGGTTCGACGGGTTCGGCCGAACTTCGGAAAAATTTTTTGAGTTCGGGACCGAACTTGACCCGAACTTGACCCCATTGAAGTCAATGGGGACCCGAACTTCTGAGGACTATTCACGCTTGTTTCCCGTGCTTAGAACTGTCCCGGCACAAAGTGTAATTTCTGAAGGAAAAAAAGTCATTTAAAACTCACTCGCGGCTATAATGAATTGTCGGCTCCCGGCAATACATAGAAAAGTCATTGATAAAAAAAAAAAAAAAAACGTGGGGGTTCCCCCAAATTCAATTACCAGGCCCTTCAGGTCTGGTATGGATATTAAGGGGAACCCTGCCGCAAATTTTAAAAAAAAATGCGTGCGGTTCCCCCAAATATCCATACCAGGCCCTTCAGGTCTGGTATGGATTTTAAGGGGAACTCCACCCCAAATTTAGAAAAAAAAATGGCGTGGAGTACTCCCAAAAATCCAGACCAGACCCTTTATCCGAGCACGCAACCTGGCAGGCTGCAGGAAAAGAGGGGGGACGAGAGAGCGCCCCCCCTCCTGAACCGCACCAGGCCACATGCCCTCAACATGGGGAGGATGTGCCCATGTTGATGGGGACAAGGGCCTCATCCCCACAACCCTTGCCCAGTGGTTGTGGGGGTCTGTGGGCAGGGGGCTTATCAGAATCTGGAAGACCCCTTTAACAAAGGGGGCCCCCAGATCCCGGCCCCCCCTATGTGAATTGGTAATGGGGTACATTTTACCCCTACCATTTCACAAAGAAAGTGTAACAAATTGTAAAAAAAAATACACAGACACCGTTGGTAAAGTCCTTTTTTAAAAAAAATAAATAAATTAAAAAAACATTCCAGCGATGAAATCCAGTGTCCCACGGCGATCCAATGTCCAGCGCTGTCCACACGAAACGTCATTGGCTGAGCCTGAGCGGACCTGATGAGAAACTTCCTCCGCAGTGTAATAAATGAATAGACCCGCCCCTTCTAAAGTTCCCCATCAGGTCCGCTCAGCCAATGACGTAGGTGTAAGGTTGAGGACCTGATGCGGAACGTGAGAAGGGGCGGGTCTATTCATTTATTATACTGGAGGAAGTTCCCCATCAGGTCCACTCATCCAATGACGTAGGCGGGGTTTGACATACGAGGGGGCGGACCTGATGGGGAGCTTCCTCCACAGTGTAATACATGGACATCGGGATCGCCGCGGGACACTGGATTTCATCGCTGGAATGTTTTTTTCTTATTTTTTTATTTTTTATTTTTAATAAAGGACTTTCCCAACAGTGTCTGTGTATTTTTTTTACAATTTTTTACACTTTCTTTGTGAAATGGTAGGGGTACAATGTACCCCATTACCAATTCACATAGGGGGGGCCGGGATCTGGGGGTCCCCTTTGTTAAAGGGGTCTTCCAGATTCCGATAAGCCCCCCGCCCGCAGACCCCCACAACCACCGGGCAAGGGTTGTGGGGATGAGGCCCTTGTCCCCATCAACATGGGGACATGGTGCTTTGAGGGGTCATAGTCCCTCAAAGCATCCTCCCCATGTT
Source organism: Rana muscosa (assembly GCA_029206835.1). Lineage (NCBI taxonomy): Eukaryota > Metazoa > Chordata > Amphibia > Anura > Ranidae > Rana > Rana muscosa. Next base: position 23,933,721 of record CM055119.1, read on the forward strand.
GAGGGCATGTGGCCTGGTACGGTTCAGGAGGGGGGGCACTCTCTCGTCCCCGCTCTTTTCCTGTGGCCTGCCAGGTTGCGTGTTCGGATAAAGGGTCTGGTCTTTTGGGGGTACTCCACGCCATTTTTAAAAAAAAATTGGGGTGGAGTTCCCCTTAAAATCCATACCAGACCTGAAGGGCCTGGTATGGATATTTGGGGGAACCGCACACATTTTTTTTTTTATTTGCGGCAGAGTTCCCCTTAATATCCATACCAGACCTGAAGGGCCTGGTAATTGAATTTGAGGGAACCCCCACGCTTTTTTTTTTTTGTATCAATTACTTTTCTATGTATTGCCAGGAGCCGACAATTCATTATAGCCGCGAGTGAGTTTTAAATGACTTTTTTTCCTTCAGAAATGACACTTTGTGCAGGGACAGTTCTAAGCACAGGAAACAAGAGCGACTTTACATGCATATTGCCAAACACCGGACCCGAACCAGAATATACAGTCAATTGTTCTGGTTTGGGTCCGGGACCCAAAAACCCAAAAGTTCGGTACGGACCCGAACTTTACAGTTCGGGTCCGCTCAACCCTATTCTTGATATCATTACCAAATTCCATACAAATTACTTAGCACCACAAAATGATACTTGGTTCTGTATTGGGAGGTGGGTAGGGGCGGTACTGGGAGGTGGGTAGGGGATGGAACCAAAGAATGTAGCTCGGAGTTGGGTAGGGGCGGAGAAAACAAGTGACTCGGAAAAAGTTGTGTGTGTGTGTGTGTGTGTATATATATATATATATATATATATATATATATAGTCATTTCACACACAGTGGATCAAAAAAGTCTACACACACCTAGGAAAATGTGAGCTTTCCAGGATGTCCAAACAGGAGTCAAGTCAGGGATTTATTTACTAAAGGCAAAGTCACTATAGATACAAGTGTGACATGCAAGGAATATTTCCTAAATGCCTTTTTGCTTGTACAGTGGAACCTTGGATTACAAGCCTACAGTGGCGTCACTAGGGTTGGTGTCACCTGGTGCGGTATAACATGGTGTCACCCCCCCCCAATAATTTTTTTCACCCTAATAACACTGCATATATTGGCAACAGTAGTGCCGTTAATAACTATCAATCAACTAGCAAATTTGAATAACAAAATCATATGAAAATAATAGAAATCAAAGCTTAAACTGTTAAAGAACTGTATTTATTTTAACTTTAAACTTTACTGAATTAATAAATAAATAACACAAAAACAGGAACAAATATGAAAGCATTTAGTTAACATCTAAATCAAAACTTTGCTTTTCTAGCCTTGACAGCTGCAAAATTGTGAACAACATCATCAAAATCAATACATTTCGCTAGTTCACTTTCAACTGATAATATTGCAAGATCAGAAAGCCTTGCCTGTCCCATCGTTGAACGCAAATAGTTTTTTATCAGCTTCAACTTTGAAAAGCTCCTCTCGCATGAAGCCACAGACACACAGATTGTCAGAAATATTTTTAGACATAGTGAAAGGGTTGGAAGAGATTCAATGAAGTCCCATTCTGCTATGAAGGTCAAAACTTGTAAAGCCGACCAATCTTTGACTTCTTCTAGGTTGATCTTGGCTGCTTTGAGATGTCTCCTCAGTCTGGGTATTTCCATTAACAGCTCACTCTCAGATATTTCGTCATAAAAAGTGGTCAGTTTTGGAATGGACACCTTTAATGTTTCTTCAGTTTCATATATGAGACTCTTTGCTTGAACAGCCTCAAACATGGCTGCAACTTCCATGATGGCTCTTAATCTGATCTGGAGTTCAGAATGGAAGCGATCAATGCACTCAAGCATTGCCCTCTTGTTCTCGTCTTGTAGACTTATGCCTCCAGCATCACGTGCCTGTTCCCCTGCCATCCTCTTCTTAAACCTGGCTCTTCTCTCTACGGCAATTCCATATTCTTTAGATTTTAAATGTGCCTGCTTAATTGCATGTTCCACTAGGTGACTGCGCTCTTCAAACAGAAAAAGTCTTAGTGACTCTAGCTTTGTCACCACCTTGTCCAGACTTAAGCCTTTGGTCTGCAGGTACTGTTGTGTAACATCAACTTCTTGAAGTACATCACCCCAGAAGTATAGGTAGCACAAAAACGTAAAATCACAGACAGCAGGCAGTAGACATTCTGCTGCTCCTCTTGTGTCCATATTTTCAGAAGGATCACAAAGCGCTTCGATTGCAGACACAAACATATTCAATTTTTCTTTTACTGGCTTAACTGCAGCATGATGAGCACTCCAGCGTGTTGTTGATAATCTTTTCACTGACACTCCAGTATGGTGAATTAACACATCCCATCGATGGGTGGAAGCAGCAAAAAAAGAAAACATTGACTGAAGTGTTCCAAAAAATGTCACACATGAAGCATTCTCAGCAAAAGAGTGCTGACCGCACAAGTTCAGTGAATGGTCCACACAGCCATTAAAAATCGCTTTTTTGTTTTTTTCCCTAATAATGGATTGTACACCTCCATGAATTCCAGCCATAGTAGCAGCATTATCATAACCCTGAGCACGACACATCATCATGTCCAGTCCATCACTCTCTAATTTTTTAAAGATATCCACACTGAGATCAGCAGCTTTTTTCCCCTTTAAAGGGAAAAATCCTAGAAACACTTCTTTTACTTCAACTTTCCTATTCTTGATGTTCACATATCTGATCACTTCGGACATCTGGTCAGTATGTGATATGTCGGGTGTGCTATCAAACATGATTCCAAAGTACTTTGCAGACTTTATGTCCATGACATTGGAATTTAGGAATAGGAAGAATAAGGAGCCGGAGGACACACACCAGGCGCGGCCGTGGCGCTGGAGGTGTTGTTCCAGGCTTCCAGCCCAGCGGGGTGAAATTAATCAATGAATGGGTCAGCTGTAAAAAAAAAAAAAAAAAAAAAATGTAAAAAATTAAAAAAAAATTAAAAAAAAAAATTAAAAAAAAAAAAAAAAAAAAAAAAAAAAAAAGGAGGGTGTCACCCCTCTAGCGGGTGTCACCCGGGGGCGGACCGCACCCCCCGCACCCCCCTAGCAACGCCTCTGCAAGCCTAATCCGTTCCAGGAGAATGCTTGTAATCCAAAGCACTCACCTATTAAAGCTTGTTTCCCCCATAGAAGTCAATGGAAACGAATATAATTGTTTCCACATTCACTTATATTGCATGCAATACCGTTTGTGGCCAGAGGTGTGGGGGGGGGCGCCGGAGAGACTTGCAAATACTTTGAAGGGCTCATAAACACATGGAAACAGATATCTTGGTGTGTGTGTATCTCTATATATAGTTTCCTCCAACACTCCAAAGACCTGCTGATAGGTTAATTGGCTTCTGTCTAAAATTGGCCCTAGTATATGAATGCGAGTTAGGGACCTTAGATTGTAAGTTTCTTGAGGGTAGGGACCGATGTGAATGTACAGTACAATGGATATGTAAAGCGCTGCGTAAATTGACGACGCTTTAGAAGTACCTAAAAAATAATAATAATAATAGAGATAGAGATAGATAGACAGACATATATATATATATATATATATATATATATATATATGTCTATGTGTATGTAGCGGGTGTTTGAATTTAAGGGAGGCATCTGGGTGGTAGTCTAACCCAGATGCACAAATTGCTAGGGGATCCGAGACCTTTTTCTGGTTCTTGGAGGACTCTGGTGGTGTGAGGTTCCTTGCGGTCCATGGGTGGCGCTGTTGCCCTGGGCCGGAGCTGAACTCACACGGCAAGACTGTACCTTTTTGTCCTCCCCTGGAGCTGGTACAGCGGGGCGGGGAACCCGCTGTGACGCAAAGGGAGAGGGGATAAAAGGGGTGGACGCCCTTACCACAGGGTTCAGAGTTGAGAGTTCGGAGTGGGAGTCGGAGGACTCGGCCGCACCCAGGCACCTTCAGCTTGGGTGCTGGCGTTCCAGTGCTCCGGGCCTAGGTGCCCTTGGCCTGGCCGGAGCAGAGATGGAGTCCATCCCAGGCACCTTTAGCCTGGGGTGAGGTACTATGGCAGATGCCTGGGGCTCAGTACCTTAGACTGAGTTCCGCGAGGGTGGAGGAATTAGAGGGGGCCCTAACTCCTTGGGTGCCCGTGTCTGAGTTCGTGAGATCTGGTGTGCGGAGCTTCTCTGGAGAGTCCGGCGCAGCATCGCTGGTGACAGAGAGGCCTCCGGTTTCTCCCTTGGACGGATTTCCTTCCCCTGACAGGGGCCGTGCTAGCGAAGGTAATTCATGTTCTACTTCATATAGTCAGTGGCTGTGACCATTAGCCACTGGTGATCTCACAGTGGTTAGCAGGAGAAGGGAAAGGATTGTGCCTCGATCTATTCCCCATTACTACTCAGTAGAAGAAATTGTTTGTTGTTTGCCAAGAAGAATACAACTGAGTTGGACCTATTCACTGTGTGAAACTCTGGTTGCTAGGAGCAAAAGAGTCAGGGACGAAGTACTGGACTTGACTCTAGGACACCTACACAAAACCCAATCTTCTGGCCTTCACCTCTTAGCTATGGAGGACATGGGCCGTGGTGTATCTCATCCCTCCCTCCAGCATTGAGACCCCTAGACGAAGAAATACAAGCCGAGTATGAGAAAGGGGGAGAGGGGTGAGGCCGCTACATATATCTCTATCTATATATCGTAGATATATCTAGATATAGATAGAGATATATACACACACTAAAGCAGGAAGCAATATATACATATGGCCGGAAGTGAATCTGGAAAAAATACATAGGTGTGTGTTGTGAGGCCTAAGCATTTAAACATACACACATGACCCAGACAAACACCAGCCCATGTTAAACTAATTTTTGTAAAACATACTTTTGAAACCAGAATCACCTTGGAAAAGATGGAGCGAGGCATGGTGATGGTGAGATTAAAAAGACCAGAAGAAATAACAACTTCCTGTAGGGGCGTGGTGCAGTAGTGTATTTAGGTTTTGTACTGCCCTAGGCCTGACTAAACTCGTGCACCCCCTAATTTAAATATGACCCTCCCCTTTCTGTCAACGTCACACCCCCTGCTGTTTAAGACCCGTTCTGAAATTTTTGAAGGGGGACACTAGTTCTGAGGGCCTGGGGGGGGGGGGCAATGAATTCCCTTAATTTGCATAGATTTCCTCTCACTTCCTGTTGCTATGGGGCAAAAAGTGAAGGGAAATCTCTGCAATGGGACAGGGATGGTAAAAAATAAACTGACAGGGGCTATAACCCTCCTTTACTCTATCCAAAATGAAAAAAAAAGTGTTGCCTATAGTTCCACTTTAAGCACAAATTTCTGATAATTTTATGGAGAGGACTAAGAAGATATAACCATGCCAATGGTGCAGCAAAAACATATAGCACAGTGAGGAAGGTTTGTGGTCCAGGAAGGACAGTCAAAATTAGAAGCATCGCCCCCCCCCACAGTTGCGGAAGGCCGGCTGCCTGCATACCGGAAGCAGTGCGGCCGCTTCATGGGGGCGCTAGACTAATTTGCCTCTCAGCCCAGTCCGCCCCATAAGACTGGCGCTACACTAACAGTGTAGCGCAAGCCGGCGGGGACTCTTTCCATGCTGCCCCAGGCCTGTATAGGTCTGCCTATTCCAGAAACAGGTGCGCGCCGCTAGTACATACCCACCCGGCCCCCGCGCACGCGTTCATGGTTTGAGGCCTAAGCATTTAGACATACACACATGACCCAGACAAACACCAGCCCATGTTAAAATAATATTTTTAAAAACTTACTTTACAAATTAGAATCATCTCAGCCCTGGAGAACAGCGATCGAGGGATGTTTGCATAGAACCTCCCAGCAGGACTAGCAACTTCATGTATGGCCCATTCCACAAACAGGTGCGCGCCGCCAGTACATACCCATGCGGCTCTCACGCACGCCTGCACACAAGAAAATGGGAGAGACGGAAGAAAGGAAGCCGCTCAGGTGTGGAAGTCCCTGGAATTACCTCCTCCCAGCAACCAAGGGTGCAGGCAAATGCAAATGCAATTGAAGAAAGAAAAGTCTTCTGGACGCAGCACTCCGGTTAAAAAGCCTTTATTCCAAAAAAAGGTTCAGGAAACCAAAACACACTGCACAACACAGCAAACTGATCACATCTGGCTAACGCGTTTCACACTATTAAAGTGCTTACTCATAGCTATGAGTAAGCACTTTAATAAGTAAGCACTTTAATAGTGTGAAACGCGTTAGCCAGATATGATCAGTTTGCTGTGTTGTGCAGTGTGTTTTGGTTTCCTGAACCTTTTTTTGGAATAAAGGCTTTTTAACCGGAGTGCTGCGTCCAGAAGACTTTTCTTTCTTCAATTGCACGCCTGCACACACACGGTGCTCGTGCACATATTTATAGTGAAAAGCAAATGATGCTTTATATTAACCATTTGCTTACTGGGCACTTAAACGCTGTACCCAAATGAAATTTTAGTCATATTTTTTCCCACAAATAGAGCTTTCTTTTGGTGGTATTTGATCACCTCTGCGTTTGTTTGATTTTTTTGCAAAAAAAAAAAAAAGACCAGGTAAACCAAAAAAAATATATATTTTAAAATATTTTGTTATCAAATTTTGAAAAAAGGTAATTTTTCGTCTTCATTAATGTACACTGATGAGACTGCACTGATGGGCACCGATAAGGCGGCAAGAGTGGGCACAGAGGTGGCATTGATAGTTGGCACTGGTGGGCACAGAGAAGTGGCACTGCTAGGTGGCAATGACAGTTGGCAGTGATGGGCACTGATAGGCACCAGTGGTGGGCATTGATAGGTGGCACTGGCAGGGGGTACTGATTGTCACAGATGAGGCAGAGTTGCATCTTCCTCTTCGGGCCTGATGTCCCTTGCACATAAGCCGGTGATTTAGTTTTTTTGGGGCTCACGCTGTCAGCGAAAAAAAAACGATTACCGAACTATTGTTTACATCACGTGATCAGCTGACAGCTGATCACGTGGTAAGGGACAGGGATCGGCCCCTTACTCGGATCTGTGATCACCCGAGTCTCAGTGACTCGGTGACTACAGCACACGCGTGAAGGGGAGGACGTCTATTGACAGACTCCTGGCAATTGAGGACCGCGCTGTGGCCATCGATCAGCTATAGCGCTGATCTCAAGTGGTTAAAATGGGGCTAAATGAGCCATTGACATGCATCACAATTCAACTTAGGAATGTGTCTTTGCAAAATTAAACTAAATTAAATCCTTTCTTATTTTTGCATGGGGATAGAGTGCAGAGGGATCTCTGCACCCCTGCTACGGTGAAGACAACTCCCAATTTTTGGCAGTTTCTCCTTCAATATGATTCACTTCCTGTCACATAGCCACACAGGAAGTGAGGGTAAATCCCTACCAATGCCTTTCCTTGGGGACACACAGGTCAATCTAAATAGTTTCCCCATTATGTAAATTGCACTCCAGCATTTTGCTGGGTACACCCCAAATTATTAGGTAACTTGGACTTTGGGATTTACTAAAGGCAAATCCACTTTGCACTACAAGTGCACTTGCTGGAGATCCGAGGCTGACATGCAAGGAAAAGAACGAAAACCACAATCTTTGCTTCTACATGATTGGATGTTAAAATCACTTGTGCTTCCCCTCAGATTTTCAGCAACTACACTTGTACTGCAGAAAGGATTTGCTTTTAACATTACATAATAATTTGGGGAGTACACAACAAAGTGCTAGAGTGCAAGTTTCAGAATTGGGACACTAGTTAGATTGACCTGTGTGTCCCCAAGGAAAGATTGGTTGGGTTTTACTCTAACTTCCTGTTTGGCTGTGTGACAGGAAGCAAAGCCAATTTTAAGAACAGGGACACAAAGGCCAACCTAAAAAAAATATTCACACTTGATTTCCCTCAAATGCCCACAATTAGAATAGGATTGTCTTGAGCTCTATTTTAGTTCAGCACTTTCCAAGCCTGTCCTCAAGTACCCCCAACAGGCCATGTTTGCAGGTTTACCTTCATCTTGCACAGGTGCTTTAAATCACAATCAATGGCTTTGTATTGTGGACAGCTATTTTGGATCAGATAAATTCACAAAACATGTCCTGTCGGGGGTACTTGAGGACTGAGGCTGAGAACCAATGCAATAAAAAAGGAAATGTAATACTTACCGCTCTGAAATTTTTATTTCATGGTGACTCTCCATGGCAGCATACACACAATTCATGCATATGTTACCATGAAGGCACCAGAAATGTCAATCAAAAATATACAAAATCAATAAAAAATGTGATTTGTCTAAGACATGTCAATCAGCCTAGTTAAGCTGCAGCTGGGAAATTCATTGCATGAAAAGAACACACATAAAAACCAAAAAAAATCGAAACAATTATATTGGTCAAAAAATCAGGACTTTGAAAAAAGCAAGGAAAGCAAAAAAACAGGTATGTTAATTTGAGACACTAACAGAATCAGTTTTTTGAGGTTTGACAATTTTGCATTGGAAAGTAACAGGAGATAAAAGGACATCTATTAAGGATTATAACATTAGTCACACCATCTTGAGAAAGAATTAGCAAAATAATGCAGCACAGACAATTAAATCAAAGAACCTAAAAACGACAAACATCGCCAACATCAATAACATTTCATGTGAAAATATCCCCCATCAAAAATAACACAAAAAAATGTAAGCGTAAAACTTGCTGTAAAACCTGGGCCTAATGCCGCGTACACACGATCACTTTTCTTGTCGGGAAAAATTTCATTTTTTCTCTTGGACGAGAAAAACGTCCGTGTGTAGGCTTTCCAGCATTTTTCCCAATGAGAAAAATGGCGAGAATCACGACGAGAAAAAATAGAACATGCTCTAATTTTTCTCGTCGCGAATCACTGCATTTTTTTCCTCTGCAGTTTTCCCATAGGGAAACACTGCTAGGGAGCCTACACACCGCCGGTTTTCTCAACCAAGAGAAAGCATGTCGTGAAAAACGGCCGTGTGTAGTGACCAAGCCGGTCCTCGTTTTTCCCGTCGGGTTTCACGGCGGTGTTTTCACCGCCGTGAAACTCGATCGTGTGTACACGGCCTGAGGCCTAATGTTCTATTTTTCTTCATTCACTTACTTTTGTTTATGTTCCCTTCCCCTTTCCTACCCTGGTTCCTGACTCCACGCTCCGATCCTGCGATCCGGCTGAGGATGAGGTTGCAGACGGTATCACATGACTCTGTGCTATATATGTTTCAAGGTGAGTGCACCCTGCCCTACCACGATGATTAAGGTTTATCCTACACAGTACTCTATAATTACCCATAACGTCCACGGTTTTAACTCCCCTGTTAAAAGAACCAAGGCCTTCCAGTATTACCACTCGCAACGGGCCGATGTCCTCTTATTGCAGGAAACCCATTTTTCCAAGACCTCAGCGCCTAGATACCTTAATACTAAATACCCACAGTTTTACCTATCCTCTGGCCGGGAAAAAAAAGGAGGGGTGGCGATTTGTTTTTCAAAACGGACCCCTTTCACACCCATAACTATAGTTAAGGGCAAAATTGGTAGATACATCATGGCGGTGGGACGCCAACATGACCAAATGGTCTCTCTTATTTCTTATTATGCCCCGAATACTGGACAGGTAGAGTTCTTTCGTAGGATGCTTAGGATACTGATGCCCAAGATACAGGGACAGGTGGTCCTGGGGGGTGACAGTAATATTCCATTAGATCGGATTATGGATAAATCAGACCCTGTTAAAAATAGGATTTTTATAACAGCTTACCTGTAAAATCCTTTTCTTGGAGTACATCACGGGACACAGAGCGACATAGTCATTACTAATGGGTTATATAGTTACCGTCAGGTGCTGGCACTGGCAACTTCCAAAACCGGAAGTACCCTCCCCTATATAAGCCCCTCCCATCCGGGAGCACCTCAGTTTTGTAGCAAAGCAATAAGTGTCCCCAAAGAGGGGCGGGAGCTCTGTGTCCCGTGATGTACTCCAAGAAAAGGATTTTACAGGTAAGCTGTTATAAAAATCCTATTTTCTTTCTCGTACATCACGGGACACAGAGCGACATAGTCATTACTAATGGGATGTCCTAAAGCAATGCCAAATGAGGGGGGGGATACACCATATATAAGCTGAGCGCTATCAGACATGAGGATCTTTTGCGGCCTGCAACACACTGCGCCCAAAGGCGACATCCTCCTGACTTCTAACGTCCACCTGGTAGAACCTAGTAAACGTGTGTACCGAAGACCATGTTGCGGCCTTACAGATTTGAGCCAGGGAGGCCTGGTGATGCACTGCCCATGAAGTTCCAACTGCTCTCGTGGAGTGTGCCCTAACTTTGAACGGAGGCGGTCTACTTCTCAAGCTATAGGCTTGTATTATGACCTGTCGAATCCACTTGGCTAAAGTAGATTTTGACGCTGCCTGACCCTTTCTGGGGCCTTCCGGCAGAATAAACAAAGTATCCGTTCTGCGAATCTGAGCAGTGGCTTTTAGATAAGCTTTAACTGCTCTTACTACATCCAAAGAATGCAATAACTTTTCCTCTACCGAAGTAGGCTTGGGGAAAAAAGAAGGAAGAACCACATCTTGGTTCAAATGAAAACTCGATACCACCTTAGGAAGAAAGGCTGGATGAGGACGTAACACTACTCTGTCCTTATGGATAACCAGATATGGCTCCTTACAGGACATAGCTGCTAATTCCGATACTCTTTTAGCCGAACAAATGGCTACTAGAAAAATCAATTTCCTGGTGAGAAGCACTAAGGAAATATGCTGTAATGGTTCAAATGGTTGTTTCTGTAGAACCGACAGAACCAAGTTTAGATCCCATGGACATATGGGAATATTAACCGGAGGACTAATACGCATCACTCCTTGTATAAAGGCTTTGACTAGTGAATGCGAAGCCAAGGGCCTTTGAAAAAATATTGACAAGGCCGAAATCTGACCCTTGATAGTACTCAAGGCAAGCTTCCTATCTACAGCCCATTGTAGGAAGTCCAGAATCCTACCTATTACGTATTTACGTGGATGCCATTTCTTGGCTTCACACCAGGCGATGTACGCCTTCCAGATTCTATAGTAGATCTGCCTGGATACCGGCTTCCTGGCATTGATCATGGTAGATACCACAGCATTAGAGAGCCCTCTCTTTTTTAGAATGTGGGCTTCAATAGCCAGGCCGTCAAACCTAGGGCTGGTAAGGAAGGGTGGTATATCGGTCCCTGCGAAAGCAGGTCCGGACGATGTGGGAGGGTCCAAGGACTCCCCACAGACATTTTTACAATCTCCACGTACCATGCTCTTCGGGGCCACGCTGGAGCCACCAGAATCACTGGTTTCTTTTCTACCCTGATTCTGCGGAGTAATCGAGGTAACAATTGTGGCGGTGGGAATGCATATATCAGCTTGAACTGATCCCAAGGGAACACTAAGGCATCCGAGCCGCACGCTAGGGGATCCCTTGCCCAAGAGACAAACCTGTCCACTTTTGTGTTGAATCTGGATGCTAGCAGATCTACATCCGGTGTTCCCCACCGCTGACATATTGTCCGGAAAACCTCGGGATGAAGGGACCATTCCCCTGGGCATAATTGTTGGCGACTTAGAAAGTCCGCCTTCCAATTCTCCACCCCTGGAATGAATACCGCAGATATGGCTGGGACATATCTTTCTGCCCATCTCAGGATGTAATTTACTTCCCTTTGGGCTGCACGACTCCTGGTGCCCCCCTGACGATTGATATATGCCACTGCTGTGGCATTGTCTGACTGAACTCTGACAGGGGACCCTTGGAGTTTGGATGTCCATGCTACTAGGGCATACCGGGCTGCTCGTATCTCTAAGAGATTGATGGGCAGGGCCTTTTCCGCATCCGACCATCTGCCCTGGAGAGACCATTGCTCCAGTACTGCTCCCCAGCCTATAAGGCTGGCATCTGTAGTGACCACCTTCCAGGAAATCGGACTGAAGGATTTCCCTCTTTCCAGATTCTGGGGAACCAACCACCAGCGGAGGCTCCTGCGAACGGAAGGGGACAAGGACATTGGTAAGTCCAGAGCCTGAACTTTTTTGTTCCAGGCTGACAGTATGGCCCTTTGCAACTTCCTTGAATGGAATTGACCGTAGGGTACTGCTTCGAATGATGCCACCATTTTTCCCAGCAGCCTCATGCACAGGCGTATGGATGGCTGTCTTTTTGAACCCACTAAGTGGATCAAATCTCTCAAAGACGACCCCTTTTCTTGAGGCAAGAAAATCTTTCTCTGGTCTGAATCCAGCCTTAGCCCCAAGTATTCCAGACTTTTGACTGGTTTTACGGCTGACTTGTCTCGGTTGATAATCCAACCGTGATATTCCAGATACTTGATTGTCTCGTGAACAACCACTTCTAGTTTTTCCACTGAGTGGTCTATCAGCAACAAGTCGTCTAGATATGCCATTATCATTACACCTCGTGTTTTTAGATTGGCCAATAATGGGGCCAGAATTTTTGTGAACACTCTTGGTGCTGTGGCCAGACCGAAGGGTAAGGCTCTGAACTGAAAATGGCGCCCTTCTACCGCAAAGCGTAGAAATTTTTGGTGGGCTGGAAAGATGGGGATGTGCAAATAAGCATCTTTGATGTCGATCGAGGCTAACCATTCCTCCCCTTGTAGGGCAGTGGCTACCGATCGGATCGACTCCATCCGGAAAGTCCTGATATGTAGGAATTTGTTTAGCCCTTTTAGATTTAATATGGGCCTCACGTCCCCGTTTGGCTTCGGAACTGTAAAGAGGTTTGAGTAAAACCCGAACCCCCATTCTTCCAGGGGAACCTCTATAATTACTGCTTGAAGCAATAATTGTTCCAGTGCCAACAGGAGGGATCCTCTCTTCTGGGGATCCCTTGGCACGTTTGACCTTATAAAGCGGGAAGGAGGGGAGTTTTTTAACTCCAATTTGTATCCCAGATTTACTGCGGAGAGCACCCATCTGTCTCGGATCGTGTCCCGCCAGGTTTCTGTGAACAACTGAAGTCTTCCCCCCACCCGATTGGGTGGGGGCAACCCTTCATGCATTTGACTTTGGGGGAGGTTTTGTACCTCTCCTGCTCCAGGGCTTCTTGTTACCCTGCAACTGTCCCTGATTTTTACCTCCGGGATTTGACCGGGGAGGCCGTCGGAACCGTTTCACAGCCGATGTCCAAGGGACTGGAGAAGCCGGCCTCTTAAAGGAGGGACCTCTAACTCTATTTTTAACCGGCAAAAGTGTACTTTTACCGCTGGAAATTCTCTGGATATACTTGTCCAGGTCTTCCCCGAATAAGCGCTCCCCATGAAATGGGAAGCTGACCAGCAATTTTTTACAGGGAGCTTCAGCAGACCAGTTTTTGAGCCATAGAAGCCTGCGCATATGTACTACAGACAGCGTAAGGCGGGAGGCCTGATGGATTGAATCCTTTATAGCGTCCACCGCAAAGCATAAGGCTCTAGGTAGATCAGCTAGGGCAAGAGCCTGCTGATCCGGCAAGTCTCTTAAGACCTGTTTCAACTGATCCTTCACTGCTTGGCAGACCCCTATAGCTGCCACTGCTGGTTGTGTCACCAATCCTGCTGTAGAAAAAGCAGATTTCAATAATGACTCCAATTTTTTATCTATTGGGTCCTTGAACATTTGGACATTTTCCACCGGACATGTCAGTGATTTATTCACACAAGAGATGGCTGCGTCCACTGTAGGGACCTTCCATTTTCTGATGAACTTATCCTCCATGGGATAGACCACCGGAAATCTCTTGGGGGGAGTAAATATTTTGTCAGGATGCTCCCAATCCTGGTAAATGAGCCCCTCCAGTAAAGGATGGATCGGAAAGGAACAAACAGTCTGGGGAGCTTTTAGCGACCCCAACGAGGAGACAGAAGTGGAGGATGGCTCCGCAAGTGGCATTTTAAATGCTGATCGGACCATATTAGTCAGGGACTGAACCCATAACCTCTCAGCATGTGATGCTGAGAACGGCTCTTCCACTGTTGATTCCTCTACAACCGAATCAACCTCATCCTGATCCCCCTCAGGTAGGTCGACCTCTGTATGGGACTGTTGCTCTGTTAACAGGCACTCTGAGGGAGGAGACGGAGATCGAGCGCTTTTCTCCTGTGACAGGGAAGCAGCGATTAATGCTGACAATCTCTCTTCCAGTCCTCCCAGAGCTGAGGAAAAAACCTCCTCTGTTACATACACAGGAGCAGGTGAACTGAGGACAGCCACAGTACCAGGTACTCCTGAGGGTGCTCTACGGTCACTAACCTCTGATTCTTCAGGGGAGACTGGTTCAGCCAAAGCATGCCCAAGATCCTCAGAGCCCGATGGAGACCCCCTATTCCTCCTGGAATTTCTAGTCCCGGAGTTTTTAGACGGCATATTCCTAAGCCACAAAGCTGAGGTATTCCAGCCGAAATACACCAGTTACTGATAATAGTCTAGCATAAATGCTGCTATAATAAACAGTTGGTGTCTACTAATGTGCCTTTCTAGGGGATGCCTGTATCAACCGCTTGCTGTATGCCTTTAAATGTTGCCAGCTCTGTCTCTGTACTTCATAGCCAGCTTACTACAATATTGTGGCTTTTTAAAACCTGCTGGGACGCCCGCACATGCGCAGAAGCGCTGCGGCGCGCACAGAGCGTCATCCCCCAGGCTCCGCCCCCTTTCCCGGCTCACCTCTATATATAGAGGCGCGTGCACGCGCACGCGCGCGGCCACGTGCGCCCTCGGCGCTAATTTCAAACATGGAAACCAGGGACAGGAGCCAGGGCCCCTCTTTGCCGCAGGCCGGGGGATGGACGAGCACTGCAACATGGCAGAGGAAGCAGTTTCCTATAGGAGAACTCACCAACTGCCTGGACTTTGCTCTCTGAGAAGAAACTAGTCCACATGACAAGAAAACATTCCACAGCGGCCTCTAGTGGACAAACACAGGTACCGCAGTCTAATATACTAAATATATATAAAAAAACATTTTTTTTTTTTTTTTTCTTGACCACCATTAAAAATTATTACATTTTTTTAGTAGTTACAGGCATGCACAGAATCTTGCGGGAATACCATTAGGTAACAGACAGAAAGACAAATTAGGCTTGGGGGTCCCCCAATAGAACCAAGTTCCTGGGGGCCCCCACTTACCTGTTCCTCGCCGCAGGACTTTGTTTGGTCCACAAAAGCCCAAACTTCACCTATCACGGCAGGCATTGTAATCAAACCTTCAGGGACCGGGTTCCCAAGGATTCCACTCCCCTGGACCTGTATAGCACCCTGCACAGAAAACATCTTGGTCGTGGGTATGACCAGAGCTCTGGATCCCAGGGTCCAGCTCTCCTAAGAGAAGCATTACAGGCAGAACCTTGCTCTTCTCTTTGCAAGGCCCGGGTACCGACCGTTTAGCTATGAAGCTTTTTTGGTCGGATCCGGAATAGCTTACTGAGGCCCAAAAGAACCTGTACGCAAGCTCAGTGAAAAACACATGTTTCTTCTTGGCCAACACCTTAGACACTGGCAAAAAACTGAGGTGCTCCCGGATGGGAGGGGCTTATATAGGGGAGGGTACTTCCGGTTTTGGAAGTTGCCAGTGCCAGCACCTGACGGTAACTATATAACCCATTAGTAATGACTATGTCGCTCTGTGTCCCGTGATGTACGAGAAAGAAATTATCTTTAAGCGGGCACCCAACAGTAGCAGCAAAGTGGCGTGCCTATTACCGGTATATGACCTGGTCGATGCCTGGTGGGAGACAAACCCCTCTACTAGAGATTACACGCATTATTCGCAGGCACATCACACTTATTCGCGCATAGACCATTTTTTCGTGCACACGTCTTTATTACCGGCCATGACGTCGGCAAGCATTCTGTCCATTCCCTGGTCGGACCACTCTCCCATCAAATTGTCCTTAACTGGCCTTTGGTCTAAGCCACGCCCCTCACCATGGCACTTAAATGTAGATTTGTTAAATGACCCCATAATATATGCAGAACTTGAGAAGGAGATATAGGCATATTTTCGGGAAAATTCCTCAACTGTTATGTCCCCAGCGATAATTTGGGCAGCTCACAAGGCTACTATACGGGGTAAACTTATTCAATTGGCGGCCAGGGCCAAACAAACCCGGGAACAGACGATTAAACAATTGGAAGCTGACCTTGACAAGCTTATGAAAGAGCAGCGTCTGGCTCCCCAGGTTGACATTGGACATCGGATAGATGATGCTCGCTTGGCACTGAACCTAGGTTTAACTACCCAAGCAGAGAAGCGCATCTGGTGGTCAAGACATAAATATTACACAATGGGAGATAAACCGACCACAATGTTGGCCAGAAAGTTAGTACCCCGTATACACACACCCACTCTGCCCAAATTGAGACTACCCACGGGACATCCCACGCAAAACCCTGAACTTATCATTCAGGAATTCCATAAGTTCTATACTAAACTATATAGCAAGCCAGATCAATATTCGCATATAAAGGCTGAAGCCTTCTTTAGGGAGGTTCCATTACCTCAGCTTACTAAAACCCATGTGGAGCTTATGGATAAAGAATTTACAGAAGGGGAAATTAAAATGGCGATAAAAACTATTCATCCCTCTAAAGCCCCAGGCCCGGACGGATTCTCTGGTCATTATTATAAGAAACACCAAGACATATTGCTCCCCCATATGTGCTCCTATTTTAATGATCTGAGAAAGGGTAACAATTAGAGTTGAGCGGGTAGCTGGATATTCGGGTCCGGCGGGTTCGGCCGAACTTCGGAAAAAAGTTCGGATTCGGGACCGAACTTTAACCCGAACCCGGACCCGGACCCCATTGAAGTCAATGGGGACCCGGACTTCTGACGACTAAAAAGGCTCTAAAAAAGTAATGGAAAGGGCTAGAGGGCTGCAAATGGCAGCAAAATGTTGTTAAGAACATGGCAAGTGCTCTGCAAACAAATGTGGATAGGAAATAACTTAAAAGAACATAAAAAAAAATTAAAAAATAAAAAAATATGCTGGAGGCCCCCTTTTCAGCAGAAGAGGTACAGGAAGTCATTAAGAACCTCAGAAACTCAACGGCACGATGCCACACATATGGTGGGAATGCCCCAGAATACGCCCTTTCTGGAATAAATTATTTAATTTAATGGATAAGCTAGTGGGAAAATAAAATACTTTGAAATAAAAATGTAGCGGGGTGCTAAATTTAAGGAAAGTGTTTGAGTGGTAAATAGGCTCAAATACCCTAATTCTGTAGGATTCATGGACCATTTTGTCCTCGGGGGACAGTATTGGTGTGCAGTTCCTTGCGGCCTACAGGTGGTGCCTTTTGTGTCCCCTCTTGGCAGTAGTACAGCGGGGCGGGGAACCTGCTGTGCATGCCGGGAGAGCATATAAAAGGGGCAGACCTTTGGCCTGGGGGCTGATGTCCAGTGGGGTCCGCGCCCAGGTGCCTTCGACCTGGGTGCATGTGTTCCTGTTCCATCTCGGGCACCTTTATCCCGGGGTGAGGTACTATCCTGGAGTTCTTGCTGCCCTGGGTATGGAGGCCTAGGGGCGGGAGTAAAGCCTGGAGTCCAGAGCCGCCTCGTGTAGGGGACCCTGTTCCAGGGAAGGGAGGATCATTCTGATGGACCGATGCGGGAGTCACGGTGAAGGAATGGTCTGTTGACTCCCTGGAGAGATGTCTTCCCCTTGATATGGGCTAGGTTCGTAGAAGGAGAAGCTCAAGGTCACCTTGACTGTATCAGAGGCCTTATTCAACCGGCCCGTGGCAGGGGCCTTATACACCCTGGTCTGTGGCTGAGACCAAAGTTCTCCAGGCCCGTGGCAGGGGCCTTGTACACCCGGTCTGTGGCAGAGACCAACCTCAATGTCTGTGGCAGAGACCGTGCGCCAAAAACTGTTTGAGAAACCTAAGCAGTGAAGTGAATGTGCTACGTTTGTGCCTGGACCTCCTCCACACCTTAAGCTGTCCTGTTTCTTTGCTCTAACCTTTTCTATCTGAGTACAGTTTATTTTGCCATGAGAGAATAAGAGTTGGAGTTTCAGCTGGTGTGGACATTGACTTTACTGGCAATTAAAGGACTTGCCTCTACCTACAGTAGAGGTGAGAATCATCCTCTGGAGGAGTTTTGACTCCGGCTGTGGACACGGCCCGTTAAGTACACCGCTCAACCTCTTTATATAGGAGGATACGGGCTGGTAGTGCGGTGTGCCTTTCTCCCTCCTGCGAAGAGCCAACAACATAAAGGCAGGTAAGGGGGAAAGGATCTGTGCGCTACAAAAAAATAAAATAAAAATTTTAATCTTGGCCTAGCAGGACGAGGTCCATATGGAGTAGGAGGTTGAGGTGGCGGTGGATGTGGCTGTGTAGGTGGAAGCGGCGGTGGATGAGGACGAGGTAGCCAACACTGGTTCAAAAATACAACAATGGCTGGGTAAGGCCGGTGATGTGTCGAATTCTGTCCCCTGTCGAATAGTGTCCGCCCTGTACTGCGCTTGCTGAGTATGTAGGACAAGGGGATTTCAAAAATCTCCCAAGACTAACGGCGCCTGCGTGTTGAGTTCAGGTGAAGGCCACACCATCCGTGGTTCAAGCCGAGCCAAGCAAGGCCGCGATCGAAGCGAGCCCGTGAGGGGCCCTGTTACTATGTGCTACCGTATGTCCTCTTGGATGGTGGGGCTTGAACCTGCACTCACAGCGCAGGCGCCGTTCATCTTCGGAGATTTTGTGAATCTCCTTGTCCTCTGTACTGCGCAAGCGCTGCGCCTGCGCAGTACGGGCCGGGCACAATCCGATGGCCGGACAGTTTTTGTCACAACACCGGTATACATGTCTATTCTGCACAAGGTACGGACAAGTCCTGTGGGATCCATGCCTGGTTCATTTTAATGAACCTGAGCTTGTCCACATTGGCTCTGGACAGGCGGCTGCGCTTGTCTGTGATAACGCCCCCTGCCGTGCTAAATACACGTTCAGATATCACACTGGCTGCAGGGCAGGCCAGCACCTCCAAGGCATAAACGGCAAGCTCAGGCCATGTGCCCAATTTGGAGACCCAGAAGTTAAAGGGGGCAGACCCGTCATCCAGTACGTGTAGGCCTGTGGACACATACTGCTCAACCATGTTGGTGAAATGCTGCCTCCTGCTAAGACGTTCCATCTCAGCTGGTGGTGCTGGTTGTTGTGGCGTGCTGACAAAGCTTTTCCACATTTCGGCCATGCTAACCCTGCCTTCTGAGGTGCTGCCGGTGCCCCGGCTGCGTTGGCGACCTCTTCCTCCTCCTCTGCCTTCGCCTTGTGCTTCCACCGTACGCCCGCTGTCAGGTGGGAATGCCACCAGCAGCGCGTCTACCAGCGTGCGCTTGTACTCGCGCATCTTACGATCCCGCTCCAGTGAGGGAATTAAGGACGGTACGTTGTCCTTGTAACGGGGATCCAGCAGGGTGGCCACCCAGTAATCAGCACCAGTTAAAATGTGGGCAACTCGGCTGTCGTTGCGGAAACACTGCAGCATGTAATCGCTCATGTGTGCCAGGCTGCCCAGAGGCAAAGAAAAGCTGTCCTCTGTGGGAAGTGTATCGTCTGTGTCCTCTGTATCCCCCCAGCCACGCACCAGTAATGGCCACGAGCTGGTCTGAGTGCCACCCTGCTGTGAACATGGCTCCTCCTCCTCCTCCTCCTCCTCCATCTCCTCCTCCACCTCGTCATCCTCCAGAACTGTGCCCTTTCTGCCGGACAATTGTGTACCTGGCGTTTGTTGGTGCAGGAACCCACCCTCGTAGCCACTTGTGAAAGACTGCCCTGAAAGCCTTTGAAATGATCCCGCTTCCTCCTCCTCCTCCTCATCCTCCTGTGCCACATCCTCTTCCATCATCGCACGAAGCGTTTTTTCAAGGAGGCATAGAACTGGGATAGTAACGCTGAGAACGGCGTCATTGGCACTGGCCATGTTGGTGGAGTACTCGAAACAGCGCAACAAGGCACACAGGTCTCGCATGGAGGCCCAGTTATTGGTGGTGAAGTGGTGCTGTTCCGCAGAGCGACTCACGCGTGATTGCTGCAGCTGAAACTCCACTATTGCCTGCTGCTGCTCGCACAGTCTGGCCAGCATGTGCAAGGTGGAGTTCCACCTTGTGGGCACGTCACATATGAGGCGGTGAGCTGGAAGGCCGAAGTTACGCTGCAGCGCTGACAGGCGAGCAGCAGCAGGGTGAGAACGCCGAAAGTGCGCACAGACAGCCCGCACTTTCTGCAGCAGCTCTGGCATATTGGGGTAATTTTTAAGGAACCTCTGGACCACCAAGTTCAGCACATGTGCCAGGCAAGGGATGTGCGTCAAACCGGCTAGACCCAGAGCTGCTACGAGATTTCGCCCATTATCGCACACCACCAGGCCGGGCTTGAGGCTCACTGACAGCAACCACTCATCGGTCTGTTGTTCCATGTCCCTCCACAACTCCTGCGCGGTGTGGGGATTTTCCCCCAAACAGGAAAGTTTTAAAACTGCCTGCTGTCGTTTACCCCTGGCTGTGCTGAAGTTGGTGGTGAAGGTGTTACGCTGAATGGATGAGGAGGCGGTAGAGGATGAGGAAGCGGAGAAGGAGGAGTTAGCAACAGGAGGCAAACTGAAGCGCCCTGCAATCCTCGGTGGTGGAAGGACATGCGCCAAACCGCTATCTGCCTCAGGCCCAGCAGCCACTGCATTTACCCAGTGTGCTGTTAGGGAGATATAACGTCCCTGACCGTGCTTACTGGTCCACGCATCCGTAGTTAGGTGGACCTTGCCACAGATGGCGTTGCGCAGTGCACACCTGATTTTGTCCCCCACCTGGTTGTGCAGGGAAGGGATGGCTCGCCTGGAAATGTAGTGGCGGCTGGGCACGACGTACTGCGGGACAGCCAATGCCATCAGGCTTTTAAAACTCTGCGTCTCCACCAGACGGAATGACAGCATTTCAAAGGCCAGGAATTTTGAAATGCTGGCATTCAGGGCCAGGGATCGCGGGTGGCTAGGGGGGTACTTCCTCTTCCGCTCCAATGTTTGGGAGATAGAGAGCTGAACGCTTCCATGGGACATTGTGGAGATGGTCGGTGACCCAGGTGGTAGTGTTGCTGGCAGATCCTCTGTTTGCGGGGTGACAGGTGCCACTGCCCATGAAGTTCCAACTGCTCTCGTGGAGTGCGCCCTAACTTTGAACGGAGGCGGTCTACTTCTCAAGCTATAGGCTTGTATTATGACCTGTCGAATCCACTTGGCTAAAGTAGATTTTGACGCTGCCTGACCCTTTCTGGGGCCTTCCGGCAGAATAAACAAAGTATCCGTTCTGCGAATCTGAGCAGTGGCTTTTAGATAAGCTTTAACTGCTCTTACTACATCCAAAGAATGCAATAACTTTTCCTCTACCGAAGTAGGCTTGGGGAAAAAAGAAGGAAGAACCACATCTTGGTTCAAATGAAAACTCGATACCACCTTAGGAAGAAAGGCTGGATGAGGACGTAACACTACTCTGTCCTTATGGATAACCAGATATGGCTCCTTACAGGACATAGCTGCTAATTCCGATACTCTTTTAGCCGAACAAATGGCTACTAGAAAAATCAATTTCCTGGTGAGAAGCACTAAGGAAATATGCTGTCATGGTTCAAATGGTTGTTTCTGTAGAACCGACAGAACCAAGTTTAGATCCCATGGACATATGGGAATATTAACCGGAGGACTAATACGCATCACTCCTTGTATAAAGGCTTTGACTAGTGAATGCGAAGCCAAGGGCCTTTGAAAAAATATTGACAAGGCCGAAATCTGACCCTTGATAGTACTCAAGGCAAGCTTCCTATCTACAGCCCATTGTAGGAAGTCCAGAATCCTACCTATTACGTATTTACGTGGATGCCATTTCTTGGCTTCACACCAGGCGATGTACGCCTTCCAGATTCTATAGTAGATCTGCCTGGATACCGGCTTCCTGGCATTGATCATGGTAGATACCACAGCATTAGAGAGCCCTCTCTTTTTTAGAATGTGGGCTTCAATAGCCAGGCCGTCAAACCTAGGGCTGGTAAGGAAGGGTGGTATATCGGTCCCTGCGAAAGCAGGTCCGGACGATGTGGGAGGGTCCAAGGACTCCCCACAGACATTTTTACAATCTCCGCGTACCATGCTCTTCGGGGCCACGCTGGAGCCACCAGAATCACTGGTTTCTTTTCTACCCTGATTCTGCGGAGTAATCGAGGTAACAATTGTGGCGGTGGGAATGCATATATCAGCTTGAACTGATCCCAAGGGAACACTAAGGCATCCGAGCCGCACGCTAGGGGATCCCTTGCCCAAGAGACAAACCTGTCCACTTTTGTGTTGAATCTGGATGCTAGCAGATCTACATCCGGTGTTCCCCACCGCTGACATATTGTCCGGAAAACCTCGGGATGAAGGGACCATTCCCCTGGGCATAATTGTTGGCGACTTAGAAAGTCCGCCTTCCAATTCTCCACCCCTGGAATGAATACCGCAGATATGGCTGGGACATATCTTTCTGCCCATCTCAGGATGTAATTTACTTCCCTTTGGGCTGCACGACTCCTGGTGCCCCCCTGACGATTGATATATGCCACTGCTGTGGCATTGTCTGACTGAACTCTGACAGGGGACCCTTGGAGTTTGGATGTCCATGCTACTAGGGCATACCGGGCTGCTCGTATCTCTAAGAGATTGATGGGCAGGGCCTTTTCCGCATCCGACCATCTGCCCTGGAGAGACCATTGCTCCAGTACTGCTCCCCAGCCTATAAGGCTGGCATCTGTAGTGACCACCTTCCAGGAAATCGGACTGAAGGATTTCCCTCTTTCCAGATTCTGGGGAACCAACCACCAGCGGAGGCTCCTGCGAACGGAAGGGGACAAGGACATTGGTAAGTCCAGAGCCTGAACTTTTTTGTTCCAGGCTGACAGTATGGCCCTTTGCAACTTCCTTGAATGGAATTGACCGTAGGGTACTGCTTCGAATGATGCCACCATTTTTCCCAGCAGCCTCATGCACAGGCGTATGGATGGCTGTCTTTTTGAACCCACTAAGTGGATCAAATCTCTCAAAGACGACCCCTTTTCTTGAGGCAAGAAAATCTTTCTCTGGTCTGAATCCAGCCTTAGCCCCAAGTATTCCAGACTTTTGACTGGTTTTACGGCTGACTTGTCTCGGTTGATAATCCAACCGTGATATTCCAGATACTTGATTGTCTCGTGAACAACCACTTCTAGTTTTTCCACTGAGTGGTCTATCAGCAACAAGTCGTCTAGATATGCCATTATCATTACACCTCGTGTTTTTAGATTGGCCAATAATGGGGCCAGAATTTTTGTGAACACTCTTGGTGCTGTGGCCAGACCGAAGGGTAAGGCTCTGAACTGAAAATGGCGCCCTTCTACCGCAAAGCGTAGAAATTTTTGGTGGGCTGGAAAGATGGGGATGTGCAAATAAGCATCTTTGATGTCGATCGAGGCTAACCATTCCTCCCCTTGTAGGGCAGTGGCTACCGATCGGATCGACTCCATCCGGAAAGTCCTGATATGTAGGAATTTGTTTAGCCCTTTTAGATTTAATATGGGCCTCACGTCCCCGTTTGGCTTCGGAACTGTAAAGAGGTTTGAGTAAAACCCGAACCCCCATTCTTCCAGGGGAACCTCTATAATTACTGCTTGAAGCAATAATTGTTCCAGTGCCAACAGGAGGGATCCTCTCTTCTGGGGATCCCTTGGCACGTTTGACCTTATAAAGCGGGAAGGAGGGGAGTTTTTTAACTCCAATTTGTATCCCAGATTTACTGCGGAGAGCACCCATCTGTCTCGGATCGTGTCCCGCCAGGTTTCTGTGAACAACTGAAGTCTTCCCCCCACCCGATTGGGTGGGGGCAACCCTTCATGCATTTGACTTTGGGGGAGGTTTTGTACCTCTCCTGCTCCAGGGCTTCTTGTTACCCTGCAACTGTCCCTGATTTTTACCTCCGGGATTTGACCGGGGAGGCCGTCGGAACTGTTTCACAGCCGATGTCCAAGGGACTGGAGAAGCCGGCCTCTTAAAGGAGGGACCTCTAACTCTATTTTTAACCGGCAAAAGTGTACTTTTACCGCTGGAAATTCTCTGGATATACTTGTCCAGGTCTTCCCCGAATAAGCGCTCCCCATGAAATGGGAAGCTGACCAGCAATTTTTTACAGGGAGCTTCAGCAGACCAGTTTTTGAGCCATAGAAGCCTGCGCATATGTACTACAGACAGCGTAAGGCGGGAGGCCTGATGGATTGAATCCTTTATAGCGTCCACCGCAAAGCATAAGGCTCTAGGTAGATCAGCTAGGGCAAGAGCCTGCTGATCCGGCAAGTCTCTTAAGACCTGTTTCAACTGATCCTTCACTGCTTGGCAGACCCCTATAGCTGCCACTGCTGGTTGTGTCACCAATCCTGCTGTAGAAAAAGCAGATTTCAATAATGACTCCAATTTTTTATCTATTGGGTCCTTGAACATTTGGACATTTTCCACCGGACATGTCAGTGATTTATTCACACAAGAGATGGCTGCGTCCACTGTAGGGACCTTCCATTTTCTGATGAACTTATCCTCCATGGGATAGACCACCGGAAATCTCTTGGGGGGAGTAAATATTTTGTCAGGATGCTCCCAATCCTGGTAAATGAGCCCCTCCAGTAAAGGATGGATCGGAAAGGAACAAACAGTCTGGGGAGCTTTTAGCGACCCCAACGAGGAGACAGAAGTGGAGGATGGCTCCGCAAGTGGCATTTTAAATGCTGATCGGACCATATTAGTCAGGGACTGAACCCATAACCTCTCAGCATGTGATGCTGAGAACGGCTCTTCCACTGTTGATTCCTCTACAACCGAATCAACCTCATCCTGATCCCCCTCAGGTAGGTCGACCTCTGTATGGGACTGTTGCTCTGTTAACAGGCACTCTGAGGGAGGAGACGGAGATCGAGCGCTTTTCTCCTGTGACAGGGAAGCAGCGATTAATGCTGACAATCTCTCTTCCAGTCCTCCCAGAGCTGAGGAAAAAACCTCCTCTGTTACATACACAGGAGCAGGTGAACTGAGGACAGCCACAGTACCAGGTACTCCTGAGGGTGCTCTACGGTCACTAACCTCTGATTCTTCAGGGGAGACTGGTTCAGCCAAAGCATGCCCAAGATCCTCAGAGCCCGATGGAGACCCCCTATTCCTCCTGGAATTTCTAGTCCCGGAGTTTTTAGACGGCATATTCCTAAGCCACAAAGCTGAGGTATTCCAGCCGAAATACACCAGTTACTGATAATAGTCTAGCATAAATGCTGCTATAATAAACAGTTGGTGTCTACTAATGTGCCTTTCTAGGGGATGCCTGTATCAACCGCTTGCTGTATGCCTTTAAATGTTGCCAGCTCTGTCTCTGTACTTCATAGCCAGCTTACTACAATATTGTGGCTTTTTAAAACCTGCTGGGACGCCCGCACATGCGCAGAAGCGCTGCGGCGCGCACAGAGCGTCATCCCCCAGGCTCCGCCCCCTTTCCCGGCTCACCTCTATATATAGAGGCGCGTGCACGCGCACGCGCGCGGCCACGTGCGCCCTCGGCGCTAATTTCAAACATGGAAACCAGGGACAGGAGCCAGGGCCCCTCTTTGCCGCAGGCCGGGGGATGGACGAGCACTGCAACATGGCAGAGGAAGCAGTTTCCTATAGGAGAACTCACCAACTGCCTGGACTTTGCTCTCTGAGAAGAAACTAGTCCACATGACAAGAAAACATTCCACAGCGGCCTCTAGTGGACAAACACAGGTACCGCAGTCTAATATACTAAATATATATAAAAAAACATTTTTTTTTTTTTTTTTCTTGACCACCATTAAAAATTATTACATTTTTTTAGTAGTTACAGGCATGCACAGAATCTTGCGGGAATACCATTAGGTAACAGACAGAAAGACAAATTAGGCTTGGGGGTCCCCCAATAGAACCAAGTTCCTGGGGGCCCCCACTTACCTGTTCCTCGCCGCAGGACTTTGTTTGGTCCACAAAAGCCCAAACTTCACCTATCACGGCAGGCATTGTAATCAAACCTTCAGGGACCGGGTTCCCAAGGATTCCACTCCCCTGGACCTGTATAGCACCCTGCACAGAAAACATCTTGGTCGTGGGTATGACCAGAGCTCTGGATCCCAGGGTCCAGCTCTCCTAAGAGAAGCATTACAGGCAGAACCTTGCTCTTCTCTTTGCAAGGCCCGGGTACCGACCGTTTAGCTATGAAGCTTTTTTGGTCGGATCCGGAATAGCTTACTGAGGCCCAAAAGAACCTGTACGCAAGCTCAGTGAAAAACACATGTTTCTTCTTGGCCAACACCTTAGACACTGGCAAAAAACTGAGGTGCTCCCGGATGGGAGGGGCTTATATAGGGGAGGGTACTTCCGGTTTTGGAAGTTGCCAGTGCCAGCACCTGACGGTAACTATATAACCCATTAGTAATGACTATGTCGCTCTGTGTCCCGTGATGTACGAGAAAGAAATTATCTTTAAGCGGGCACCCAACAGTAGCAGCAAAGTGGCGTGCCTATTACCGGTATATGACCTGGTCGATGCCTGGTGGGAGACAAACCCCTCTACTAGAGATTACACGCATTATTCGCAGGCACATCACACTTATTCGCGCATAGACCATTTTTTCGTGCACACGTCTTTATTACCGGCCATGACGTCGGCAAGCATTCTGTCCATTCCCTGGTCGTACCACTCTCCCATCAAATTGTCCTTAACTGGCCTTTGGTCTAAGCCACGCCCCTCACCATGGCACTTAAATGTAGATTTGTTAAATGACCCCATAATATATGCAGAACTTGAGAAGGAGATATAGGCATATTTTCGGGAAAATTCCTCAACTGTTATGTCCCCAGCGATAATTTGGGCAGCTCACAAGGCTACTATACGGGGTAAACTTATTCAATTGGCGGCCAGGGCCAAACAAACCCGGGAACAGACGATTAAACAATTGGAAGCTGACCTTGACAAGCTTATGAAAGAGCAGCGTCTGGCTCCCCAGGTTGACATTGGACATCGGATAGATGATGCTCGCTTGGCACTGAACCTAGGTTTAACTACCCAAGCAGAGAAGCGCATCTGGTGGTCAAGACATAAATATTACACAATGGGAGATAAACCGACCACAATGTTGGCCAGAAAGTTAGTACCCCCGTATACACACACCCACTCTGCCCAAATTGAGACTACCCACGGGACATCCCACGCAAAACCCTGAACTTATCATTCAGGAATTCCATAAGTTCTATACTAAACTATATAGCAAGCCAGATCAATATTCGCATATAAAGGCTGAAGCCTTCTTTAGGGAGGTTCCATTACCTCAGCTTACTAAAACCCATGTGGAGCTTATGGATAAAGAATTTACAGAAGGGGAAATTAAAATGGCGATAAAAACTATTCATCCCTCTAAAGCCCCAGGCCCGGACGGATTCTCTGGTCATTATTATAAGAAACACCAAGACATATTGCTCCCCCATATGTGCTCCTATTTTAATGATCTGAGAAAGGGTAACAATTAGAGTTGAGCGGGTAGCTGGATATTCGGGTCCGGCGGGTTCGGCCGAACTTCGGAAAAAAGTTCGGATTCGGGACCGAACTTTAACCCGAACCCGGACCCGGACCCGGACCCCATTGAAGTCAATGGGGACCCGGACTTCTGACGACTAAAAAGGCTCTAAAAAAGTAATGGAAAGGGCTAGAGGGCTGCAAATGGCAGCAAAATGTTGTTAAGAACATGGCAAGTGCTCTGCAAACAAATGTGGATAGGAAATAACTTAAAAGAACATAAAAAAAAATTAAAAAATAAAAAAATATGCTGGAGGCCCCCTTTTCAGCAGAAGAGGTACAGGAAGTCATTAAGAACCTCAGAAACTCAACGGCACGATGCCACACATATGGTGGGAATGCCCCAGAATACGCCCTTTCTGGAATAAATTATTTAATTTAATGGATAAGCTAGTGGGAAAATAAAATACTTTGAAATAAAAATGTAGCGGGGTGCTAAATTTAAGGAAAGTGTTTGAGTGGTAAATAGGCTCAAATACCCTAATTCTGTAGGATTCATGGACCATTTTGTCCTCGGGGGACAGTATTGGTGTGCAGTTCCTTGCGGCCTACAGGTGGTGCCTTTTGTGTCCCCTCTTGGCAGTAGTACAGCGGGGCGGGGAACCTGCTGTGCATGCCGGGAGAGCATATAAAAGGGGCAGACCTTTGGCCTGGGGGCTGATGTCCAGTGGGGTCCGCGCCCAGGTGCCTTCGACCTGGGTGCATGTGTTCCTGTTCCATCTCGGGCACCTTTAGCCCGGGGTGAGGTACTATCCTGGAGTTCTTGCTGCCCTGGGTATGGAGGCCTAGGGGCGGGAGTAAAGCCTGGAGTCCAGAGCCGCCTCGTGTAGGGGACCCTGTTCCAGGGAAGGGAGGATCATTCTGATGGACCGATGCGGGAGTCACGGTGAAGGAATGGTCTGTTGACTCCCTGGAGAGATGTCTTCCCCTTGATATGGGCTAGGTTCGTAGAAGGAGAAGCTCAAGGTCACCTTGACTGTATCAGAGGCCTTATTCAACTGGCCCGTGGCAGGGGCCTTATACACCCTGGTCTGTGGCTGAGACCAAAGTTCTCCAGGCCCGTGGCAGGGGCCTTGTACACCCAGTCTGTGGCAGAGACCAACCTCAATGTCTGTGGCAGAGACCGTGCGCCAAAAACTGTTTGAGAAACCTAAGCAGTGAAGTGAATGTGCTACGTTTGTGCCTGGACCTCCTCCACACCTTAAGCTGTCCTGTTTCTTTGCTCTAACCTTTTCTATCTGAGTACAGTTTATTTTGCCATGAGAGAATAAGAGTTGGAGTTTCAGCTGGTGTGGACGTTGACTTTACTGGCAATTAAAGGACTTGCCTCTACCTACAGTAGAGGTGAGAATCATCCTCTGGAGGAGTTTTGACTCCGGCTGTGGACACGGCCCGTTAAGTACACCGCTCAACCTCTTTATATAGGAGGATACGGGCTGGTAGTGCGGTGTGCCTTTCTCCCTCCTGCGAAGAGCCAACAACATAAAGGCAGGTAAGGGGGAAAGGATCTGTGCGCTACAAAAAAATAAAATAAAAATTTTAATCTTGGCCTAGCAGGACGAGGTCCATATGGAGTAGGAGGTTGAGGTGGCGGTGGATGTGGCTGTGTAGGTGGAAGCGGCGGTGGATGAGGACGAGGTAGCCAACACTGGTTCAAAAATACAACAATGGCTGGGTAAGGCCGGTGATGTGTCGAATTCTGTCCCCTGTCGAATAGTGTCCGCCCTGTACTGCGCTTGCTGAGTATGTAGGACAAGGGGATTTCAAAAATCTCCCAAGACTAACGGCGCCTGCGTGTTGAGTTCAGGTGAAGGCCACACCATCCGTGGTTCAAGCCGAGCCAAGCAAGGCCGCGATCGAAGCGAGCCCGTGAGGGGCCCTGTTACTATGTGCTACCGTATGTCCTCTTGGATGGTGGGGCTTGAACCTGCACTCACAGCGCAGGCGCCGTTCATCTTCGGAGATTTTGTGAATCTCCTTGTCCTCTGTACTGCGCAAGCGCTGCGCCTGCGCAGTACGGGCCGGGCACAATCCGATGGCCGGACAGTTTTTGTCACAACACCGGTATACATGTCTATTCTGCACAAGGTACGGACAAGTCCTGTGGGATCCATGCCTGGTTCATTTTAATGAACCTGAGCTTGTCCACATTGGCTCTGGACAGGCGGCTGCGCTTGTCTGTGATAACGCCCCCTGCCGTGCTAAATACACGTTCAGATATCACACTGGCTGCAGGGCAGGCCAGCACCTCCAAGGCATAAACGGCAAGCTCAGGCCATGTGCCCAATTTGGAGACCCAGAAGTTAAAGGGGGCAGACCCGTCATCCAGTACGTGTAGGCCTGTGGACACATACTGCTCAACCATGTTGGTGAAATGCTGCCTCCTGCTAAGACGTTCCATCTCAGCTGGTGGTGCTGGTTGTTGTGGCGTGCTGACAAAGCTTTTCCACATTTCGGCCATGCTAACCCTGCCTTCTGAGGTGCTGCCGGTGCCCCGGCTGCGTTGGCGACCTCTTCCTCCTCCTCTGCCTTCGCCTTGTGCTTCCACCGTACGCCCGCTGTCAGGTGGGAATGCCACCAGCAGCGCGTCTACCAGCGTGCGCTTGTACTCGCGCATCTTACGATCCCGCTCCAGTGAGGGAATTAAGGACAGTACGTTGTCCTTGTAACGGGGATCCAGC
This sequence comes from Rana muscosa, assembly GCA_029206835.1. Classification (NCBI taxonomy): domain Eukaryota; kingdom Metazoa; phylum Chordata; class Amphibia; order Anura; family Ranidae; genus Rana; species Rana muscosa. The sequence goes on from CM055119.1 coordinate 23,964,054, forward strand.
AGGGTGGCCACCCAGTAATCAGCACCAGTTAAAATGTGGGCAACTCGGCTGTCGTTGCGGAAACACTGCAGCATGTAATCGCTCATGTGTGCCAGGCTGCCCAGAGGCAAAGAAAAGCTGTCCTCTGTGGGAAGTGTATCGTCTGTGTCCTCTGTATCCCCCCAGCCACGCACCAGTAATGGCCACGAGCTGGTCTGAGTGCCACCCTGCTGTGAACATGGCTCCTCCTCCTCCTCCTCCTCCTCCATCTCCTCCTCCACCTCGTCATCCTCCAGAACTGTGCCCTTTCTGCCGGACAATTGTGTACCTGGCGTTTGTTGGTGCAGGAACCCACCCTCGTAGCCACTTGTGAAAGACTGCCCTGAAAGCCTTTGAAATGATCCCGCTTCCTCCTCCTCCTCCTCATCCTCCTGTGCCACATCCTCTTCCATCATCGCACGAAGCGTTTTTTCAAGGAGGCATAGAACTGGGATAGTAACGCTGAGAACGGCGTCATTGGCACTGGCCATGTTGGTGGAGTACTCGAAACAGCGCAACAAGGCACACAGGTCTCGCATGGAGGCCCAGTTATTGGTGGTGAAGTGGTGCTGTTCCGCAGAGCGACTCACGCGTGATTGCTGCAGCTGAAACTCCACTATTGCCTGCTGCTGCTCGCACAGTCTGGCCAGCATGTGCAAGGTGGAGTTCCACCTTGTGGGCACGTCACATATGAGGCGGTGAGCTGGAAGGCCGAAGTTACGCTGCAGCGCTGACAGGCGAGCAGCAGCAGGGTGAGAACGCCGAAAGTGCGCACAGACAGCCCGCACTTTCTGCAGCAGCTCTGGCATATTGGGGTAATTTTTAAGGAACCTCTGGACCACCAAGTTCAGCACATGTGCCAGGCAAGGGATGTGCGTCAAACCGGCTAGACCCAGAGCTGCTACGAGATTTCGCCCATTATCGCACACCACCAGGCCGGGCTTGAGGCTCACTGACAGCAACCACTCATCGGTCTGTTGTTCCATGTCCCTCCACAACTCCTGCGCGGTGTGGGGATTTTCCCCCAAACAGGAAAGTTTTAAAACTGCCTGCTGTCGTTTACCCCTGGCTGTGCTGAAGTTGGTGGTGAAGGTGTTACGCTGAATGGATGAGGAGGCGGTAGAGGATGAGGAAGCGGAGAAGGAGGAGTTAGCAACAGGAGGCCAACTGAAGCGCCCTGCAATCCTCGGTGGTGGAAGGACATGCGCCAAACCGCTATCTGCCTCAGGCCCAGCAGCCACTGCATTTACCCAGTGTGCTGTTAGGGAGATATAACGTCCCTGACCGTGCTTACTGGTCCACGCATCCGTAGTTAGGTGGACCTTGCCACAGATGGCGTTGCGCAGTGCACACCTGATTTTGTCCCCCACCTGGTTGTGCAGGGAAGGGATGGCTCGCCTGGAAATGTAGTGGCGGCTGGGCACGACGTACTGCGGGACAGCCAATGCCATCAGGCTTTTAAAACTCTGCGTCTCCACCAGACGGAATGACAGCATTTCAAAGGCCAGGAATTTTGAAATGCTGGCATTCAGGGCCAGGGATCGCGGGTGGCTAGGGGGGTACTTCCTCTTCCGCTCCAATGTTTGGGAGATAGAGAGCTGAACGCTTCCATGGGACATTGTGGAGATGGTCGGTGACCCAGGTGGTAGTGTTGCTGGCAGATCCTCTGTTTGCGGGGTGACAGGTGCCACTGTCACTACAGAGGTGGATGAAGAGGCCGAGACTGCAGCAGAAGAGGAAGCAGGAGGAGCCAGAGACCTTTCTTGGTTTCTGAGGTGTCTACTCCACTGCAGCTCGTGCTTTGCACTTAGATGCCTGGTCATGCAGCTTGTGCTCAGGTTGAGAACGTTTATGCCTCGCTTCAGGCTCTGATTGCACAGCGTGCAAACCACTCGTGTCTTGTCATCAACACACTGTGTGAAGAACTGCCACGCTAGGGAAGTCCTTGGACCTGGCTTTGGTGTGCTCGGTCCCTTGCTGCGTTGGGCAGTAGCAGATGTACTGTCTAGGGGACGAATGCTCCGTTTTTGCACCCTGCTCCCTCTTCTGCTGTGCTGGTGGCTCTGTGCGACCACCGCCTCTTCCTCCGAACTACACTGGTCACCTGCATAACGTTGATTCCATGTGGGGTCGAGGACCTCATCGTCCTCCACATCATCTTCCACCCAGTCTTCACCCCTGCCCTCCATGTCTGTCTGCACAATTGCGAAAGCAGCAGCAGTTGGCACCTGTGTTTCGTCATCATCCGAGACGTGCTGCGATGGTCCTCCCATGTACCCATCATGAAACATAAGTGGTTGGGCATCGGTGCACTCAATCTCTTCCACTTCTGGGGCAGGGCTAGGTGGATGGCCCTGGGAAACCCTGCTAACAGAGTCATCGAAAAGCAGAAGAGACTGCTGCATGATTTGGGGCTCAGACTGCTTGGCTGATTTGCAAGGGGGTGAGGTGAAAGACTGATGGACATGGGCTTCAGGTGCCAACTCTGATCTTTCAGCAGAAGAGTGGGTGGGAGACAATGTGAAGGAACCCGAGGCACTGTCAGCAACCCAATCTACTATCGCCTGTACTTGTCCTGGCCTAAACATTGGTACAGCCTCATTAGGCGCGACAAAATACCGCCGCAGGCTCGGTCGCCTACTCGCACCTGAGGAAGGTGTTTCACTTGTGCGTGTAGCTGGCACAGATCCACCACGTCCTCTCCCTGCAACAGGAGCTCCACCAGCAGCACCACGACCGGGGCCACCACGTCCCTTTGACCTTCCCCTCATATTTTCCAAATTTAGGATCTTGCCCTAAATGGCGTTTTTTGGAAGACCACAACACACCCACAGTACGTAATGGCTGAAACGCACAGCTACAGAACTGCAGAAAATGCTATTCAAAAAAAAAAAGGTTGTTTTTTTTAGTATAGCACAGTACAAGAAAAATATATAGAAATTGTTTTTTTACACACACCTCCAGATGTGTATTTCACACTGCAAAATATTTTCTGTGGCAATAAATGGCGTTTTTTGCCAGACCACAACACACCCACAGCACGTAACCGCTGAATCGCACAGCTACAGAAAATGCTATTCAAAAAAAAAGGTTGTTTTTTTTAGTATAGCACAGTACAAGGAAAATATATAGTAATTGTTTATTTTACACACCTCCACATGTGTATTTCACACTGCAATTTATTTTCTGTGGCCCTAAATGGCGTTTTTTGCAAGAGCACAACACAACCACAGTATTTAACCACTGAATCGCACAGCTATAGAAGTGCAGAGAATGCTATTCAAAAAAAATGTTGTTTTTTCACACACCTCCAGATATGTATTTCACACTGCAAAATATTTTCTGTGGCCCTAAATGGCGTTTTTTGCAAGAGCACAACACAACCACAGTATTTAACCACTGAATCGCACAGCTATAGAAGTGCAGAGAATGCTATTCAAAAAAAATGTTGTTTTTTTAGTATAGCACTGTACAATATATAGAAATTGTTTATTTTACACACCTCCACATGTGTATTTCACACTGCAAAATATTTTCTGTGGCCCTAAATGGCGTTTTTTGGGAAGAGCACAACACAACCACAGTATATAACCGCTGAATCGCACAGCTGCAGAGAATGCTATTCAAAAAAAAGTTGTTTTTTTTTTTTTAGTATAGCATAGTACAAGAAAAATATATAGAAATTGGTTATTTCACACAACTAGAGATCTACACTGCAAAATATTTTTTTTGCCCAAAAATAGGTCTTTTTTGCGCACAACAAAGTGCCTTTTTTTTTTTGCAACAGCACAATAAAGTGCCTTTTTTTTTTGGGGGGCCCAAAAATGGGTCTTTTTAGCAAAAGCACAATAAAGTGCCTTTTTTTTTTTTTTTTTCTGACCGAAATAGGTCTTTTAGCAAGAGCACAATACAGCCACAGTATGGAATAGGTGTATCACTCAACGCAATGCAGTGCTGGTGCACTGAGCTTGCAACACAAACAGATAAACCTATGCAGATCGCTGAGCTATTATATCTCTCAATCTGGACTCCTATCTAAATCTCTCTCCCTGAAAGCACAAACAGGATCCTGCCCCTACACTACACTACACTACACTGTCTCCCTATCTTTTCTATCAGTAGATTGCAGAATCAGGACTAACTCCTATCATATAATTCTCTCCCTCACAGCAACAGCAGCCAGGATCCTTTCCCTACACTGTCTAAAAGCAGAGTGACGATCTGTGCTGTGTGCCTCTTTCTTATATAGAAGCTGGTCACATGCTGGGTCACATGTTGCACTGACCAATCACAGCCATGCCATTAGTAGGCATGGCTATGATGGCTTCTAAGGGCACACCAGCTAATCAAATGGTGATTGGCTGGCCCCTGAAGCATTTCTAACTGCGCCATTAAATTCCCGAATCCGAACCCGAACCCGGACTTTAGCGCAAAATCCGGGTCCGGGTCCGGGGTCGGGAAAACGCCAAAATTCGGTACGGACCCGAACTTTACAATTCGGGTCCGCTCAACACTAGTAACAATATCCCAAAACACAACAATGCAGCATACATCCATGTTATACCGAAACCAGGTAAAGATCATGGGGAGTGTTCCAATTACCGTCCTATTTCCCTGATAAATGTAGATTTAAAAATAATGACAAAGATACTCGCCCTTAGATTAAATTCCTTTCTTTCACAATACATTAATCCCGACCAGGCAGGCTTTGTCCCAGGCCGCCAGACATCAGACCAGACCCGCAGAGTCGTTGACATATGTAGCGGCCTCACCCCCGTCCCCTTTGTGAATAAAACGGCTTGCTTGTCTAGGGGTATGCGGGAGGAGGATGAGGTTCACTACGGCCTATGTCCTCTAATGTGCAGATGTGAAAGCCAACACTTATTTTACCTTCGGGCCTGTGTTCTGGATGGAGCCTCCGCTTCTCCTTGAGTATAACTGTCAGTAATAGAGCCCCACACCATAAAAAGTCCAACACTTCTTTATTCTTCTTAACAAGTGAACAGCATCAGTTGAACTTTCAAATGAACAGACATGGTGTGGATACGAGCAGGTCCAGGCACAGTGAACTCTCCTATTCCTTTTAGTGCAAATAGGCTTGGCGCACAGTCTCTGCCACAGACCGTGAGATTGGTCGCTGCCACCGACCGGGTGAACTGTTGAGGCCCCTGCTACAGGCCTAAGATCAGGTCTCTGCCACCGACCTGGGTTGACTAGATGGACTGCTGCCACCGGTCACAGAACATGAATCACCTTGATGAATTGGCCCTTGTTGGGAAAAGACATCCATCCGGACGGTCTCCAGAGGTCCACCCGGCACCGGCAATATGCTGCACCAGCTCTTCGGGAGGATCCCCCCTCTGGTCACTTACGCCCTGGATTCAGTCGCCCGACACCCAGGGCACCTAAGGACGATCCCTCCCTCGCAGGACCCAGTGGAAGGTACTGGGCCCCAGGCCTCCGCTTGAGTACCTCACCCCAGACTGAAGGTGTCTGGGATGGAACAAGAACTCCACGTGTACAGGCCAAGGGTGCCTGAACACCGACCACGGACAGCAGCCCTCAGGCTAAAGGTGCCTGGGACTCGGACCTCGTGGTGAAGATGTCCGCCCCCTTTATAACCTCTCCCAGCAAGCACAGCGGGTTCCCCGCCCCACAGTACAGCTGCTGTGAGAGGTCAAAAAGGGTACGGCACTGCAGTGGTGGTTCAACCCCCGGCCCAAAGCGACAACGCCACCTACTGGGCCGCAGGGAACTAAACACCACCAATGTCTTCACACGAATGAAAACACAGCCCTACTCTACCAATCAGTGCATCAGGGTCATACTACCACCCAGTGCTACCTTTAAATAGTACATACCCGCTACACATAATTTCAGCCATTAATTCTGACTGGGACCACAAAGGTCCCAGACAGGGAATGCTGCTTTCGTTGGATATCCACAAGGCGTTCGACTCCCTCTCCTGGGATTATCTGTTTGATATCTTACCCCGTTATGGATTTGGCAAACGCTTTTTGGATCTCCTTCGAATACTATATGCTACGCCGACAGCATCTCTAATGCTTAGGGGGTACTCCTCCCAGTCATTAAATATTTGTAGGGGGACTAGACAGGGTTGCCCTTTATCTCCACTGCTTTTCGTTCTAGCAATAGAACCGTTAGCAATCAGGATTCGGGCCTGTCCAGATATTAAGGGTATAGAATGCAGTGACAGAGAACATAAGTGTATACTTTTTGCAGATGATATCCTGATGGTATTGCCGTCCCCTATCACCTCCCTCCCCAACCTACAGTATATGCCATACTGCAACCTTTTTCAGCTATCTCGAGTCTTAAAATCAACCATGATAAATCAAAGGCGTTGAATGTTTCCCTGCAGGCCTCCACCCAGAAAGCCCTAGAACAGTCCCACCAATTTCACTGGGAACCGGTAGCTCTACCATACTTAGGAATTAATTTAACCCCTTCCTTACGCACCCTGTAGTCACAGAACTACCCTGTACTGTATAGACGTTTAATAGCTGACCTGTTTGGATGGCAAGTCCATCCTCGGTCGTGGTTCGGCAGACTGCACTCTATAAAAATGAACATTCTCCCGATAATCCTCTACTTGTTTCGTACTTTACCAGTGGCGCTTAATAGATCTGACCTGTTGTTATTTCAGAAAAAGCTTTTACAGTATGTATGGGGTGACAAGAGGCCCAGGGTGAACAGGCGCACACTTTTCACACCGAAGCAGAAGGGAGGTCTTGGACTCCCTGACCTGCATAAATATTTTTATGCGGCCCAACTTACTAAATTCCACTCTTAACAACCCCAGACACTGTGGATGGCTATGGAATCATATTCCTGTCACCCCAAACTAATCTCGCACATTATGTGGTTGCCGATGAGGGAAAGGCCGACAATTTTGCGTCCTTCTCTCTCCTTATCCCTGGATATTTGGGATAGATTGGCGCGGACCCATACGTTTAAGTCAACCCACACTCCACTAGCCCCCCTTTTGCAAAATGGGGACTTCATCCCGGGTCTCACCCCTCTGTTTTTGACTAGTGGTCTAATAAGGGTCTTATGCGGATAGCAGACCTCTGCGATCATAAGGGAATACTATCCAAAAGAGTGCTGATTGAAAAATATCAACTACCGGACTCGGAGCTCTTTAGATATAATCAAATCCACTATTATATACAGACCCTGTCACGCAAAGGTGACCTTACAACTATGTCACCCATGGAAAATATGTGTCACCAATTTGATAAACTTCGAGGCCATATATCCGCCATATACACTATTTTGACTTATGTTACAGCAAAACTGCCTTATATGACCCAATGGGAACAGGATATCCAGGAAAAACTGGAATTTGAGGAATGGCATTCGTTGGCATTGGCTTCTTCCACGTCACTAATCAATGCTTCAATAATAGAAGGGAACTATAAGGTTTTGTTAAGGTGGTACTTGGTGCCGACCAGACTGGCCACTTTTGTTCCCGAGGCATCTTCAAAGTGCTTTCGGGGCTGTGGTCAGGAAGGGACGGCTTATCATTTCTGGTGGAAATGCCCCAAAGTAAGGAGATTTTGGATCAGAGTCTATAACTTTGTATATTCCCTCACTCAGATTAACCTGACCAAGTCCCCGAAACATGCACTCTTAGGTTGTAAGATAGAAGAGGCCCCCAAAACCCAAAGACGGCTCCTTGCGTTTATATTTGTTTCGGCCCAAATCACGATAGCTAACAACTGGAAGTCAGCAGTAGGGGTAAGCTTCGAGTTCGAGTCGAACTCATGTTCGACTCGAACATTGCCTGTTCGCCGAACAATGAACAATTTGGGGTATTCGCAGAAAATTCGAAAAGTCTATGGGAGAAATCTAAAGTGCTAATTATAAAGGCTTATATGCAAGTTATTGTCCTAAAAAGTGTTTGGGGACCCGGGTCCTGCCCCAGGGGACATGTATCAATGCAAAAAAAAGTTTTAAAAACTGACGTTTTTTTAGGAGCAGTGATTTTAATAATGCTTAAAGTGAAACAATAAAAGTGAAATATTCCTTTAAATTTCGTACCTGGGGGGTGTGTATGATATGCATGTAAAGTCACGCATGTTCCCCGTGCTTAGAACTGTCCCTGCACAAAGTGTCATTTTTGAAGGAAAAAAAGTAATTTAAAACTCATTTGCAGCTATTAATGAATTGTCGGCTTTTATCAATACATAGAAAAGTCATTGATAAAAAATAAAAAAAAAGCGTGGGGGTTCCCCCAAATTCAATTACCAGGCCCTTCAGGTCTGGAATGGATATTAAGGGGAACCCCGCCGCAAATTAAAAAAATAAATGGCGTGCGGTTCCCCCTAAATATCCATACCAGGCCCTTCAGATCTGGCATGGATTTTAAGGGGAACTCCACCCCAAATTAAAAAAAAAATGGCGTGGAGTCCCCCCAAAAATCCATACCAGACCCTTATCCGAGCACGCAACCTGGCTGGCCGCAGGGGAAGAGGGGGGGATGAGAGAGCGGCCCCCTCCCTCCTGAACCGTACCAGGCCACATGCCCTCAACATGGGGAGGATGTCCCCATGTTGATGGGGACAAGGGCCTCATCCCCACAACCCTTGCCCGGTGGTTGTGGGGGTCTGCGGGCGGGGGGCTTATCGGAATCTGGAAGACCCCTTTAAGAAAGGGGACCCCCAGATCCCGGCCCCCCCTATGTGAATTGGTAAGGGGTACATTGTACCCTTACCATTTCACGAAGAAAGTGTCAAAAAATGTAAATAAAAACACACAAACACCTTGGAAAAGTCCTTTATTTAAAAAAAAACAAAAAAACATTCCAGCGATGAAATCCAGTGTCCCGCGGCGATTCCGATGTCCAGCGCTGTCTGTCATTGGTTGTGCCTGAGCGGACCTGATGGGGAACTTCCTCCACAGTGTTTTAAATGTATAGACCCGCCCCTTCTAAAGTTCCCCATCAGGTCCTCTCAGCGGACCAGATGCGGAAGGAAGTTTCCCCGCTCAGGCCAATGACGTAGGCGGGGTCTGACATACCGAGGGGGCGGACCTGATGGGGAACTTCGCTCGCTGTGTAATACATGTATAGACCCGCCCCTTCTCATGTTCCCCATCAGGTCCTCAGCCTTACACCTAGTCATTGGCTGAGCGGACCTGATGGGGAACTTGAGAAGGGGCGGGTCTATACATGTATTACAAAGTGCGAGAAGTTCCCCATCAGGTCCGCCCCCTCGGTATGTCAGACCCCGCCTACGTCATTGGCCTGAGCGGGAAACTTCCTTCACTGTGTAAATTTAAATTACACAGTGAAGGAAGTTCCCCTGCTCAGGCCAATGACGTAGGCGGGGTCGGACATACCGAGAGGGCGGACCTGATGGGGAACTTTGTTCGCTGTGTAATACATGAATAGACCCGCCCCTTCTCGCGTTCCGCATCTGGTCCGCTGAGCGGACCTGATGGGGAACTTTAGAAGGGGCGGGTCTATACATTTAAAACACTGCGGAGGAAGTTCCCCATCAGGTCCGCTCAGGCTCAACCAATGATGGACAGCGCTGGACATCGGGATTGCCGCGGGGACACTGGATTTCATCGCTGGAATGTTTTTGTTTTTTGTTTTTTTTTAATAAAGGACTTTTCCAAGGTGTTTGTGTGTTTTTATTTACATTTTTTGACACTTTCTTCGTGAAATGGTAGGGGTACAATGTACGCCTTACCAATTCACATAGGGGGGGGCGGGATCTGGGGGTCCCCTTTGTTAAAGGGGTCTTCCAGATTCCGATAAGCCCCCCGCCCGCAGACCCCCACAACCACCGGGCAAAGGTTGTGGGGATGAGGCCCTTGTCCCCATCCATCAACATGGGGACATCCTCCCCATGTTGAGGGCATGTGGCCTGGTATGGTTCAGGAGGGAGGGGGGCCACTCTCTCATCCCCCCTCTTCCCCTGCGGCCGGCCAGGTTGCGTGCTCGGATAAGGGTCTGGTATGGATTTTTGGGGGGACTCCACGCCATTTTTTTTTAAATTTGGGGTGGAGTTCCCCTTAAAATCCATGCCAGATCTGAAGGGCCTGGCATGGATATTTAGGGGGAACCGCACGCCATTTTTTTATTTTATTTGCGGCGGGGTTCCCCTTAATATCCATTCCAGACCTGAAGGGCCTGGTAATTGAATTTGGGGGAACCCGCACAATTCATTAATAGCCGCGAGTGAGTTTTAAATGACTTTTTTTCCTTCAAAAATGACACTTTTGTGCAGGGACAGTTCTAAGCACGGGAAACATGCGCGACTTTACATGCATATCATACACACCCCCCAGGTACGAAATTTAAAGGAATATTTCACTTTTATTTTTTCATTTTAAGCATTATTAAAATCACCGCTCTCGTAAAAACGTCTATTTTTTAAACCTTTTTTTGCATTGATACATGTCCCCTGGGGCAGGACCCGGGTCCCCAAACACTTTTTAGGACAATAAATTGCATATTAGCCTTTATAATTAGCACTTTAGATTTCGAACGTTCGAGTCCATTGTATTTAATAGGGTTCTAAAGTTCACACGAACATTCTGTCTGTTTGCAGGTTCTGATGCGAACCGAACAGGGGGGTGTTCGGCTCATCCCTGGTCAGCAGCCCTACCATTTGACCAAATTAACCACTTAAGCCCCGGACCATTACGCAGCTTAATGACCAGAGGTGATTTCACAATTTGGCACTACGCTGCTTTAAGTGGAAATTGTGCAGACATGCAATGTTGTACCCAAACGAAATTTGCATCCTTTTCTTCCCACAAATAGAGCTTTCTTTTAATGGTATTTGATTGCCTCTGCGATTACTATTTTTTGCGATATAAACGGAAAAAGACTGAAAATTTTGAAAAAAAATTATATTTTCTACTTTTTGTTATAAGAAAAATCGAATAAACAAAATTTAAGTCATACATTTAGGCCAAAATGTAATCAGCCACGTGTCTTTAGTAAAAAAAATGTCAATAAGCGTATATTTATTGGTTTGCGCAAAAGTTATAGCGTCTACAAACTAGGGTACATTTTCTGGAATTTTCACAGCTTTTAATTTATGACTGCCTATCTCATTTCTTGAGGTGCTAAAATGACAGGGCATAAAATGCAAAAATAGCACAAAACCCCCCAAATGACCTCATTTTGGAAAGCAGACACCCCAAGCTATTTGCTAAGAGGCACTGTGAGTATTTTACAGCTCTCATTTGTTTTTGAAAATAAGGAAATAAAATAAAAAAAAAATTCTTTTTTTTTAATTTTCAAAACTTTGTGACAAAAAGCGAGATCTGCAAAATACTCACAATACCTCTCAGCAAATAGCTTGGGGTGTCTACTTTCCAAAATGGGGTCATTTGGGGGGGTTTTGTGCCATCTGGGCATTCCATGGCCTCCAAAACTGTGATAGACAGTGAGGAGTGAAATCAAAAATTTATACCCTTAGAAAGCCTGAAGGCGGTGCTTGGTTTTTGGGGTCCCGTACACGGCTAGGCTCCCAAAAAGTCTCACACATGTGGTATCCCCGTACTCAGGAAAAGCAACAGAATGTATTTTGGGGTGTAATTCTATATATGCCCATGGCATGTTTGAGCAATATATCATTTAGTGACAACTTTGTGCAAAAAAATAAATAAATAAATAAAAAAATTTTCTTTTTTCCGCATCTTGTGTCAATATGTAAAATTATTCCATGGAATCGACAGTATATAGCTTGGGGTGTCTGCTTTCCAAAATGGGGTAATTTGAGGGGGGGGGTTTGAACTGTCCTGGCATTTTATACACAACATTAGGAAGCTTACATCCACTCTTCTAATCATTCGAAGACAAAGCCCTTTCTGACACTTTTTGTTTACATGAAAACATTTTTTTTTTTTGCGAGAAAATTATGTTGAACCGCCAAACATTATATATTTTTTTAAAGCAAAGGCCCTACAGATTAAAATGGTGGGTGTTGCATTTTTTTTTCCACACAGTATTTGCGCAGCGATTTTTCAAATGCATTTTTTGGGGAAAAAAATACTTTTTTTTTATTTTAATGCACTAAAACACACTATATTGCCCAAATGTTTGATGAAATAAAAAAGATGATCTTAGGCCGAGTACATAGATACCAAACACGACATGCTTTAAAATTTCGCACAAACGCGCAGTGGCGACAAACTACATACATTTTTAAAAGCCTTTACAGGGTACCACGTTAGATTTACAGAGGAGTTCTACTGCTAAAATGACTTCCCTCGATCTGACCTTCGCGGTGATACCTCACATGCATGATGCAATTGCTGTTTACATATGACGCCAGACCGACGCTTGCGTTCGCCATTGCGCAAGAGCAGGGCGGGACAGGGGTCCTTTTTTTTATTTATTTAGTTTTTTATTATTAATTTTGCTTTTTTATTTTATTTTTAAACTGTTCTTTCCATATTTTTTTTTTTTTATCATTTTTATTGTTATCTCAGGTTATGTAAATATCCCCTATGATAGCAATAGGTAGTGACAGGTACTCTTTTTTTGAAATAAATGGGGTCTATTGGACCCTAGATCTTTCCTCTGCCCTCAAAGCATCTGACCACACCAAGATCGGTGTGATAAAATGCTTTCCCAATTTCCCAATGGCACTTTTTATATCCGGGGGGGGGGGACATTCCCTCCCACTGCTTGTAAAAGCAGTCCAGAGGCTAATTAGCCGCTAGGATTGCTTTTACATGAAATTCGGCCGCTGGCTGAAAAGAATGATACCAAGATGATACCTAAACCCGCAGGCATCAATCTGGTATAACCAAAGTCCAGCAACATACCAGTACGTTGCTGGTCCTTGTTGGACATGTATTGTAATCTTTTTTTTCATGCAGCCTGTTGGCTGAACGAAAAAAAGAGATTGATCGGTGGGTATGCCCACCATTAGAATACCACCCTTCATTCACCCACTTCTAATGATGGGCATACATGCACCATTTATATATGCCGAAGCATGGGGGCATCCTCCCGCAAAAGTTATGCCGCGTACACACGGTCAGACTTTTCCACGGGCAAGCCTTCATCGGAATTTTGACCGTATGTACGCGGCATTAGGAGCAAAATCGCTCCTCCGCCTATGCTGCCCCCTGCTTCGGCATATATGCTCTTTTTTTTTTTTAACTGTGGTGGTGAAATCACCTCCTACAGCACTGGAGTCGCAGGGATCAGGCCTGTCTCTGCGAACGCTGCAGTTATGTGTGTTGTGTTTTGTAAGTGACAGTGATCGATCGATACTGCACTTGGGTGGCCTGGGCTGGACGGAGGGGCAAAACGCAGGTGCTAGCAGGTATCTGGGCTGATCCCGCTAACACTGCGTTTTTGGGAACCCTAAACTGCTGGGGACGCTAGTATAGATCTGATCAGATCAGATATTGATCTGTTTAGATACTATACCACTAAGGGAGGTGTATGCTTCACACGTGGGTGTTAGCGTTCCTGGCACTAACCTGACGCTGCCTGGGGCGACGCAGACCCTCTCTGACACTAAAACCTAATTGATATCACCCGCCGGGCGATCAGGGGGTTAAACCTTTATTGGGTTATATACGGCGGGTGCCCTGACACTGTAAAAAGCAAACTAACTAACCAGCGTCACCCGTAACACTTATATGGTGATCACTGGTGAAAGGGTTAACTAGGGGCAATCAGGGGGTTAAACCTTTATTAGGTAATATATGGGGGTACCTGACGCTATATAAAAACCTGACGGGGAACCTAAATAACAAAATAACTAACTGGCTAACCAGTGTCACCAGTAACACTTATATGATGATCACTGGTGAAAGGGGTTAACTAGGGGCAATTAGGGGGTTAAAACCTTTATTAGATAATATATGGGGGTATCTGACGCTATAAAATCCTGCGGTGAACCTAAAAAAAAAAACTGGCTACCTATCGGCATCACCGACACTAAGACAGCGATCAGAAAAACGATTGCTTGGTGACACTTGCAAAAGGGGGTGAAAGGTTAGCTGGGGCGCGATCAAGGGGTTAAACCTTTATTAGGTAATATATGGGGGTACCCGATGCTATAAAAATCTGCGGCGAACCTAAAAAAAATAACTGGCTACCTATCGGCATCACCGACACTAAGACAGCGATCAGAAAAACGATTGCTTGGTGACACTGGCAAAAGGGGGTGAAAGGGTTAGCTGGGGGGGCGATCAAGGGGTTAAACCTTTATTAGGTAATATATGGGGGTACCTGACGCTATAAAAACCTGCGGCGAACCTAAAAAAAATAACTGGCTACCTATCGGCATCACCGACACTAAGACAGTGATCAGAAAAACGATCGCTTAGTGACACTGGCAAAAGGGGGTGAAAGGGTTAGCTGGGGGGCGATCAAGGGGTTAAACCTTTATTAGGTAATATATGGGGGTACCTGACGCTATAAAAACCTGCGGCGAATCTAAAAAAAATAACTGGCTACCTATCGGCATCACCGACACTAAAGCCCTGTACACACGATCGGACTTCCTATGGTTTTTTAACCGATGGATTTCTCCATCGGAAAACCGATGAAGCTGACTTTCATCAGTCTTGCCTACACACCATCAGTCAAAAAACCGACCGTTCCAAACGCCGTGACGTAAAACACTCCGATGAGCCGAGAAAAATGAAGTTCAATGCGTCTGAGCATGCGTCGACTTGATTCTGAGCATGCGTGGGTTTTTTATCCGATGGAGTTCCCCACAGACGATAGTAATTTGCTATCGGTTTTTTAACCATCGGATAAATTTAAAACATGTTCTATTTTTAAACACCGATGGAAAAAAGACCGATGGGGCCCATACACAATCGGTTTGTCCGATGAAAAAAGTCCATCGGACTGTTTTCATCGGTTAAACCTACCGTGTGTACAGGGCTTTAGATAGCGATCAGAAAAACGTTCGCTTAGCGACACTGGCCAAAGGGGGTGAAAGGGTTACCTGGGGGGGCGGTCAAGGGGTTAAACCTTTATTAGGTAATATATGGGGGTACCCGACGCTATAAAAACCTGCGGCGAACCTAAAAAAAATAACTGGCTACCTATGAGTAAGCATCTACTTTGATGTGAAACGCGTCAGCCATCCATCCCTGCATGTCAGTTTTCTGTTTTGCCTGTTTTGGGATTTTTTGAATTTATGGATTAATTTTGGATTTTATTTTGAAATTTTGGAAATAAATTGTTTATACAGAGTGCGGCAGTCCAGGGCTCCTTTATTTTCCATACCTATCGGCATCACCGACACCTAGACAGCGATCAGAAAAACGATCGCTTAGTGACAGCGGTGAAAGGGTTACCTGGGGGCGATCAAGGGGTTAAACCTTTATTAGGGGGGGTTACGGGGCTACACTGGACCTAAACCTGACCCTTTTACAGTCACAAATGTCACTGATTGCAGTGATCAGTAAATAAATGGTCACTGCAATCAGTGACACTGTGACTGGGGGCTGGGGGGTGATCTGGGGGGGTGATCTGGGGGTGTCTGGGGGGGCCTGGGTGGGCGATCATGTGCCTATGTGTCCTGGTGTCAGTGTGCTGTTTAGTGCACTAACCTGATGTCTTCTCTCATGCGGCGCTCGGTATATGTGAGCGCCGCATGAGAGATGACATCACTTCCTCCTGCCTGTGTAAACATTACACAGGCAGAGGAAGCTTTTCATTCGCCGGGGAGCGATCACGAGGGGTGGCCAGAATCGAATGGTGGCCCCCTCATCACGGATCGCTCCCGAAGCGATCCCGGCCGCTCACTGTACCGGAGGGGGTCCCCCCACCCATACGAAGGCAGGCACGTACAGGTATGTGATTGTGCCTGTCCGTGCCATTCTGCCGACGTATATATACAGTGGGCGGTCGTTAAGTGGTTAAACATAAACTTTCTTGGCTTATGTTAAATGAGAGACTGACAGCAATTGCACAGGATAAAATGAAGCTGTTCAACAAAATATGGGATCGATGGATCAGTTACTTGACCAATGACCCCCGGACGCTCACTGACTAGAGGGATTCCTGGGGGGTTTAGCACAGAGCGTGGAGTCCTCCCCCCCTCCCCTTCCCCTCTCCCCCTGTCTCCTTTCTTCTCTCCCCCTTCTGTCTCTTTTTTTTTTTTTTTCTAAGACTCTGGTGTTGTTGGGCTGGGGTTCGCCGCTCCGTGGGTTGGGGGTGTGGGTCTTCCCCAAAATTTTGCTGGGGCGGCCTGCCTCTCTTGCCGTGGGGGGGTTCCCTTGAGCCCTTCCATATATGTGTGATAAGGATACAGGATATGGTGTGAAGCCCAACACGGATGACCCATTCCATAATAGGTCGAGAGATTTTATATCTAAGATATACATTGAGGACAGGAAGACTATCCAGAAAGTGTCATTCTCTCTCTTCTGAGGGGTAAGTAGTTTATACGTGATTACAATGTATGCCTATCTGCTTATGGACACTATACACTGTTAAAGTCAATGCCATGGTCCTTACCCTGCATTGTGAAAAACTTGAATAAAAACCATTGAAAACTAAACTTGCTGGAAAACACATCTGTTTTGCAAATATATAACAAATAAAATACAAAGCGAAAATACATGTTACAGACTCGATAAGGACATCAAAATGTACTCTCATGCCGGCCGGCCACACAATCTTGCCTCTTTTCAGGGCAAGGTAGAGAATGCTATCTGCAAGCTTTATATAACATAGGTTTGTGTGCTAATAAGGCAATTGAAAACACATGTACAGTCCATGAAACACACAAAATGCAAGTTCACCCAATGTAGAGACTGAACTTCAAAGTGGGTACACCAGTTAAGGATGTCCTTAAATTACTAACCCAAAAAACACACTCTCTGAGCATGCCCAGAAACATCCAGGTGCACCAAAAAAAACTGAGCATGCTCAGACCAACAGAAATGGTTTTCACACACCAAAAGGCACAGGAAAAAATCTAAGTCCCTGAGCATGCCCAGACCAAGACAATTGCAGCTAGCAGAAAATAAGCCACACACCTGTCCAAAATTAAGCACATCATCCAGCATGCTGCTAAATTAGAGATGGGACAAACACCCCCTGGTCCGGGGGGCAAACAAAGAGCCTAACATGGGCAAAAGTTATACAACAAATACCATTGTAGTCTATGGGAACTGACTTGTTAATTTTGCGAGTCCCCACTTGGCTGGCTTATCTTCTAGTTATTGGCCTTAAAATGGGTATGGGGGCCCAAGTCCCACCCTAAGGGACATATATCAATGTCACCAATTTGGACAACACCAAAAACGAAACAAGGAGAAGTGCCTTTAAATATGCCAAATTGATTAAGTTCCAGTTCACACCACATGCAGTCCATTGTGTTTTTTATGCATCAAAAATGCATGGAAAGTTGGTTATATGGTTCGAAATGGCAGTGTTTGTTCCAGTGCGTTCCATTTCCAGAAAATAAAGTAGAACATGCTGCATTTTACATGCACTGGACTGTACTGTAATGCTGTAAAACGCAACAAAAATGCATCTTAAACGCACATGCAGAAAAGCATCTGGAACGCATCTGTACTGCGTTTCTGTGAAGTGAACTAGCCCTGAGACCTGGTTCACACTGGTGCAATTTGACATGTGTTTTGACATGTCAAATCGCATGTCAAATAGGCAGCATTTGCCGTCAATTCCCGTCAATGGCATCATCCGAAGCACCGATTTCAAAAAGGATTTTCTGTACTACTTTTTGTGATTTTTGCCCGCCAAAACCTGCACAGATGTCTCTGTAATCGCAGCCGAAATCGGGAATGACAAGCATAAGTAAAATTGTGCGCGTTCAGCTGAACTCGCACGGCTTCACTCCCGCAGTGTGAACCTAGGCTGAAGCTAGTAACTTGGGGGGAGGGTTACTCTGCCTGTAAAGTGGTGCATCTTGTAGCATGTATCCAAAATGATGCTTCAAAGATGTACAGCTTTATAGAAAACTGACAAATCTACATTGCAGCTGCAAGGTTTAAACACAAAACAAAAAATTCCCTGCCCCCCCCCCTCAATACATACAAGGCCATTTGGGTCTGGAAAGGCTTAAACTGAGAAGCCCCCACGTGAAAAATACCTCCCCAAAATCTTAAAATATTGTGCCCCTACCACGCACTAACAAACCCCTAGCCAAACAGCAGGCCAGCCCATGAAAGGGGGGTGTATGCTTGGGAGCAGAAGGGGCTTGGGCACCCCAAAAGTCAACCACCTTGTTCACATATTCAGGGGGACAAGGGCCTCTTCCACACAAGCCTAGGCTCGGGTTGTGGGGGGCTGCAGACAGGGGGTCTTTACTAAATGTGGAAATCTCCTTTAAACTAGTGGGTACAAGGTGCTTTGTGCTTGGTATTGGGCTGAGCCCAACATGCCCCAAAGGCAGCCAGCTATGTTGAGTGCATGTGGCCTTGAATGGTTCGGGAGGGAGTTGGGCGATCGCTTTTGCCTCACCTTTCCTAGCTGGCCCTGTTGTTTGCTCTGAAATAGTATGTGGTTTGGATTGGTGAAGGCAGCTCACAGCTCACAGAGTGTGGAGTTCCCCTTTAAAAGGGAACATTCTAGTGTGGAGTTCCCCTTTAAAATCTAAAACTAGCCCCAAAGATTTACCGTATATGCATTAGAAGGGGGAGAAAAAGCATTGGAGTGTGGAGTTCCCCTTTCAAATCTAAAACTAGCCCCAAAGATTTATATGCATTAGAAGGGGGAGACAAGAGCATTGGAGTGTGGAGTTCCCCTTTAAAAGCAGAAACTAGCCCTAAAGATTTATATGCATTAGAAGGGGGAAACACGAACATTGGAGTGTGGAGTTCCCCTTTTAAAAGCAAAAACTAGCCCCAAAGATTTATATGCATTAGAAGGGGGAGACAAAAACATTGGAGTGTGGAGTTCCCCTTTAAAAGCACAAGCTAGTCCAAAGTAAACATATGCATTAGAAGGGGGTGGTTGAATGCCCTTTTATGAGGAGCTAGAGCAGCGAGAGTATTTTTACATATTTTTAACAAGGTACATGTAACATGTTAACAACGTAACACCTGTGTGCAAATATCCTTAAAAAAAAAGTGAACCAGCGTTAAAAAAAAAGTTACGTTTTAGAGGTGCGCCTGTTCAACTTATGCAAATGCATTTGCGTTACTTGACATTTACTAAGATTTTACCGGCACAGTGAACCAACGCACTTGGCCGCACGCAAATGTCGCTCGCGCATGCGCATTGCACAAAAAGACCTCACGCAGTTCTAAACGTACTTGCAGGCGCAGCAGGCTTGTTCTTTAAAAATTAGTTTCTCACTCTATTTTGACCATATTTGTTACTTGGGCAGTTGTCACTATACTTCCTTACATCACCCCACATCACCCCATAATATTGGCACTTCCAGCTTCTTTATATTTTGATTTGAAGATACCGTGCGCCAGGTAGATAGTGGCGCACCTTGCTCCTCCTCCCGTGCGCCGAGAGCACTTTAGTAAATGGGGAATAGAGCTGCGTTACCGGCGCACCAGTTTCGTAAATACCAAAACACCCGTTGCACATGCGCGTGCGCCACAACTCAAGGCGCAAACGGTTTGTAAATCAGCCCCTATGTGTGTGATTATATATGTCAGTATTACATTGTATATTTCTGTATTTTGTGGTAGTTCAGGTGCTTATCTAATAGTTTTTTGACACCATCGATGCTCCCTGCTGAGACCACTGCCTGTGGAAGGTAATTCCACATCCTTGTTGCTCTTACAGTAAAGAACCCTCTATGTAGTTTAAGGTTAAACCTCTTTTCTTCTAATTTTAATGAGTGACCACATGTCTTGTTAAACTCCCTTCCGCAAAAAAGGTTTATCCCTATTGTGGGGTCACCAGTACGGTATTTGTAAATTTAAATCATATCCCCTCTCCCCGCTTTTTTGTATTCGCTCCATTTCCAGTACATCCTTTCTGAGGACTGGTGCCTCAGGAAGGACTGGACAGCATACTCCAGGTACGGCCGGACCAGAGTCTTGTAGAGCGTATGAATTATCGTTTTATCAATGGAGTTCATCCCCTTTTTAATGCATGCCAATATTCTGTTTGCTTTAACAGCCACTTTGCATTGTTTTCCATTGCTGAGCCTATCATCTACTAGGACCCCCAGGTCTTTTTCCATCCTAGATTCCCCCAGAGGTTCTCCCCCGCAGTGTATAGATTGCATTTATATTTTTGCCACCCAAATGCATTATTTTACATTTTTTTACATTAAACCTCATTTGCCATATAGTTGCCCACCCCATTAATTTGTTTAGTTCTTTTTGCAAGGTTTCCACATTCTGCGGAAAAGTTATTGCCCTGCTTAGCTTTGTATTGTCCGCAAATACAGAGATGTATCGTCCGAAAATATAGCGTATGTGCTTTATTACAAAAAAATTCAGTTTTATACCTTATTTCAGAGCACCGCTCGGCGTTCACGTGACTGCTCATCGCTCTCCTCTCCAGATCTGACAACTACAGCGGGAGGGGCTGAGAATCCCCCACTGACATCAGCCAGGAGGAGGGGAGGCTAGGAGGAGAGCGGCGGGCGGTCACGTGAGCGCCAAGCAGCGCTCTAAAATAAGGTATAAAACAGCATATTGTTTACAAAACACATACACTGGGGCACATAATTTTATCTAACACAGTGGATTATATGAACATTACAGGAGAGGAGTGGCAGGCACTGCCACTAGCTGACAGGCAGGGAGGGGGGGGAGAGGACAGATGAGAGATAGCAGGCTGACGGAGGCACGTAAGCTGACCACGGTATCAGGGCTCAGCAGCCGTGATAAACGTGGTCAGTTTACAGAGGGGAGGGCAGCACCAAGCAAGATCAGCCAGGTATTTTAGATTATAGAAAGGGACAAATCACACAGCACAAGCACTGTGCTATTATTCATGCTTTTAAAGGAACAGGATACATTTTTTTTTATTCTTTAACTTTATTTGCAGGGTCCTAGGATATTTGGCATGGCATTTGGCACGGGTCAGCATTTTATGCTTTGACATCAGGCATCATGGATCTGGATTGCTAGAAAACTCTTATTTTTGAATACTGTGCTCTTGAGGATTTGACATATCCACAATATCGGCATGTGATCATATGTCTATGGTCTCTGCAGAGGATTACTACATCATTGCAATGTGCTGCTCATATTGTTATTTGGTGAGTTATTTTTGGGCATAAGTGGTGGTGGATTTTCTCACAAAAGGTATGGTAGAAGTAATACAAGAAGAAAATCGTCTTGATTGAAGAAATAGCGTTGTTTACACAGACTATGCATATCATTTTGGATAAAGATTCTTTTTTGGGACTGCTTGAAATATTTTTTATCTAGTGATTTGTTTTTTTGGGGGACTTTTTTGCACTATATTAGAACTTTTTATATGTTTTTTACATCATATTCATTTGTAATAGATTTAAAATTACATTTGCACACAGGACATATGCGATTTAGGTTCATGCACTGGTTTAATAGATTTCTATAACACGTTCACATATAGATGTGACATTTCATTGAGGTATTAGACTTCTGAATATAGTATTAATTGTTCACAATGCTGTCACTTTGTGAGCATTTATTTGGGTTGAGTTAATCCCAATAGCGCAGCAGCAGTGTAACATCCACATATTTAAAGGAACACTAAGGGCGGCCATACACAGTTCGAATTTCGAAAGAATTTTCTTTCGAATATCGTATCAAAGAATTTTCGTACGAATTTCGCACCATTAGTGGGCTGCAGCAACAGCAGATTTTCGTGCGGCAAT
Organism: Rana muscosa; assembly: GCA_029206835.1. Classification (NCBI taxonomy): domain Eukaryota; kingdom Metazoa; phylum Chordata; class Amphibia; order Anura; family Ranidae; genus Rana; species Rana muscosa. The sequence continues at coordinate 23,985,848 of CM055119.1, forward strand.
CAAATTTGAGGAATCCGACATGTTGGAATTTTTTTGAAAAACTAACGATTTTCTGATCAATGATGGGAGAATCGTTCGAGAAATGTAATAGAAAAGAAAATGCGCATGTGCAAGAAACGAATATTCCCGGAGAGAAAAACATTTTCCCGGCAACATGAAGGTTTGGTCGGCCGAATTTCGAAAATCAATGGTGGCATCATCGGATCACAAAAAAAACGAACTTTCTGATTTTGAAAAGAAAATTTGTCCGAAATTCGACCCATGTATGGCCTGCTTTTAAGCTTTGTTTTTTATTTTTTTTTAAATAACAAACATGTTATACTTACCTCCACTGTGCAGCTCGTTTTGCACAGAGTGGCCCCGAACCTGGTCTTCTGGGGTCCCTCGGCAGCTGTCTCGGCTCCCTCCCGCAAGAACTTTCCACCTTCATGCGAGCGAGCTCGCATGGTGGAAAGTTCTTGCGGGCACGCTCCTGTGATACAGCCGGCGGCCATAGCCGCTCACTGTATCACTTGGCCCCACCCCCCGGCGCGCCACGTCATTGGATATAATTGACAGCAGCGCGAGCCAATGAAGCCGAGAAGCCGACCGAGAAGCCTGCGCCTTCACGGCGCAGGATTTTCGAGGGGTCAGGTAAGTAAACAAAGGCTTTGGGGGTGGGTGCACTAATGCTCAGATGTTTTTTCACCTTAATGCATAGAATGCATTAAGGTGAAAAAACATGTACCTTTACCTTTAATTCCAGGCACGGGTCAATCCCATTTGCAACGTGACTGATGATGTATATACATCATGTGACTTTTTGTTTCTTTTTTTTTTTTTAACCACTTCAGCCCCGGAAGAATTTACCCCCTTCCTGACCAGAGCACTTTTTTCTATACGGCCCTGCGTATTTTTTTTTTTTTTAATTGTTTATTTTATTTTATCGGTATATAAATACAGGTTACAACATTTCACTTCCCATATAAAAAATAAATATATATATATATATATATATATATATATATCATATGTTGATCCTGACTACCCCCCCCCTCCCACTCCAAACCCCCCCTCCCCTCCTCCTCTTGTTATACATTCTTGTTCTTTCAATGATTTTTATTTGGTTTTATATATATATACTGTTCCCATTTATGGTTTTAAACTCTTATGCCGTGTACACACGACCAATGGACTTTTTTCATCTGAAAAACCGATCGTGTGTGGGCCCCATCGGTCTTTTTTCCATCGGTGTAAAACAAATAGAACATGTTTTAAATTTTGGAAAAAAAAAACGATAGGAAATTCCAATCGTCTGTGTGGAATTCCATCGGAGAAAAAACCCATGCATGCTCAGAATCAAGTCAACCCATGCTCAGAAGCATTGAACTTAATTTTTCTCGGAACGTCTGAGTGTTTTACGTCACCCGCGTTTTGGACGGTCGGAATTTTGTCTGATGGTGTGCATGCAAGATTGATAAAAGTCAGCTTCATCGGAATTCCGACGGAAAAATCCATTGGATTTTATTCCATCGGAAATCCGATCGTGTGTACAGGGCAATAGGTTCTCAGCATAGCTCCATGTTTTTTTTAACTCTTTCCAGCAGTTCCATTTATCATTAGACCCTGTATTTTTCTCCTCTATACTATATTTTAAGCCTTCGATGGTGTATGTTTCTTCTACCGAATCAATCCATTCCCAGATTGAGGGGCTTTCAATCTCTTGCCATTTTTTGGGGATGAGTCTTTTTGCTGCATTTAGCAAGTGTGGTATCAATGACTCTTTATATTGTTTTACCGCTAAGGATGAGCTTCGTGTTCGAGTCGAACTCATGTTCGACTCGAACATTGCCTGTTCGCCCGTTCGCCGAACAGCGAACAAATTGGGGTGTTCGCGGCAAATTCAAAAAGTCTATGGGAGAAATCTAAAGTGCTAATTATAAAGGCTTATATGCAAGTTATTGTCCTAAAAAGTGTTTGGGGACCCGGGTCCTGCCCCCCCTGGGGGGGAATTTTTTTTTTTTAAACGGCCGTTTTTTCGGGAGCAGTGATTTTAATAATGCTTAAAGTGAAACAATAAAAGTGAAATATTCCTTTAAATTTCGTACCTGGGGGGTGTGTATGATATGCATGTAAAGTGGCGCATGTTTCCCGTGCTTAGAACTGTCCCTGCAAAAAATGTAATTTTTGAAGGAAAAAAAGTCATTTAAAACTCACTCGCGGCTAATAATGAATTGTCGGCTTTTATCAATACATACAAAAGTCATTGATAAAAAAAAAACAAAAAACGTGGGGGTCCCCCAAAATTCAATTACCAGGCCCTTCGGATCTGGCATGAATTTTAAGGGGAACTCCACCCCAAATAAAAAAAAATGGCGTGGAGTCCCCCCAAAAATCCATACCAGACCCTTATCCGAGCACGCAACCTGGCCGGCCGCAGGGAAAAAGGGGGGGACGAGAGCGGCCCCCCTCCCTCCTGAACCGTACCAGGCCACATGCCCTCAACATGGGGAGGATGTCCCCATGTTGATGGGGACAAGGGCCTCATCCCCACAACCCTTGCCCGGTGGTTGTGGGGGTCTGCGGGCGGGGGGCTTATCGGAATCTGGAAGACCCCATCAGGTCTGCCCCCTCGGTATGTCGGACCCCGCCTACGTCATTGGCCTGAGCGGGAAACTTCCTTCTCTGTGTAAATTGAAATTACACAGTGAAGGAAGTTCCCCGCTCAGGCCAATGACGTAGGCGGGTCCGACATACCGAGGGGGCGGACCTGATGGGGAACTTCCTTCACTGCGTAATACATGTATAGACTCTATAGACTCTATAGACTCTATACATGTATTACGCAGTGAAGGAAGTTCCCCATCAGGTCCGCCCCCTCGGTATGTCGGACCCCGCCTACGTCATTGGCCTGAGCAGGAAACTTCCTTCACTGTGTAAATTTAAATTACACAGTGAAGGAAGTACCCCGCTCAGGCCAATGACGTAGGCGGGTCCGACATACCGAGGGGGCGGACCTGATGGGGAACTTCTCTCACTGTGGTAATACATGTATAGACCCGCCCCTTGTCATGTTCCGCATCTGGTCCGCTGAGCGGACCTGATGGGGAACTTTAGAAGGGGCGGGTCTATACATTTAAAACACTGAGGAGGAAGTTCCCCATCAGGTCCGCTGAGGCAAAACCAATGACGGACAGCGCTGGACATCGGATCGCCGCGGGACACTGGATTTCACCGCTGGAATGTTTTTTTTTTTTTTTTTTAATAAAGGACTTTTTCAAGGTGTTTGTGTGTTTTTTTTTTACATTTTTTTTTACGCTTTCTTCGTGAAATGGTAGGGATACAATGTACCCCTTACCAATTCACATAGGTGGCGGCGGGATCAGGGGGTCCCCTTTGTTAAAGGGGTCTTCCAGATTCCGATAAGCCCCGCGTCCGCAGACCCCCACAACCATCGGGCAAGGGTTGTGGGGATGAGGCCCTTGTCCCCATCAACATGGGGACATCCTCCCCATGTTGAGGGCATGTGGCCTGGTACGGTTCAGGAGGGAGGGGGGGCCGCTCTCATCCCCCCTTTTCCCCTGCGGCCGGCCAGGTTGCGTGCTCGGATATGGGTCTGGTATGGATTTTTGGGGGGACTCCACACCATTTTTTTTTAAATTTGGGGTGGAGTTCCCCTTAAAATTCATGCCAGATCCGAAGGGCCTGGTATGGATATTTAGGGGGAACCCCACGCCATTTTTTTTTTAAATTTGCGGCGGGGTTCCCCTTAATATCCATTCCAGACCTGAAGGGCCTGGTAATTGAATTCTGGGGGACCCCCACGCTTTTTTCTTTTTTTTTTATCAATGACTTTTGTATGTATTGATAAAAGCCGACAATTCATTATTAGCCGCGAGTGAGTTTTAAATGACTTTTTTTCCTTCAAAAATGACACTTTGTGCAGGGACAGTTCTAAGCACGGGAAACAAACGTGACTTTACATGCATATCATACACACCCCCCAGGTAATTTAAAGGAATATTTCACTTTTATTTTTTCATTTTAAGCATTATTAAAATCACTGCTCCCGAAAAAACGGCCGTTTTTAAAACTTCTTTTTGCATTGATACATGTCCCCTGGGGCAGGACCCGGGTCCCCAAACACTTTTTAGGACAATAACTTGCATATAAGCCTTTATAATTAGCACTTTAGATTTCGAACGTTCGAGTCCATTGTATTTAATAGGGTTCTAAAGTTCACACGAACATTTTGTCTGTTTGCAGGTTCTGGTGCGAACCGAACAGGGGGTTGTTCGGCTCATCCCTGTTTACCGCACCCTCCTCTCCATGGAATAAATCTACCCATGGGTCTATTATTTATTTTTTGGTGATATCCTTTATCAGGTGTAATATTTTCTCCCAATATTTTTTAATTTTGGGGCAATCCCACCACAGGTGGGCCATCGTTCCTACTGCCTTACAACCTCTCCAACAGTTTGCCGATTTGCCCAATGGAAATTCACTTGTTTTATCGGGGTTGCGTACCACCCTGTTAGACATTTGTGGTTCATTTCGGCAGTTCCAATATCTACAGCAGAAGTATGGGTTCATTTCAAAATTTTTCCTATGGTGGTTTTATCCCTTCGTGACCCCAGTAAGTTCCCTTTCCCATTTTTTTTATGTATGGCGGGATATCCAGTCTGTCCATGTTTAACAATAGTTTATATAGCTTTGATATACTACTTTTTGTACTATCCGCTATACATAGCTGTTCCAACGAGGTAAGCTCTTCTCCTGATCTAATTTGGTTGAAGTAGTTTCTTGACAAAGTGGGACAGCTGGGTATACCGCCATTCATTTATCACCATTAGGTCTTCCTTGTGCTTCAACTCTTGAAGTGATATATTTTCCCCTTTTTTTATTATATCTCTTAACTGTGCTTTATCCTTTTTTATCCAATGTCCTCCAATTCTCTTTTTCCCCGGTGCAAAATATTAATTTTCTTTTAATGCTATAAGCGGTGAGTTATACTCCCTATTTGTTTGTTTATACATCGAATCCCATATTTTAAGTGCATTCCGTGTCAGTGGATGAGTGTTTTCGTCTAGTGCTCTAAACTGTGGAGGATTCCAGATTATATTTCCTAATTGTGCATTTTCCATATTAACCCACCTTTTTTCCAGTTTGTCCTTAACCCATTCTACTACTCGTGACAACACCACTGCATTGTAGTATTTTTTAATATCGGGAACTGCCAACCCTCCGTATTTTTTTTTCCTGTTTTAATACCATAAGAGAAATTCTAGGTTGTTTGTTTTTCCAGATGAATTTCATTATCATAGTTTTTAATACTTTAAGGTAGGGTTGCAGTAGTGCCACAGGGAGCATCTGGAACTTGTACATAATCTTTGGTAAGAGAACCATCTTTAAGGTATTAATACGTCCAATCCATGATATTGGCCTATTTATTTATTTTTTATTTCGGTTTTTAATTCATCTAGTAGGGGTATGTATTTAATCTTAAATATTTTCTGCATTGAATTTGCTAATTTTATTCCTAGGTACTTTAGTTTCTTCTGGCAGGGGAAATTAAACTCATTCTGTAACAGCCGTTCTTCTTGCTTACTTATATTGATATTTAGGATCTCAGACTTAACTAAATTAATTTAAAAATTTGATATAATCGCCATATTGTTTTAGTATTTTTATTAAGTTAGGTAGTGTGGTCCTCGGGTTGATGATATAAAACAGAACATCGTCTGCGAAGGCTGTAAGTTTGTGTTCTTCTTCTCCTACCACAATACCCTTAACATCAGGATTGTTACGGACAGTAGCGAGTAATGACTCTAGGGACAACACAAACAGGAGGGGAGACAGGGGACAACCCCTCGAAGGAGGGGGATAGCGTGCCATTTATTTTTATTGTTGCGGTGGGGTGATAATACAGTGTTTTGATCCACTGGATCATTCTTGGCCCGATTTCCAAAATTTCTAGTGTTTGTATCTTGAGTCCCCAGTCTACCCTGTCGAAGGCTTTTTCAGCATCTATCGACAGGAATAAACCTGGGGACTCATTTTCTTTTATCTTCTGGAGTAGGAGTAACGTTCTCACCCCGTTATCCCTCTCCTCCCTTCCTGGGATGAATCCCACCTGGTCTGGGTGGACCAGTGTGGTCATCAAACCTTTCATCCGTTCTGCCAGGACTTTGGCATACAATTTTGTATCTGCGTTAAGCAGCGATACGGGCCTATAACTAGAACAAAGCGTACCATCTTTCTCCTCCTTCAGGACTACTGTTATTGTAGCAGTCAGTGCCTCCTTGCCCATTTCGTATTCGACCCCCAGTCCGTTCATATACTGACACAGCCTGGGGGTCAAAATCTCTTTATATTTTTAAGGTAGTACGTTGTAAACCCATCGGGGCCAGGGCTTTTCCCCGGGGCCGAGTCTAACAAGGCTTTATTTATTTCCTCTTATTTCCGTTATGGGTTTATCTAATGTCAGTCTTTCATTCTCATTGATCTTAGGCAGTCTGGCATTTTCTAAAAATTCCTTTATTTTCTCTCTTTTCTCCCCTGCCTGCACTCCCTTCTGTTCTACGGAATAAAGCCCCCCGTAATAGTTTTTAAAAGTTTCTGCTATATCCTTTGTTGCGTACACTATTTCTCCTTTCTTATTTTGGATTTTTTCTATATAGTTTTTAGTTTTTTTCTTTTGCAACATTTTAGCTAAATGTTTACTAGTTTCATTTCCCCACTGGTATCTTTCTCTAGCTATTTTATTCAATGTCTTTTTGGTCTCTTGTTCCTTTAGTTCGTCTCTTTTGATTACTAACTTTTGGTACAGCACTTGATGTTGACCCTGATGTTTTTTGTGTTCTTGTTCCGCTTCAAATATTTCTTCAATTCATGTTTTAATTTTCTTTGTTCTCTCTTTTTTTTCCCTTGCCCCCAGTGATATCAAAATCCCCCTAATATATGCTTTATGGGCATCCCATAGGGTTGCCCCTGTTATCTCTTCTGTGTTGTTTATTCGAAAATAGTGTTCTATTTATTTTTTCACAAATTCTGATCCTTCCTCCTCGCTGAGTAGTTCTTAATTTAATCGCCAGTTATAGGGTTGTCTTTGGTTTCCAGGTACTTTCATTTTCATTCTTACTGGGGCATGGTCCGATATCGTGGATATTTCTATATTCGTCTCTATTACCTTTTCCAGTAATCTGTGGTCTACCAGTATGTAATCTATCCTAGAGTACGTCCCATGTACAGGGGAGTAAAACGTGTAGTCTTGTGTTTTTGGATGATGTATCCTCCAAATATCCAGTATTTGACATCTATGCATTTTTTATTTAAATTTTTTTAACTGTGCGTTGTTCGTCCCCTGTACACGGGACGTACTGTCTGCTCCCGGGTCCATACAAAAATTAATATCACCCATCAAAATAGTCCCTCATCCCCCCAGCTACAAGCGGGGGGTAGGGAAATCCGGAGACAGAACGTGGGACCCCAGTTGGCCAATTTCAGCCCCCCCTTTACTCCACTCTCCTCCCACTCCCCCCCCCAGTGACTCCTTTGTGAGAATTACTCCCCAGTCTTATCGGCCTTTTTCACATAGACCACTTCCTTTTATGTCTCCTTTTCTTTTTCTACCCAGCCTGGCAAGTCTGGCACTTGTAAATCAAGTTTGTTACAAAATCCTATCAACTCTTCAGGGAACCTTAGTCTAGCTGATCTTCCCTCTTTCTGGCCTATTAAACTAGCCTGGAATCCCCAGTTATATTTAATGTTCTGCGCCCGCATTTGCTCCAGAAGTGGTTTCAGGAGTTGCCGTCTTGCAAGCGTTTCTTGAGCCAAATCTGTAAAAACTTGTAACTCAATCCCTTCATACTGTATAGGTGGTTTTCCCCTTAATTTCGTCCAGATTTCTGCTTTATCTTCATAGAACCGGAATCTCACTATTATGTCTCTCGGCCAATCAGCTTCTACGCTTTTTGATTTTCCGGGCCCGATGTACTCTCTCGATCTTAAGGAGGTCCTCTATTCCCTTGTCCAGTATGGGATTAAATATTTTGTTCATAATTTTTCTCAGGTCTTCTCCTCTTTCCTCTGGGAGTGAGCGGATCCTCAGATTTTGTCTTCTATTTTGGTTCTCTTGATCTTCTAATCTGTATAAGATTTTCCTCTGGTTTTATTGTGTTAATCTGACTTGCTGCTTTAGTTTACTTAATTCCTGGGCATTTTTATCTGTTCTCTCCTCCGTCACCTCTACCCTTGTCAGTAGGTGCCCTAAGTCAGTTCTTAATGCGTTAATTTCTACCTTGATTGCATTTTCCAGTTGCAGTAGCATCTCGGTCATTTCCCCTTTTGTTGGAATTTGTGCGTCTGCCCGTAGTTCGTCCACTCTGCTTATCTCTAATTCGCTCTCTGTAGTTAAATTGTCTCTCGAAAGGTCCGATGCATCCCCTGCTTTTTTTTTTACAGTACTCTTTTCTTTGTCTGTTTTCTTGTCTATTTTATCTTGCTGTTGCTTACCCAGGCCGGGACTTTTTGAGCTTGCCTCTTGGGTCATATTGTTTTATCGTGCTGGTCGCTGCACTGTTTTTAGGGGTTTTTGGGATGCTGCCCTTCGTGGTTTTGCTCGTCGTCTTACTCATGATGTTTTTATTGACCATTCTTATGCGCTTCCCCAGTTTGAGATTTATTATTTTATTTTCTGTATATACAGTGGGGCAAAAAAGTATTTAGTCAGCCACCAATTGTGCAAGTTCTCCCACTTAAAAAGATGAGAGGCCTGTAATTGTCATCATAGGTATACCTCAACTATGAGAGACAAAATGTGTAAACAAATCCAGACAATAATTTTTTTTGCAAATTATGGTGGAAAATAAGTATTTGGTCAATATTAAAAGTTTATCTCAATACTTTGTTATATATCCTTTGTTGGCAATGACAGAGGTCAAACGTTTTCTGTAAGTCTTCACAAGGTTGTCACACACTGTTGCTGGTATGTTGGCCCATTCCTCCATGCAGATCTCCTCTAGAGCAGTGATGTTTTGGGGCTGTCGCTGGGCAACACGGACTTTCAACTCCCTCCAAAGATTTTCTATGGGGTTGAGATCTGGAGACTGGCTAGGCCACTCAAGGACCTTGAAATGCTTCTTACGAAGCCACTCCTTCGTTGCCCGGGCGGTGTGTTTGGGATCATTGTCATGCAGAAAGAATCTGCAGTCCAAAAGTGTAGGGGATGCTATTATGCACCCCTTTGCGCAAAAGTCTGTGCGACCGGTGTCTCAGCGTTCTTCTGAGGTATAAATATCCCGACTCAGGGGTCTAAATGAGTCCACAGGGAGAAAATAAAATTACAATTTTAATAATTTTCTCCCAGTGGCAGCCTTCGTATGTACTTGCCAAGACAGTCTCACAGTGCACACAATATATTTGCTTAGTTGCCAACCGATTGATATATGCAGAACTAGTGCAATTCAACTTCGACCAGGCAGGCTAGTTCTCTAAAGCCAAATGTCTGTGCCAAATGGAGTATACTTCCGTAGCTGTGTAAAAGGACACAGGTATACAAACTGTCCATTTATGTGATTTACACAATATTGCCCGAGGTAATGGGGCCGTTTCACCAGCTGGTGATTGTGCACAAAGTATTTGGTGTGAGTAGACTTCAGCCGGGCAGGCTAGTTCGCTTGGGCCAAATGTCTGTGTCAAATAAGATATGCTTCCATGACTGTATAGGGAGGTACTTATATGCACACTGACCGTTTATGTAATCTACACAATGTTTACTTCGGAGCCTTTTCACCTGCTGACGATTTTATAGCCTGACTGTTATGAAACAAGCAAACATGCGGGTATATATGTGAGTAAGCGGAGATATAGGCTGCGGTTGTACAAAGGAAACATCTATATTTTCAGACAGGAATACAGTCCAGCTGACACTCAGTCTAGTGAATTGTGTGTGCAGGCGCCCATGTACGCCTTCAAGTAAACATTTCAACAGTTCATCTCATCCATTTACAGTTTGGAGTAGGCTCAGTTCAAATATTCAAATGTTTCACACATTCACATTATTCATATAGTCTGCTGGGTAAATATTGATACTGGAACTGTGAACAGGTAAGTAAAAATTAATGCGGTTTAATCCAATTCACAAGATCACAGGATAGACTGCCAAGTTAGGCACGAGGGATATATATACTGGTCAGACACAGGGGAAAGCAGGCATTTGACAGAAACTATTCACATTACTCTCCAGGTTTCTGGTTCATTCAAACTAGGTCTCCAGTTGAAGAGTTTAAACAGTGTGAGGGGGTTAGCTCGGTAACGGGTGTGTGTGACCCCCTGGATGGGCTCCCCACACAAAAACAGGCCCAGCAGACGGAGGTTGTGGTTTTCAAGATCAAAAGGTGCGGTTTATTTCTCTATTTACAGTGACAAAAACACAGCAAAGCAAAAAGAAACATAAACAAAATAAATCCTGGTCAGCTTGACCTCTGACTAAACATGCAGGTTTCCCTAACTAACAACTGGGATCAGCCTGGTGCTGTCCTAGTCCCTAAGTCCCTGGTTTAGTAAATGTCCAAACAAATAGCCACACAGGCTTTGTCTCACCGCACAGGGGTTCACTCTCCCTAGACAGTCCACACAGGTCTGGGTCCAGGCATGAGCAAACACCTAATGAAGCTGGGAGTTTTTATAGAGGCCTTAAACGAGCTGACAAGCTTCAGCTGGTCTCATCAACTCCCTGCCTGCACGACGCCCAGCACTCTCCCTAGAGGTATGAATCATCCATGAGCCCACTAGCCTCAGCTGGGCTTCATCAACTCTCTCCCTAGTTGTATAAGTCGGCATAAAGCCTGAATATGGGAGAAATATACCTACCCCCCTGGATGCAACCAGGTGACTTTACCTTCCTGCTGTCACAACAGTTTAAGAGATAAATCAGTCCATAGTTATATGATACATACATCCTTAGTGCCTGAAAATCGTCTGTCACATAACAACCCTTTCCATCAATTAATTCCATTCAGTGAATCAGTCTGCTTGTATTCGTCCCGGGGGGTATATAGATTTATATGAAGCCCCACTGAACAGGCAAACGCTATTAACGTTGTTGCAGATTTCATCCACTAAGTAAAGTTGGATACTGGCTGGGCAGTTGTGCAAGATAACAGGCACTAGGAGCAGTTCTTATCACAGTATTTTACAGCAGTACCTCCTTTTTCTGCTCCTCTATTTTGCTGCCATCGAAGGATCCTCAATCCACATGTGTCACTGCTCTTCTTGTTTATCCTGCCCCCCCCGTGAGCTGCGTGTCCAGCAAACAGTCTTACAGATCCCTGGAGAGTCGGTTGGGATCGACGGAAAGCGAGAGGGGAGAGTGGGAAGGGGTGGCGGCAGGTCTCAGTCCGCGTGCATCATCCTAGGTGCTAGCGTATCTGCTCCGCCTGATGGTAGGGTGTAAATTCCGGATGACATCAGGGCTATCGTCTGTGGTGACACCGCAGCCTCTCACTCTACGGGTCAGCCTCAGCTCTTCCTGGGTCTCCGCTCACACTCCGGCCAGCATTCTCAGGCCCCTCCCTCCGTGAAGCACGTTGCGACCTCACGTCCTCATCCTCCCTCCGCCCTGCGTCGTTGTAACTGACAATTGCGTGGTCGTGTGACGTTGCACCCAAACTAAATTTAAGTATTTTTTTCCCACAAATAGAGCTTTCTTTTGGTGGTGTTTGATCACCTCTGCGGTTTTTATTTTTTGCGATATAAACAAAAATAGAGCGTCAATTTTGAAAAAAATTTAATATTTTTGACTTTTTGCTATAATAAATATCCCAAAAATATATATAATTTTTTTCCCCTCAGTTCATATTCTACATATTTTTGTTAAAAAAAAAAAAATCGCAATGAGCGTATATTAATTGGTTTGCGCAAAAGTTATAGCGTCTACAAAATAGGGGATATATTTATGGCATTTTTATTATAATTTTTTTTTACTAGTAATGCAATTTTTATCATGACTGTGACATTGCGGCGGACACATTGGACACTTTTAACACTATTTTGCGACCATTGTCATTTATCCAGAACATGTAAACGGACCGAAAGTTCGCGCAAACTTTCGAACACCGTTAAAGTCTATGGGACTCGAACGTGAGAAATCAAAAGTGCGAATTTTAAAGGCTACTAGAAAATGCATTTCCTGCAGAAAATGCGTGGGAATGCTGAATAGCTGAATTGCTAAAGCTAACTGGATGAATAGCTTAAATCCATAAGAAAAAATTGAAGAAGTGAGAATAGTTGGAAAAGTAGGAATGGTTTTAAAATAAACATGAATTTCATTAAAAAAGTTTAACACCACTAATGTATGAAAGATGTAGAATATTTAAAGGTTTTTTGAAAAGCTGACACTAAACTGAATTGTTGGCTTTAAAAGTTTGCAAAGAATAAGCCCAATACACACTCTGTTTAATCGATAAACTTTCCTGAAATGATTACTAAACTTAAACAGCTTTTTCACAAAAACTGTAAAAGATATCAAACTGAAAATATATAGCCGGATAGCTGAATATTTTGTGAACATTTTAAAGTTTGTTTGGCGTCTTTAGGGGAAAGTATGAAGGAGCTGAAACTTTTGGGAGCGGAAGAAGTTTTGTAGGATTTGAAGCATGCTCTCATTCACTTCAATGTTAAAAAAAGTGTAAAAAAACGTAATATTTTAAAAAGTATAAATAGTAGAAAAGAAAGTTGAAGTCCCATCATTAGCTGAAAGAGCTGAACATGTTAAAAGTTGAATGGTTTTAATAGCTGAAAGTACAGTATGCAGAAGTTACGCAGAGCCAAAAAACTTATGGAAATCAAAAAACAAATAACGATAGTGGGAATGCTACTGAGCATTCCCACTAAATATGCAAGTTATTGTCCTAAAAAGTGTTTGGGGACCCGGGTCCTGCCCTAGGGGATGTGTATCAATGCAAAAAAAAGTTTTAAAAACTGACGTTTTTCTGGAGCAGTGATTTTAATGATGCTTAAAGTGAAAAAACAAAAGTGAAATATTCCTTTAAATATTGAACCTGGGGGTGTCTATAGTATGCCTGTGAAGTGGCACATGTTTCCTGTGTTTAGAACAGTCCCTGCACAAAATGACATTTCTAAAAAGGAATAAAAGTAATTTAAAACTGCTTGCGGCTTTAATGAAATGTTGGGTCCCGGCAATATAGATGGAAATTATTGAGAAAAACGGCATGGGTACCCCCCTCCCCCCAGCCCATTACCAGGCCCTTTGGGTCTTGCATGGATATTAAGGGGAATCCTGCACCCAAATTAAAAAAAGAAAAGGCGTGGGGCCCCCAGGCCCTATATACTCTTCTTAACAGCAGTATACAGGCGGTCCCAAGAAAGACAGGGACTGTAGGCTTGTTCTTAAGTTGAATCTGTTTGTAATTTGGAACAGGTACATTTGTACGTGTAGCTCCAGCCAAAAAATCTATTTTTAAGCTTTTTGGATATCCTAGGGAAGGGTTATCATCACCCCTGTAACATTTGTTTTGCTGTCTGTGCCCCTGTTCAGAAGATTTCACCTCACTTTCTGGCCCAATGACAATTGGATTTTGAAAATGTGGGGGTTTTAGGGAAACAAGGATTGGTGATAAAGCATCAGTGGAGACACTTTTTTCCCATATTACCTCTTACTGGAAAGAATTTCCCTTCCCAGGGGTATATTTCCTCTCACTTCCTGTTGTCTCCCTCCGTTTGTAAGTAGGAGTCGTTTGTAAGTCGGATGTTTGAAAGTAGGGGACCGCCTGTATATACTATACGGCCTGCCCTATATACTCTGCAGAAAATTGGGCCTTAGGTGTTGGTGGTACCAGAACACTGTAAGCCCTCACAGTTACTCTTGGTGGGCGCTGGAACAGGCCCTGCTTTGAAATATTATATCAAGAATTGTAATTACATTGCCCTGTTGAACAGGGGCAGAAAAATTGGCCCTTTGGTGGTGGTGGTGGTGGTGCCACAACACTGTAAGCCCTCACAGTTACTCTTGGTGGGCGCAGGAACGGGCCCTGCTGTGAAATTAGATCAAAAATTGTAATTACACGCCCCCGGTTAAACAGAGGCAGAAAAATTGGGCTTTAGGCACTGGTGCTGGTGCCACAACACTGCAACCCCTCACAGATACTCTATTTGAGTGCAGGAATGAGCCCTGCTGCAAAATATTACAGCAAAAATTCAAATTACACACGCCCCTGTTAAACAGGGGCAGAAAAATTGGACTTTAGGCACTGGTGCTGGTGTCACAACACTGCAACCCCTCACAGATACTCTATTTGAGTGCAGGAATGAGCCCTGCTGCAAAATATTACGGCATTAGTGTAGTGCAGTGTTTAACACAGCATTATGTTGAATATTTCCTCTCCCTGGCTTGCAGGAGTTTCAGGTGGTGCCTTCAGTAGGGTGGTGTCCCGTATAGCCAACTCCATGACCGTAGCTAGGTCAGTGGCTTTCGTCAGAGTCAAGTCGGGTTCTGTGAGTAATCGTTTCTGTATGGCTGGGTCGCAGAGTCCCATAACAAACATGTCACGGAGAGCGGTCTGCAGGTAGTCTACAAAATGACAAGTGGCAGCTAGTTTACGTAAAGCAATGATATAAGTCTTTATATCCTCCCGGCATGCTGCCTTCTACTGTAGAATTTAAACTTCTCAGCAATCTCTAATGGCTTTGGGTTGTAGTGCTCATGTAGCTTCTGAATTAACTCAGGCAGGGGCTTAGAGGCTGGCTTGTCTGGAGAAATGAGGTCTTTGAGAGTGGCATATGCAGCTTGACCCAATGTTGTGATGAAAACTGCAAATTTATTTTCTGCAGCCACACTATTTGCTTCTATATACTGCTCCAGCCTCTCCACCCAGGAGCTCCATGATTCAGCAGCAGGATCAAATGGTTGAATAAACCCTATGAAGGCCATGTGTGCTAAAATCCACAATCCTCGTCGCCACTGTTATATCCCTTTACATAACATTTAGCGCTGTATACTTTTTCTTTTTTGGTTGGTGCATGTTTTTTTTTCCCTTTCTGCCCCCCTTTTTTTATTGTCAGCCACAGTTTTGCTGACTGTGACGCTGGTGTTTCTCTTTTTACATTTTTTTATTTTTTGGAGGGGGCCAACAGGGAGAGGCAGACCTTCCCATGCCATTATGAGGGGGCCAACAGTGTCTGTGTCCACAGGCAAAGGTGGATGTGGTTTGTCCTTAGGCAGGGCACATTTGTCTTTGTTTAGTGATGTTGCCCGTTTACTAAACCATCTTCATCCTCCTCATCCTCTATGACCCAAGCTGACACTAGTACACAGTCCACCACAGCTGCCAGAGTGGCTTATTCCACAGGTACTCCTGCCATAGCATTATATTTAGAGGCATTTTTCATTTTTATTGTTTCACTTTAACCATGAAAATCACTTGCATATAAGCCTTCAAATGGGGACTTTTGATTTTTTTATATTCGGGTGCCATAGATTTCAAGGGGGTTGCAGTTCGGGTCTGAAATTTTGCAATGTTAGAGAGTTTTGGCTCAAACCAAACCATGGGGTGTTCGGCCTATCTCTACTGATCTGTATATTCTGATGGAGAGGGAGTTCATATCGAATGCATGGATGGGGGAACCATTTTTTTTTCCACAATAAAGTTTTTATTGCAAGAGAAAAGAAAATAACAGTTGTACAATTGTACAAGGTAATAACATTTGTACAAATAATTATTTGTAGTATACGCTTAGTAATGTGTACATAACATCATCAAATTAGTTGTTAGGCGGGGCGTGTCCTGACCATGGAGGAGTGAGGACGCGTGTCTCTGCAGCTCCGTCCCGCCGCCGCACTTGCCATAAGCTACGAGGGAGACACTCACCCCAGCTGACACCTAACATGTCCCAGCGGAACCGGGCGTCCTCACAGCCACCACGCTACGATCGGACCAGACAGGGGCAGCTGGAGTCTTTCTTCCCCGGGACCCGTGGGCAGAGCCGCGAGGCTTCAAAGATGGCGCCGGTCGCGAAGGCCCAGAAAGCACCCAAGGCCTCGCAGAGCTCCGACGCACGATCGCATCAGCCTTCAGGCTCCCCCATACCATCCTCAGGGTCGGTGAGTGACTTGCCCCCCTCCATCTCTCCTGGCTCTCCATCAACCCTGGCCAGAGACTCTGGAGCCCCAGACCCGCTGGCTGATGCAGACCTCAGGCGCCATATTTGGTCTCTCCCCACCAGAGATGACCTGGAGCGCTTCGCAGACAGGGTAGAGAAGGCCCTCAAGGAGGACATTGCTCAACTTAAAGCTGATACCTTGCACCTGGGGGGTAGAGTGGAGGCCCTAGAGCAAAGATTGGAGGACACCATCCCAGTGATTTCCATGCTCCAGGATAAGTGCACCACGCAAGATCACCAGATTGAGGCCCTGCTCTGTCAGTTAGATGATATGGAGAACCGCAGTCGCAGGGCCAACATCAGAATAAGAGGAATGCCTGAAGTGACAACAACTAGAGACATTATCCCTAGCTTGGAGGGCATATTTAAGGAAATATTGGGACTGCCTGCTACTGACTCTGTGGAAATAGATCGTGCGCACAGGGCCCTTAAGCCCCCATCCCAAGACGTGAATAACCCACGGGACATCATATGTAAGCTACATAAATACACGCTTAAAGACCGCATTATGCAAAAAATGCGCGGCAAGCCCTACTTTGACTTTGATGGCGCACATTTAACCTTCTATCAAGATATTTCCAGGCGCACTCTCATGCAACGACGATCACTTCGCCCCCTCCTAGTAGCTATACACGAAGCGGGCTTGCAGTACCGCTGGGGCTTTCCCTTCTACCTCCAAGTCACCAAAGCTGGCAAGACGGTGACCCTCCGCACCAAAGATGACCTGCCAAACTTCCTGGCCTCTCTTGAATTAGACCCTGTGGACTTCCCAGACTGGCGGGGAACATCCAACCACCTAGACCCTAAGCCACAATCAACTCAACCGTGGCTGCCAGCTGGGCGCAAGAACCGCAGACGAGACCGCAGACGACATCCCTCCGATTCTTCACCAGGCCCGGCCCCGAGAGACTGATGGCAAAATTAGCCCATGCCGGTGCACGGGCCCCACCTTTGAAAGATTCCCCCTCGAAGGCTGTGCCTTGGACTCCCCTATGCTGCTGAAGATGGACCTTGTTTGCTCGCACTTATTTTGGCAACTAACTCAATCTCTCTTTTTGCCCAGCCGCCTGATTGAGCTGGTTGGGATCTCATAAGCTTAAGTGGCACCCCGACCACTCGCGACAGACTTAGTAGAGCCCGCACCCCATGGGGACCGAGTATGGGTGACCCCTTTCTTACTCCCCCTATACCGCACATAGTTAGATGCGGTGGACGGAGACAGTGACCCCTCACCTTCCCCCCTATGTTGGTTCACGTACCCCGAGTAGGCCGCCCTCTTTCTGGGTACAGATCCCCATTGGGATCACGGGTCCGTGGTCGGGGACTCCCCCCCTATAGGGGGCGGGGTCTCGAACACGACCCTCAGATGTTTTACATGTTAAAATGGCTTCGGCCAGTTTGTCTTGCTCAATATGTTTTTGATACTGCTCTCATATGTTTTTTCTTTTCTTTTTTGTTGTTTTGTCCTATCACTTTCTCCCTCCCTTTCCTTCCTCTCTCTTTTCCCTCTCTCAGGAGTGTTCCACTGCATTGCCACCCGCGCCGAGCACACCACCGACTTTGGCACCTCGACCATTCCCAGACCTCCCCATGGCTACTTTAAAGGTAAGCTCATATAATGTTAGAGGCCTCTGCTCCCCTCACAAACGCAGCAAATTATGGTGGGAACTAAAACGGCTCAAGGCACAGGTAGTTTTCCTTCAAGAGACCCACTTCATGCCCCAATCACTTCCTAAGCTGCCCACTCACCTCTTTAATCAGTGGTTTCTCAGTAACTCCCCTGTCTCCAAATCTAGAGGGACGGCCATAGCAATCCACAAGTCCTGCCCTTTCCAGCCCACGGGTAATAAAATCGACCCTTTGGGTAGGTATGTCTTCCTGAAGGGTAGTATAGCAGGACAAACCTACACGTTTGCAACCATCTATGCCCCTAACACCGCCCAACTTTCCTTCATTGACTCGACCTTGGAGCAACTGGCCGACTTCCGAGAAGGCCTCTTGATCCTCGGGGGAGACTTTAACGTCAGCCCAGACCCCCTGCTTGACACGTCTCACGCAAAACCCTCACACCCCTATGCGTTCCTCAAACATTTTCGCAAGACCCTCCAATCCCACCTCTTGGTGGATAGTTGGCGGGTATTGCATCCCTCAGATCGAGACTTCAGCTACTACTCCAAGGTACACAATGTTTACACGCGCATAGACCATATATATGTAGACCGTACCACCTTGGAGCTCTTGCAGTCTGCGTCCATTGGCAACATCACTATCTCTGACCATGCCCCAGTCACAATTGCCTTCACCATGCCATCAGGTACTTATAGAACCTGGACGTGGAGGCTGAATGAAAATTTGCTAGATGATGTAGTGGTGGTGGAGGAGGTAAATGACACCTTAACCCACTACTTTAAAGAAAACTCCACTGTTGATGTCAGCGAGGGTGTAGTATGGGAGGCTCATAAAGCTGTGGTCAGGGGAATATTGATCTCCCAGGGCTCCAGACTAAAGCGAGACCGCCAGGCAGACTTCCAGAGGGTGCACACAGCCCTTCAGAAAGCTGAACTCCAACACAAGGCAAATGGAGACCCCAAAGCACTACAGGCTCTCACTGAGCTACGGGAACTGTTCCTACGTCTTTTAGACCGCCAAACTCGTAAACAGCTTAGATTTATGTCACATAAATTTTACGAGCACGGAAATAAATGTGGTCGTATGCTCGCACGGGCACTCAGGAAAAAACATGCGCAGGCATACATACACAAACTACGCTCCTCTCCCGGGGATTTGACGGTACAGTCCTCTAAAATCGCCGCAGGGTTCCGAGAATACTACGCCAAACTATACAATTTGGAATCCGAGCTCCCACCTGAAGCACGAGATACCAGACAAACGGCGGTCCAGGCCTACTTGGCGGCGGCTGGTACCCCCCCCCTCACGGAAGACCAACGCGCTGCTTTAGAGCTCCCGATCACCCCAACTGAACTGGGTGCGACGGTGGAGTCCTTGCCCAATGGGAAGAGCCCCGGCCCGGATGGGCTCACTAAAAGGTACTACAAGGCCTTCTTTTCTCACCTAGCGGCACCTATGTGCAAATATTTCAACTCCGTGGCGGGGGGTACTGCCATCCCCCCGGGGGCTCTACTAGCCCACATTACAGTGATCCCAAAGGAGGGAAAGGACCCCACTATCCCCCAAAGCTATCGCCCCATTTCACTTCTTAATGTGGACATAAAACTCCTGGCAAAAATTCTGGCCAATAGACTTAAACACCTTATGCCTGAGCTAGTCCATCCCGACCAAACAGGTTTCATTGTAGGCAGGGAGGCTAGGGACAACTCCCTTAGAGCAATCCAACTTATTCACTGGGCCCGTACCCGCCTGGATCCCCAGCCATACATAATACTATCAACTGACGCGGAAAAGGCTTTCGACCGGGTCGATTGGTCCTATTTGAAAGCGGTACTTGAGTCCATAGGACTGGGGCCGCGAATACTGACATCAATCATGGCTCTATACTCTACACCTTGCGCGCAGGTTAAAGTGAACGGGACCCTCTCATCCAGCTTCCCCATCAGGAACGGCACGAGGCAGGGGTGCCCCCTCTCACCCCTTTTATTCGCCCTAGCGCTGGAGCCTCTGCTTCGCGCCGTGCGGGCCAGTAAGGACATCAAGGGTCTAAAAGTGGGCAACACGGAACATAAGCTTTCGGCATACGCCGATGATGTCTTATTCCACCTCTCGGACCCCCTGATCTCTTTGCCTAACCTGATGAAGGAACTTAAGCAATTTGGCTCACTCTCAAACTTTAAAATAAACTATACCAAGTCTGAACTCCTGCCCATCCATTTGCCCCCCCTCTTAACTAAGAGCCTCCGGTCTGCCTTTCCCTTTACCTGGGCTGAATCATCTCTACGATATTTGGGAGTGCAACTCACGGACCGCTTCAACACCTTGTATATGGCCAACTATCCCCCGCTGCTTACTGCGGTCCAGAGAGACCTCTCACAATGGACGCAGACTGCCTTCACATGGTTGGGACGAGTAAACATCATAAAAATGAATATACTGCCACGTGTACTCTTCTACTTACAAATGCTACCGATACCCCTACCTAGGCTCTTCTTTGACCGATTGTCCAGCATGCTGTCCGCGTTCGTATGGAACGCACGGAAACCTAGAATAGCCCTAAGGGTGCTGAGGCGCCAAAAACGGGAGGGCGGCCTGGGGATCCCCGATGTCAGACGCTACTACAGGGCCATAGCCCTCCAGAGAATACTAAACTGGCGTTTCCATACCCACTCAAAACTATGGGTTTCCCTGGAGAAATGCTTGGCGGGCAGGAATTTATCCTATGCACCATGGCTACCCCGGGAATATAGGGGGCTATCGGTAACGACCTCCCCACTGACAGCCCAGGTGCTCTCAGTCTGGGACCGGACCAACTCGGTTTTGAAAATTGCCCCCCCTATGTCCCCGCTGGCCCCACTGGGTGGGTTCCTGTGGTTCCCCCCAGGTGAACAGATGGCCTTTTTTGGGCCCTGGGTGGATGATGGAAATGCCAGCTGCGGCAAGCTCATGAAAGATGGTAAGCTCCTGAGCTTTAGCGCCCTGCAGGCCAGACACCAGGGCTCCCGTATGAACTTTTGGAGGTATAGGCAGTTACACCACTTCTTTGAGAAACATGGCCACTCAATTAGGGACCCAACCTCCCTCACCCCGTTCGAGCACCTCTTCGTTAATGAGGAACCTATCCCCCACATGGTGTCGGAACTATACTGACTTCTTGGCTCTGCTGCCCATCAACCTAAACCTGCTTTTATTCGAAGCTGGGAAAGAGACTTAGGACAGGAATTCACTGACTCACAGTTGACTCACCTGTACGACCTTACTCACTCGTCCTCCATAGACTCAAAAGCTCAAGAAACAAACTATAAGATATTGTCCCGCTGGTATCGGGTACCAGCGGATATGGCACGCATATATCCTTCTGGATCGGAGCTTTGCTGGCGTGGCTGCGGGCACAGGGGTACGCTTATCCACATATGGTGGGAATGTCCCCTAATCAGGCCCTTTTGGGAAGACATCAAGGACCAAATAATGAGCATAACGGGGATCGATGTTCCCCTCTCTCCGACGCACTTCCTCTTGCATGTCCCTCCGATCCCACTCAGTCAATATAGGAAGAGCGTACTGCCCCACTTATTAAATGCGGCTAGACGCCTGCTCCCAACTTTTTGGAAGCAGCCCAGAGTCCCTACCCGGGAGGAGTGGATCGGTGGGGTAAATGCAGTCCGAGAGGCCGAAGACTGGATAGCGACCTGTAGGGACTCCCGAGACCGGTTTGCCGGTATCTGGACACCCTGGACCGATTACGTCACAGATCCTGGATACGTGCCATCTAGCCTAGACATAGCTTTATTGGAACTGGCAGAACCTTCTCTTAAAAACCGCAGGCTGTCGAGAGCTTAGACTGAGAGCTACCCTCTGACATAGTGAGACTAATGGAGTTTACCTGGTTTGATGGCTACGCTTGAGGGTGTGCTCGGTGCGGCCTGGAATGAGGCCTCCTACAGAAAGACAGGTACGCTCGGATCACTCCTTCCTTTCCTCCTTTCCTTTCCTTGTCCTTTTCCTTCCCCTCTTTCCCCCCCCCCCTTTTTTTTTTTTTTCTCTTCTTATATATGTTTTGCAATGGTATGCATTTATGCCAGTTAAAGAAATGTCTGTTATGCTGGCGGGTGTTGTAATTACCATGAGCCTCCGCGCTCGCGGGATGGGCCCCCCTTTACAGGGGGCACAGGGTGTCCCGCCAGAGCGTGCACCGTAGCATATCGGTGCCCCCCGCTGCGTGCGGGGAGCGGGGAGAGGTCAGATGGAGGCTATTGAGCCCCCCGCCCCGGCCGCGGGTCGGGGGACCATGTCTTAATTATAGTCACATGGACAACACCCCTGGCTTGTTATCAGTGGTGGGACGGTAATATGTGAGGCCCCCACATTCCATGTGCCCTCCGCGCCTACCACAGTTGTGCACCCACTGTTCCTATGGTGGCACCCTTACTCTACTAACTAGTGTGGCCCATCGGCCGCCCCACATAAGGCATACAAGATACTGCTATTATTGATGTACTCTATTTCTTTGTTCAACTTGTTTATATGCTGGTTATGCACACCAGACGGGTCTGTGCTTTTCCTATTTTATTTTACTTATTATTTTTAATTTTCCCCCTTTTTTTTTTTTTTTTTAAGCAAACTGTTGGACTTGTCTGGTTGTATATTTTTCTTTTGTAAAATAAAGATTATATAAAAAAAAAAAAAAATTGTTGTTAGGCAGTTTTTTTTTCCATTTACTGTATCCCCCTGTTTGAAAGAAAAAACTGGCCCATGTATGGCCAGCGTAACTTCTAAGTCTTCAGAATTGCAGAGGTGGGGTGCTATATCATTGGCTGTGGTTTTAATTGGTTGTGGTTTTAATCTTAGAGATGTAGGTATGGGTAGTCCTGGGGTGCAAGGCTTTTGCAAGAGATCTGCCGTCCTTAAACTCAAAACTATCTTACGTAATGTTTTCTGAAAATATTTCGTCATAGCATAGAATCTCCTCTTGCAACTAATTGGCACAGCAATGACAACTTCTGGCACTGATATAACATATAATCTATACTAATTATCTAGTTTCTATTTTAAAGATGTAATACACACACACACTTTTATATGGTTCAAATAAACATTCAACCATTTCAAAGGCTTTTTATTCCTACATTACAGAATTTAAAAAGCAGACCTATCCACCAGTGGTACTGTAGAAGGAATGAACAGAAGAATGGCAGTGAAAGGGTTAAACTACCTATTGCTATCTATGGCTGTCACAGCTTGGAATATTATGTGGTAGGTTCTAGTACGAGCAGAGAAGCTAAGCTGCTGTACAAAACATCATTTTGTGATATATTAACTGTGTTTTGAAGATTTAAAGTTTGATTAAAATAAAACAAATTAGGAATAACATTTCTGTTTTCCGAGAAGAACGCTTACAAGAAATGTAATACAATATGAGATTGAGGCTGGGCTCACACTAGTGCGACAAGACATCTGTCCTACTTTGGATCCGACTTTGCCCTGCGACATGAAGCCGACATATGTCCGACTTTCAATGAACGGGGATCCGACTTGGATCCCCGCCAATATCAGGCACTGTGTTTGGTATGAATCTTGAAGGGGAACTCCAGGCCAAATTTTAAATAAAAACCGGCGTGGGTTCCCCTCCAGAGGCATACCAGGCCCTTGGGTCTGGTCTGGATTTGAACGGGCGCCCCTACGCCGAAAAAGCGGCGTGGGGGTCCCCCCCAAGATCCAAACCAGACCCTTATCCGAGCACACAACCTGGCCGGCCGCAGGGGAAGAGGGGGGGACGAGAGAGCAGCACCCTCCCTCCTGAACCGTACCAGGCCACATGCCCTCAACATGGGGGGTTTGGTGCTCTGGGGCAGGGGGGCGACCTGCGGCCCCCCCACCCCAGAGCACCCTGCCCCCATGTTGATGAGGACAGGGCCTCTTCCCGACAACCCTGGCCGTTGGTTGTCGGGGTCTGCGGGCGGGGGGCTTATCGGAATCCGGGAGCCCCCTTCAATAAGGGGGCGCCCGGATCCCGGCCCCCCCACCCTATGTGAATGAGTATGGGGTACATCGTACCCCTACCCATTCACCTGGTGTAAAAAAATTGCAATAAAAAAACACTACACAGGTTTTCAAAGTAATTTATTGCACAGCTCCGGGGGTCTTCTTCCGACTTCCGGGGGTCTTCTTCCGACTTCCGGGGGTCTTTTCCGACTTCGAGGGTCTCCGGTGTCGTCTCCCGCTCTCCGGTTCTTTCTTCCGCCGGGCCTCCGCTAACTTCTTTTTAGCTCTCTTGCTAACAGAGGCCCGGTCTTCCCGTTGTCTCGTCCGGCTCTCCGTTGTTCTGCCGGCCCCTCCACTAACTTCTTGGTAGCTCTTTCGCTAGTGGAGGGGTCGGTCTTCCCGTCGCTGTCGGCTTCTTCTTCCCTCTTCTCCTCCTCGATGTTGACGCGTCGCTTCCTCTCGCTGTAATACTGGCTCTCCGCTCCGCTCCGCATTAATATAGGCTTCTCATGACGTCACAGTCACATGTTCCCATGACGTCACAGTCACATGCTCCGGGGCCATGTGCCCTGGAACATGTGACTGTGACGTCATGAGAAGCCTATATTAATGCGGAGCGGAGCGGAGAGCCAGTATTACAGCGAGAGGAAGCGACGCGTCAACATCGAGGAGGAGAAGAGGGAAGAAGAAGCCGACGGCGACGACGGGAAGACCGGCCCCTCCACTAGCGAAAGAGCTACCAAGAAGTTAGTGGAGGGGCCGGCAGAACAACGGAGAGCCGGACGAGACAACGGGAAGACCGGGCCTCTGTTAGCAAGAGAGCTAAAAAGAAGTTAGCGGAGGCCCGGCGGAAGAAAGAACCGGAGAGCGGGAAACGACACCGGAGACCCTCGAAGTCGGAAAAGACCCCCGGAAGTCGGAAGAAGACCCTCGGAAGTCGGAAGAAGACCCCCGGAGCTGTGTAATAAATTACTTTGAAAACCTGTGTAGTGTTTTTTTATTGCAATTTTTTTCCACCAGGTAAATGGGTAGGGGTACGATGTACCCCATACTCATTCACATAGGGTGGGGGGGCCGGGATCCGGGGGCTCCCTTATTGAAGGGGGCTCCCGGATTCCGATAAGCCCCCCGCCCGCAGACCCCGACAACCAACGGCCAGGGTTGTCGGGAAGAGGCCCTGTCCTCATCAACATGGGGGCAGGGTGCTCTGGGGTGAGGGGGCCGCAGGTCGCCCCCCTGCCCCAGAGCACCAAACCCCCCATGTTGAGGGCATGTGGCCTGGTACGGTTCAGGAGAGAGGGGGGGCCACTCTCTCGTCCCCCCCTCTTCCCCTGCGGCCTGCCAGGTTGTGTGCTCGGATAAGGGTCTGGTTTGGATTTTGGGGGGGACCCCCACGTCGCCTTTTCGGCGTAGGGGCGCCTGTTCAAATCCAGACCAGACCCAAGGGCTTGGTATGCCCCTGGAGGGGGAACCCACGCCGGTTTTTTATTTAAATGGCCTGGAGTTCCCCCTCAAGAGCAGTACAGCACAAGTCGCATGCCAATGAGGCCGCAGGCCTGAGCGCTGGTTCACACTGGGGCGACAAACGCTCCGACATTAGGAGCTCATGTCGCATGACGTGTGAAAATCAATGTTTCCCTATGGGAGCCGTCTTAACTGGTCCGACACATGTCGGTCCGACATTAAAAATTCTCCCTGTACTACTTCTGTCCGACTTTGATCCGACTTCAGCCCATTGACTATCATTGAAGTCGGATCAAAGTCGGATCCTTGTCCTAACCATACGACTTTGGCATCCGACATTGTGATTACAGCAGCAGTAAAAGGAATTTATCTCACCCTGGGATTGTTTTGATTGGTCAAAGGACAAGTCAGACTAGCACAATGTCGGATCAAAGTAGTATCCTGTTCATGAATGTCGGATGGATGTCGGACCAATGTCGGACCAATGTCGGACCAATGTAGGACAGATGTCGCAGAGCAAAGTAGGATGAAAGTCGTGTCGTATAGTGTGAACCCAGCCTTAGGCTGGGTTCACACTATACGACACGACTTTCATCCTACTTTGCTCTGCGACATTGGTCCGACATTGGTCCGACATTGGTCCGACATCCATCCGACATTCATGAACAGGGTACTACTTTGATCCGACATTGTGCTAGTCTGACTTGTCCTTTGACCAATCAAAACAATCCCAGGGTGAGATAAATTCCTTTTACTGCTGCTGTAATCACAATGTCGGATGCCAAAGTCGTATGGTTAGGACAAGGATCCGACTTTGATCCGACTTCAATGATAGTCAATGGGCTGAAGTCGGATCAAAGTCGGACAGAAGTAGTACAGGGAGAATTTTTAATGTCGGACCGACATGTGTCGGACCAGTTAAGACGGCTCCCATAGGGAAACATTGATTTTCACACGTCATGCGACATGAGCTCCTAATGTCGGAGCGTTTGTCGCCCCAGTGTGAACCAGCACTTTAAGAGAGAAAACATAACAACCAGAGAAAATGTTATGTAAAAAAAAATACAAACAAATGGTAAACTAACATGTCACCTAATCTATACAGGAGGATCTGCTTCAAATTATTTGCAAGCATATTTGTTTACCTGTTTAAACTAAAAAATGTTTAGTACATATAGCCAGTGTAGGCACACAAGGAAGCATACCTAGAATTTACTATTTAGCTTTTACAGTTTGGGTTTTACATAAATTTCTGTAGAAATCTAAAAAAAAATAAAAAAATGAGTAGCCAACAGGTTAATTCTTACTTTCTGTTATGCTCCTGTGGGGACATCAATATAAATTACATTTGATGTGATCCAGATAATCTTTCTCTTCCATTTGCTGCAACTCAACCTAAGGGCATGCTAATTTACATATTTCAGATTGCTTATATGTCCCTGTAATGCCTGATGCTTAAGAGATATATAATCACTTCCCTAATAAACTTGCCTTTGGCTTTTCTAAAAAAAAAAAAAAAAAAAAAATCAATTCAAAAAACTCTTTTTTTTTTTTTTTTTACAATGTAAACACAAGTGTTCTGTGCAGATTTCTGGTATTTCTTTGCTGTTATATCCATAGGTGGTGCTGCTGAGTTTCCAGTGTCTACAGTGGGTGTATTGATTTAACAAGCAGGACGTGCATTGAGTGCATCATGGTTTAAAAGCTGGCAACTTTCTATTCTTTACAGTTTTCTCATAACAGAAGGATCACAGAGTTTTCACTTGGAGAGGGCAGGGATTGGAAGGACTGAGTGGTCTTCATGTTGTTCAACATAAGCTTACTGAAAGACTTGTTGATATTAAAATCTACTTGCTACAAGCTGGTAAGTCTGTGCACTTTTCCAAAAACATGTTTTTAGCTAGCAAGTAGTGAATTATGGTTATCGCAGAAGCTTTTAATAGTTTACCAAATTACTTACTAATCCTAATATATATATTTGTGTGAGTGTGTGTTTGCGGCAGGGACATTTATGGTGAAATTTGTTAGAAGGACTGCATTAAGGAGATATTTAATATGTCAATGCTTTATAAATTCTAAAGATAAAAGAAGAATATAGTAAAATGCTATGTTAGTTTTAGTACAAAAATATTTTTTTCAATAGTCATTTCATAGTTGTGATCCAATTCAGAATATGCTTTGTCAAAATATTGTCTAAGGAGACTACTGAGTTGGTGCAAGTAAAAATGTATCCGTGTTTGCTTACAAAACCTGTGTCTGAGATACTAGACCGTCAACTGCAACAGTTTTTTAAAAAAAACTAGGTTAAAGTCATCACTTTACTTGCAAAAATGTTGGTTATTTAGAAAGGGAGTATTGTTAGCAAACAGTGTGGATACTTCAATCCTACAAAAAAATGCCTTCTCTTCCATCCCCAGCATCTCTAAGGACCACATAAAATAAAAATTCTAATGCAACAGTTTATGGAATTGTAAAATCAACAATGTTTTGCATTTTAAATATTGCCTAGAGTTGTTATTAAAGCATACATTGAACATAATTTACATCCTAATCCTAGCATACAGAACAGGAGCTTTATGGTCTAATAATAATAATATGAACAATATTGAATACATATAAATAAAAGGAACATCAAACACATTTCCAGTTATATAGCTTAAAAAAAATCAGACAATCAAGAATTGTTAGCACATTTCAGTGTGCCTTGTATAGGAAACTGGACCAATTTGTTTATAAAGCTAATTTAATTACTAAATCTAGGAACTGATACCCACAGTGAAATTAATATTTGAGTACCCACATTGTGAAATATTTTTATTGTTTTTTTTTTTCCTACTCTTTCAGAAAGAAGAGTTGAATAAAAAAGGTTAAACATCAGTACAAAGACTGCACTTGGTTTTTACTCTCCTTGAAAATCCATCACAGATCTTGTTGCACGGCTAATACTTTTCAGATGCCGAAATCTAAGATCCTCATTCAGGGTCATACTGACCATAGATTGTCAGCAGTGGTTCCCTTCAATGATTTTTCCACAGAAAAGAAAGATGTCGAACTGATTTTAGTCAAAGAACAGAATGGAATTCAATATACAAATAACACAGTTATCGCCCCAGATGCTTCCCAAAAGTATGAGGTTCCGGTGCCAGAAGAGCAAGAAAGGGAGCACTGGGGAAAGAAAATTGACTTTCTTCTATCAGTTGTTGGTTTTTCAGTGGATTTGGCCAATGTCTGGAGATTCCCTTATCTCTGCTATAAGAATGGAGGCGGTAAGAACCATTTATGACAATATGTAATTTTTTGATTGCTGTTGGATTGCTTTATTTATTAGCAACAAGCTTACATTTGCTGTTCAATTTAATAAAATATAAGGAACTTGTTGATAATGGAAAGCTGTACTGAAAGAACACGCGGGCTGCCATTACTGACTTTACCTTTTAAAAATACTGGTTGCTTAGCTTTCACACTAATCCACATTAAGTATGAACAGAAAAGGTTTTGACGTTGCTCTGACTTGATGCATCTTTTTTTCTGGGTCAGTGAGTCAAAGTTTTTAATCCAGAGACAGCCAGGCAACTAGTATTTTCTAAATGAGGTCACCAATGGCAGCCTACATGTTTTTGTCAGTAAAGGTGCACTATAAAAGTTTGATAATCTATTAAATGCTGTAATCTTGGTGCAAACCAGGCATAACCCACAAGTTCATCTGTTGCAGTTTGTTGCACACTAGTATATGTTGAAATTTTGGTTTGTTGGTGTGGACCTGAGCTGACTTGTAATGTGCCTTTTAATACCTTATGTCATCTCTGTGATGCATTGAGATTTGATGACTGTCATGGGTAGCTGTAGAAAAATCAATACAGCTCACTGGGTGGGAAAATAATATACCTATGTAAGGGTACGTTACAAGGAGAAAGGGTAGGTATGATAGGTAGAGAATAGAGTTGAGCAGACACCTAGATATTCGGGTTCAACGGGTTCGACTGAACTTCGGAAAAAAGTTCGAGTTCGGGACCGAACTTGACCCCGAACCCCATTGAAGTCAATGGGGACCCGAACTTCTGAGGACTAAAAAGGCTCTAAAAAAGTAATGGAAAGGGCTAGAGGGCTGCAAATGGCAACAACATTTTGTTAAGCGCATGGAAAGTGCTCTGCAAACAAATGTGGATAGGGAAATAACGTAAAATAACATAAAAAAAATAAAATAATATGCTGGAGGCCCCCTTTTCAGCAGAAGAGGTACAGGAAGTCATTAAGAACCTCAGAAACTCAACGGCACGATGCCACACATATGGTGGGAATGCCCCAGAATACGCCCTTTCTGTAAAAAAATATTCAATTTAATGGATAAGCTAGTGGGAAAATAAAATACTTTGAAATAAAAATGTAGAGGGGTGCTAAATTTAAGGGAAGTGTTTGAGCGGTAAATAGGCTCAAACACACTAATTCTGTAGGATTCATGGACCATTTTGTCCTCGGGGGACAGTATTGGTGTGCAGTTCCCTGCGGCCTACAGGTGGCGCTGCCATGGTAGGCTAGGGTTGAACCTCCGATACAGTGCTGTGCCCTTTGTGTCCCCTCTTGGCAGTAGTACAGCGGGGCGGGGAACCTGCTGTGCATGCCGGGAGAGGATATAAAAGGGGCAGACGCCTCCTGATCGGGGTCCAAGCCCCAGGCACCTTTGGCCTGGGGGCTGATGTCCAGTGGGGTCCGTGCCCAGGTACCTTCGGCCTGGGTGCACGTGTTCCTGTTCCATCTCGGGCACCTTTAGCCCGGGGTGAGGTACTATCCTGGAGTTCATGCTGCCCTGGGTATGGAGGCCTAGATGCGGGAGTAAAGCCTGGGGTCCAGAGCCTTCGTCTGGAGTCCGCTAAGGGTCGAGGAGTCTTTGGGTGCCGCCTCGTGTAGGGGACCCTGTTCCAGGGAAGGGAGGAACCTTCCGATGGCCCGATGCTGGAGGCACAGTGAAGGAAGGGTCTGTTGACTCCCTGGAGAGATGTCTTCCCCTTGATATGGGCTAGGTCTTAGAAGGAGAAGCTCAAGGTCATCCTGACTGTATCGGAGGCCTTATTCACCCAGCCCGTGGCAGGGGCCTTATACACCCTGGTCTGTGGCAGAGACCAAAGTTCTCCAGGTCCGTGGCAGGGGCCTTGTACACCCGGTCTGTGGCATAGACCAACCTCACGGTCTGTGGCAGAGACCGTGAGCCTAAAACTGTTTGAGAAACCTAAGCAGTGAAGTGAAGGTGCTACGTTTGTGCCTGGACCTCCTCCACACCTTAAGCTGTCCTGTTTCTTTGCTCTAACCTTTTCTATCTGAGTACAGATTATTTTGCCATGAGAGAATAAACTCAGAGTTGGAGTTTCAGCTGGTGTGGACATTGGCTTTACTGGGAATACAAGGACTTGCCTCTACCTACAGTAGAGGTGAGAATCATCCTCTGGAGGAGTTTTGACTCTGGCTGTGGACACGGCCCGTCAAGTACACCGCTCAACGTCTTTATACAGGAGGGTACGGGCTGGTAGTGCGGTGCGCCTTTCTCCCTCCTGCAAGGAGCCAACAACATAAAGGCAGGTAAGGGGGAAAGGATCTGTGCGCTACAAAAAAATAAAATAAAAATTATAATCTTGACCTAGGAGGACGAGGTCCATATGGAGTAGGAGGTTGAGGTGGCGGTGGATGTGGCTGTGTAGGTGGAAGCGGAGGTGGAGGAGGACGAGGTAGCCAACACTGGTTCAAAAATAAAACAATGGCTGGGTAAGGCCGGTGATGTGTTGAATTCTGTCCCCCGTTGGATAGTGTCCGCCCTGTACTGCGCTTGCTCAGTACATAGGACAAGGGGATTTCAAAAATCTCACAAGACGAACGGCGCCTGCGCGGTGAGTCCAGGTTCAAGCCACACCAGTTTTTGTCAGAACACCGGTATACATGCCTATTCTGTACAAGGTACGGACAAGTCCTGTGGGATCCATGCCTGGTTCATTTTAATGAACGTGAGCTTGTCCACATTGGCTCTGGACAGGCGGCTGCGCTTGTCTGTGATAACGCCCCCTGCCGTGCTAAATACACGTTCAGATAATACACTGGCTGCAGGGCAGGCCAGCACCTCCAAGGTGTAAAGGGCAAGCTCAGGCCATGTGCCCAATTTGGAGACCCAGAAGTTGAAGGGGGCAGACCCGTCATCCAGTACGTGTAGGCCTGTGCACACATACTGCTCAACCATGTTGGTGAAATGCTGCCTCCTGCTAAGACGTTCCATCTCAGCTGGTGGTGCTGGTTGTTGTGGCCTGCTGACAAAGCTTTTCCACATTTCGGCCATGCTAACCCTGCCTTCTGATGCGCTGGCGGTGCCCCGGCTGCGTTAACGACCTCTTCCTCCTCCTCTGCCTTGTGCTTCCACCGTACGCCCGCTGTCAGGTGGGAATGCCACCAGCAGCGCGTCTACCAGGGTGCGCTTGTACTCGCGCATCTTACGATCCCGCTCCAGTGAGGGAATTAAGGACGGTACGGTGTCCTTGTAACGGGGATCCAGCAGGGTGGCCACCTAGTAATCAGCACCAGTTAGAATGTGGGCAACTCGGCGGTCGTTGCGGAAACACTGCAGCATGTAATCGCTCATGTGTGCCAGGCTGCCCAGAGGCAAAGTAAAGCTGTCCTCTGTGGGAGGTGTATCGTCTGTGTCCTCTGTATCCCCCCAGCCATGCACCAGTGATGGCCATGAGCTGGTCTGGATGCCACCCTGCTGTGAACATGGTTCCTCCTCCTCCTCCTCCTCCTCCACCTCGTCATCCTCCAGAACTGTGCCCTTGCTGCCGGACAATTGTTTACCTGGCGTTTGTTGGTGCAGGAACCCACCCTCGTAGCCATTTGTGAAAGACTGCCCTGAAAGCCTTTGAAATGATCCCGCCTCCTCCTCCTCCTGTGCCACATCCTCTTCCATCATCGCCCGAAGCGTTTTTTCAAGGAGGCATAGAACTGAGATAGTAACGCTGAGAATGGTGTCATTGGCACTGGCCATGTTGGTGGAGTACTCGAAACAGCGCAACAAGGCACACAGGTCTCGCATGGAGGCCCAGTTATTGGTGGTGAAGTGGTGCTGTTCCTCAGAGCGACTCACGCGTGATTGCTGCAGCTGAAACTCCACTATTGACTGCTGCTGCTCGCACAGTCTGGCCAGCATGTGCAAGGTGGAGTTCCACCTTGTGGGTACGTCACATATGAGGCGGTGAGCGGGAAGGCCGAAGTTACGCTGCAGCGCTGACAGGCGAGCAGCAGCAGGGTGAGAACGCCGAAACTGCACACAGACGGCCCGCACTTTCTGCAGCAGCTCTGGCATATTGGGGTAATTTTTCAAGAACCTCTGGACCACCAAGTTCAGCACATGTGCCAGGCAAGGGATGTGAGTCAAACCGGCTAGGCCCAAAGCTGCTACGAGATTTCTCCCATTATCGCACACCACCAGTCCAGGCTTGAGGCTCACTGACAGCAACCACTCATCGGTCTGTTGTTCCATGTCCCTCCACAACTCCTGCGCGGTGTGGGGTTTTTCCCCCAAACAGGAAAGTTTTAAAACTGCCTGCTGTCGTTTACCCCTGGCTGTGCTGAAGTTGGTGGTGAAGGTGTTACTCTGACCGGATGAGGAGGCGGTAGAGGATGAGGAAGCGGAGTAGGAGGAGTTAGCAACAGGAGGCAAACTGAAGCGCCCTGCAATCCTTGGTGGTGGAAGGACATGCACCAAACTGCTATCTGCCTCAGGCCCAGCCGCCAATGCATTTACCCAGTGTGCTGTTAGGGAGATATAACGTCCCTGACCGTACTTACTGGTCCATGCATCCGTAGTTAGGTGGACCTTGCCACAGATGGCGTTGCGCAGTGCACACCTGATTTTGTCCCCCACTTGGTTGTGCAGGGAAGGGATGGCTCGCCTGGAAAAGTAGTGGCGGCTGGGCACGACGTACTGTGGGACAGCCAATGCCATCAGGCTTTTAAAAATCTGCGTCTCCACCAGACGGAATGACAGCATTTCAAAGGCGAGGAATTTTGAAATGCTGGCATTCAGGGCCAGGGATCGCGGGTGGCTAGGGGGGTACTTCCTCTTCCGCTCCAGTGTTTGGGAGATAGAGAGCTGAACGCTTCCATGGGACATTGTGGAGATGGTTGGTGACCCAGGTGGTAGTGTTGCTGGCAGATGCTCTGTTTGCGGGTTGGCAGGTGCTACTGTCTCTACAGAGGTGGATGAAGAGGCCGAGACTGCAGCAGAAGAGGAAGCAGGAGGAACCAGAGACCTTTCTTTGTTTTGGAGGTGTCTACTCCACTGCAGCTCGTGCTTTGCACTTAGATGCCTGGTCATGCAGGTTATGCTCAGGTTGAGAACGTTTATGCCTCGCTTCAGGCTCTGATTGCACAGCGTGCAAACCACTCGTGTCTTGTCATCAGCACATTGTCTGAAGAACTGCCACGCTAGGGAACTCCTTGGACCTGGCTTTGGTGTGCTCGGTCCCTTGCTGCGTTGGCCAGTAGCAGACGTACTGTCTAGGGGACGGACGCTCCGCTTTTGCACCCTGCTCCCTCTTCTGCTGTGCTGGTGGCTCTGTGCGACCACCGCCTCTTCCTCCGAACTATACTGGTCACCTGCATAAGGTTGATTACATGTGGGGTCGAGGACCTCATCGTCCTCCACATCATCTTCCACCCAGTCTTCACCCCTGCCCTCCTTGTCTGTCTGCACAATTGCGAAAGCAGCAGCAGTTGGCACCTGTTTTTCGTCATCATTCGAGACGTGCTACGATGGTCCTCCCATGTACTCATCATGAAACATAAGTGGTTGGGCATCGGTGCACTCAATCTCTTCCACTTCTGGGGCAGGGCTAGGTGGATGGCCCTGGGAAACCCTGCTAACAGAGTCATCGAAAAGCAAAAGAGACTGCTGCATGATTTGGGGCTCAGACTGCTTGGCTGATTTGCAAGGGGGTGAGGTGAAAGACTGATGGACATGGGCTGCAGGTGCCAACTCTGATCTTTCATCAGAAGAGTGGGTGGGAGACAATGTGAAGGAACCGGAGGCACTGTCAGCAACCCAATCTACTATCGCCTGTACTTGTCCTGGCCTCAACATTCGTACAGCCTCATTAGGCACGACAAAATACCACTGCAGGCTCGGTCGCCTACTCGCACCTGAGGAAGGTGTTTCACTTGTGCGTGTAGCTGGCACAGATAGACCACGTCCTCTCCCTGCAACAGGAGCTCCACCAGCAGCACTACGACTGGGGCCACCACGTCCCTTTGACGTTCTCCTCATATTTTCCAAATTTAGGATCTTGCCCTAAATGGGTGTTTTTGGAAGAGCAAAACACACCCACAGTACGTAAACGCTGTATCTCACAGCTACAGAACTGTAGAAAATGCTATTCCAAAAAAATGTTTTTGTCCTACAATTATTTTTTTAGGATAGCACAGTAGAAGAAAAATATATAAATTGTTTATTTCAAACACCTCCAGATATGCAGAAAACACTGAAAAATATTTTTTGTGGCCCTAAATGGGTGTTTTTGGAAGAACACAACATACCCACAAGTATGTAAACGCTGTATCTCACACCTACAACAATACAGAAAATGCTATTAAAAAAAATATTTTTTGCCCTAAAATATTTTTTTGGGAATAGCACAATACAAGAAAAATATATAAATTGTAAATCTCACACTTGCATATATGCAGAAAACACTGCAAATTTTTTATTTTTTTTGCCCTAAATGGGTCTTTTTGCAAGAGCACAATACACCCACAGTATGGAAACGGTGTATCTCACACCTACAGCAATATAGAAAATGCTATTTAAAAAAAAATGTTTTGCCCTAAAAAAAATTTGGGGGAATAGCACAATACAACAAAAATAAATAAATTGTAAATCTCACACTTGCATATATGCAGAAAACACTGCAATTTTTTTTATTTTTTTTGCCCTAAATGGGTTTTTTTGCAAGAGCACAATACACCCACAGTATGTACAGGGTGTATCTCTCAACGTAACATATGCAGTGCTGGTGCACTGAGCTTGCAGATAAAAGTTAAAATTTCTCTGACACTGGGCTCATGGCAGTGTAAGAAGACTGTGCACTGCAACACAAACAGGTAAACCTATGCAGATCGCTGAGTTATTAGATCTCTGAATCTGGACTCCTATATACATCTCTCTTCCTGAAAGCACCAACAGGAACCTTGCCCTAAACTGTCTCTCTATCTTTTCTCTCGGATTGCAGAATCAGGACTAACTCATAGTATTTCAATCTCTCCCTAATAAGCAACAGCAGCCAGGATCCTCTCCCTATCCTGTCTAAAGCAGAGTGACGTGCTGTGCTGTGTGCCTCTAGCTTATATAGAAGCTGGGTCACATGTTGCACTGGCCAATCATAGCCATGCCATTAGTAGGCATGGCTATGATGGCTTCTAAGGCCACACCAGTTAAACAAAAGGTGATTGGCTGCCCCCTGAAGCTTTTCTAAATGCGCCATTACATCGCCGAACACCGGACCCGAACATACACGCAATTGTTCGGGTACGGTACCCAAAAACTCAAATGTTCGGTACGGACTCGAACTTTACAGTTCGGGTTCACTCAACCCTAGTAGAGAAGACTTGTCAGCAGTGCTATTGTTGCAAATATGCTCAGAAAATGTCTGTGTTGGCAAAAATATTTTATGGGCCAAGATCTAAAGGGGATTAATAGGATGGATTCAGCTCTGTATGGGATCCACACGGGGAGATTGATCCTCACTTCATGTCTGTTTGACACCAGTACAAGTAATAGAGCATGTCCGTGAAAGGATAGCAAAAGCAGCAACAGAAGAAAATGTCTGATGTTCTAACTTTTTCCACACTTCTAAAAATGCATTTTGTGTTTGTTTTTGCCTGTTCCCCCAATTGAGAGATTTCACTTCACTTTGTATCCTGACAGAACATACAGAGAAATACACAAAAAAACACAGATTGCGATAAAAACATGACAAAAGTTCTAACACTTCCCACGTCTATTATAAATTTAAGGGAAATCTCTACTGAGAAAAATTGGGGTTGCCATTGCTGTCCTCTTCCTCTGAAAATGCTAGCTGCCTGGCTGTTGTGCTAATCAAATGGCTTTACTTCCTAAGGACAGGGATGTGTTATTAGCAGGTTTACCAGGTAAAAATAAAGGAAAAGAAGATTTGAAAAGGAAACAAGCCACCACATTTAAGGTCTAATAAACTGCAATATATCAATCTTTCTTTTTCTCTCTTACTGGGTAATAGATGTCTTTTTATACACATATGGATATAGTTACATAGTTACATAGTTAGTCAGGTTGGAAAAAAAGACCCAAGTCCATCCAGTTCAACCATAAAAAAAAAAAAAAAATAATATCATACAATCCCATATACCCAATTCTATACCCAGATCCAGATACAGAGGAAGTCGAAAAACCCCAGCAGAGCACGGTCCAATTTGCTACAGCAGGGAAAAAAAATCCTTCCTGATCCCCCGAGAGGCAATCAGATATTCCCCGGATCAACTTTACCCATAAATGTTAGTACCCAGTTATATTATGTACATTTAGGAAAGAATCCAGGCCTTTCTTAAAGCAATCTACTGAGCTGGCCAGAACCACCTCGGCAGGGAGTCTATTCCACATTTTCACAGCTCTTACTGTGAAGAAACCTTTCCATATTTGGAGGTGAAATCTCTTTTCCGCTAGGCATAAAGAGTGCCCCCTTGTCCTTTGTGTTGACCGTAAAGTGAATAACTCAACACCAAGTTCACTATATGGACCCCTTATATATTTGTACATGTTGATCATATCCCCCCTTAATCTCCTCTTCTCAAGAGTGAATAAATTCAGTTCCTCTAATCTTTCCTCATAGCTGAGCTCCTCCATGCCTCTTATCAGTTTATTTGCCCTTCTCTGCACTTTCTCCAGTTCCCCAATATCCTTTTTGAGAACTGGGGCCCAAAACTGAACTGTATATTCCAGATGAGGTCTTACTAATGATTTGTACAGGGGCAAAATTATATCTCTCTCTCTCTGGAGTCCATACCTCTCTTAATACAAGAAAGGACTTTGCTTGCTTTGAAAACCGCAGCTTGGCATTGCATGCCATTATTGAGCTTATGATCTAGCAAAACCCCCAGATCCTTCTCCACTACGGATCCCCCCAGTTGTACTCCCCCTAGTATGTATGATGCATTCATATTCTTAGCCCCCAAGTGCATAACTTTACATTTATCAACATTAAACCTCATCTGCCACATAGTCGCCCAATTAGACAGAGCATTGAGGTTGGCTTGTAAATTGGCAACATCCTGTAAGGACGTTATTCCACTGCATAGCTCAGTGTCATCTGCAAAGACAGAAATGTTTCTTTTGATCTCAGACCCAATATCATTTATAAAGATATTAAAAAGTAAGGGTCCCAACACTGAACCTTGGGGTATACCACTGAAACCTTAGAACATTCAGAGTAAGAATCATTAACCACTACTCTCTGAATTCTGTCTTTTAGCCAGTTTTCTATATATAAATAACTATATACAGTAACTATGTGGACAAAGTATAATTATAAAAAAAAAATTGTCAGCAGTTTCACTTAAGAAAACTAGTACTACGAGTAATATAGACTGCCAATGCTGGTCTTCTCCTAAGAATACTAGCTATTGCCTAGCTGTCCCTGACTTCAATATTTTTTTTGGAGCCAATTAAGTGAAACTGCTGGCAAGATGTTTTTTTATAATTAAAAATTGATTTAGGTTACACTTTAATAAAAAAAAAGTTAAAGAAGGTAGTCGTGAGACAGTAAGAAAGAAAAAGAAAGATTAATATGCTGTAGCTCATCAGGCCTTAGATGTCATGGCTGGATTTGTTTATTTTCTTGTTCTTATTTACCTTTATTTTACCCAGTGATCTTGCTAGTAACATACTTCCTGTCCTAGGTTGACTATGCTTGTGGTGCTGTATCTATGGAGGAGTAACATTGTCATCTTAGGCTGCCTTCCTGATATGAACTACAAACACCTTACCCTCTTCCTCATTTCTAATAAAGAGCTGGTATCCTTTGTTCACAAATAATAGCTGGGAAGGCTGATAAGAATGTTTGATATTTCTTTTCAGCGCACGGTAAGCTATAAGGACACCATATTTCTGCTAATATTAATAAGTGAAAATATAGCACATCCGCATTTAAGTGTAAAAATAAACAAGCTGCTTGCCTATACCAGTGTTAATATAAAAACACTCCTAAATAAAGGAAATCAAATAGGGCAGCACTTTAAAATGGATAGCTAAATTTAATATCTAATAAATATACTAAGCAATAAAAAAAAAAAAACAAAAAAAAATTAATGTGCAATAGATCAATGTTTCAAAGTGCAATAAATGTATATAACATGAAAGTGTCCATCAATTATTGTGAGTCCACAAAAAAAGTGCTGAAAAAATAAAGTACATATGCAAAGTCTTTGTGCTTCTTCAATAAATATTCTCAAGGTGCCACTCTTTGCTTTACATATGCAATGAAGGTGATCTCAGTGCTCTCCCCGGTGCACACTCACCAGAGGCAATTGGCTTTTTAATAATAAAAACAAAGGTCTGACAGCGCTTGAATTACTGTAGGTATCACATGACAGTGGGGGATTCCTCCATATTTACCACTGATCTCCACTGCTTTTTTTCTTCATACTCATGCTTGCTTGGAAACACATAAATCACACAGGGGGATCCGATTAAAAACATATTAAACTTAAAAAAAAAACACTCACCTATTCAGGTGCCCCTTTTTATAAGCACTATTAGACATGGGAGCTGTCGAAAAATTTGTTCCGATCCGTTCCGTATTTAAAAAAATTCATAATTCGTAATCCGTGTACGGAATTCAATTCGAATTCGTACGAAATACGAATTCCGTACGACACGTATAACGAACGATTCGACCGGAACGAACGAATGATTCGACCGGAAATTTACTTCCCCCACCCAATTCCAGCAGCAATCTTTTCTCTCTATAATGTCAAATCTTTTCTCTCTATAATGTCGAATTGGAACGAACGAATGATTTGACCGGAAATGTACTTCCCCCACCCAATTCCAGCAGCAATCTTTTCTCTCTATAATGTCGAATCTTTTCTCTCTATGTCGAATCTTTTCTCTCTATAATGTCAAATTTTTTCTCTCTATAATGTAGAATCGGAATGAACAAATGATTCGACCGCAAATGTACTTCCCCCACCCAATTCCAGCAGCAATCTTTTCTCTCTATAATGTCGAATCTTTTCTCTCTATAATGTCGAATCTTTTCTCTCTATAATGTCGAATCTTTTCTCTCTATGTCGAATCTTTTCTCTCTATGTAGAATAATCTTGGACTAATAGAGTTAAGGTTAGTCACATTCGACCAAAAAATATTTACCTATCGCTTTGTCGAATTTTCATGTCTCATTTGGTAGTTTGGATTCGGATAATTTGGATACGAAATTTCGTACAAATTTTTCGAAATTTCGTATTTCGTACAGAATTCGTATTCAAATTTTTTTTAAAAAAATTTGTACGAATTTTCGATTCGTACGAAACTAATCGCACATGTCTAAGCACTATACAGATTGCTTGTATATGCAAGAGCGACGCTGCTCCACTCAGATTGTTCCCAATGAGTGCATGCGTTCCTCTGCTCGGAAAGCTAAAAATCAGAAGTGATGTGCAGTAACCAAGCCTCTACATGTTTTGTCTAATGCCAGACGTCCTCAGGGTCAGATATGATGCTCTTCCATATGCGTGTCATCATACATGACATCCTCAGGGACCATATCATTAGCACAGCATACGGATTGTGCAAGGTAGCGCAACATGTTTATAAGAATTTGTCTATATATATATCCTTTATCAGGGTTAGTGTGAGCTGCTTCCCGTTTTGATTTTAATTTTAGTTAAAGGAGAAGTACAGCCAAAGCTTGTTTGGCTGTACTTCTGTCGATCACAGGAGTGCAGTTCGTGCACTCCTGTGACCTGTTTTCAGCAGAGAGCGGGTTGAAGTCCGCTCTCTGCTGACGTCGCAAAGTCAGTCCAGGCTCGGGCATCATCACGACCATGGAATAGGGATCCAATCAGATCCCGGGACTGGCACACGGCTCAGCCTCCACAGCCCAGCGCTCCAGAGAGTGAGGAGGGGGCAGAGCAGAGAGCTGCTGATTGACAGTTAGCAGCTCTCTCTCAGGTAGCTGTAAGCCTATTGCTCAGTTCTCAGTGTTAGAGGCGCCGGGGGACAGATGCATCATCGGATTGATGCTGCATCCACCTAGATAAGTATGAATAAAAAAAATAAAACAAATAAAAAAAATCTTCTCTCTTAATGCAATGTGTGAAAGTGTGAAGTGTGTGTGGTTTATAAGGCTGCAGTATATTACATTTTTGCATATGTGGGGTGTAGAGGGGTCAGAGTGCTGGGGAGATATCTTGGGTGTAGAGAGGTCAGAGTGCTGGGGGGATATCTGGGATGTAGAGGGGTCACAGTGCTGGGGGATATCTGGGGTGTAGAGGGGTCAGAGTGCTGGGGGGATATCTGGGGTGTAGAGGGGTCAGAGTGCTGGGGGGATATCTGGGGTGTAGAGGGGTCAGAGTGCTGGGGGGATATCTGGGATGTAGAGGGGTCAGAGTGCTGGGGGGGATATCTGGGGTGTAGAGGGTTCAGAGTGCTGGGGGATATCTGGGGTGTAGAGGGGTCAGAGTGCTGAGGGGGATATCTGGGGTGTAGAGGGGTCAGAGTGATGGGGGGATATCTGGGGTGTAGAGGGGTCAGAGTGCTGGGGGGATATCTGGGGTGTAGAGGGGTCAGAGTGCTGGGGGGATAACTGGGATGTAGAGGGGTCACAGTGCTGGGGGGATATCTGGGATGTAGAGGGATCAGAGTGCTGGGGGGATTACTGGGATGTAGAGGGTTCAGAGTGCTGGGGGGATATCTGGGGTATAGAGGGGTCAGAGTGCTGGGGGGATATCTGGGGTGTAGAGGGGTCAGAGTGCTGGGTGGATATCTGGGATGTAGAGGGGTCAGAGTGCTGGGGGGATATCTAGGATAAAGAGGGGTCAGAGTGCTGGGGGGGATATCTGGGATGTAGAGGGGTCAGAGTGCTGGGGGGATATCTAGGATAAAGAGGGGTCAGAGTGCTGGGGGGATATCTGGGATGTAGAGGGATCAGAGTGCTGGGGGGATATCTGGGGTTTAGAGGGGTCAGAGCGCTGGGGAGATATCTGGGGTGTAGAGGGGTCAGAGTGCTGGGAGGATATCTGGGATGTAGAATGGTCACAGTGCTGGGGGGATATCTGGGATGTAGAGGGGTTAGAGTGCTGGGGGGATATCTGGGGTGTAGAGGGGTCACGGTGCTGGGGGGATATCTGGGATGTAGAGGGGTCAGAGTGCTAGGGGGATATCTAAGGTGTGGAGCGGTCAGAGTGCTGGGGGGTATCTGGGGTGTAGAGGGGTCACAGTGCTGGGGGGATATCTAGGATGTAGAGGGGTCAGAGTGCTAGGGGGATATCTGGGGTGTAGAGGGGTCAGAGTGCTGGGGGGATATCTGGGATGTAGAGGGATCACAGTGCTGGAGGGATATCTGGGGTGTAGAGGGGTCACAGTGCTGAGGAGTTATTTATTTGGGGTTGAGAATCCAGGGGTGTGGAGGTGATAACAGGATAGCAATGGTAGGGGGAAACCTGGTGTGTGAGTGTGGAGGGGGGGGGGTTGGTTGGTTGGGTGGAGTTAGGAGTGCTGGATGTATATAAGTAGGGATGAGCCAAACACCCCCCGGTTAGGCTCGCAACAGAACCTGCGAACGGACCGAAAGTTTGCGCGAACTTTAGAACCCTATTAAATACAATAGACGCGAATGTTCAAAATCTAAAGTGCTAATTATAACGGCTAATATGCATGTTATTGTCCTAAAAAGGGTTTGGGGACCCGGGTTCTGCCCCAGGGGACATGTATCAATGCAAAAAGAGGTTTTAAAAACTGCAGTTTTATCAGGATCAGTGATTTTAATGATGCATAAAGTGAAAAAAAAAAGTTAAATATTCCTTTAAATATCATACCTGGGGGGTGTCTAAAGTATGCCTGTGAAGTGGCACTTGTTTCCCGTGTTTAGAACTGTCCCTGCACAAAATTACATTTCTAAAAGGAAAAAAAGTCATTTAAAACTGCTTGCGGCTTTAATGTAATGTCTGGTCTCTGCAATATGGATGAAAATCATTGAGAAAAATGGTATGGGTACCCCCCACCCCCAGCCCACTACCAGCCCCTTTGGGTCTTGTAGGGATATTAAGGGGAACCCTGCACCCAAATTTAAAAAAGGCCCTATTTTCTCTGAACAGCAGTATACAGGCGGTGCAAACAAGACAGGGACTGTAGGTTTGTTCTTAAGTAGAATCTGTTTATAATTTGGAACAGGTACATTTTTTAAATGTAGCTATAGCCCAAAAAATCAATTTTTAAGCTTTTTGGAGAACATAGGGAAGGGTTATCACCCCTGTAACATTTGTTTTGCTGTCTGTGCACCTGTTCAGAACATTTCACCTCACTTTCCGTCCCAATGACAAATGTTTTTTGAAAATTTGGGGTTTTTATTGAAACAAGGATTGGTGATAATAGGATTTTTATAACAGCTTACCTGTAAAATCCTTTTCTTGGAGTACATCACGGGACACAGAGCGGCATAGTCATTACTATGTGGGTTATATAGCTACCTTCAGGTGCTGGCACTGGCAACTTCCAAAACCGGAAGTACCCTCCCCTATATAAGCCCCTCCCATCCGGGAGTACCTCAGTTTTGTAGCAAAGCAATAAGTGTCCCCAAAAGAGGGGTGGGAGCTCTGTGTCCCGTGATGTACTCCAAGAAAAGGATTTTACAGGTAAGCTGTTATAAAAATCCTATTTTCTTTCTCGTACATCACGGGACACAGAGCGGCATAGTCATTACTATGTGGGATGTCCTAAAGCAATGCCCAATGAGGGGGGGGTACACCATACATAAGCTGAGCGCTATCAGACATGAGGATCTTTTGCGGCCTGCAACACACTGCGCCCAAAGGCGACATCCTCCTGACTTCTAACGTCCACCTGGTAGAACCTAGTAAACGTGTGTACTGAAGACCTCGTTGCGGCCTTACAGATTTGAGCCAGGGAGGCCTGGTGATGCGCTGCCCATGAAGTTCCAACTGCTCTCGTGGAGTGCGCCCTAACTTTGAACGGAGGCGGTCTCCTTCTCACGCCATAGGCTTGCATTATGACCTGTCGAATCCACTTGGCTAAAGTAGATTTTGACGCTGCCTGACCCCTTCTGGGGCCTTCCGGCAGAATAAACAAAGTATCCGTTCTGCGAATCTGAGCAGTGGCTTTTAGATAAGCTTTAACTGCTCTTACTACATCCAAAGAATGCAATAACTTTTCCTCTACCGAACTAGGTTTGGGGAAAAAAGAAGGAAGAACCACATCTTGGTTCAAATGAAACCTCGATACCACCTTAGGAAGAAAGGCTGGATGAGGACGTAACACTACTCTGTCCTTATGGATAACCAGATATGGCTCCCTACAGGACATAGCGGCTAATTCCGACACTCTTTTAGCCGAACAAATGGCTACTAGAAAAATCAATTTCCTGGTGAGAAGAACCAGGGAAATATGCTGTAATGGTTCAAATGGTTGTTTCTGTAGAACCGACAGAACCAGGTTTAAGTCCCATGGACATATGGGAATATTAACCGGAGGGCTAATACGCATCACTCCTTGTATAAAGGCTTTGACTAGTGAATGCGAAGCCAAGGGCCTTTGAAAAAATATTGACAAGGCCGAAATTTGACCCTTGATAGTACTCAAGGCAAGCTTCCTATCTACAGCCCATTGTAGGAAGTCCAGAATCCTACCTATTACGTATTTACGTGGATGCCATTTCTTGGCCTCACACCAGGCGATGTACGCCTTCCAGATTCTATAGTAGATCTGCCTGGATACCGGCTTCCTGGCATTGATCATGGTAGATACCACAGAATTAGAGAGCCCTCTCTTTTTTAGAATGTGGGCTTCAATAGCCAGGCCGTC
The DNA here is from genome assembly GCA_029206835.1 of Rana muscosa. Lineage (NCBI taxonomy): Eukaryota > Metazoa > Chordata > Amphibia > Anura > Ranidae > Rana > Rana muscosa. Next base: position 24,030,177 of record CM055119.1, read on the forward strand.
AAACCTAGGGCTGGTAAGGAAGGGTGGTATATCGGTCCTTGCGAAAGCAGGTCCGGATGATGTGGGAGGGTCCAAGGACTCCCCACAGACATCTTTACAATCTCCGCGTACCATGCTCTTCGGGGCCACGCTGGAGCCACCAGAATCACTGGTTTCTTTTCTACCCTGATTCTGCGGAGTAATCGAGGTAACAATTGTGGCGGTGGGAATGCATATATCAGCTTGAACTGATCCCAAGGGAACACTAGGGCATCCGAGCTGCAAGCTAGGGGATCCTTTGTCCAAGAGACAAACCTGTCCACTTTTGCGTTGAATCTGGATGCTAGCAGATCTACATCCGGTGTTCCCCACCGCTGACATATTGTCCGGAAAACCTCGGGATGAAGGGACCATTCCCCTGGGCATAATTGTTGGCGACTTAGAAAGTCCGTCTTCCAATTCTCCACTCCTGGAATGAATACCGCAGATATGGCTGGGACATATCTTTCTGCCCATTTCAGGATGCAATTTACTTCCCTCTGGGCTGCACGACTCCTGGTGCCACCCTGATGATTGATATATGCCACTGCCGTGGCATTGTCCGATTGAATTCTGACAGGGGACCCTTGGAGTTTGGATGTCCATGCTACTAGGGCATACCGGGCTGCTCGTATCTCTAAGAGATTGATGGGCAGGGCCTTTTCTGCATCCGACTATCTGCCCTGGAGAGACCATTGCTCCAGTACTGCTCCCCAGCCTATAAGGCTGGCATCTGTAGTGACCACCTTCCAAGAAATCGGACTGAAGGATTTCCCTCTTTCCAGATTCTGGGGAACCAACCACCAACGGAGGCTCTTGCGAACGGAAGGGGACAAGGACATTGGTAAGTCTAGGGCCTGAACTTTTTTGTTCCAGGCTGACAGTATGGCCCTTTGCAAATTCCTTGAATGGAATTGACCGTAGGGTACTGCTTCGAATGATGCCACCATTTTTCCCAGCAGCCTCATGCACAGGCGTATGGATGGCTGTCTTTTTGTACCCACTAGGTGGATCAAATCTCTCAAAGACGACCCCTTTTCTTGAGGCAAGAAATTTTTTCTCTGGTCTGAATCCAGCCTTAGCCCCAAGTATTCCAGACTTTTGACTGGTTTTAGGGCTGACTTGTCTCGGTTGATAATCCAACCGTGATATTCCAGATACTCGATTGTCTCGTGAACAACCACTTCTAGTTTTTCCACTGAGTGGTCTATCAGCAACAAGTCGTCTAGATATGCCATTATCGTTACACCTCGTGTTCTTAGATTGGCCAATAATGGGGCCAGAATTTTTGTGAACACTCGTGGTGCTGTGGCCAGACCGAAGGGTAAGGCTCTGAACTGAAAATGGCGCCCTTCTACCGCAAAGCGTAGAAATTTTTGGTGGGCTGGAAAGATGGGAATGTGCAAATAAGCATCTTTGATGTCGATCGAGGCTAACCATTCCTCCCCTTGTAGGGCAGTGGCCACCGATCGGATCGACTCCATCCGGAAAGTCCTGATATGTAGGAATTTGTTTAGCCCTTTTAGATTTAATATGGGCCTCACGTCCCCGTTTGGCTTCGGGACTGTAAAGAGGTTTGAGTAAAACCCGAACCCCCATTCTTCCAGGGGAACCTCTATAATTACTGCTTGGAGCAATAATTGTTCTAGTGCCAACAGGAGGGATCCTCTCTTCTGGGGATCCCTTGGCACGTTTGACCTTATAAAGTGGGAAGGAGGGGAGTCTTTTAACTCCAATTTGTATCCCAGACTTACTGCGGAGAGCACCCATCTGTCTCTGATCGTGTCCCGCCAGGTCTCTGTGAACAACTGAAGTCTTCCCCCCACCCGATTGAGTGGGGGCAACCCTTCATGCATTTGACTTTGGGGGAGGTTTTGTACCTCTCCTGCTCCAGGGCTTCTTGTTACCCTGCAATTGTCCCTGATTTTTACCTCTGGGATTTGACCGAGGAGGCCATCGGAACTGTTTCACAGCCGATGTCCTAGGGACTGGAGAAGCAGGCCTCTTAAAAGAGGGACCTCTAACTCTGTTTTTAACCGGCAAAAGTGTACTTTTACCGCTGGAAATTTTCTGGATATATTTGTCCAGGTCTTCCCCGAATAAGCGTTCACCATGAAATGGGAAACTGACCAGCAATTTTTTACAGGGAGCTTCAGCAGACCAGTTTTTGAGCCATAGAAGCCTGCGCATATGTACTACAGACAGCGTAAGGCGGGAGGCCTGATGGATTGAATCCTTTATAGCGTCCACCGCAAAGCATAAGGCTCTAGGGTAGATCAGCTAGGGCAAGAGCCTGCTGATCTGGCAAGTCCCTTAAGACCTGTTTCAACTGATCCTTCACTGCTTGGCAGACCCCAATAGCTGCCACTGCTGGTTGTGTCACCAAGCCTGCTGTAGCAAAAGCAGATTTTAATAAGGACTCTAATTTTTTATCTATTGGGTCCTTGAACATTTGGACATTATCCACTGGACATGTCAGTGATTTATTCACACAAGAGATGGCTGCGTCCACTGTAGGGACCCTCCATTTTTTGACGAACTTATCCTCCATGGGATAGATCACCTGAAATCTCTTGGGAGGAGTAAATATTTTATCAGGATGCTCCCAATCCTGGTAAATGAGCCCTTCCAGTAAAGGATGGATTGGAAAGGAACAAACAGTCTGGGGAGCTTTTAGCGACCCCAACGAGGAGACAGAAGTGGATGATGGCTCCGCAAGGGGCATTTTAAATGCTGATCGGACCATGTTAGTCAGGGACTGAACCCATAATCTTTCAGCATGTGATGCTGAGAATGGCTCTTCCACTGTTGATTCCTCTACAACAGAATCGACCTCATCCTGATCCCCCTCAGGTAGGTCGATCCCTGTATGGGACTGTTGCTCCGCTAACAGGCACTCTGAGGGAGGAGACGGAGATCGAGCGCTTTTTCCCTGTGACAGGGAAGCAGCGATCAATGCTGACAATCTCTCTTCCAGCCCTCCCAGAGCTGAGGAAAAAACCTCCTCTGTTACATACACAGGAGCAGGTGAACTGAGGACAGCCACAGTACCAGGTACTCCTGAGGGTGCTCTACGGTCACTAACCTCTGATTCTTCAGGGGAGATTGGTGCAGCCGAAGCATGCCCAAGATCCTCAGAGCCCGATGGAGACCCCCTATGCTTCCTGGGATTTTTAGTCCCGGAGTTTTTAGACGGCATATTCCTAAGCCCAAAGCTGAGGTATTCCAGCCGAAATACACCACTTACTGACAATAGTCTAGCACAAATGCTGCTATAAAAACAGTTGGTGTCTACTAATGTGCCTTTCTATGGGGATGCCTGCATCAACCGCTTGCTGTATGCCTTTTTTAAATGTTGCCAGCTCTGTCTCTGCACTCCATAGCCAGCTCACAACACATAATTGTGTTTTTTAACATGCTGGGACGCCCGCACATGCGCAGAAGCGCTGCGGCGCGCACAGAGCGTCATCCCCCAAGCTCCGCCCCCTTTCCCAGCTCACCTCTATATATAGAGGCGCGTGCACGCGCACGCGCGCGGCCACGTGTGCCTTCGGCGCTCTTTTTTGAAAAGGGAAACTAGGGACAAGAGCCAGGGCCCCTTTTGCCGCAGGCCGGGGGATGGACGAGCATTGCAACATGGCAGAGGAAGCAGTTTCCCACAAGAGAACTCACCATCTGCCTGGACTTGCTCTGATGAAAAGAAACTAGTCCACATGACAAGAAACGTTCCACAGCGGCCTCTAGTGGATTAACACAGGTACCGCAGTCTATATATAGTTTTTTTTTTCTTGACCACTATTAAAATTATTACATTTTTTAGTAGTTACAGGCATGCAGAAATATTTAGCGGGAATACCGTTAGGTAACAGGCAGAAAGACATATTAGGCTTGGGGGTCCCCTCAATAGAACCAAGTTCCTGAGGGGCCCCCACTTACCTTTTCCCCGCCGCAGGACTCTGTTTGGTCCACAGAAGCCCAAACTTCACCTATCACGGCAGGCATTGTAATTAAACCTTCAGGGACCGGGTTCCCAAGGATTCCACTCCCCTGGACCTGTATAGCACCCTGCACAGAAAACATCTTGGTCGTGGGTATGACCAGAGCTCTGGATCCCAGGGTCCAGCTCTCCTAAGAGAAGCATTACAGGCAAAACCTTGCTCTTCTCTGCAAGGCCCGGGTACCGACCGTTTAGCTATGAAGCTTTTTTGGTCGGATCCGGAATAGCTTACTGAGGCCCAAAAGAACCTGTACGCAAGCTCAGTGAAAAACACATGTTACTTCTTGGCCAACACCTTAGACACTGGCAAAAAACTGAGGTACTCCCGGATGGGAGGGGCTTATATAGGGGAGGGTACTTCCGGTTTTGGAAGTTGCCAGTGCCAGCACCTGAAGGTATCTATATAACCCACATAGTAATGACTATGCCGCTCTGTGTCCCGTGATGTACGAGAAAGAAAAAGCATCAGTGGAGAGGAGACACCTTAGCAGATTGCCCCAAGTACTTGGCTGTGACACACCTAATTCTACACCTCTCAGTGCAGGTTTCAGAGAGCACTGAAAGTATAGTGGGGTTGGAGATCCCAGCTGATGAGGAGCAGGGAGAGGTCCGCCTTGTTCTTTGGTGTGGGTCTTTTAGGTGTGCTTGCCAACGGACTGCATGGCAGGTCGACATATGTCTGGTCAAGCACGTGGTGCCCAAGCGGCTGATGTTTTGGCCACACGAGATACGCTTTAGACATATGTTGCAAATGGCAACAGTGCGATCTGCTGCACACGTCTGAAAAAAGGCCCACACCAAAGAACTTTTGGAATAACGCGCAGAGACAGCAGTGCCCTGCACATGCGGAGCTCTGCGGTGTGATGCAGTCGGTGTGCTGCCCTTAAGCCTCCTCCTCCTCCTCCTCTCTCCTATCAGGCACCCACGTGGAGTCAGTGACACGCCTCATCACTGGAGCCAATCTGGCAGTATGCTGCAGCTGGGGGAACATGACTGCCAGATAGCTGACCTTGTTGGGCACCCCCTCTCTCTGGGCTCACGTTACTACCCCCTCTCTCTGAGCTCATGTTACTGCCTTCCTCCAGCTGGGTTCCATCATCGGAGCCTTCAAAAAGCTGGGCATCCTCCTGGAGCATGTACCCAACACCGTGGTCAAACAGTTCGGGGGACTCCTCAGGAGGACATGGTGGGGCTAGGGAAGGAGTGACTGATGCCATTGAGCCGAGGGAAGAGGCCGCTTTGGCAGCTGCTTTGCCAGACAAAGTACCCTGAGCCTGGGTGAGAGAGGATGAGGAGGAGGAGGAGGACAGCTTGGTCATCCACTCTACCAAGTCTTGGACATGTTGCGGCTCAACATGGCCAGCTGCCGAAAAGAAGGACAAGCGTTTCCCACGGCCACATGCTGATGAGGATGCACCGTGTCCACGACCAGCAGCACTGTTGCCTCAAGACACAGAGCCTGCTCCTCTTTTATTGCCTCATGACTGTCTGCCTCTCATTGTTTGCCTTCCAGACATACTAATAGCCTGCTGTGGTGTTAGTATGGGAAAAGCAGCAATTGTTTTCAGTTAGTTTTAGGTGAAAACTGTGCAGAGGACACAGTACACTGAAAATACTTGCAGCTCTCTGCTTGTGGTTTTATTATGAGAACACCACTATAATAGTCACTAACTGTATTCAGGTGAGCTTTAGGTGAATGCTATGCAAAGCACACAGTAGTACACTTAAGTGAAACACTGACTGTCTGCAGCTAGCACAATCACCGGCCTGCCTGTCACAGTATAGAGACTAACTGTATTCAGGTTACGCTTTAGGTGAATGCTATGCAAAGCACACAGTACACTAAGTGAAACACTGACTGTCTGCAGCTAGCACAATCACCTGCCTGCCTGTCACAGTATAGAGACTAACAGGAACGGATCTAGCTAAACTCAATCTAGTGTATAAATATATAAACAACACCTAGGATGCATATATATCCTCTACACACTGTAACTACAGCTAACTGACTCGCCTGCCTGCTCTATCTAACTCAATATAAATGACACGGTCTGTCTCTGTAAACTCTTGTTTCACAACTCCAACACACTGCACAAGGCCGCCGAGCCAGCGGCCTTATATAGTGTGGGGCGTGTACTAAACCCCCTGAGCCATAATTGACCCTGGCTTTGACCAATTATGGCTCTCTGTTTTTTCTGCGCTGTGATTGGCCAAGCATGCGGGTCTTAGTGCATGCTTGGCCAATCATCAGCCAGCAATGCACTGCGATGCCGCAGTGAATTATGGGCCATGATGCGCCCCACGAATTTGGCGCGAATGGCCCATAATGTTCGATCTTCATCGAACGATCGAACAGCCGATGTTCGAGTCGAACATGGGTTCGACTCGAACACAAAGCTCATCCCTAATATATAAGATGTAGAGGGGGTTACAATGTTGGGGGTATCTGAGGTCCTGTCAGGCTGGATAGTGCCTCGTGATTTTTATTGGCGGCTGTGTCTATACTTGTTACAACTGTCCTGAGCATCATTTTAGCAGATGTAGTATTTTCCCGCTGTTTCTTTGCTGTACACAGAATGATTGTTCGTGTAGTTAAAGCGGAGCTTCACCCAAAAGGGGAAGCTCCGCTTATCTGTCTCCTACCTACTTGATGTCTGTTTACCTTTGCTTTCTCCATTGTAGGGGCCCCAGAGCATTACTTTGTCCAGGGGCCCATGATACTATTAAGACGGCCCGGATCGTACCATACAATTGTCTTGTTATAGGTTTATACATTTTTGCACTTTAACTGTTCCAGCAGTGCCATTACTCCAGTCAATCTCCAGGTAGTTAAAAATTCACATTATTATCACTGTCCCAGCCCTTTCTATCTGAGCAAGGAGCTGAGTCTCCACTTCCTCATTAACACTGGATGGCCTATAACAAACTTCACTGAATAATTTTGCAGTACGCACACCCATATACAGTTCCACCCAAAATGCTTCAGCCTCATCCCACTCTCTATCAACTAGGTCCTCTTTCACACTCACTTCTCACAAAGAAACAGACACCACCACCTTTTCGTTTTACCCAGTTTCTCCAAAAGAGCATTGACAGCATTGCAATTTTAAATAGGACAATTTATAGAATAATATGTACATACTTTATCTACAGTAACAATACTACTTTTAAATTAACACTGGTCAATGTAGAAAATTTTGTATTTTTTTAGTTTTGTTACTTTTTTGTCCATGAATTTGCATACAATTTTTTTTTTAAAAGACTACAAAACTAAAAGAAAACATTGTTTGCCCTAAAAAATAATCACTTTGTTATCGTAAATAATCAACAATTGTTACACAGAGTGGCTGGACTACAATGTGTCTAGAAGCACCGAGGTGTCATGACTATGGGAAACTAGGAGCCTCTTGAAGCACAGGGGTTGTGGACTCACAGGAAAACAGGCACACAAAAGGACTCTAGGACAACTGGAGTGCTGGAACTTACTGGAAAACAGGGGTGAGAAGGTCTCTTGCAGCACAGGGGTGCTGCCCTCGCCAAAACACAAGAGTAACAAGATATTCAAGAATTGGATTGAAGTACACAGGGAACATACTAGAGTAGCAATGCTGAATGTGGTTAGAGTGCACAGGGAAAACAGATGCAGGAATACTTTATGCAGCTGGAGGGTACAGAGAATACACTGGGGCAGGAATGCAGACAGAAATGCATGAAATCGTTGGAGTCTGGCTACACAGAAGCAGGATACAGTCTAGAGCAGAGGTGCTCAACCTTTTAAAGAGTGAGGGCCACTTATGTAATTTGGTAACTGGTTGTGGGCCACAATGAAATATGGGGTTTTACCACCCCCAAACCACAAATGTAAATGAGCCCTTACTGTCCTGAACCCTATAAGGCTTCTTTCACACTGATGTCCTGCTGTTTACCAGGACCGGGGGTTCAGCACAGTGCATTTGTGGCTTTTCTGCGGGTTAGCTGCACTGAGTCATATGCCGCATACACACAACCGTTTTTCATGACGAGAAACATGCCATTTTTTAAATTGTGTAGGCTCCAGAGCATTTTCCGACAAGAAAAATGGCCATTAAAAATTTAGAACCTGCTCTATTTTTTTCTCGTCGTTTTTCACGTCGTTGTTTTTCTCGTCGTGAAAAACGGTCGTGTGTACGCTTTAACGACGGGAAAAAACCTGGAAGAGCACGGAGACTGAAAAGCGCGAATTGTCTCTCACCAAACTTTTACTACGCGGTAACACGAAATCAGCAAAAGCAGCCCAAAGGGTGGCGCCATCCGAATGGAACATCCCCTTTAGAGTGCCGCTGTACGTGTTGTACGTCACTGCGCTTTGCTCGAGCATTTTTTTTCACGATAGTGTGTATGCAAAGCAGGCTTGAGAAGAATCATGTCAAGAAAAACGACGTTTTTTTCCATGACATTAAAAACGGTCGTGTGTACGTGGCAATAGACTTCTATTATATCTTGCAGGTGTGGTGCACTTTGTAAAACCGTGCCAAACCTGCAGGATATAATATAAATCTATGGCTCAGTGAAGCTAACTCACAGGAAAGCCGCAGGTGCACAGCACTGCACCCCCGGATCTGTGTGAAAGCAGCCTAATGAATCTTTTTTATAAGTGCTAATATGGCGATTGCAAAAGTGCAATATGTGCATATCTGCAATATGTGATGTTTAGTACACTGACCTTTCCCTCTTCCTACTTCTACTGGCATCGCTCTCCAGGCTGCTAGAAAGGTCCCAGGTGAAGTGCACTTGGTATCACTCTGCCTGGGACACGAGCCAGTGCCAGAGGAAGCATTGGCTTATGCCTCTCCTGCTCTCTTTTGCATCCACTTGCTTTCTTCGCTGCCCACACTGGCTCTATGCACTCTGATGTTCTGGGGTGGCAGTTTGGCAACCCGTTGTTTGTGATCTGGGCTTGCCGATCCGCCATCCCAGAGCATGGGCATACTCTTCCCTGGTTTGAGGTCACGGGTCACATCAGTGGGCTCTGAAGGCCACAGGTTGAGCACCCCTGGTCTAGAGGGCATTGGAGACAGAGGAGCAGGGAACAGGCTGGAATGCACTGGGTCACGAGTACCCAGGATTCAAGGGGGGAATACACTGTGGACACAGGAGCAGGATACTGGCTTTAGTACATTGGAGTCACAGAAACAGATTACAGTCTGGAGTGCACTGGGGACACAAGAGAAGGATGTAGTCAGGCAGGGGCATTGCTAAGTCTACAAAAGATCTGGGGCTAGAGCCCATAGCAGGAAATTAAAGAAAGTCATAAACTTGGGTGGGCAAATGCATTTGTATAATAAAAGGTGTGTGTGTGTGTGTGTGTATATATACACACATATCTCTCTCTCTCTCTCTCTCTCTCTCTCTCTATATATATATATATATATTGTGAGGGGGTTTGCTCGGCAGCGGGTGTGTGTGACCCCCGGGATGGGCTCCCCACACAAAACAGGCCCAGCAAACGGAGGTTGTGGTTTTCAAAATCAAAAAAGGTGCGGTTTATTTTCTATTTACAGTGACAAAACACAGCAAAGCAAAAGAAACATAACCAAAATAAATCCTGGTCAAGTTGACCTCTGACTAAACATACAGGTTTCCTAACTAACAACTGGGATCAGCCTAGTGCTGTCCTAGTCCCTAAGTCCCTGGTTTTAAATGTCCAAGCAAATAGCCACACAGGCTTTGTCTCACCGCACAGGGGTTCACTCTCCCTAGACAGTCCACACAGGTCTGGTTCCAGGCATGAGCTAACATCTAATGAAGCTGGGAGTTCTTATAGAGGCCTAAATGAGCTGACAAGCTTCAGCTGGCCTCATCAACTCCCTGTCTGTACGATGCCCAGCCCTCTCCCTAGAGGTATGAGTCATCCATGAGCCCACTAGCCTTATACAACTCTCCACCTAGTTGTATAAGTCGGCGTAAAGCCTGAATCTGGGCGAAATATATCTACCCCCCTGGATGCAACCAGGTGACTTTACCTTCCTGCTGTCACATACCCCCCCCTCTTGTTTTAACCTCGGGGTTGGAACACCAGCAATCAGGCATTCATGTACTCGAGACAAAGCATCCACATTCCCCATTTGAACGCCAGGGCGATGCTTTACTGTGAAGTTGAATTCCTGGAGGGCCAGGAACCACCTATTCACTCTTCTATTTGTTTCCTTGTTTTGAGCCATCCACTTTAACGGAGCGTGATCCGTAACCATGTCAAAGTGCCTACCTAGCAGGTAGTACCGAAGGGAATCTAGAGCCCACTTCACCGCTAAACACTCCTTTTCAACGGTGGCGTAATTTACCTCATGGGACTTCAACTTCCTGCTGAGGTAAATGACTGGGTGCTCTTCCCCGTTCCAGACCTGGGACAATACTGCTCCTAACCCCACATCTGACGCATCACTTTGTACGACAAAGTCTTTAGAGAAGTCGGGTGAGTACAACACTGGCTGGCTACATAAGGCTTGTTTCAAGAACTGGAATGCTGCCTCAGCCTCGGGGGTCCATTTAATCATGACCGACCCTTTCCCCTTCGTCAGGTTGGTTAGGGGCACAGCCTTAGAAGCAAAGTGGGGAATGAATCGCCGATAATACCCAGCGATTCCCAGAAAGGCTCGTACCTGCTTCTTGCTGTTGGGACGTGGCCAACTCTGGATGGCCTCGACTTTGTTGAGTTGGGGTTTTATTACTCCCCTCCCAATGGTGTACCCAAGATATTTGGCCTCCTCCTGCCCAATGGTACACTTCTTGGGGTTAGCCGTAAACCCCGCTTCCCGAACAGAGTCCAGGACTGCTTGCACTTTTGGCAGATGTGAGGCCCAATCTGTGCTATGGACAATTACGTCATCCAGGTAAGCCGCAGCATACTTCCGATGGGGCCTCAGCATCTGGTCCATTTTCCGCTGGAATGTGGCCGGCGCATTCTGTAACCCGAACGGCATTCTTTTATATTGGAACGCCCCGTCTGGGGTTACAAATGCGGTTTTCTCTTTGGCCGACTTGGCCAGGGGGATTTGCCAATACCCTTTTGTGAGGTCAAGAGTCGTCATGTATCGGGCTGTTCCCAGCCGGTCGATCAACTCATCTATACGTGGCATGGGGTAGGTGTCAAATTTTGTAACTTTGTTCAACTGACGAAAATCGTTACAAAATCGCCAGCTCCCATCCGGTTTAGGCACCAACACGATGGGACTAGACCAATCACTTTGGGACTCCTCTATCACCCCTAAGTTCAGCATTTTCTGTACTTCCTCCCGTATTGCCTCCCGTCGAGCCTCTGGGATCCGATAGGGTTTTAACTTCACCCTTTCACCGGGCGGGGTAATGATGTCATGCTCTACCCCAGATGTTTGTCCCGGCAGCTCAGAGAATACCTCCTTGTTGCGAAGCACAAACTCCTTAACCTCCTGTTGTTGGGGTTGTGACAAGGTGGCTGCTATTCCAACCTCAGGAATCACGCAACCAGTTTGAGCTGGTGACCAAGTGTCTGCGACTAGGGACTCTCTATCCCTCCAGGCTTTCAACAGATTAACGTGATAGATCTGTTCGGGCTTTCGCCTTCCTGGTTGTCTGACCTTGTAATTCACTTCGCTCACTTTTTCCATTATCTCGTAGGGGCCTTGCCATTTGGCAAGGAATTTACTTTCAACCGTAGGGACAAGTACCAATATCCTATCCCCCGGGGAAAAGGTACGGGTCTTGGCTCCACGGTTGTACACTCTCTGCTGTGCCAACTGCGCTTGGGCCAAATGTTCCTTCACGATGGGCATTACCTGTGCAATTCGATCTTGCATCAGGGCGACATGCTCAATCACACTCCTGTGGGGAGAACTCTCACTTTCCCAAGTTTCCTTGGCAATATCCAACAGCCCTCTTGGGTGTCTCCCATACAGTAACTCAAAGGGGGAGAATCCCGTAGAGGATTGGGGCACCTCCCTAATAGCAAACATCAAATAAGGAAGTAAACAGTCCCAATCCTTTCCATCTCTATCCACCACTTTCTTCAACATTTGTTTTAGGGTTTTGTTGAATCTTTCAACCAGCCCATCGGTTTGGGGGTGATACACAGACGTACGCAATTGCGTCACTTTGAACAATTTACACAGCTCTTTCATAACCCGGGACATAAAGGGTGTACCTTGGTCCGTAAGCAGTTCTTTACAAATACCCACCCGGCTAAAAACAAGAGATAGCTCTTTGGCTATGGTTTTGGCCGAGGTATTTCGGAGAGGGATCGCTTCTGGATAACGGGTGGCATAGTCCATTATAACTAATATGTACTGGTGCCCCCTAGCGGACTTGATTATAGGACCTACCAAATCCATGGCGATCCTCTCAAACGGGACCTCAATGATGGGTAGAGGGACCAGCGGGCTACGGAAATGTGGCATCGGGGCCAACCTCTGACACACAGGGCAGGAGGAACAATAATTTTCTACGTCCTTCATCACCCCCGGCCAATAGAATCTCTGTAATACCCTCTCTCGGGTTTTCTCTGTCCCCAGATGACCTCCAAGAATGTGCCCATGGGCCAACTCCAACACCAACTTCCTGTAAGGTTTGGGCACCACAAGCTGCTCAACGGTTTCTTCTGCCCTTTTTGCCACCCGATACAGTAGGTCCTTCTCTACGCTGAAGTATGGGTAAGTGCAGGTATTATCTGGGTTCACTAACTCGCCATCTATTTTCACTACGTTTTCCCGTGCCTTTATTAGGGCGGGGTCTTTCAACTGTTCTGTGGCAAAGTTTTCCCTGTGAACCTCAAGATCAGAAAACTCCACAGACGGTAGGTTTTCGTCTGAGGAGGTGGGCTCCTCTCCAGTTTCTTGAGTCTCCCCTGCCAATACTGATAAGGAAAATTCCGGAGAGTCCTCACCACTCTCAGGGGAGTTCTGGCTATCACATTCCTGGTACATAGGGGCACCAGTGAGGGGCTCAGGATCATCCCACAGTTCCCAGAACTTCGGAAAATCCCTTCCCACAATGGCGTCATGCGGTAACTGAGATACTAAGCCCACTGGATGAGAGAGGGTACCTTTGGGGGTCTCGAAACACACTGTAGTCACTGGATACTCTCGGGTGTCCCCATGCACACAAATAACAGCTACCTTGCTATTCCCAGAGACCTCTGTTTTAACTAACTCAGCCTTTATCAGGGTCACAAGGCTACCTGAATCCAGCAATACCACAACATTTCTACCATTAACACACATTTTGCATAAATGTTTCTCAGTTCCTCGAATGGCAGTGCATGCGACTGTCGCACACAGCGACTGACGTCTGCCCGTCAGAAAGTCACACTGCATGGGTTCCTCCACAACCGGGCAATTGGCTGCAATATGTCCCGCTTGCCGGCAGCGGTAGCAAACGATCCTTCTTGCGGCCTCTTGAGCCGCTGATTTCCCAGGCTGTTCTCGCCAAACTTGGGGTAGAGCTCCCACCCTCTCACTCTCTCCACCCTCACCCCTTGGAATCCTCTTATCCGCCCCTGGGGATGGTCTGGTCTTAGGGTGGAAAGTCCGAGTGTCTCTGGAAGAGGCCGTCAGGTTCTCTGTAGCCAAGTATTTCTCCACACGATCCACAAGACCATCGGCCGTCTCTGGGTCTCCATGGCTTACCCACTTTTGGATGGCAGTAGGAAGAGCTCTCAAAAACCGATCCATTACAACACGTTCCACAATCTTTGGTGCGGACAAAGTCTCTGGCTGTAGCCACTTTCTGCTCAGGTGAATGAGATCATACATTTGAGACCTGGGGGGTTTTCCAAGCTGGAAAGTCCAGTTATGCACACGCTGAGCCCGGACAGCCTGGGTGACACCCAGCCTTGCCAATATTTCAGCTTTTAGCATCACATAGTCTTTTGCTTGGTTAGGCTCTAGGTCATAGTAAGCTTTCTGCGATTCACCAGTTAACAGAGGAGCCACCAGTCCAGCCCACTGCTCCTCAGGCCACTTTTCTCTTTCAGCGGTCCTTTCAAATGTGGTCAAAAATACCTCTGGATCATCCTCTCCAGTCATTTTTGTCAATAAACGACTCACCCCAAAGGACGCGGTATTAGTGGGACGGCTTTCCTCACTGGTCTGCGGACGTTGCTGCATTACTGCTTCCATCTGTTGTTGTAGTCTCTGCTCTTGCTTCTGCAACAGGTCTATGAAGCGGGCCTCAGATTGCTGCTGGGCTCGTTGCTGAGCCTCCAGACTCTGTTGCAAAGTTGCGTTTGTCTGCTGCTGGGCTGCAAGGCTCCTTTGCAAACCTGCATTTGTCTGCTGTTGATTGGCATTTGCTAGAGCCAGCTGCTTCAGTATCTCCTCCATGCTGGCTTAAAAAAAACTGCCACTGGTTCTCCACCAACTGTGAGGGGGTTTGCTCGGCAGCGGGTGTGTGTGACCCCCGGGATGGGCTCCCCACACAAAACAGGCCCAGCAAACGGAGGTTGTGGTTTTCAAAAATCAAAAAAGGTGCGGTTTATTTTCTATTTACAGTGACAAAACACAGCAAAGCAAAAGAAACATAACCAAAATAAATCCTGGTCAAGTTGACCTCTGACTAAACATACAGGTTTCCTAACTAACAACTGGGATCAGCCTAGTGCTGTCCTAGTCCCTAAGTCCCTGGTTTTAAATGTCCAAGCAAATAGCCACACAGGCTTTGTCTCACCACACAGGGGTTCACTCTCCCTAGACAGTCCACACAGGTCTGGTTCCAGGCATGAGCTAACATCTAATGAAGCTGGGAGTTCTTATAGAGGCCTAAATGAGCTGACAAGCTTCAGCTGGCCTCATCAACTCCCTGTCTGTACGACGCCCAGCCCTCTCCCTAGAGGTATGAGTCATCCATGAGCCCACTAGCCTTATACAACTCTCCACCTAGTTGTATAAGTCGGCGTAAAGCCTGAATCTGGGCGAAATATATCTACCCCCCTGGATGCAACCAGGTGACTTTACCTTCCTGCTGTCACAATATATATATATATATATATATATATATATATATAGATAGATAGATAGATGATATATATCTATCTTATATATATTATCATTACATGAGGGTCCCAGAGAGACCCCCTTTAGATCAGGATCCCCAGAGAGTCCCCCCACTTGTATCAGGGTCCCCAGAGAGCCCCCCCTTACATCAGGGTCCCCAGAGAACCCCTCCTTGCATTAGGGTCCCAGAGAGCCTCCCCTTTGCACCAGGGTCCCCAGAGAGCCCTCCACTTACATCAGGGTCCCCAGAGAGCCCCCAATACATCAGGGTCCCCAGAGAGCCCCTCCTTAAATCAGAGACGCCACAGAGTCTCTGCCTTGTATCAGGGTCCCCAGAAAGCCCACCACTTACATCAGGGTCCCCAGAGAGCCACTTCCTTATATCAGGGCCCCAGAGAGCCCCCCTTACAGAGTCCCCAGAGAGCCCCCCTTACATCAGGGTCCCCAGAGAGCCCCTTCCTTACATCAGGGCCCCCAAAGAGCCCCCTTACATCAGAGTCCCCAGAAAGCCCCCTTGCATCATGGTCCCCAGCGAGCCCCCAATACATCAGGGTCCCCAGAGAGCCTCCCCCTTACATCAGGGTCCCCAGAGAGCCCCTCCTTAAATCAGAGTCGCCACAGAGTCTCTGCCTTGTATCAGGGTCCCCAGAGAGCCCACCACTTACATCAGGGCCCCCAGAGAGCCACTTTCTTATATCAGGGCCCCAGAGAGCCCCCTTACAGAGTCCCCAGAGAGCCCCCCCCTTACATCAGGATCCCCAGAGAGCCCCTTCCTTACATCAGGGTCCCAGAGAGCCCCCTTACAGAGTCCCCAGAGAGCCCCCCCCTTACATCAGGATCCCCAGAGAGCCCCTTCCTTACATCAGGGTCCCCAAAGTGCCCCCTTACATCAGAGTCCCCAGAGAGCCACCTTGCATCAGGGTCCCCAGAGAGCCCCCCACTTACATCAGGGTCACCAGAGAGCACGTTCCTTACATCAGGGTCACCAAGGAGCCCCCTCCTTACATCACAGTCCCCAGAGAGCCCCCCTTGCATCAGGGTCCCCAGAGAGCCCTCCCCTTAGATCAGGGTCCCCAGAGAGCCTCCCCCTTACATCAGGGTCCCCAGAGAGCCCCTTCTTTACATAAAGGCCCCAGAGAGCCCCCCCTTACATCAGGGTCCCCAGAGAGCACCCCAATTACATCAGGGTCCCCAGAGAGCCTCCCCCTTGCATCAGGGTCCCCAGAGAGCCTCCCACACTTACATCAGGGTCCCCAGAAAGCCCCTCCTTACCTCAGAGTCCCCAGGGAGGCGCTCCTTACATCAGGGTCACCAGAGAGAAGGCGGGCAGTGAGAGATGATGTCATCTCTCTGCTGCCCACGGCTGCACAATGAGAGTGGAACAGGGGTGATGCAGGGCTCTGCTGAGAGGTGATGTCATCTCTCTGCTCTCTCGCCCATCCGGCTCTCCCGTGCTGCCTGCCTGCTCTCTGGTGCAGCTTGCAACCTGGCTGCAGAGAGGTCAAGTCCACCTCTGGGAGACTCAGTGCTATGGGCCCCTGATTCGGGGCTATAGCTCCAAAAGCCACCCCCTAGCGACACCACTTTAGCCAGGAGTGTATTGGAAGTGCAGGTATTCAGGGTTTCCTGGAGACAGTGAGCTCACAGGATACCATAGAATAAACAGTCTCTGGAGGTTCAGGGATGCCGGAATTGCAGGAACTTATGGTCACTCATAAACACAGGGTCACTCAGAGATTCGAGGTCAATAGGAAACTTGCAATAACTTGTTGGCACTAGGTAATATGAAATCATAGAAAATTTACACAATCCCATACCCACAGTTGATCCAGAGGAAGTAAAAAAAAAAAACTCCTATGAAGCGTTTGCCCCAGTGCAGAAAAAATATATTTTCTGATTCCCCAGAAGGCAATCAGATATTCCCTGGATCAACAATCTCTGGTGTTATTGCTTATACATGATAATATGCAGTAAATATACACAGTAAAGCTTCAATTGCAAGAAAAGGAGTCACATTGCAAAAAAGTGGCAAGTGATGTACAATATTTTTCATCCTCCAGTGACAAAAAATACAAAAAAGTCCACATGTAGAAAGGGACTATTTTCATGTATATAGAAAACTGTGTATTTGGGCGCCCACACCACCAAGCGCTTGAGCACACAGTTAAAAACAGCACTTATTAAACACAAATCGATAAAATAAATATAAAATACAAATGTTACCAGTGGGCAGCTGTTTAACCACTTGTCCACTGCCCGCCGTCAAATGACGGCGGGAGGAAGACCCTGTTGTTCTGGACGGACGTCATATGACGTTGCGACTTCCAAAGCCACTAGGGGGCGCGCACGCTCATTACTAGTAAAAAAAATAATAATAATAATAAAAATGCTATAAATCTATCCCCTTTTTTGTAGCTGCTATAACTTTTGCGCAAACCAATCAATATACGCTTATTGCGATTTTTATTACCAAAAATATGTAGATACATATCGGCCTAAACTGAGGAAAAAATTTGTTTAAAAAAAAAAATGGATATTTATTATAGAAAAAAGTAAAAAATATTGTGTTTTTTTCAAACTTGTCCCTGTTCTTTTGTCTATAGAGCAAAAAATTAAAACCGCAGAGGTGATCAAATACCACCAAAAGACAGCTCTATATGTGGGGAAAAAATTACAAAAATGTCATTTGGGTACAGTGTAGCATGACCGCGCAATTGTCATTCAAAATGTGACAGCGCTGAAAAATGGCTTGGGCAGGAAGGGGGTGAAAGTGCCCTGTAGGCAAGTGGTTAAAAAAAACCTTCAAGCAAAGATCCTCAAACAATATATGTGACAGAAACGAACAGTGCTCATCCATCGTCCCTTAATTGATGTAACTTGCAAATAAATGCAGTGCTGGTGATAAATCAATAAATAAATATTTCCACAAGGGGGATCCAAAGAATGGTGCTCTGCTGTGCAGTAAACTCTCTGGCACCCACTCTCACTCTGTTACCAAATCACTCTCCCTATGAAGTGTAAACTTACCAGACCTCTGCAAGTGAAGAGCCTGGATGGATGGTCTCATTAATCCTCCTCGTAGGCTGTTAATAATGCTGCTGGATGATTATGGGTTCGGTGCATCAGGACATCAGGGAATGATTGGCTCGTCCCGCTGAACGTTTCCATCTGTATTATGCACCACCTGATCGTCCTCACACAGAGATCCCGAAGATTATGCTGTGATCTCATAAAACAGATAGCAGCACCGTAGCGTAATTCCGAAAAGTGATTTATTGATAGAAAACTTTTTAAAATCACATATGCTATGTGCATAGGTTCAAAGACTTGGATAGTTACAAAAAATGTCCGCTGTCAGGGTATCAGCTGTGCGCTCTCTTATTTCTAGACTTGTCAATACTCCCGATAATCCTCTCTTTATAATGTCCTGTATAGCTTCTGGGCTTCTGTGCCCCAGCTGCCTGCGCCATAAGTGAATACATTTGCTGTGTAGGTCAATAGAGACTATATTGGCCTGCTGGTCTGTGTTGATGAGCCTGTATAGGTGATCTTCAAGTTTTCCTTTTGCGAGGAATCGCTTATTATGGTGAATTGTGCATTCACCCTGGAACTTAACTGTGAGACCGTTGTTTGCAAGACTTTTCACTGATAGAAGGCTGCCTCCTAGTTCTGGATAGTGATGAGCCGAACACCCCCGGGTTCGGTTCGCACCAGAACCCGCGAACGGACCGAAAGTTCGTACGAACAATAGAACCCTATTAAATACAATGGATGCGAACGTTCGAATTCTAAAGTGCTAATTATAACAACTATTATGCATGTTATTGTACTAAAAAGGGTTTGGGAACCCGGGTTCTGCACCAGGGGACATGTATCAATGCAAAAAGAAGTTTTAAAAACGGTCGTTTTTCGGGAGCAGTCATTTTAATGATGCATAAAGTGAAAAAAAAAAAGTCAAATATTCCTTTAAATATCGTACCTGGGGGGTGTCTAAAGTATGCCTGTGAAGTGCCACGTGTTTCCCGTGTTTAGAACTGTCCCTGCACAAAATGACACTTCTAAAGGAAAAAAAAGCCATTTAAAACTGCTTGCGGCTTTAATGTAATGTCTGGTCCCGGTAATATGGATGAAATTCTTTAAGAAAAATGGCATAGCTACCCCATGACCCCCCCCCCCCCTACCCCAGCCCATTACCAGCCCCTTTGGGTCTTGTATGGATATTAAGGGGAACCCCGCACATAAAATAAAAAAGGCCCTATATACTCTGAACAGCCGTATACAGGCGGTGCATACAAGACAGGGACTGTAGGTTTGTTCTTATGTAGAATCTGTTTGTAATTTTGAACAGGTACATTGTTGAAGTGTAGCTCCAGCCCAAAAATCTATTTTTAAACTTTTTGGAAAACATAGGTAAGGGTTATCACCCCTGTAACATTTGTTTTGCTGTCTGTGCCCCTGTTCAGAACATTTCACCTCACTTTCCGTCCCAATGACAACTGTTTTTGAAATGTGGTGTTTTTCTTGAAACAAGGATTGCTGATAAAGCATCAGTACAGAGGAGACACCTTTCTCCCATATTTATTCTTACAGGAGAGAATTTTCCTTCCTAGTGGTAGATTTCCTCTCACTTCCTGTTGTCTTCTTGCGTTTGCAAGTAGGAGTCGTTTGTAAGTTGGATGTTTGAAAGTAGGGACCTGCCGTATATACTCTGCAGAAATAGGCCCCTTAGTTGTTGGTGTTGGCACAACACTGTAAGCACTCACAGTTACTCTTGGTTGGTGCTGGAACGCCCTGCTGTCAACTATTATATCAGGAATTTTAATTACATATAATTGTTGAACAGTGGTAGTAAAAATTGGGCCTTTGATGGTGGTGCTGGTGCCACAACACTGTAAGCCCTGACAGTTACTCTTGGTGGGTGCAGCAATGGGCCCTGCTGTGAATTATTAGATCAAGAATTGTAATTGCATGCCCCTGTTGAACAGGGGCTGAAAAATTGGGCCTTTCGTGGTGGTGGTGGTGGTGGTGGTGTTGCCACAACACTGTAAGCCCTCAGAGTTACTCTTGATGGGTGCAGGAATGGGCCCTGCTGTGAATTATTAGATCAAGAATTGTAATTACATGCCCCTTTTGAACAGGGGCTGAAAAATTGGGCCTTTCGTGGTGGTGGTGGTGGTGGCGTTGCCACAACACTGTAAGCCCTCAGAGTTACTCTTGGTGGGTGCAGCAATGGGCCCTGCTGTGAATTATTAGATCAAGAATTGTAATTACATGCCCCTTTTGAACAGGGGCTGAAAAATTGGGCCTTTCGTGGTGGTGGTGGTGGTGGCGTTGCCACAACACTGTAAGCCCTCAGAGTTACTCTTGGTGGGTGCAGCAATGGGCCCTGCTGTGAATTATTAGATCAAGAATTGTAATTACATGCCCCTTTTGAACAGGGGCTGAAAAATTGGGCCTTTCGTGGTGGTGGTGGCGTTGCCACAACACTGTAAGCCCTCAGAGTTACTCTTGGTGGGTGCAGGAATGGGCCCTGCTGTGAATTATTAGATCAAGAATTGTAATTACATGCCCCTTTTGAACAGGGGCTGAAAAATTGGGCCTTAGGCACTGGTGCCACAACACTCCAACCCCTCACAGATACTGTACTTGGAGCACAGCAATGAGCCCTATGGCAAATTATTGCTAAAAAAATTGTAATTACACACCCCTGTAAAACAGGGGCTGAAAAATTGGGCCTTAGCCACTGGTGGCGGCACCCATAAACAAAAATGATCTTCCAAGCTATCATCATCAATCGTATCATTGAGGACTCGGAGGAGGAGGATAGCCAGTCAACATAACAGCACAGGCACTCAGCATCAGCATCAGTCTTGAAGGGATGTGACATGTTAAAATCAATTAGTCTGTTATATCAGCATCAGGTGTGTGGTAGCTGGTGGTGATCCAAGACTGGTTCATCTTGATGAAAGTCAGTCGATCAACCGAGTCGGTGGACAGGCGCACCCTGTGATCCGTGACAAATCCTCCAGCAGCACTGAATGTGCGTTCCGAAAGAACGCTGGATGCAGGACAGGCCAGTAGCTCAATTGCATACTGTGCAAGCTCTGGCCAGTGATCCATCCTCAAGACCCAGTAAGCCAGAGGATTTTCGGTGGGGAAGGTGTCCAAGTCTGACCTTGCCCCTAGATATTCCTGCACCATGTTTATCAGACGCTGGCGATGGTTGCTGGAACCGATCATACTTTGGGGCTGCGGACTAAAGAATTGTCTGAACGCATCGGTCAGACGGCCACCTTCCCCACCGCTCCTTCTTTGACTGGCCGAAGCCTCAGCAACTCGTTGTCCAGGACCAGGAGTTTGTAACCTCCCAGTCTCTGGGAACGCGTTGCACAGACCTTTCTGCAAGGCCTCCCGGAGTTGTCTCATCCTCTGCTCCCTCTGCGACGGTAACATAAGGTCCGCAACCTTACCCTTGTACCGTGGATCAAGGAGAGTGGCCAGCCAGTAATGGTCCCTCTCCTTGATCCGAAGAATACGAGGATCCTTCCGCAGACTTTGCAGGATCAGGGAGGCCATGCAGCGTAGGTTTGCTGAGGCATTCGGTCCGGAGTCCTCTGGGTCACTAAGGACGACATGATCCGCAGCCACCTCCTCCCAGCCACGTACAAGTCCACTGGTTTCTTGGGACTGTAAATCATCCCTAAAAGACTGCTGCTGATGATGCTGAGTGCCAGCCTCCACCTCCATGCTGACACAATCCTCCTCCTCCTCCTCCTCCTCCTCCTCCTCTTCCTGTGCGATGGGTGGGACAGAAGGAACACTGTCTGGGTAAAGGGGGCCTTGAGAGGCAAGGAAGTCCTCCTCTTCCTGCCTCTTTTCTGCCTCAAGTGCCCTGTCCATTATTCCATGCAGCGTGTGCTCCAACAGGTGGACAAGAGGTACAGTGTCACTGATGCATGCACTGTCACTGCTCACCATCCTCGTGGCCTCCTCAAATGGTGCCAGGACAGTGCATGCATCCCTGATCATGCCCCACTGGCGTGGAGAAAAAAAACCAAGCTCCCCTGACCCTGTCCTGGTGCCGTAGTCGCACAGGTACTCATTGATGGCCCTCTGCTGCGTGTGCAGCCGCTGCAGCATGGCCAACGTTGAGTTCCACCTGGTGGGCATGTCACATATAAGGCGGTTCTTGGGCAGGTTCAACTCCTTTTGCAGCTCAGCCAGGCGAGCACTGGCATTATAAGATCTGCGGAAATGCACACAGACTTTCCTGGCCTGCCTCAGGACATCCTGTAAGCCCGGGTACCTGCCCAAGAACCGCTGCACCACCAGGTTAAGGACGTGAGCCACACAGGGCACATGGGTCAGTTGTCCCTGTCGGAGGGCGGAGAGGAGGTTGGTGCCATTGTCGCAAACCACCATTCCTGGCTTAAGCTGGCGTGGCGTCAACCACCTCTCGGCCTGGCCCTGCAGAGCAGACAGGACCTCTGCCCCAGTGTGGCTTCTGTCCCCCAAACACACCAGCGCAAGCACGGCATGGCATCTTTTTGCCTGCGTACTTGCGTAGCCCCGTGAACGGCTACGGAGCACCGCTGGTTCATAGGACAAACCACAGGAAGAGGCCATGGAGGAAGAAGAAGAGGAGGGGGTGGAGGAGAGAGGTGTGTCACAACCAGTAGTAGCATTTTGGAGGCGTGGCGGTGGAACAACCTCCAACACTACTGCACCTTGTCCTGCATCCTTCCCAGCTGCCAAAAGAGTGACCCAATGGGCCGTGAAAGAAAGGTAACGTCCCTGTCCATGCCTGCTGGACCATGAGTCAGCGGTAATATGCACCTTACCGCTGACCGCCCTGTCCAGCGAGGCCAAGACATTGCCTTCCACATGCCGGTAGAGAGCCGGAATAGCCTTCCGTGAGAAAAAGTGGCGTTTGGGAACCTGCCACTGAGGAACCGCACATTGCACAAACTCACGGAAGGGGCCGAGTCTACCAACTGAAAAGGCAGCAGTTGAAGCGCTAGCAATTTAGCCAAGCTAGCATTCAACCGCTGGGCATGTGGATGGCTGGGAGTGAACTTCTTTCGACGGTCCAGCAGCTGGGGCAGGGAAATTTGCCTGCTAGAATCGGACGTCGGTGTACTGCTAGCAGAGT
Organism: Rana muscosa; assembly: GCA_029206835.1. Taxonomy (NCBI): domain Eukaryota; kingdom Metazoa; phylum Chordata; class Amphibia; order Anura; family Ranidae; genus Rana; species Rana muscosa. The sequence continues at coordinate 24,053,344 of CM055119.1, forward strand.
GGCCGCAAGTACTTGGCTGTGACACACCTAATTCTACACCTTCATTCCTCTCAGTGCATGTTTCAGAGAGGACTGAAGTTATAGTGGGGTTGGAGATCCCAGCTGATGCGGTGCAAGGAGAGGTCCGCTTTGTTCTTTGGTGTGGGTCTTTGAGGTAGGCTTGCCAACGAGCTGCATGGCAGGTCAACATATGTCTGGTCAGGCATGTGGTACCCAAGCGGCTGATGTTTTGGCCACGCGATATACGCTTGAGACATATGTTGCAAACAGCAGCTGTGCGATCTGATGCACTAGCCTCAAAAAAGGCCCACACCAAGGAACTTTTTGAATGACGGGCAGAGGCAGCGCCCTGCACAGGCGGAGCTCTGCGGTGTGATTCCGTCGGTGTACTGCCCTTACGCTGGCCACCAAAGGGCATACTGCCTCGTTGGAGATGTGCCTCCTCCTCATCCTCCTCCTCCTCCTCTCTACTATTAGGCACCCACGTGGAGTCAGTGACCTCATCATCCCCTCCCTCCTCATCACTGGAGCCAATCTGGCAGTATGCTGCAGCTGCTGGAACATGACTGCCAGATTGGTGTCCTTCTTGAGCATCCCCTCTGTCTGCTCTCACGCTACTGCCTTCCTCTAGCTGGGTTTCATCATCAGACCCTTCGAAACGCTGGGCATCCTCCTGGAGCATGTACCCAACACTGTGCTCAAACAGTTCGGGGGACTCCTCAGGAGGAGGACATGGTGGGTCTAGGGAAGGAGTGACTGATGATGAGTCTGACATTGATACCAGGGAAGAGGACGCTTTGGCAGCTGCTTTGCCAGTACCCTGAGCCTGGGTGAGAGAGGATGAGGAGGAGGAGGAGGGCTTGGTCATCCACTCTACCAAGTCTTCGGCATGATGTGGCTCAACATGTCCAGCTGCCGAAAAGAAGGACAAGCGTGTCCCATGGCCATGTGCTGATGACAATGCACCGCGTCCACGACCAGCACTGTTGCCCCCAGACACAGAGCCTGCTTGCCCTCTTTTATTGCCTCCTGACTGTCTGCCTCTCCTTGTTTGCCTTCCAGACATTCTAATAGATGGCCTGCAGGGAGATGGGAAAAAAGCAATAAGGGCTACCTTCAGGTGTCCTTCTCTGTCCCTTTACTTAAGGATTTCTAAATATGGTTGAGGATGATTGCTTTTGCACAGAATAGCACAACGACAATTTCCCTGACTGTCAAAAAAACAAGGATTTCAAAGATGGTTGATGAGGAATGCTTTAGCACGCTATAGCACAAGGAGAATTTCCCTCACTGTCCTTCCCTGTCCCTAGAAACAAGGATTCGCACAGTGAAAGAAACTGACACTCTCCCTACCTAGAGTTTTCTGTCCCTAGAAAAAATGTTTTTTTAAAGCACACTATAGCACAAGGAGAATTCCCCTCACTTTCCTTCTTTGTCCCTAGAAACAAGGATTCGCACAGTGAAAGAAACTGACACTCTCCCTACCTAGAGTTTTCTGTCCCTAGAAAAAATGTTTTTTTAAAGCACACTATAGCACAAGGAGAATTCACTCACTGTCCTTCCCTGTCCCTAGAAACAAGGATTCGCACAGTGAAAGAAACTGACACTCTCCCTACCTAGAGTTTTCTGTCCCTAGAAAAAATGTTTTTTTAAAGCACACTATAGCACAAGGAGAATTCCCCTCACTTTCCTTCTTTGTCCCTAGAAACAAGGATTCGCACAGTAAAAGACACTGACACTCTCCCTACCTAGAGTTTTCTGTCCCTAGAAAAAATGTTTTTTTAAAGCACACTGTAGCACAAGGAGAATTCACTCACTGTCCTTCCCTGTCCCTAGAAACAAGGATTCGCACAGTGAAAGAAACTGACACTCTCCCTACCTAGAGTTTTCTGTCCCTAGAAAAAATGTTTTTTTAAAGCACACTATAGCACAAGGAGAATTCACTCACTGTCCTTCCCTGTCCCTAGAAACAAGGATTTGCACAGTGAAAGAAACTGACACTCTCCCTACCTAGAGTTTTCTGTCCCTAGAAAAAATGTTTTTTTAAAGCACACTATAGCACAAGGAGAATTCCCCTCACTTTCCTTCTTTGTCCCTAGAAACAAGGATTCGCACAGTGAAAGAAACTGACACTCTCCCTACCTAGAGTTTTCTGTCCCTAGAAAAAATGTTTTTTTAAAGCACACTATAGCACAAGGAGAATTCACTCACTGTCCTTCCCTGTCCCTAGAAACAAGGAATCGCACAGTGAAAGAAACTGACACTCTCCCTACCTAGAGTTTTCTGTCCCTAGAAAAAATGTTTTTTTAAAGCACACTATAGCACAAGGAGAATTCACTCACTGTCCTTCCCTGTCCCTAGAAACAAGGATTCTCACAGTGAAAGAAACTGACACTCTCCCTACCTAGAGTTTTCTGTCCCTAGAAAAAATGTTTTTTTAAAGCACACTATAGCACAAGGAGAATTACCCTCACTTTCCTTCTTTGTCCCTAGAAACAAGGATTCGCACAGTGAAAGAAACTGACACTCTCCCTACCTAGAGTTTTCTGTCCCTAGAAATTTTTTTTTTTTAAAGCACACTATAGCACAAGGAGAATTCCCCTCACTTTCCTTCTTTGTCCCTAGAAACAAGGATTCGCACAGTAAAACACACTGACACTCTCCCTACCTATCCTTCTCTTTCCCTAAACTAAAGGAATACAGGTTAAGCAAGAAATAAAGAAATGTCACTGTCCCTGCCTATGCTTCTCTTTCCCTGCTCCGGAACACACTACACTAGGCCGCCGTGCTGGCGGCCTTTTATAGTGTGGGGCGTGTACTAAACACCCTCAGCAATAATTGGCCACAGGCATCCTGCCTGTGGCCAATCATTGCTCTCCTCGCTGCCGGCGCTGTGATTGGCCAAGCATGCGGGGTCACAGTGCATGCTTGGCCAATCACAGCGCCTGGATGACACTGCGATGGCGTAGTGCATTGTGGGCCGTTCGGGTCACTCGAATTTGGCGCGAACGGCCCAAATCGTTCGATCTTCGTCGAACGATCGAACAGCCGATGTTCGAGTCGAACGTATGTTCGACTCGAACACGAAGCTCATCCCTAGTTCTGGAACATACAGCACTTTATTTACAAGGATACTCTGCTTGCCTTGTGGTTTAATGCAGTTCAGGAAGCCCTGGCCTTTGCCTTCTGATGTGATGCTTTTCCCGTTTCCTATGTAATCAATGTTTGTGAAGAACTCATCGCTAGTCATGTGACTTGTCGCACCTGAGTGTATGCATCAGCCGTGTGGCTTGCCGCTCTGTCACTTTAAAGGTGCCACTCCATGATGTGTCAGCAGTTTCCTTTGTGGCTGCTTTAACTCTCTTTACTGGATAGCTATAGCTTTTCCTGCTCAGCTTTCCATATAGAGCAGTCCTTTTTTATGTAACCAGTCCTTTTACAGCGGAAACAGGCTCTGCTTTGTTGGGCTTTATGCCTTTGTACATCACGGTGCATATTTTTTTTCTTTCTGTCATATTCATCAATTAATGTGCCTTTGACATATGCTAGTGTGAGCTCCAGCTCAGGTCTGGTTTCTAAAGCATTAATGAGAAAAGTATTTGTCTCTGGAAGGCTGCAGAGGAGCAGGGCAACAATATGGTTATCTTTGATGTCCTCTCCAAAGACGCATAGCTGCTCTATGATCTCTGGCATAGCATTCACGTAGTCACACGATTGCTGGCCTTCTTCTAGTCTCATCTTGTATAACTTTCGTAGCAAAAACAGTTTGCTGTTTAGACTTGAACGCTCATGCAGTTTGCATGATGGGAGTAAAGGGCCCTGGATCAGTGGGAAGATCCCCGGGACCAGTGGCAAGGGCCATGGGATGGGTTTAAGGGGGCCCTTCATGGTTTCCTGCACCAGGGCCCTGAAGGTTCTAGTTATGCCTCTGACTCTTAGTTAGCTCCGTTAGCTCAGTGCCCATATATGTATTCAGAGCTAGAGTTCAGCCTTATAATGTTAATTCATTTTATTAGTGATTCTCACACAATCCCAGGAGCTTCTTCACCCATTGTCATGTACCTACAGCGGAGCCGGGCAGTGGGGGCAGCCTCTCGCACGATCCCGGTCCCCGTACCCCCTGGAGGTGGGAACAGGGAATGCAGGGGCACGAGAAGGTGCGGGTGCCTTTAGAACTGGTAGAGCCACTGGAAGGCACTGGAACCCTCTTCAGGCACAGGTGTGGTGGAAACCAGGCATCAGATCCGTTCAGGGGAGATCCAGAGGAATAACAGGTGGAGGCAGAGGTTCAGCAGCGGGCTAGCAGAGAGGTACAGATCGAGAGGAAAGATCATGGTCAAAGTCCAGGCCGAGGTTAGAGGAACAGGTAAGCAGGAGAGCAGGTAAGGGGAATCCGAGAAGGGTAATCAAGAGCAAGCCAGGAGTCTTCAGGAGCAGATCAGTCAAACAAGCAGGTTTCCAGACAGGGACACAGGTACTAGCCAGAAAGACAATCCAGCACTGACACTCAGGTGAACCAGGTTTAAATAGGGCACCGGGATTGGAGGAGGCGCGCGCATTGCGCGCGCCCAGTCTACATCCTATTCGGCCTATTCTAAGTGTCAGCGCATGCACACTAGCACCTGGAGAGCGGACATTCCTTGCTGACACCCGGAAATGTGTGTCAGCAGCGCTGGGTCTCTGACATTGCCCCCTCCCTAGGGGCAGCCTCCAGATGCCCACTCGAGCTGGTTGGGAGCGATGAAATGCCTGTATTAGCCACGGGGCATGGAGATTGGTCTCAGGTTCCCAGGAATTTTCTTCTGGGCCGAAGCCCTTCCACTTGCTTAGGTATTAGTTGAGACCACGTCGTTTTCTATGACCCAGGATGGCTTCCACCTCAAATTGTTCTTCACCATCTATCATTATGGCCTCAGGGGGCCCAGTGTCACGATCTGGAAATGGGTTTGACACGTCAGGTTTTAGTAGAGAAACGTGGAATACAGGGTGTATTTTAAAGGACTCGGGAAGCTCGAGCTCGTATGCCACCGTGTTAAGTTTCCTCTTAATTGGGAAGGGTCCCACGTACCTAGGCCCCAATTTTTTAGAGGGACAGGCCAGTTTCAGGTTTGCTGTTGACAGCCAGACAAGGTCACCAGTCTTTAGATCCAGCTCCCCCCTTCTCCTCCTGTTGAAAAATTTCTTGTTATTCTCCTGAGCTTTAAGAATGGCTTCCTTTAGGATACGGTTATTGGAAGATAGGAATTTTAACCTATCCTGGACTGCTGGTAATGGAGATTCTGGAATTAGTGTCGGTAGGAAAGTAGGATGGAATCCATAGTTGGAGAAAAAGGGAGTTTGGTTAGTAGCCGTGTGAATAGAATTGTTAAATGCAAATTCTGCCAGGGGGAGCAAAGATGCCCAATCCTCCTGGGTGAAGGATGAGAGGCACCGTAGGTACTGTTCCAGTGTCTGGTTCGTACGTTCTGTCTGCCCGTTAGTCTGAGGATGGTAGGCTGAGGAGAAATTGAGTTTAATGCCCAGAGTTCACATAGTGTTTTCCAAAATTTTGATGTGAATTGTACTCCACGGTCAGAAATTATGTCGTCCGGAATCCGTGCAGTCTGAGGATCTCTTTCACGAATACTTCGGCTGTTTCAGGTGCAGATGGAGTTCCCTTCATGGGGATGAAATGCGCCATTTTAGAGAATCGGTCGACCACTACAAATATTGACGAAAATCCCTTCAAAGGGGGAAGTTCAACAATGAAGTCCATCGCAATTCTTTCCCAAGGTCTTTCAGGGATGGGCAGAGGTCTTAACAATCCCCAGGTCTTGTTCTTCAGACTTTTATTCCTGAGACAGGTTGGGCAGGAATTTACGTGGGCCCTGCAATCCTTTGCTAGCCCCGGTAACCAGAACTGTCGCTGAACTAAGTCCGTGGTCTTGTGGCCCCCAAAATGGCCAGCCAAGGGGGAATCGTGACAAATCTGTAAAACATTCGTACGGAGATCCTGGGGCACAAATATTTTGTTTCCCTGCCAGTAAAGCCCCTCTCTTTCCTGGAGACCGGTATGCGGAGGGGGAGGAGTAACCGAAGATGCCTGGCGGATCTGGGACACAAAGTCAGTTAGCAAGAAATTTCCAGCTTGCAGGATAGTATCTGGCGGGGATGATGTTTCAGTATCTGGGAACATACGGGAGAGAGCGTCTGGGTTAATGTTTTTGGATCCTGGCCGGAACGTTATGTGAAAATTAAAGCGAGAAAAAAAAGAGCCCATCTTGCTGCCTGGGCCTAAGGCGTTTGGCGGTTCTGAGGTATTCCAGATTTTTGTGATCTGTAAAGATCAGTACAGGGTGTGCTGCTCCCTCGTAGAGGTACCGCCATTCTTCCAAAGCTGTTTTTATGGCCAGCGATTCTTGGTCCCCCACGTCATAATTCCTCTCTGAAAGTCCCAGTTTCCGGTAGAAGAAGGCCACAGGGTGCATCAAAGATTTGGTTCCCAGACGTTGGGACAAGATGGCCCCTACCGCAGTCTCAGAGGCGTCCACATCCAGGACATATGGTAACGAAGGGTCAGGTTGCCTTAATACTGGGGCAGATGTGAAAAGCTCCTTAAGTTTGTCAAAGGCGCTTTGTGCTGCTTCAGTCCATTGGAAGTGGCTCAGTTTTTTGGTAAGGTTTGTAATGGGCGCTATAATGCCGGAAAAGTTCTTTATGAACTTCCTATAGAAATTGGAAAATCCAATAAAACGTTGCACCCCTTTTTTGTCAGTGGGAGGAGGCCATGACATGATAGCTGCAACCTTCTGAGGGTCCATGGCCACACCCCCAGTTGATATGACTAGACCGAGAAAGTGGATGGTTTGATGATCAAACTTACACTTCTCGGCCTTAGAGTACAGTCCATTTTGTCTAAGGAGGACTTGCTTCACATGAGTCCGGTGTAACTCTAGGGATGCTGAGAAAATCAGGATGTCATCCAAGTATACGATCACGAACAGGTCCAAAACGTCTCTGAAAACGTCATTGACAAATTGCTGAAAGGTCGCTGTTGCGTTACATAATCCAAAAAGCATCACAAGGTATTCGAAGTGACCAAAACGTTTTCGGAAGGCCGTCTTCCACTCATCCCCCTCACGGACTCTAATTAAGTTGTATGCCCCTCGTAAATCAAGTTTGGTGAATATTTTGGCAGAGCGAAGTCTCTGGAACAGCTCTGGGATCAACGGAAGAGGGTAGCAGTTTTTAATGGTGACCTTATTCAACTCCCTGTAGTCAATACAGGGACGAAGGGAGTGGTCCTTTTTTTCAACAAAGAATATTCCCGCACCAGCTGGGGAGGACGAGTGTCGGATAAATCCCTTGTTGAGATTCTCGTCAACGTAGTCCTTGGAGGACAAGAAGTTCGGGTTCTGAGAGAGGAAAAATTCTTCCAAAAAGGAATCTCTGACCCTGGTAGTAACTCAATTGGGCAATCGTATACCCGGTGTGGTGGAAGAATGTTCGCCTTTTGTTTGTCAAATACGTCTAGGAAGTCGTGGTAAATGGGTGGAATTAGTTTCTGGGTTTCAGGGGTAGCTTCCAGACAGCCAACTACCGGGGAGGTGGGGCGGAAGGACTGGAGACAGTTCTGGAAGCAGTAGGTGGACTGGAAGGTCACCTGGCCGGTGGACCAATCAATGTGAGGTTTATGAGCCCGTAGCCACGGCATTCCCAGGATGACTGGGAATAGTGGAGAGGGAATGACATCCAGACGTAGAAGTTCCAGGTGGTCCGGTAGGATAGTTGAGGGAAGAGGTTGGGTTTCATGGGTAATGGGCTAAGACTTGATGTTTGATCCATCAGCCAGTCGCACGGAGAGTTGCTGCGACTTGGGTTGCAGAGGAATGTTGTGTTGCTGGGCGAATACACGGTCTATGAAGCAACTGCAGGCACCTGAACCAATTATTGCTTGGATCCGGACCACCCCTTCCGAAAGCTGAAAAGAAACAGGAACAGAGATGTGAGTAGATGTGAGTAGTGTTGGTTAAGGTCAAAAGACCAGGATCAGGAGGAGGGGAAGCAGACTTACGGGTCTTGTTGGGGCACATATTCGCATAATGTCCAGTTCCACCACAGTATAAACAGAGATTCTTCCTGCTGCGTCGCTGTTTTTCTTCTGGGGTCAGAGGTGCACGGAGAAGGCCTATTTGCATTGGCTCAGGAACGTCAGAGGTAGTAGCAGGATAGGAGGAAGCAGGAACTGCTGGGTAGCTGGGGACAATGAAGCCCACTTTTGTGCTTTCTAGGGAGAAAGTGCGTGGTTGCAGAAGGAAGTAGAGCCGCAGGCGTTTCTGAACACACGGAATTTGCTGCGATCCCCTGAGAACCTTTCCGGAATAGGAACACGTGGCTTTGGGGGTGACACCATTACTGTGGTAGGGGGAGCTGGTGCTATGGCTGCTGGAGGTGCTTCTGCTGTGGCAGGTGAAGGTGAGGTACCCGGGGAGATAGATACCACTCTTTGCTCCAGTCGGCGGTAGCCTTCTTGAAGGCTCCGGACCGCCTGGGTGAGATCAGCGATCTGCTGGCACAGTGTGTCCAGAGGTGAAGCCCCTGACCCGGACTCCATTTCTGTCTGGATTGTACTGTCACGTACCTACAGCCAGGGGAGTGGGGGCAGCCTCTCGCACGATCCCAGTCCCCGTACCCCCTGGAGGTGGGAACAGGGAATGCAGGGGCACGAGAAGGTGCAGGTGCCTTTAGAACTGGTAGAGCCACTGGAAGGCACTGGAACCCTTTTCAGGCACAGGTGTGGTGGAAACCAGGCGTCAGATCCGTTCAGGGGAGATCCAGAGGAATAACAGGTGGAGGCAGAGGTTCAGCAGCGGGCTAGCGGAGAGGTACAGATCGAGAGGCAAGATTGTGGTCAAAGTCTAGGCCGAGGTCAGAAGAACAGGTAAGCAGGAGAGCAGGTAAGGGGAATCCGAGAAGGGTAATCAAGAGCAAGCCAGGATTCTTCAGGAGCAGATCAGTCAAACAAGCAGGTTTGCAGAAAGGGACACAGATACTAGCCAGAAAGACAATCCAGCACTGACACTCAGGTGAACCAGGTTTAAATAGGGCGCCGTGCGCCGGGATTGGAGGAGGCGCGCACATGCGCATGGGCGTGCGCATTGTGCGCGCCCGGTCTACGTCCTATTCGGCCTATTCTAAGTGTCCACGCATGCGCACTAGCACCTGGAGAGTGGACATTCCTTGCTGACACCCAGACGTGTGTGTCAGCAGCGCTGGGTCTCTGACACCCATATCTAAATTAGCAAATTTTTAGAGGAGTTCCTGGGATTTATGACACTCAACATAGTTTAGATTTTAAAAGTATGTGTTGATGTATGTAAATTTTACTTTCTTCAGAATTAACAATTGCAAATCGTTTTATTTTTTTTGTCCTCAGGTTACAGACTGACAGTCATTCATAAAGCTTTGGAAAATTGATCACATTTGTTTAGGCACCATTCCAATACACATTGTGAATGGGTAAAGCTAAACTCCAGGATCCTGCCTTTTTTGCACACCTAGCACCCTTCCCGCATGAAAAACACTGTAAATCTTTTACAATTGTAGCGACCTCACCTCTCACTCCCTCCTTCTCTGTCAATGTCAATGGCTCTCGTCTAGGGGACCAGGGAGGAGAGTGTGACGCACCACCAACTCACATCCTCCAGTGTGTAGAGGTGTGAGCTATACCCAATTACCTTCGGGTCTGTGCCCCTGTCCAGAGCCAAAGCTCCCTTTGAGGATGATCCTTTAACTCCCAGAAAGCCAAGTTCCACACCATAGAAAGTCCAACACTTATTTATTCTTTTAGAGCAATAAATAGTCCTTTTAGAGCAGACTGGTTAGACAACGAACAGACAAGGTGGTGAGGAAGGTCCAGGCACAAACATGAACTTGTTACTCTCCTGTTTCGGTATGCGCAAACAGGCTTGGCGCACGGTCGCTGCCACCGACCGGGTGAAATAGAATTTGAGGTCTCTGCCACCGACCTGGGTTTCAGTTGGGTCGCTGCCACCGACCATGAGAACATGGACTACCTTCTTGAGATGCGGCCCCTGTCAGGGGAGTCATCCATCTGGACGGTCACCAGAGGCCTCCGCCGTCACCAGCCAAAGCTGCGCTGGATCTCTGGGAAGGTCACTTCTCTGGTCCCCCTCGCCCGAGATTCAGGTGTCCAATACCGGAATCCTCCATCCCTTGTGGGACCCAGTCGAAGGTACTGGGCCCCAGGCCTCCAGAGAGTACCTCACCCCAGACTAAAGGTGTCTGGGGTGGAATCGCAGCTCCATCCCCGGGCCGAGGGCGCCCGGAGACCACCAGCACTCACACCCAGGCTGAAGGTGCCTGGGCGTGGACCCCGAGCGGAAGATGTCCGCTCCTTTTATCCCCTCTCCCAGCATGCACAGCAGGTTCCCTGCCCCGCTGTACTACTGCTGCGAGAGGACAAAAAGGGTACAGACTTGCAATGGTGGTTCAACCCCGGCCTATGGCGACAGCGCCACCTACAGGCCGCAGGGAACTGGACACCCTTGCATACTCCACTGGCATAAATTGGTCCATGAACCCTAACAATTGCTGCATCTGAGCCATTTATCACTCAGATGCCTCCCCTAAATGTAACCACCCGCTACACAATCAATGCCTTACTTTCTAATTAATTCATGATTTTTCCCTTGTGACATCATCGGCTTCTTTGAAAAAAGTGTACTCCCTCCAGGCACCTATTGGACGATCTTTGTAGGTGCCAAATGCCACATCTGATATGTTTACCATGGGGAAATAGGTACTACAATTCCCAACACAATAGGAATGCTCCAATGTGGCGGGTGTTTATGTGGTAAAGCATTATAGAATGCTTAGGTAGCAATAGACAGCTATAAATGAAGATGTGGCACCCTTGTCAAATGCTAGTATACAACACTATTCTGGAACAAATAGTGGTTCATTTTGTACCTATTCCTTTTTCATGATTTCTGTATATCTTAATGCACTGTCATCACTGACACAGGAAAGCACAGAGAGATGTTTACTGTCATTAGTTCTTACCCTTCCTCATTCACAATACTGTGTTTTGTTTCTTGTCCTCAATGCAGAGAATTCACATCACTTCCTGTCCTAAAAGATGTAAGGAAAAATCTGCACAGTAGATACACAGATGGCAATAAAAAAATCTGACAGAGGCTGTAACCCTCTACCACTATAGAAATTGTGACTAGAATTTAACTTTAGGTTCAATTTAAGCATAGAGTTTTTCCATGCTTTTAAATGACTGTACAGTATATGTTTGCGATTGTAATACTGACTGGCCGTGGGTCCCCTGGACCCCAAACGTGGCACACATGTAGCCCCACTCTTCCTCTACAAGTGTGCAAAGTTTTTTGTCCGGGGGACCTACGGCCCGGGGAACACCGATTTTTTAAAGCTGGACACCCCTTCCATAGACTCCCATGTTAAACGTCAGTCTAGTCATGGACACAGTGAGGCATGGGCACAGTGAGGCATGGGCACAGTGAGGCATGCACATGGACACAGTGAGGCAAAGTGAGGCATGCAGCTGGGCACCCTAGGCTTATACTCAAGTCAATACGTTTTCCCATTTTTTTGTGGTAAAATTAGGTGCCTCGGCTTATATTCTGGTCGGCTTATATTCGAGTATATACGGTATGTTGCTGCTTAGTTGATGCACTCAATGTACAGAACTGCACAGGGCAGAAAATTATCAAATACTATAGAAGGAGAATTCTTAAAGGCATTATAAACCTTCTTACCTGTACCTTCTGTTTTTCACCTGCATAAAACATGCATTGATCATGATTCATGTACTTTCATGGTGTTATTCCTTTCCCTATATGCAAAAACAGGTATTTAGACACCTTTTTACTTGAATTTCATTAACATGGAAAGCAATAAAAACATTTGTGTATTTCATTATAGTATGGCGCAGGTTAAGAATTCACATCCAGTTTCCTATTCTTACTATTCCAGTGGAGGCAGTACCAGCATGTAAATAAACTCACAGCCAATGTAGGATTCAATATTTAGCTTACATTTCTTCACTTACCTCCCAGCTTTCTTATAGAAGTGTACAGCTGACCAATAACTACGAGAAAGAGCCGTCAGCCCCTTGTGATAGCAAAAATGTACATTGATCACCGAGAGGGAGGGGTATGTTAATTTTTCAACAAAAATTTCTCTTTAAGTATATATAAAAAAGAAAAAAGTAAAAAAAAATGAAAAAGTTTAATAAAATAACTAAAACACTCAAACAATTTGGCAAAAGCCCTTAGCCCTAGGTACATCCGCATATGAATGGAAACACACACACCAGACGCACACTTGTACAAAAATAACAATTGTGCAACAAATATAGGGTATTACCATCTACATCAAAGTGAGAGCCTGTAAAGGCTGTTAAAAAATAGCTTTAGATCATTTTGAGTACCATAGTTTTTCACAATTTTACAGGTGTACACAATTTTGAGGTTTGACATTTTTGGTATCTATTTACTCAACACAACCTCATATTCCATATTTTACAAAAAAATAATAGATTATATTATTTTATTTGCATTCAATTAAGCTTTTTTTTTTTTACAAAGAATTTAGATTTGGATATTCCTAATTTGGTAATAGACTGCTCAGTTTCATACCCAGTGATACTCCGTGCTACCAAACAAAACAATTGCTTACTCATGGAAATTCCTTGCATTAAGCTTCTTGGAGTTCAAACACATGTTAAATAATATCAAGATTAATGAGCAGTGGAAATTTATCACTCCTAAGACATTTACTGTAATAAAGAAAAAAAATGGAAATATGGTTTTCATGGATTTATTATACCAAACCTAATGAAGAATCTTTAAAAGAGAAGTATACTTCCCTTGTGGGTCGCATGAGTGCAATTACTTGTGCTCTCCTAGTCGGGGGAGAGCAGAGAGCCAGTACTTGACAATCACTGCTCTCTGCTCAGAGCGGACCAGTCATGTGATCGCTCAGTTCTCAGTGTTCGAGTCAGCAGGGGGACATCTACATCATCATACGAATGCTGCAGCCATATAGGTGAGTATGTATGTTTGTTGTTTTACATATCACAGACTTCTCTTTTATTTACCAATAATAAAGCCTTCTCGTCTGAGGCACAAAGACATCCCCTTTTATCATTTATAAAAAATGACTTTAACCACTTGCCGACCGCACCATAGCCAAAAGACGGCTACAGGGCGGTCGAGTTATTCTGGGACGACGTCCCAGGGACGTCCTCCCAGAATCTTGCTCCCGCGCGGCCCCTGGGGCGCGCTCCCTGAAATATCCGTGACCGCCGGGTCAGGAAGACCTGGCGCATCACGGATAATGGTAGATGGCCGCTAATCACGGCCGTTTACCACGTGATCGCTCTGTCAAATGACGAAGCGATCATTTGTAAACAAACCGGCGTCATGTGATGACGCCGGTTTCCTCTCTCCCCTCTCTGTACCGATCGGTACATTGTGAGAGGAGAGGGGAGAGAGCGGATGGCAGCAGCGATGTGGGCTGGATGTGTAGTGCCCACAGCGCTGCTCTGTGACAAGTGAAGTCACAGATCCATGCATCACTGCTCATCCATCACTGCTCAGCCATCACTGCTCAGCCATCACTGCTCAGCCATCCCTGCTCAGCCATCCCTGCTCAGCCATCCCTGCTTATACTCTGAAATACCCGGCAATACCCTGCAATACCCTGCAATACCCTGCCCATACCCTGCAATACCCTGCCCATACCCTGCCCATACCCTGCAATACCCTGCCCATACCCTGCCCATACCCTGCAATACCCTGCCCATACTCTGCAATACCCTGCCCATACTCTGCAATACCCTGCCCATACTCTGCAATACCCTGCCCATACTCTGCAATACCCTGCCCATACTCTGCAATACCCTGCCCATACTCTGCAATACCCCGCCATACTCTGCAATACCCCACCATACTCTGCAATACCCCACCATTCTCTGCAATACCCTGCCCATACCCTGCAATACTCTGCAATACCCTGCCCATATCCTGCAATACTCTGCAATACCCTGCCCATATCCTGCAATACCCTGCCCATACTCTGCAATACCACCGCCATACTCTGCAATACCACCGCCATACTCTGCAATACCACCGCCATACTCTGCAATACCACCGCCATACTCTGCAATACTCCGCCATACTCTGCCAATACCCCGCCATACTCTGCCAATACCCTGCCCATACTCTGAAATACCCTGCCCATACTCTGAAATAACCTGCCCATACTCTGAAATAACCTGCCCATACTCTGAAATACCCTGCTCATACCCTGCAATACCCTGCCCATACCCTGCAATACCCTGCAAAAAAAAAGTGTTTTAACCACTTCCCGCCCGCCGGCCGTCATATGACGTCCTTGACTTTGTGCGGGGATATCTGAATGATGCCTTCAGCTACAGGCATCATTCAGATATCAGCTTTTTCAGCCAGCGATTCCCTACACCATAAGAATGATCATAGCGGCTGTTCCATTGCTTGATCATTCTTACGGGAGGCGAGAGGGGACATCCCCCCTCCCGCCGCCCTCCGGTGCTTCTACCCACTCACCGCTACGATCGAAGCCAGGATCGTTTTTTTTTATTTTATTTCAGGCTTCCCAGCCTAGAGGTGAGATGTGGGGTCTTATTGACCCCATATCTCACTGTAAAGAGGACCTGTCATGCCATATTCCTATTACAAGAGATGTTTAAATTCCTTGTAATGGGAGTAAAAGGGATCAAAAAAATTATTTTTGTGGAAAAAAGTGGCAAACTAAAATAAATAAAGTAAAATGAACAATAAACGTTTTAATTTTTTTTTTAAAGCACCCCTGCCCCCGTGTGCTCGCATGCAGAAGCGAACACAAAAGTAAGTCCCGCCCACATATAAAAACGGTGTTCAAACCACACATGTGAGGTATCGCTGCGAACGTTAGAGCCAGATCAATATTTTTGGCCCTAGACCTCCTCTGTAACTGAAAACATGTAACCAGTAAAAAAATTAAAAGCGTCGCCTATGGGGATTTTTAAGTAGCGAAGTTTGGCGCCATTCCACGAGCGTGTGCAATTTTGAAGGGTGACATGTTAGGTATCTATTTACTTGGCGTAACTTCATCTTTTAAATTATGCAAAAACATTCAGCTAACCTTACCATTTAGTTTTTTTTAAAGCACAAAACTGTTTTTTTCCCCAAAAACCGCGTTCGAAAAATTGCTGCGCAAATACCGTGTGAGATAAAAAGATTGTATTCTCTAGGGTCTTTGCTAAAAAAAAAAAATATATAATGTTTGGGGGTTCGGTGTAATTTTCTAGCAAATAAATTATGAAATTTACATGTAGGAGAGAAATGTCAGAATTGGCCTGGGTGCTCCAGAACGCCTGAAAGTGCTCCCTGCATGTTGGGCCTCTGTATGTGGCCACGCTGTGTAAAAGTCTCACACATGTGGTATTGCCATACTCAGGAGTAATAGCAGAATGTGTTTTGGGGTGTAATTTGTGGTATGCATATGCTGTGTGTGAGAAATAACCTGCTAATATGGCAATTTAGTGAAAAAAAAAAAAAAAAGAAAAAAAAAAATCTTGATTTTGCAAAGAATTGTGGTAAAAAATGACAACTTCAAAAAACTCACCATGCCTCTTTCTAAATACCTTGGAATGTCTTCTTTCCAAAAAGAGGTCATTTGGGGGGTATTTGTACTTTTCTGGCATGTTAGGTTCTCTGGAATTAAGATAGGCCGTCGGTACTTCAAGTGTGATCAATTTTCAGATATTGGCACCATAGCTTGTGGACTCTATAACTTTCACAAAGACCAAATAATGTACACCAATTTGTACTTATTTGTACTAAAGATATGTAGCAGTATAAATTTTGGCCAAAATGTATGAAGAAAAATTACTAATTTGCTAAATTTTATAACAGAAACGAAGAAAAATTAATTTTTTTACCAAATTTTCAGTCTTTTTTCTTTTATAGCGCAAAAAATAAAAAAAAACAACGGTGATTAAATACCACCAAAAGAAAGCTCTATTTGTGTGAAAAAAGGACAACAATTTCATATGGGTACAATGTTGTATGACTGAGTAATTGTCATTCAAAATGTGAGAGCACTGAAAGCTGAAAATTTGTCTGGTTAGGAAGGGGGTTTAAGTGCCCAGTGGTCAAGTGGTTAATATTGGTAAATTGACTTTAATGTTGGTAAAAAATACAAAGGGATTTCCATGAGTGAGCAATCGTTTTGTTTGGTAGCATTGAGTATGAAACTGAGCAGTGTATTACCAGATTAGGAATATCCTGCATTACAATCATGACAACTAGACACGTGCAGCATGAAAAAAGTGTTTAGTTTCACATCAGATAGACTTGTTATGTTAGTAATTAAATTTTTGTGGATTCGTTTTCAGAATTGGTTTAGTTCAATAATTCGTGGGTTCAATATTGAGTTATAACAGCTTCAACTCTCTTGGGAAGGCTGTCCACAAGGTTTAGGAGTGTGTCTATGGGAATGTTTGACCATTCTTCCTGAAGCACATTTGTGAGGTCAGGCACTGATGTTGGATGAGAAGGTCTGGCTCGTAGTCTCCACTCTAATTTATCCCATAGGTGTTCTATCGGGTTGTGCAGGCCAGTGAAGTTCCTCCACCCCAAACTCGCTCATCCGTGTCTTTATGGACCTTGCTTTGTGCACTGGTCCAAATCATTTGGTGGAGGAAGGATTATGGTGTGAGGTTGTTTTTCAGGGGTTGGGCTTGGCCCCTCAGTTACCCTTAGTTCCAGTGAAAAAAAACTCTTAAGGCATTAGCATACCAAGACATTTTGGACAATTTCATGCTCCCAACTTTGTGGGAACAGTTTGGGGATGGGCCCTTCCTGTTCCAACATGACTGTCCACCAGTGCACAAAGCAAGGTTCATAAAGACATGGATGAGCAAGACAGAGATGAGTAAGAAGGTCTGGTATTAGGGCAGCAAGGGTTAATAGTGTATGGGCAGTGGGAAAAGCAGTGTCTGTATCACTCCCTTATGACATCTTAAATGAAGCATGCCGAGGCGGAGCTGCAAACACTGACATCCCACATATGCTGACAACATACATCGAAAGATGTTAGGCAGAGCCATGCTCTGAGTGATGTTTCCTGCACTCCACCTTGACTTGCAGCCTGTGTTGCCAGCTGAGGCCAGCAGCTTTACTTGTATATATGTGCATACTGTATCTCTTTATGTGCACTTATTATAGTTTTTTATCAAAAAATAGTGAATTGTTTTATGCAGGGCTTTTTTTCTCAGAGAATAGGTGCAGGAACTCTCCCCTTCTGAGTCACTACTTGCTTCCGCCCCCTACCCACCCCTGATCATTGTCCCTTGGTTCCACACCCTACCCACCTCCCAGTACTGGCCCTTTTAGAGAATACAGAACCAAATTTTATATTGTGGTGCTTTTGTATGGTATTTGTTGATAAGAAAAGCAATACAATAAATCCTCTGCAGCCAGCAAAAATAGACCCCACCCCAGCAATAATAGATCCCCCAGCAACAATAGATACCCCCAGCAACATTAGACCCACCCCAGCAACAATAGATCCCCCATCAACAATAAATCCACCAAGCAATAATAAACCCACCCCAGCAGTAATAGATACCCCCAGCAATACTAGACCCACCACATTAACAATAGATACCCCAGCAACAATAGAGGCCAAATGCAACATTATATCACCCCCCAGCAACAATAGACCACCTGTTACAAAATACCACCCCAGCAACAATAGATCCACCCCTGCAATAATAGACCCCCAGCAACAACTACAGATTTCAATAGACCCTCCAGCAGCCAGCAACATTAGACCTCTCCCTCAACAATTGCCCAACCAGCAACAATAGACCCCCACACAAAAATAGTTCCTGCCAGAATACCCCAGTATCCATTGCCATTACATATATTCAGTACTAGAGGTACCGGAACAGCGTTCCCCCAAGTTCCCGCTGAAAAAAAGCCCTGGTTTTATGCTATGAAGAATTCCTTTCTGTTTTTTACATGTTGGCAAACAGGGATGAGTCGAACACCCCCCCCCCCGTTCGGTTCGCACCAGAACCTTCGAACAGACCGAAAGTTCGCGCGAACGTTAGAACCCTATTAAATACAATGGACGCGAACGTTCAAAAGCTAAAGTGCTAATTATAACGACTAATATGCATGTTATTGTCCTAAAAAGGGTTTGGGGACCCGGGTTCTGCCCCAGGGAACATGTATTAATGCAAAACGAAGTTTTAAAAACGTCCGTTTTTCGTGAGCAGTCATTTTAATGATGCATATAGTGAAAAAAAAAAAAAGTCAAATATTCTTTTAACCCCTTCCATACCGGGCCATAGCAGAATGACGCCGGCAGGAACCCTCTCTCCCTCTGGGTGGACGTCATATGACGTCCTGGGTAGGGATGAGCTCGGTGTTCGAGTCGAACATACGTTTGACTCGAACATCGGCTGTTCGATCGTTCGACGAAGATCGAACGATTTGGGCCGTTCGCGCCTAATTCGAGTGACGCGAACGGCCCACAATGCACTACGCCATCGCAGTGTCATCCAGGCGCTGTGATTGGCCAAGCATGCACTGTGACCCCGCATGCTTGGCCAATCACAGCGCCGGCAGCGAGGAGAGCAATGATTGGCCACAGGCAGGATGCCTGTGGCCAATTATTGCTGAGGGTGTTTAGTACACGCCCCACACTATAAAAGGCCGCCAGCACGGCGGCCTAGTGTAGTGTGTTCCGGAGCAGGGAAAGAGAAGCATAGGCAGGGACAGTGACATTTTTTTTTTCTTGCTTAACCTGGATTCCTTTAGTTTAGGGAAAGAGAAGGATAGGTAGGGAGAGTGTCAGTGTGTTTTACTGTGCAAATCCTTGTTTCTAGGGACAGGGAAGGACAGTGAGGGAAATTCTCCTTGTGCTATAGTGTGCTAAAGCATTGATCATCAACCATCTTTAAAAAATCATTTTTTCTAGGGACAGAAAACTATAGGTAGGGAGAGTGTCAGTGTGTTTTACTGTGCGAATCCTTGTTTCTAGGGACAGGGAAGGACAGTGAGGGAAATTCTCCTTGTGCTATAGTGTGCTAAAGCATTGATCATCAACCATCTTTAAAAAATCATTTTTTCTAGGGACAGAAAACTATAGGTAGTGTGACAACAGGAAGGTAAAGTCACCTGGTTGCATCCAGGGGGGTAGATATATTTCTCCCAGATTCAGGCTTTATGCTGACTTATACAACTAGGGAGGGAGTTGATGAAGCCCAGCTGAGGCTAGTGGGCTCATGGATGACTCATACCTCTAGGGAGAGGGCTGGGCGTCGTGCAGGCAGGGAGTTGATGAGACCAGCTGAAGCCTGTCAGTTCGTTTAAGGCCTCTATAAAAACTCCCAGCTTCATTAGATGTTAGCTCATGCCTGGACCCAGACCTGTGTGGACTGTCTAGGGAGAGTGAACCCCTGTGCGGTGAGGCAAAGCCTGTGTGGCTATTTGTTTGGACTTTTACTAAACCAGGGACTTAGGGACTAGGACAGCACCAGGCTGATCCCAGTTGTTAGTTTAGGAAACCTGCATGTTTAGTCAGAGGTCAAACTGACCAGGATATATTTTGTTTATGTTTCTTTTTGGCTTTGCTGTGTTTTTGTCACTGTACATAGAGAAATAAACCGCACCTTTTGATTTTGAAAACCACAACCTCCGTCTGCTGGCCCTGTTTTTGTGTGGGGAGCCCAACCAGGGGGTCACACACACCCGCTACTGAGTTAACCCCCTCACAGTTGGTGGAGAATGCAGGCAGTTTTTTTTAAGCCAGCATGGAGGAGATACTGAAACAGCTGGCTCTAGCAAATGCCAATCAACAGCAGACAAATGCAGGTTTGCAAAGGAGCCTTGCAGCCCAGCAGCAAGCTCATCAACAAGCCCAGCAGCAATCTGAGGCCCGCTTCATAGACCTGTTACAGAAGCAAGAGCAGAGACTACAACAAATGGAAGCAGTAATGCAGCAACGTCCGCAGACCAGTGAGGAAAGCCGTCCCACTAATACCGCGTCCTTTGGGGTGAGTCGTTTATTGACAAAAATGACTGGAGAGGATGATCCAGAGGTATTTTTGACCACATTTGAAAGGACTGCTGAAAGAGAAAAGTGGCCTGAGGAGCAGTGGGCTGGACTGGTGGCTCCTCTGTTAACTGGTGAATCGCAGAAGGCTTACTATGACCTAGAGCCTGACCAAGCAAAAGACTATGTGATGCTAAAAGCTGAAATATTGGCAAGGCTGGGTGTCACCCTGGCTGTCCGGGCTCAGCGTGTGCATAACTGGACTTTCCAGCTTGGAAAACCCCCCAGGTCTCAAATGTATGATCTCATTCACCTGAGCAGGAAGTGGCTACAGCCAGAGACTTTGTCCGCACCAGAGATTGTGGAACGTGTTGTAATGGATCGGTTTTTGAGAGCTCTTCCTACTGCCATCCAAAAGTGGGTAAGCCATGGAGACCCAGAGACGGCCGGTGGTCTTGTGGATCGTGTAGAGAAATACTTGGCTACAGAGAACCTGACGGCCTCTTCCAGAGACTCTCGGACTTTCCACCCTAAGACCAGACCATCCCCAGGGGCGGATAAGAGGATTCCAAGGGGTGAGGGTGGAGAGAGTGAGAGGGTGGGAGCTCTACCCAAAGTTTGGCGAGAACAGCCTGGGAAGTCAGGGGCTCAAGAGGCAGCCAAAAGGATTGTTTGCTACCGCTGCCGGCAAGCGGGACATATTGCAGCAAATTGCCCGGTTGTGGAGGAACCCATGCAATGTGACTTTCTGACGGACAGACGTCAGTCGCTGTGTGCGACAGTCGCATGCACTGCCATTCGGGGAACTGAGAAACATTTATGCAAAATGTGTATTAATGGTAGAAATGTTGTGGTATTACTGGATTCAGGTAGCCTTGTGACCCTGATAAAGGCTGAATTAGTTAAAACAGAGGTCTCTGGGAATAGCAAGGTAGCTGTTATTTGTGTGCATGGGGACACCCGAGAGTATCCAGTGACTACAGTGTGTTTCGAGACCCCCAAAGGTACCCTCTCTCATCCAGTGGGGTTAGTATCTCAATTACCGCATGATGCCATTGTGGGAAGAGATTTTCCGAAGTTCTGGGAACTGTGGGATGATCCTGAGCCCCCCACTGGTGCCCCTATGTACCAGGAATGTGATAGCCAGAACTCCTCTGAGAGTGGTGAGGACTCTCCAGAATTTCCCTTGTCAGTATTGGCAGGGGAGACTCAAGAAACTGGAGAGGAGCCCACCTCCTCAGACGAAAACCTACCGTCTGTGGAGTTTTCTGATCTGGAGGTTCACAGGGAAAATTTTGCCACAGAACAGTTAAAACACCCCGCCCTAATAAAGGCACGGGAAAACGTAGTGGAAATAGATGGCGAGTTAGTGAACCCAGATAATACCTGCACTTACCCATACTTCAGCGTAGAGAAGGACCTACTGTATCGGGTGGCAAAAAGGGCAGAAGAAACCGTTGAGCAGCTTGTGGTGCCCAAACCTTACAGGAAGTTGGTGTTGGAGTTGGCCCATGGGCACATTCTTGGAGGTCATCTGGGGACAGAGAAAACCCGAGAGAGGGTATTACAGAGATTCTATTGGCCTGGGGTGATGAAGGACATAGAAAATTATTGTTCCTCCTGCCCTGTGTGTCAGAGGTCGGCCCCGATGCCACATTTCCGTAGCCCGCTGGTCCCTCTACCCATCATTGAGGTCCCGTTTGAGAGAATCGCAATGGATTTGGTAGGTCCTATAATCAAGTCCGCTAGGGGGCACCAGTACATATTGGTTATAATGGACTATGCCACCCGTTATCCAGAAGCGATCCCTCTCAGAAATACCTCGGCCAAAACCATAGCCAAAGAGCTATCTCTTGTTTTTAGCCGGGTGGGTATTTGTAAAGAACTGCTTACGGACCAAGGTACACCCTTTATGTCCCGGGTTATGAAAGAGCTGTGTAAATTGTTCAAAGTGACGCAATTGCGTACATCTGTGTATCACCCCCAAACCGATGGGCTGGTTGAAAGATTCAACAAAACCCTAAAACAAATGTTGAAGAAAGTGGTGGATAGAGATGGAAAGGATTGGGACTGTCTACTTCCTTATTTGATGTTTGCTATTAGGGAGGTGCCCCAATCCTCTACGGGATTCTCCCCCTTTGAGTTACTGTATGGGAGACACCCAAGAGGGCTGTTGGATATTGCCAAGGAAACTTGGGAAAGTGAGAGTTCTCCCCACAGGAGTGTGATTGAGCATGTCGCCCTGATGCAAGATCGAATTGCACAGGTAATGCCCATCGTGAAGGAACATTTGGCCCAAGCGCAGTTGGCACAGCAGAGAGTGTACAACCGTGGAGCAAAGACCCGTACCTTTTCCCCGGGGGATAGGATATTGGTACTTGTCCCTACGGTTGAAAGTAAATTCCTTGCCAAATGGCAAGGCCCCTACGAGATAATGGAAAAAGTGAGCGAAGTGAATTACAAGGTCAGACAACCAGGAAGGCGAAAGCCCGAACAGATATATCACGTTAATCTGTTGAAAGCCTGGAGGGATATAGAGTCCCTAGTCGCAGAAACTTGGTCACCAGCTCAAACTGGTTGCGTGATTCCGGAGGTTGGAATAGCAGCCACCTTGTCACAACCCCAACAACAGGAGGTTAAGGAGTTTGTGCTTCGCAACAAGGAGGTGTTCTCTGAGCTGCCGGGACAAACATCTGGGGTAGAGCATGATATTATTACCCCGCCCGGTGAAAGGGTGAAGTTAAAACCCTATCGGATCCCAGAGGCCCGACGGGAGGCAATACGGGAGGAAGTACAGAAAATGCTGAACTTAGGGGTGATAGAGGAGTCCCAAAGTGATTGGTCTAGTCCCATTGTGTTGGTGCCTAAACCGGATGGGAGCTGGCGATTTTGTAACGATTTTCGTCAGTTGAACAAAGTTACAAAATTTGACACCTACCCCATGCCACGTATAGATGAGTTGATCGACCGGCTGGGAACAGCCCGATACATGACGACTCTTGACCTCACAAAAGGGTATTGGCAAATTCCCCTGGCCAAGTCGGCCAAAGAGAAAACCGCATTTGTAACCCCAGACGGGGCGTTCCAATATAAGAGAATGCCGTTCGGGTTACAGAATGCGCCGGCCACATTCCAGCGGAAAATGGACCAGATACTGAGGCCCCATCGGAAGTATGCTGCGGCTTACCTGGATGACGTAATTGTCCATAGCACAGATTGGGCCTCACATCTGCCAAAAGTGCAAGCAGTCCTAGACTCTATCCGGGAAGCGGGGTTTACGGCTAACCCCAAGAAGTGTACCATTGGGCAGGAGGAGGCCAAATATCTTGGGTACACCATTGGCAGGGGAGTGATAAAACCCCAACTCAACAAAGTCGAGGCCATCCAGAGTTGGCCACGTCCCAACAGCAAGAAGCAGGTACGGGCCTTTCTGGGAATCGCGGGTTATTATCGGCGCTTCATTCCCCACTTTGCTTCTAAGGCTGTGCCCCTAACCAACCTGACGAAAGGGAAAGGGTCGGTCATGATTAAATGGACCCCCGAGGCTGAGGCAGCATTCCAATTCTTGAAACAAGCCTTATGTAGCCAGCCAGTGTTGTACTCACCCGACTTCTCTAAAGACTTTGTCGTACAAAGTGATGCGTCAGATGTGGGGTTAGGAGCAGTATTGTCCCAGGTCTGGAACGGGGAAGAGCACCCAGTCATTTACCTCAGCAGGAAGTTGAAGTCCCATGAGGTAAATTACGCCACGGTTGAAAAGGAGTGTTTAGCGGTGAAGTGGGCTCTAGATTCCCTTCGGTACTATCTGCTAGGTAGGCACTTTGACATGGTTACGGATCACGCTCCGTTAAAGTGGATGGCTCAAAACAAGGAGACAAATAGAAGAGTGAATAGGTGGTTCCTGGCCCTACAGGAATTCAACTTCACAGTAAAGCATCGCCCTGGCGTTCAAATGGGGAATGTGGATGCTTTGTCTCGAGTACATGAATGCCTGATTGCTGGTGTTCCAACCCCAAGGTTAAAACAAGAGGGGGGGTATGTGACAACAGGAAGGTAAAGTCACCTGGTTGCATCCAGGGGGGTAGATATATTTCTCCCAGATTCAGGCTTTATGCTGACTTATACAACTAGGGAGGGAGTTGATGAAGCCCAGCTGAGGCTAGTGGGCTCATGGATGACTCATACCTCTAGGGAGAGGGCTGGGCGTCGTGCAGGCAGGGAGTTGATGAGACCAGCTGAAGCCTGTCAGTTCGTTTAAGGCCTCTATAAAAACTCCCAGCTTCATTAGATGTTAGCTCATGCCTGGACCCAGACCTGTGTGGACTGTCTAGGGAGAGTGAACCCCTGTGCGGTGAGGCAAAGCCTGTGTGGCTATTTGTTTGGACTTTTACTAAACCAGGGACTTAGGGACTAGGACAGCACCAGGCTGATCCCAGTTGTTAGTTTAGGAAACCTGCATGTTTAGTCAGAGGTCAAACTGACCAGGATATATTTTGTTTATGTTTCTTTTTGGCTTTGCTGTGTTTTTGTCACTGTACATAGAGAAATAAACCGCACCTTTTGATTTTGAAAACCACAACCTCCGTCTGCTGGCCCTGTTTTTGTGTGGGGAGCCCAACCAGGGGGTCACACACACCCGCTACTGAGTTAACCCCCTCACAGTAGGGAGAGTGTCAGTGTGTTTTACTGTGATAATCCTTGTTTCTAGGGACAGGGAAGGACAGTGAGGGAAATTCTCCTTGTGCTATAGTGTGCTAAAGCATTGATCATCAACCATCTTTAAAAAAACATTTTTTCTAGGGACAGAAAACTATAGGTAGGAAGAGTGTCAGTTTCTTTCACTGTGATAATCCTTGTTTCTAGGGACAGGGAAGGACAGTGAGGGAAATTCTCCTTGTGCTATAGTGTGCTAAAGCATTGATCATCAACCATCTTTAAAAAAACATTTTTTCTAGGGACAGAAAACTATAGGTAGGAAGAGTGTCAGTTTCTTTCACTGTGATAATCCTTGTTTCAAGGGACAGGGAAGGACAGTGAGGGAAATTCTCCTTGTGCTATAGTGTGCTAAAGCATTGATCATCAACCATCTTTAAAAAAACATTTTTTCTAGGGACAGAAAACTATAGGTAGGGAGAGTGTCAGTGTGTTTTACTGTGATAATCCTTGTTTCTAGGGACAGGGAAGGACAGTGAGGGAAATTCTCCTTGTGCTATACTGTGCTAAAGCATTCCTCATCAACCATCTTTGAAATCCTTGTTTTTTGGACAGTCAGGGAAATTGTCGTTGTGCTATTCTGTGCGAAAGCAATCATCCTCAACCATATTTAGAAATCCTTAAGTAAAGGGACAGAGAAGGACATCTGAAGGTAGCCCTTATTGCTTTTTTCCCATCTCCCTGCAGGCCATCTATTAGAATGTCTGGAAGGCAAACAAGGAGAGGCAGACAGTCAGGAGGCAATAAAAGAGGGCAAGCAGGCTCTGTGTCTGGGGGCAACAGTGCTGGTCGTGGACGCGGTGCATTGTCATCAGCACATGGCCATGGGACACGCTTGTCCTTCTTTTCGGCAGCTGGACATGTTGAGCCACATCATGCCGAAGACTTGGTAGAGTGGATGACCAAGCCCTCCTCCTCCTCCTCATCCTCTCTCACCCAGGCTCAGGGTACTGGCAAAGCAGCTGCCAAAGCGTCCTCTTCCCTGGTATCAATGTCAGACTCATCATCAGTCACTCCTTCCCTAGACCCACCATGTCCTCCTCCTGAGGAGTCCCCCGAACTGTTTGAGCACAGTGTTGGGTACATGCTCCAGGAGGATGCCCAGCGTTTCGAAGGGTCTGATGATGAAACCCAGCTACAGGAAGGCAGTAGCGTGAGAGCAGACAGAGGGGATGCTCAAGAAGGACACCAATCTGGCAGTCATGTTCCAGCAGCTGCAGCATACTGCCAGATTGGCTCCAGTGATGAGGAGGGAGGGGATGATGAGGTCACTGACTCCACGTGGGTGCCTAATAGGAGAGAGGAGGAGGAGGAGGATGAGGAGGAGGCACATCTCCAACGAGGCAGGATGCCCTTTGGTGGCCAGCGTAAGGGCAGTACACCGACGGAATCACACCGCAGAGCTCCGCCTGTGCAGGGCGCTGCCTCTGCCCGTCATTCAAAAAGTTCTTTGGTGTGGGCCTTTTTTGAGGCTAGTGCATCAGATCGCACAGCTGCTGTTTGTAACATATGTCTCAAGCGTATATCGCGTGGCCAAAACATCAGCCGCTTGGGTACCACATGCCTGACCAGACATATGTTGACCTGCCATGCAGCTTGTTGGCAAGCCTACCTCAAAGACCCACACCAAAGAACAAAGCGGACCTCTCCTTGCACCGCATCAGCTGGGATCTCCAACCCCACTATAACTTCAGTCCTCTCTGAAACATGCACTGAGAGGAATGAAGGTGTAGAATTAGGTGTGTCACAGCCAAGTACTTGCGGCCACTCTGCTAGCAGTACACCGACGTCCGATTCTAGCAGGCAAATTTCCCTGCCCCAGCTGCTGGACCGTCGAAAGAAGTTCACTCCCAGCCATCCACATGCCCAGCGGTTGAATGCTAGCTTGGCTAAATTGCTAGCGCTTCAACTGCTGCCTTTTCAGTTGGTAGACTCGGCCCCCTTCCGTGAGTTTGTGCAATGTGCGGTTCCTCAGTGGCAGGTTCCCAAATGCCACTTTTTCTCACGGAAGGCTATTCCGGCTCTCTACCGGCATGTGGAAGGCAATGTCTTGGCCTCGCTGGACAGGGCGGTCAGCGGTAAGGTGCATATTACCGCTGACTCATGGTCCAGCACGCATGGACAGGGACGTTACCTTTCTTTCACGGCCCATTGGGTCACTCTTTTGGCAGCTGGGAAGGATGCAGGACAAGGTGCAGTAGTGTTGGAGGTTGTTCCACCGCCACGCCTCCAAAATGCTACTACTGGTTGTGACACACCTCTCTCCTCCACCCCCTCCTCTTCTTCTTCCTCCATGGCCTCTTCCTGTGCTTTGTCCTCTGAACCAGCGGTGCTCCGTAGCCGTTCAAGGGGCTACGCAAGTACGCAGGCAAAAAGATGCCATGCCGTGCTTGCGCTGGTGTGTTTGGGGGACAGAAGCCACACTGGGGCAGAGGTCCTGTCTGCTCTGCAGGGCCAGGCCGAGAGGTGGTTGACGCCACGCCAGCTTAAGCCAGGAATGGTGGTTTGCGACAATGGCACCAACCTCCTCTCCGCCCTCCGACAGGGACAACTGACCCATGTGCCCTGTGTGGCTCATGTCCTTAACCTGGTGGTGCAGCGGTTCTTGGGCAGGTACCCGGGCTTACAGGATGTCCTGAGGCAGGCCAGGAAAGTCTGTGTGCATTTCCGCAGATCTTATAATGCCAGTGCTCGCCTGGCTGAGCTGCAAAAGGAGTTGAACCTGCCCAAATCCGCCTTATATGTGACATGCCCACCAGGTGGAACTCAACGTTGGCCATGCTGCAGCGGCTGCACACGCAGCAGAGGGCCATCAATGAGTACCTGTGCGACTACGGCACCAGGACAGGGTCAGGGGAGCTTGGTTTTTTTTCTCCACGCCAGTGGGGCATGATCAGGGATGCATGCACTGTCCTGGCACCATTTGAGGAGGCCACGAGGATGGTGAGCAGTGACAGTGCATGCATCAGTGACACTGTACCTCTTGTCCACCTGTTGGAGCACACGCTGCGTGGAATAATGGACAGGGCACTTGAGGCAGAACAGAGGCAGGAAGAGGAGGACTTCCTTGCCTCTCAAGGCCCCCTTTACCCAGACAGTGTTCCTTCTGTCCCACCCATCGCACAGGAAGAGGAGGAGGAGGAGGAGGATTGTGTCAGCATGGAGGTGGAGGCTGGCACTCAGCATCATCAGCAGCAGTCTTTTAGGGATGATTTACAGTCCCAAGAAACCAGTGGACTTGTACGTGGCTGGGAGGAGGTGGCTGCGGACCATGTCGTCCTTAGTGACCCAGAGGACTCCGGACCGAATGCCTCAGCAAACCTACGCTGCATGGCCTCCCTGATCCTGCAAAGTCTGCGGAAGGATCCTCGTATTCTTCGGATCAAGGAGAGGGACCATTACTGGCTGGCCACTCTCCTTGATCCACGGTACAAGGGTAAGGTTGCGGACCTTATGTTACCGTCGCAGAGGGAGCAGAGGATGAGACAACTCCGGGAAGGCCTTGCAGAAAGGTCTGTGCAACGCGTTCCCAGAGACTGGGAGGTTACAAACTCCTGGTCCTGGACAACGAGTTGCTGAGGCTTCGGCCAGTCAAAGAAGGAGCGGTGGGGAAGGTGGCCGTCTGACCGATGCGTTCAGACAATTCTTTAGTCCGCAGCCCCAAAGTATGATCGGTTCCAGCAACCATCGCCAGCGTCTGATAAACATGGGTCAGGAATATCTAGGGGCAAGGTCAGACTTGGACACCTTCCCCACCGAAAATCCTCTGGCTTACTGGGTCTTGAGGATGGATCACTGGCCAGAGCTTGCACAGTATGCAATTGAGCTACTGGCCTGTCCTGCATCCAGCGTTCTTTCGGAACGCACATTCAGTGCTGCTGGAGGATTTGTCACGGATCACAGGGTGCGCCTGTACACCGACTCGGTTGATCGACTGACTTTCATCAAGATGAACCAGTCTTGGATCACCACCAGCTACCACACACCTGATGCTGATATAACAGACTAATTGATTTTAACATGTCACATCCCTTCAAGACTGATGCTGATGCTGAGTGCCTGTGCTGTTATGTTGACTGGCTATCCTCCTCCTCCGAGTCCTCAATGATACGATTGATGATGATAGCTTGGAAGATCATTTTTGTTTATGGGTGCCGCCACCAGTGGCTAAGGCCCAATTTTTCAGCCCCTGTTTAACAGGGGCGTGTAATTACAATTTTTGAAGCAATACTTTGCAACAGGGCTCATTGCTGTGCTCCAAGTACAGTATCTGTGAGGGGTTGGAGTGTTGTGCCACCAGTGCCTAAGGCCCAATTTTTCAGCCCCTGTTTAACAGGGGCGTGTCATTACAATTTTTGAAGCAATTCTTTGCAACAGGGCTCATTGCTGTGCTCCAAGTACAGTATCTGTGAGGGGTTGCAGTGTAGTGCCACCAGTGCCTAAGGCCCAATTTTTCAGCCCCTGTTCAACAGGGGCATGTAATTACAATTCTTGATCTAATAATTCACAGCAGGGCCCATTGCTGCACCCACCAAGAGTAACTCTGAGGGCTTACAGTGTTGTGGCAACACCACCACCACCACCACCACCACGAAAGGCCCAATTTTTCAGCCCCTGTTCAACAGGGGCATGCAATTACAATTCTTGATCTAAAAATTCACAGCAGGGCCCATTGCGGCACCCACCAAGAGTAACTGTCAGGGCTTACAGTGTTGTGGCACCTGCACCACCATCAAAGGCCCAATTTTTACTACCACTGTTCAACAATTATATGTAATTACAATTCCTGATATAATAGTTGACAGCAGGGCGTTCCAGCACCAACCAAGAGTAACTGTGAGTGCTTACAGTGTTGTGCCAACACCAACAACTAAGGGGCCTATTTCTGCAGAGTATATACGGCAGGTCCCTACTTTCAAACATCCAACTTACAAACGACTCCTACTTGCAAACGCAAGAAGACAACAGGAAGTGAGAGGAAATCTACCACTAGGAAGGAAAATTCTCTCCTGTAAGAATAAATATGGGAGAAAGGTGTCTCCTCTGTACTGATGCTTTATCAGCAATCCTTGTTTCAAGAAAAACACCACATTTCAAAAACAGTTGTCATTGGGACGGAAAGTGAGGTGAAATGTTCTGAACAGGGGCACAGACAGCAAAACAAATGTTACAGGGGTGATAACCCTTACCTATGTTTTCCAAAAAGTTTAAAAATAGATTTTTGGGCTGGAGCTACACTTCAACAATGTACCTGTTCAAAATTACAAACAGATTCTACATAAGAACAAACCTACAGTCCCTGTCTTGTATGCACCGCCTGTATACGGCTGTTCAGAGTATATAGGGCATTTTTTATTTTGTGTGCGGTGTTCTCCTTAATATCCATACAAGACCCAAAGGGGCTGGTAATGGGCTGGGGTACGGGGGGGGGGGGGGGTCATGGGGTAGCTATGCCATTTTTCTTAAAGATTTTCATCCATATTACCGGGACCAGACATTACATTAAAGCCGCAAGCAGTTTTAAATGGCTTTTTTTTTCCTTTAGAAGTGTCATTTTGTGCAGGGACAGTTCTAAACACGGGAAACACGTGGCACTTCACAGGCATACTTTAGACACCCCCCAGGTACGATATTTAAAGGAATATTTGACTTTTTTTTTTTCACTTTATGCATCATTAAAATGACTGCTCCCGAAAAACGACCGTTTTTAAAACTTCTTTTTGCATTGATACATGTCCCCTGGTGCAGAACCCGGGTTCCCAAACCCTTTTTAGGACAATAACATGCATAATAGTCGTTATAATTAGCACTTTAGAATTCGAACGTTCGCATCCATTGTATTTAATAGGGTTCTAATGTTCGTGCGAACTTTCGGTCCGTTCGCGGGTTCTGGTGCGAACCGAACCCGGGGGTGTTCGGCTCATCACTAGTCCTGGGTTTGAGGGGGGATATCTGAATGATGCCTGCAGCTAGAGGCATCATTCAGATATCCTTTTTTTCAGCTGGCGATCCTACGCACAATAAGAATGATCATAGCGGCGGTTCCACCGCTTGATCGTTCTTATAGGCGGCGGGAGGGGACATCCCCCGTCCCGCCACCATCCGGTGCTTCTCCGGGCTCTCCCGTGCGATCGGGGACTCGGAGAGAAATCGCCGGCGCTGTTGGTGGGTCACGTGATGAGCATAGAGATGACTGGTGACCAGATGGTCACCAGTCATCTCTATGATCGTCGGAGGCCCGGGCGTGATGTGATGACGTCCCGCCCGGGTCCTCAAATGTAAACAAAGCCGCCATTGCGGCTAGTAAGTATGAGATCGGTGAAAAAAAATTCACTGATCTCATGCTTTCCAGCCTGGAGGAGAGATGTGGGGTCTTATTGACCCTGCATCTCTCCATAAATAGGACCTGTCACACACGTTCCTATTACAAGGGATGTTTACATTCCTTGTAATAGGAATAAAAGTTATCAAAAAAGAAAAAGTGTAAAAAAAAAGTAAAAATAAAAACCAATAAGTAAAATAAAAATATATATTTTTTAAAACGCCCGTCCCCAATAGCTCGCGCTTAGAAGCGAACACACACGCAAGTCCCGCTCGCATATGTAAACGCCGTTCAAACCACACATGTGAGGTATCGCCGCGTGCGTTAGAGCGCGTGCAACAATTCTAGCACTAGACCTCCTCTGTAACTCTAACCTGGTAACCTGTAAAATTTTTCAAAGCGTCGCCTATGGAGATTTTTAAGTACCGAAGTTTGGCGCCATTCCATGAGTGTGCGCAATTTTAAAGCGTGACATGTTAGGTATCTTTTTACTCGGCGTAACATAAGCTTTCATATTTTACAAAAAAATTGGGCTAACTTTACTGTTTTTTTCTTTTTTAATTCATGAAACCATTTTTTTCCCCCAAAAAAGGCGTTTGAAAAATTATTGCGCAAATACCGTGCAAGATAAAAAGTTGCAATGACCGTCATTTTATTCCCTAGGGTGTCTGCTAAAAAAAAAAAACATATATAATGTTTCGGGGTTCTGAGTAATTTTCTAGCAAAAGAATGATGATTTGTACATGTAGGAGAGAAGTGCCAGAATAGGCCCGGTATTGAAGTGGTATAAAAAGCCCTGTATGGAAGTGGTTAAATATCGTACCTGGGGGTGTCTAAAGTATGCCTGTGAAGTGGCATGTGTTTCCCGTGTTTAGAGCTGTCCCTGCACAAAATGAAATTTCTAAAGGAAAAAAAGCCATTTAAAACTGCTTGCGGCTTTAATGTAATGTCTGGTCCGGTAATATGGATGAAAATCTTTGAGAAAAATGGCATAGCTACCCCATCACCCCCCGCCCCCTACCCCAGCCCATTACCAGCCCCTTTGGGTCTTGTATGGATATTAAGGGGAACCCCGCACATAAAATAAAAAAGGCTCTATATACTCTGAACAGCAGTATACAGGTGGTGCAAACAAAACAGGGACTGTAGGTTTGTTCTTAAGTAGAATCTGTTTTTTAATTTTGAACAGGTACATTGTTTAAGTGTAGCTCCAGCCAAAAAATATATTTTTAAGCTTTTTGGAAAACATAGGGAAGGGTTATCACCCCTGTAACATTTGTTTTGCTGTCTGTGCCCCTGTTCAGAACATTTCACCTCACTTTCTGTCCCAATGACAACTGTTTTTGAAAAGTAGGTTTTTTATTGAAACAAGGATTGGTGATAAAGCATCAGTAGAGAGGAGACACCTTCTTCCAATATTAACTCTTACAGGAGAGAATTTCCCTTCCTAGGGGTAGATTTCCTCTCACTTCCTGTTGTCTCCTTCCGTTTGCAAGTAGGAGTCATTTGTAAGTTGGATGTTTGAAAGTAGGGGCCTGCCGTATATACTCTGCTGAAATTTGCCCCTTACATGTTGGTGTTGCCACAACACTGTGAGCCCTCACAGTTACTCTTGGTGGGCGCTAGAACGCCCTGCTGTGAACTATTATATCAGGAATTGTATTTACATGCCATTGTTGAACAGTGGTAGGAAAAATTGGGCCTTTGGTGGTGGTGCTGGTGCCACAACACTGTAAGCCCTCACAGTTACTATTGGTGGGCGCATGAATGGGCCCTGCTGTGAATTATTAGATCAAGAATTGCAATTGCATGCCCCTGTTGAACAGGGGCTGAAAAATTGGGCCTTTGTGGTGGTGGTGTTGCCACAACACTGTAAGCCCTCACAGTTACTCTTGGTGGGCGTAGGAATGGGCCCTGCTGTGAATTATTAGATCAATAATTGTAATTACATGCCCCTGTAGAACAGGGGCTGAAAAATTGGGCCTTAGCCACTGGTGCCACAACACTGCAACCCCTCACAGATACTGTACTTGGAGCACAGCAATGAGCCCTGTTGCAAAGTATTGCATCAAAAATTGTGATTACATGCCCCTGTTAAACAGGGGCAGAAAAATTGGGCCTTAGGCACTGGTGCCACAACACTGCAACCCCTCACAGATACTGTACTTGGAGCACAGTAATGAGCCCTGTTGCAAAGTATTGCATCAAACATTGTAATTACATTGTTAAACAGGGGCTGAAAAATTGGGCCTTAGGCACTGGTGCTGGTGCCACGACACTGCAACCTCTCCCAGATACTCTAGTTGGAGTGCAGGAATGAGCCCTGCTGCAAAGCATTGCATCAAAAATTTTAATTACATGCCCCTGTTAAACAGGGGCTGAAAAATTGGGCCTTAGCCACTGGTGCTGGTGCCACGACACTGCAACCTCTCCCAGATACTCTAGTTGGAGTGCAGGAATGAGCCCTGCTGCAAAGCATTGCATCAAAAATTGTAATTACATGCCTCTGTTAAACAGGGGCTGAAAAATTGGGCCTTAGCCACTGGTGGCGGCACCCAGAAACAAAAATGTTCTTCCAAGCTATCATCATGAATCAGATCATTGAGGAGGAGAAGGATAGTCAGTCAACATAACAGGACAGTCACTCAGCATCAGCATCAGTCTTGAAGGGATATGACATTTGAAAATAAATTATTCTGTTATATCAGCTTCAGGTGCTTGGTAGCTGGTGGTGATCCAAGACTGGTTCATCTTTATGAAGGTCAGTCGATCAACCGAGTCGGTGTACAGGCGCACCCTGTGATCCGTGACAAATCCTCCAGCAGCACTGAATGTGCGTTCCGAAAGAACGCTGGATGCAGGACAGGCCAGTAGCTCAATTGCATACTGTGCAAGCTCTGGCCAGTGATCCATCCTCAAGACCCAGTAAGCCAGAGGATTTTCGGTGGGAAAGGTGTCCAAGTCTGACCTTGCCCCTAGGTATTCCTGCACCATGTATATCAGACGCTGGCGATGGTTGCTGAAACCGATCATACCTTGGGGCTGCGGACTAAAGAATTGTCTGAACGCATCGGTCAGACGGCCACCTTCCCCACCGCTCCTTCTTTGACTGACCGAAGCCTCAGCAACTCATTGTCCAGGACCAGGAGTTTGTAACCTCCCAGTCTCTGGGAACGCGTTGCACAGACCTTTCTGCAAGGCCTCCCGGAGTTGTCTCATCCTCTGCTCCCTCTGCGACGGTAAGATAAGGTCCGCAACCTTACCCTTGTACCGTGGATCAAGGAGAGTGGCCAGCCAGTAATGGTCCCTCTCCTTGATCCAAAGAATATGAGGATCCTTCCGCAGACTTTGCAGGATCAGGGAGGCCATGCAGCGTAGGTTAGCTGAGGCATTCGGTCCGGAGTCCTCTGGGTCACTAAGGACGACATGATCTGCAGCCACCTCCTCCCAGCCACGTACAAGTCCACGTGTTTCTTGGGACTGTAAATCATCCCTAAAAGACTGCTGCTGTTGATGCTGAGTGCCAGGCTCCACCTCCATGCTGACACAATCCTCCTCTTCCTGTGGGATGGGTGGGACAGAAGGAACACTGTCTGGGTAAAGGGGGCCTTGAGAGGCAAGGAAGTCCTCTTCCTGCCTCTGTTCTGCCTCAAGTGCCCTGTCCATTATTTCACGCAGCGTATGCTCCAACAGGTGGACAAGAGGTACAGTGTCACTGATGCATGCACTGTCACTGCTCACCATCCTTGTGGCTTCCTCAAATGGTGCCAGGACAGTGCATGCATCCCTGATCATGCCCCACTGGCGTGGTGAAAAAAACCTGGGCTCCCCTGACCCTGTCCTGGTGCCGTAGTCGCACAGGTACTCATTGATGGCCCTCTGCTGCATGTGCAGCCGCTGCAGCATGGCCAACGTTGAGTTCCACCTGGTGGGCATGTCACATATAAGGCGGTTCTTGGGCAGGTTCAACTCCTTTTGCAGCTCAGCCAGCCGAGCACTGGCATTATATGATCTGCGGAAATGCACACAGACTTTCCTGGCCTGCCTCAGGACATCCTGTAAGCCTGAGTACCTGCCCAAGAACCGCTGCACCACCAGGTTAAGGACGTGAGCCACACAGGGCACATGGGTCAGTTGTCCCTGTCGGAGGGTGGAGAGGAGGTTGGTGCCATTGTCGCAAACCACCATTCCTGCCTTAAGCTGGCGTGGCGTCAACCACCTCTCGGCCTGCCCCTGCAGAGCTGACAGAACCTCTGCCCCAGTGTGGCTCCTGTCCCCCAAACACACCAGCGCAAGCACGGCATGGCATCTTTTTGCCTGCGTACTTGCGTAGCCCCTTGAACGCCTACGGAGCACGGCTGGTTCCGAGGACAAAGCACAGGAAGAGGCCATGGAGGAAGAAGAAGAGGAGGGGTGGAGGAGAGAGGCGTGTCACAACCAGTAGTAGCATTTTGGAGGCGTGGCGGCGGAACAACCTCCAACACTACTGCACCTTGTCCTGCATCCTTCCCAGCTGCCAAAAGAGTAACCCAATGGGCCGTGAAAGAAAGGTAACGTCCCTGTCCATGCCTGCTGGACCATGAGTCCGCGGTAATATGCACCTTACCGCTGACCGCCCTGTCCAGCGAGGCATGGACATTGCCTTCCACATGGCGGTAGAGAGACGGAATCGCCTTCCGTGAGAAAAAGTGGCGTTTGAGAACCTGCCACTGAGGAACCGCACATTGCACAAACTCTCGGAAGGGGGCCGAGTCTATCAACTGAAAAGGCAGCAGTTGAAGTGCTAGAAATTTAGCCAAGCTAGCATTCAACCGCTGGGCATGTGGATTGCTGGGAGTGAACTTCTTTTGACGGTCCAGCAGCTGGGGCAGGGAAATTTGCCTGCTAGAATCGGACGTCGGTGTACTGCTAGCAGAGTGCCCGCAAGTACTTGGCTGTGACACACCTAATTCTACACCTTCTTTCCTCTCAGTGCAGGTTTCAGAGAGGACTGAAGGTATAGTGGGGATGGAGATCCCAGCTGATGCGGAGCAAGGAGGGGTCTGCTTTGTTCTTTGGTGTGGTTCTTTAAGGTAAGCTTGCCAACGAGATGCATGGCAGGTCAACATATGTCTGGTCAAGCATGTGGTGCCCAAGCGGCTGATGTTTTGGCCACGCGAGATACGCTTGAGACATATGTTGCAAACAGCAGCGGTGCGATCTGATGCACTTGACTCAAAATAGGCCCACACCAAAGAACTTTTGGAATAACGGGCAGAGGCAGCGCCCTGCACAGGCGGAGCTCTGCGGTGTGATTCAGTCAGTGTGCTGCATCCTGCCTCGTTGGAGATGTGCCTCCTCCTCATCCTCCTCCTCCTCTCTCCTATCAGGCACCCATGTGGAGTCAGTGACCTCATCATCCCCTCCCTCCTCATCACTGGAACCAATCTGGCAGTATGCTGCAGCTGCTGGAACATGACTGCCATATTGGTGTCCTTCTTGAGCATCCCCTCTCTCTGCTCTCACGCTACTGCCTTCCTCTAGCTGGGTATCATCTTCAGACCCTTCGAAACGCTGGGCATCCTCCTGGAGCATGTACCCAACACTGTGCTCAAACAGTTCGGGGGACTCCTCAGGAGGACACGGTGGGTCTAGGGAAGGAGTGACTGATGATGACATTGAGGATGTTTTGGCAGCTGCTTTGCTAGTATCCTGAGCCTGGGTGAGAGAGGATGAGGAGGATGAGGAGGGCTTGGTCATCCACTCTACCAAGTCTTTGGCATGATGCGGCTCAACACGTCCAGCTGCCTAAAATAAGGACAATCGTGTCCCATGGCCATGTGCTGATGACGATGCACCGCGTCCACGACCAGCACTGTTGTCTCTAGACACAGAGCCTGCTTGCCCTCTTTTATTGGCTCCTGACTGTCTGCCTCTCCTTGTTTGCCTTCCAGACATTCTAAAGGCCTGCAGGGAGATGGGAAAACCAGCAATAAGGGGTAGCTTCAGGTGTATATTTTGCAAGAAGCACACTACGCCTGCTGTAAGTGCTGCAGATGCCTGTTAGTGTAACACAAAAGAAAAAAAAAACTATGAGCAATAAGGGGTAGCTTCAGGTGTATAATGTGCAGGAGGCACACTACGCCCACTGTAAGTGCTTCAGATGCCTGCCTGTGTTACACAACAGGAAAACACAGCAATAAGGCCTAGCTTCAGGTGTATATTTTGCAGGAGGCACACTACGCTTACTGTAAGTGCTGCAGATGCCTGCCTGTGTTACACAACAGGAAAACACAGCAGTAAGGCCTAGCTTCAGGTGTATATTTTGCAGGAGGCACACTACGCCTGCTGTAAGTGCTGCAGATGCCTGCCTGTGTTACACAACAGGAAAAAAACAGCAATAAGGGCTAGCTTCAGGTGTATATTTTGCAGGAAGCACACTACACCTGCTATAACTGCTGCAGATGCCTGCCTGTGTTACACAACAGGAAAACACAGCAATAAGGCCTAGCTTCAGGTGTATATTTTGCAGGAAGCACACTACGCCTGCTGTAAGTGCTGCAGATGCCTGCCTGTGTTACACAACAGGAAAACACAGCAATAAGGGCTAGCTTCAGGTGTATATTTTGCAGGAAGAACACTACGCCTGCTATAACTGCTGCAGATGCCTGCCTGTGTTACACAACAGGAAAACACAGCAATAAGGGCTAGCTTCAGGTGTATAATGTGCAGGAGGCTTAGCAAAAATATCACTGACACTGTCCCCTGCCTATCCTTCTCTCACAATGTTTAGCAGAATATCACTGACACTGTCCCTGCCTATCCTTCTCTCTCCCTGCAGACAAGGTTTAGCAGAATATCACTGATACTGTCCCTGCCTATCCTTCTCTCTCCCTACACACAAGGTAAATGAACAAATATCACTAACACTGTCCCTGCCTATCCTTCTCTCTCCCTGAACCGGAACACACTACACAAGGCCGCCGCGTGTACTAAACCCCCCTGAGCTATAATTGGCCACAGGCATCCTGCCTGTGGCCAATTATGGCTCTCCTCGCTGCCGGCGCTGTGATTGGCCAAGCATGCGGGGTCACAGTGCATGCTTGGTCAATCACAGCACCGGGATTGCACTGTATTGTGGGCCGTTCGCGTCACTCGAATTTGGCACAAACGGCCCAAAACGTTCGATCTTCGTCGAACGATCGAACAGCCGATGTTCGAGTCGAACGTATGTTCGACTCGAACACCGAGCTCATCCCTATTGGCAAATAAAGATGGGCCAGACACCCCCCAGTTCGGTCCGCACCAGAACTCTCGAACATCGCAAAAGTTCAGACCTAAACGGCAAACCCCATTGAATTCTATGGGACACGAATTTGAAAAATCAAAAGTTCCTATTTTGAAGGCTCAAATGCAAGTTATTGGCCAAAAAAAAGGGTATGAGGCCTGGGTACTGCACTAGGGGACATGTACCAATGCAAAAAAAAAAAACTTTTAAAAAAGATTGTTTTTAAAGGAGCAGTTATTTTAATGATGCTTAAAGTGAAACAATAAAAATTAACGGCATGGGGAGCCAGTCTGTATGATGAGGCCACAATTTAGTGCACTCGGAACAAGATTAGAGATTTTTTCTATACATTCTGATGTCTCTTTGGCAGACTTTGGATGGAAATAACAACGTTTTGCACCACAGCGAGCAAGTCTTATGCACAGAAGCCAAATTATGGTACACTCAGGCCAAGATTAAAAATTTAGTTTTTTAGATAAAGTCTGGTGTCTCTTTCACAGACTTTGGATAGAAGTAACAGGTGCAGAAAAATTGGGCTTTGGGCGTTAATTCTGCACATGAAACCTATACCAAAAAATTACTTCAAGATAAAATCAACAACCACAAAGCTAGGCAGCCTAGACAGTCTTGCAGAGATTCGAGATTCCAATAACACTTAATCAGCAACATCGGAATCAGGGGCTTGATAGCTGCTGCTAATCCAGGACTGATTCATTTGGACAAGTGTCAACGGATTCTGTGGACAGACGCGCACTTTTATCTACCACAAAACCTCCGGTAGCATTGAATGCCCATTTAGAAAGCATGCTGGATGCAGGGCAGCCAAGCAGCTCAATTGCATACTGGAAAAGTTCTGGCCAGTGGTCTATTCTCATGACCCAGAAACCCAGTGGATCATCTACTGGAAAGCTCTCCATGTCTGTTTTTGCCCCTAGATAAATCTCCCACCATATGATGCAGATGCTGCTGAAGGGATCTTGAAGCTGACAGCCCTGGGCGCCAAGAATATATTTTTTTTAATACCGTAATTTATTGACGTATAACACGCACAGACGTATAAAATGCACCCTAACTTTAAGGGGGAAGTTTCAGGATTTTTTTTTTCCACAGCCCCCTGCGTATAACACACAGGTACAGTTTACCCTCTATTTTAAGGGTAAAAAAGAGAGTGTTATAAGCCAATAAATACAGTACATCACTGAGGCGGCCCCCTTCTCCACTGCTCCTTCTTTGACCAGCTGAAGCCTCAAAACTAGCTTTTTCATGAGACTGTAACCTACCAAAATCTGGAAAGGTGTTACATAAACTCCTCTTTAAGGGGTCCTCAAGATATTTCATCCTGTGCTCCCTCTGCGAAGGCAGGATGAGTTCCGAGTTCCCCTTGTAACGGTGGTCAAGGAGGGTTGCCAACAACCATAATAATAATAATGATCCTTCCTTGATGCTACGAATTCTCGGGTCCTTTCGCAGATTTTGAAGAATAAGGGAGCCCATGCACCGCAAGTTTGGAATTTTTTAGCCTGACTCGTTAAATAGCCCCTTGAATGCTTAGGGGGTACTGGTGGTTCATAGGATAATTCAGTATAAGAGGGCATGGAGGAGGAGAGGGTGGAGCTGACAGATCTCGCATTATCACCCCCAGCTGTATGGAGAAGTAGTGGCAAAACAAGTGAGCCCTGTCCTGCATCCTTCCTAGTTGCAAGCAGAGTTACCCAGTGTGCTGTGAACGAGATATACACTATATTACCAAAAGTATCGGGACGCCCGCCTTTACATGCACATGAACGTTAACCACTTAAGCCCCGGACCATTTGGTAGCTAGAGGACCAGAGGTGAATTCAGAATTTTGCACTGCGCTGCTTTAACTGTAAATTGTGCGGACATGCAATGTTGTACCCAAACGAAATTTGCGTCCTTTTCTTCCCACAAATAGAGCTTTCTTTTAATGGTATTTGATTGCCTCTGCGATTTTTATTTTTTGCGATATAAACGGAAAAAGACCGAAAAAATTTTAAAAAAATGATATTTTCTACTTTTTGTTATAAGAAAAATCGAATAAACTCAATTGTAGTCATACATTTAGGCCAAAATGTATTCAGCCACATGTTTTTAGTAAAAAAAATGTCAATAAGCGTATATTTATTGGTTTGCGCAAAAGTTATAGAGTTTACAAAACTAGGGTACATTTTCTGAAATTTACACAGCTTTAAATTTATGACTGCCTATCTCATTTCTTGAGGTGCTAAAATGACAGGGCAGTACAAAACCCCCCCAAATGACCCCATTTTGGAAAGTAGACACCCCAAGGAGAGGCATGTTGAGCCCATTGAATTTTTTATTTTTTTGTCCCAAGTGATTGAATAATGACTAAAAAAAAAAAAAAAAAAAGAAAATTACAAAAAGTTGTCACTAAATGATATATTGCTCACACATGCCATGGTTATATGTGGAATTTCACCCCAAAATACATTTTGCTGCTTCTCCTGAGTACGGGGATACCACATGTGTGGGACTTTTTGGGAGCCTAGCCGCGTACGGGACCCCGGAAACCAAGCACCGCCTTCAGGATTTCTAAGGGCGCAAATTTTTGATTTCACTCCTCACTACCTATCACAGTTTCGAAGGCCATAAAATGCCAAAATAGCACAAAACCCCCCCCAAATGACCCCATTTTGGATTATAGACACCCCAAGCTATTTGCTGAAAGGAATGGCGAGTATTTTACAGCTCTCATTTGTTTTTGAAAATGAAGAAAGAAAATATATATATATATATATATTTTTTTTTTCAATTTTCAAAACTTTGTGACAAAAAGCGAGATCTGCAAAATACTCACAATACCTCTCAGCAAATAGCTTGGGGTGTCTACTTTCCAAAATGGG
The DNA here is from genome assembly GCA_029206835.1 of Rana muscosa. NCBI lineage: Eukaryota > Metazoa > Chordata > Amphibia > Anura > Ranidae > Rana > Rana muscosa. The sequence continues at coordinate 24,094,649 of CM055119.1, forward strand.
GTCATTTGGGGGGGTTTTGTGCTATCTGGGCATTCCATGGCCTCCGAAACTGTGATAGGCAGTGAGAAGTGAAATCAAAAATTTACACCCTTAGAAAGCCTGAAGGCGGTGCTTGGTTTTTGGGGTCCCGTACGTGGCTAGGCTCCCAAAAAGTCTCACACATGTGGTATCCCCGTACTCAGGGGAAGGAACAGAATGTATTTTGGGGTGTAATTCCACATATGCCCATGGCATGTTTGAGCAATATATCATTTAGTGACAACTTTGTGCAAAAAAAAAAAAATTGTCGTTTTTCCGCAACTTGTGTCAACATATAAAATATTCCATGGACTCGACATGCCTCTCAGTATATAGCTTGGGGTGTCTACTTTCCAAAATGGGGTCATTTGGGGGGGTTTTGAACTGTTCTGCCATTTTATACACAACATTAGGAAGCTTACATCCACTCTTTTAACCACTTGAAGACAAAGCCCTTTTTGACACTTTTTGCTTACATGAAAACATTTTTTTGCAAGAAAATTATGTTGAACCCCCAAACATTATATATATTTTTAAAGCAAAGGCCCTACAGATTAAAATGGTGGGTGTTGCATTTTTTTTTTCTACACAGTATTTGCGCAGCGATTTTTCAAACGCATTTTTTGGGTTAAAAAATACACTTTTTTAATTTTAATGCACTAAAACACACTATATTGCCCAAATGTTTGATGAAATAAAAAAGATGATCTTAGGCCGAGTACATAGATACCAAACACAACATGCTTTAAAATTTCGCACAAACGCGCATTGGCGACAAACTACATACATTTTTAAAAGCCTTTAAAAGTCTTTACAGGTTACCCCAGTAGATTTACAGAGGAGGTCTACTGCTAAAATGATTGCCCTCGATCTGACCTTCGCGGTGATACCTCACATGCATGGTGCAATTGCTGTTTACATATGACGCCAGACCGACACTTGCGTTCGCCATTGGGCAAGAGCAGGGCAGGACAGGGGTACTTTTTTTTTTTCTTTTTTTTTTTATTATTAATTTTGCTTTTTTATTTTATTTTTAAATTGTTCCTTCCAAGTATTTTTTTTTTTATCATTTTTATTGTTATCTCAGGGAATGTAAATATCCCCTATGATAGCAATAGGTAGTGACAGGTACTCTTTTTTTGAAAAAACTGGGGTCTTCTAGACCCTAGATTTTTCCTCTGCCCTCAAAGCATCTGACCACACCAAGATCGGTGTGATAAAATGCTTTCCCAATTTCCCAATGGCGCTTTTTATATCCGGGGGGGCATTCCCTCCCACTGCTTGTAAAAGCAGTCCAGAGGCTAATTAGCCGCTAGGATTGCTTTTACATGAAAGCCGGCCGCAGGCTGAAAAGAATGATACCAAGATGATACCTAAACCCGCAGGCATCATTCTGGTATAAACATTCAAAGTCCAGCAACATACCAGTACGTTGCTGGTCCTTGTTGGACATGTATTGTAATCTTTTTATTTCATGCAGCCAGTTGGCTGAACGAAAAAAGAGATTGATCGGTGGGTATGCCCACCATTAGAATACCGCCCTTCATCCACCCACTTCCAATGATGGGCATACACGCACCATTTATATATGCCGAAGCATGGGGGCATCCTCCCGCAAAAAAGTTATGCCGCACACACATGGTCGGACTTTTCCACGGGCAAGCCTCCGTCAGAATTTCGACCGTATGTACGCGGCATTAGGAGCAAAATCGCTCCTCCGCTCCTGCTGCCCCAATGCTTCGGCATATTTGCTTTTTTTTTTTAACTGTGGTGGTGAAATCACCTCCTACAGCACTGGAGTCGCAGGGATCAGGCCTGTCTCTGCGAACGCTGCAGTTATGTGTGTTTTTGTTTTGTAAGTGACAGTGATCGATCGATACTGCACTTGGGTGGCCTGGGCTGGACGGAGGGGCAAAACGCAGGTGCCAGCAGGTATCTGGGCTGATCCCGCTAACACTGCGTTTTTGGGAACCCTAAACTGCTGGGGACGCTAGTATAGATCAGATCAGATATTGATCTGTTCAGATACTATACCACTAAGGGGGGTGTATGCTTCACGCGTGGGTGTTAGCGTTACTGGCACTAACCTGACGCTGCCTGGGGTGTGACTCAGACCCTCTCTGACGCTAAAACCTAATTGATATCACCCGCCGGGCGATCAGGGGGTTAAACCTTTATTGGGTTATATACACGGCGGGTGCCCTGACACTATAAAAAGCAAACTAACTAACCAGCGTCACCCGTAACACTTATATGGTGATCACTGGTGAAAGGGTTAACTAGGGGCAATCAGGGGGTTAAAACCTTTATTAGATAATATATGGGGGTACCTGACGCTATAAAAACCTGCGGCGAACCTAAAAAAAATTACTAGCTACCGATCTGCATCACCGACACTAAGACAGCGTTTAGAAAAACGATTGCTTAGCGACAGTGGTGATGGGGGTGAAAGGGTTACCTGGGGGGGCGATCAAGGGGGTTAAACCTTTATTAGATAATATATTGGGGTACCTGACGCTATAAAAACATGCGGCGAACCTAAAAAAAATTACTGGCTACGATCTGCATCACCGACACTAAGACAGCGTTTAGAAAAACAATTGCTTAGCGACAGTGGTGATAGGGGGTGAAAGGGTTACCTGGGGGGCGATCAAGGGGGTTAAACCTTTATTAGATAATATATTGGGGTACCTGACGCTATAAAAACCTGCGGCGAACCTAAAAAAAATTACCGGCTACCGATCTGCATCACAGACACTAAGACAGCGTTTAGAAAAACGATCGCTTAGTGACAGTGGTGATAGGGGGTGAAAGGGTTACCTGGGGGGCGATCAAGGGGGTTAAACCTTTATTAGATAATATATTTGGGTACCTGACGCTATAAAAACCTGCGGCGAACCTAAAAAAAATTACTGGCTGCCGATCGGCATCACTGACGCTAAGACAGCGATCAGAAAAATGATCGCTAAGCGACAGTGGTGATAGGCGGTGAAAGGGTTATCTGGGGGGTGATCAGGGGGTTAAACCTTTATTAGGGGGGGTTAGGGGGCTACACTGGACCTAAGACTAAACTTTGGTGACACTTTTACAGTCACAAATGTCACTGATTGCAGTGATCACTAAATAAATGGTCACTGCAATCAGTGACACTGTGACTGGGGGCTGGGGGGTGATCTGGGGGGTGATCTGGGGTGTCTGGGGGGGCGATTTATGTCCCTATGTGTCCTGGTGTCAGTGTAGTGTTGTGTGCACTGACCTGATATCTTCTCTTGTACGGCGCTCGGTATATGTGAGCGCCGCACCAGAGATGACATCACTTCCTCCTGCTCCCTCTGTCTGACACAGACAGAGGGGGCATTTCCATTCGCCGGGAGCGATCGCGAGGGGGTGGCCAGAAACGAATGGCTGCCCCCTCATCCCGGAACGCTCCCGGACACTTAGCCACCACTCACTGTACAGAAGGGGGGTCCGATTGGACCCCCCAACTATACAAAGGCAATCACGTATGCTCTACGTGATTGTGCCTGTCGGTGCCATTCTGCCGACGTATATATACAGTGAGCGGTCGTTAAGTGGTTAATGACATCCCAGTCTTAGTCCGTAGGTTTCAATATTGAGTTGGCCCACTCTTTTCAGCTATAACAGCTTCAACTCTTCTGGGAAGGCTGTCCACAAGGTTTAGGAGTGTGTCTATGGGAATGTTTGACCATTCTTCCAGAAACGCATTTGTGAGGTCCGGCACTGATGTTGGATGAAAAGGTCTGGCTAGCAGTCTCCACTCTCTAATTTATCCCAAAGGTGTTCTATTGGGTTATGCGGGCCAGTGAAGTTCCTCCAACCCAAACTCGCTTATCCGTGTCTTTATGGACCTTGCTTTGTGCACTGGTCCAAATCATTTGGTGGAGGAAGGATTATGGTGTGAGGTTGTTTTTTTCAGGGATTGGGCTTGGCCTCAGTTACCCTTAGTTCCAGTGAAGGAAACTCTTAAGGCATTAGCATTCCAAGACATTTTGGACAATCCCATGCCCCCAACTTTGTGTGAACAGTTTTGGGATAGGCCCTTCCTTTTCCAACATGACTGCGCACCAGTGCACAAAGCAAGATCCATAAAGACATGGATGAGCGAGACAGAGATGAGTAAGAAGGTCTGGTATTAGGGCAGCAATGGTTAATAGTATATGGGCAGTGGGAAAAGCAGTGTCTGTATCACTCCCTTATGACATCTTAAAGCGGAGTTCCCCCAAAAATTGAATTTCCTCTTTTCGGAACCCTCCCCCCCTCCGGTGACACATTTGGCACATTTCAGGGGGGAGGGAGGTGCAGATACCTGTCTAAGACAGGTATTTGCACCCACTTACGGGCATAGACTCCTATGGGAGTCTAAGCCACTTCCTGTCCCCCCCGCTGTCTCCTGGGAAACACACTGTTCCCAGGAGAGAGCAGGGACCAGTGACGGCGTGCCGCGCTACTCACGCATGCGCAGTAGGGAACCGGGCAGTGAAGCTGCAAGGCTTCACTTCCTGATTCCCTCACCGAGCATGGCGGCGGCAGCATCCGCGGTCCGACCAATTGCTCAGCCTCGTCTGTGGACATCGCGGGCGTGCTGGACAGGTAAGTGTCCATTTTTTAAAAGTCAGGAGCTGCAGTATTTGTAGCTGCTGGCTTTTTAAAAAAAACATTTGGGTGCACCTCCCCTTTAAATGAAGCACGCCGAGGCAGAGCTGCAAACACTGACATCCCACATCTGCTGACGACATACATGCTCTGAGTAATGTTGCCTGCACGGAGTCCACCTTGACTTGCAGCCTGTGTTGCCAGCTGGAGCCGGCAGCTTTACTTGTCTGTAAGGTCAGGCACTGATGTGGGCAAGAAGGCCTGGCTTGCAGTCTCCACTCTTGAGGTCATGATTCTGTGCAGGCCAGTCAAGTTCCTCCACCCCAAACTCGCTCATCCATGTCTTTATGGACCATTTTGTGCACTGGTGTGCAGTCATGTTGGAACAGGAAGGGGCCATCCCTAAACTGTTGCAACAAAGTTGAGAGCGTAAAATTGTCCAAAATGTCTTGGTATGCTGATGCCTTAAGAGTTCTCTTTACTGGAATTATGGAGCCAAGCCCAACCCCTGAAAAACCACACCACACCATAATCCCCTCTCTGCCAAATGATTTGAGATGAGCGAGTTTGGGGTGGAGGAACTTGATTGGCCTGCACAGAATCCTGACCTCAACCCGATAGAACACCTTTGGGATGAATAAAAGTGGAGACTGCGAGCCTGGCCTTCTCGTCCACGTCAGTGCTAAAAAAAAGGCCACACAGGATGATTCTCCTGCCCAAATGCCTATACATTATTTCACATATGCCAGTCCTAGTCCCCAAATCTATTTTGAAGACTCTAAATGCCTTATTTACTACCTTCATATGGGGGTAACAGTAGACAGAGACTTAAGCTATCTGTCCTGCAAAGGTCGAAGGCTGAAGCAGGCACAGCACTCCCCAATCTATATCTGTACTATCTTGCTTGCCAACTTAGACATCTATCTAATTGGGTTGTACCTATCACATCACTGGTAGTGGAGTCACACTTGGCACACTTACTACAGCTTGACCATCATTTAATAGCTTTAGAGGCTCCTGTGGCACTTCTTACTGGAAGAAATATACCAATATTAACTTTAGCCTGGATAGTGTGGAGGGAGACTAAATGCATACCCACCCTAGCTGAGGTATTTGTAAACAATGTTGTGACGGGAGGGCCCGTGGAACCCAGAATCCCCTGGAAAGTATGGGATACCCTTGTTTCAGCTCCCCATGCACCTCTTATGTCTAAGTCACCCTGTGCTATCCTGGCACAGGGTGACTGAGAAAATATATCTTGGATTACTTAAAATGGGACAGTAATATTTATCCACAATATCTCCCAGGATATATGTAAAGACTATTCTTTGTTTGATTCTGAACTCAACATGAGCTGATCACATTGGCCTCTGTACAATGTAGGAGACGAGCCGACTCCTAGTGGAGCTCCTGCTATTGTGAGAATATGTCCTGTGTTTTAACTTATGATAATGTATCATCATCTTCTGTGTGAAGCTCGGTGTCAAGTCTGACCTGTAGTGAAATCCTGATTTATCATAACAATGACCATGTTACTTAAAGGGATTAGTTAATTAGCTCATGTTAATTAGGTCTGATCACAGATGTATTTTCAGAGTAATATGAGCAGGAGGTATGCATCCCCTCTTTTACTGTATATAAGGCTTGTATTCCTTTCAATAAAGTCTGATTCCTGTTTGACCCTCAATACAGAGCCTTGTCTCGTATTTGGGGGGGGGGGGGGGAATTATTCGTATGGGTTTGTTGTTTGGCTGATTGGAGTGTTCGGTAGCTGCCTTTGTGTTTGGGAATGGAATGTCCTAAACGACTTTAACCCCTTTCATACTTGGGGTGTCGTTACAAATGTCATCTGTTTATTTACAGAACTACAGGGTAAGTAAGTATGTGCTGACTCGTTGTCAGGAACCATGAAACAGACGGAGACAGAAAATGCAGTAAAAAATCGCACCTTTTAATAAAATGGTAAAAATGGTACAACTGGTAAATGTAGTCAAAACATAGCCAGGGTTCGGTAGCCAAATCGAGTAGTCAGAACAAGCCAGGAAATCAGGAAGCCAGAGATCAGCTTAGTCAGAGGCAACAGACAGGATCAGGAATCAGAAGGGACGTCAGCTAGGCAAGTTTTCAACAGGAACGCAGCATAGAGTCTATAGATATGTTGACCAAGGTGAAGGCATTGAAGAAATGAACCAGGCAGTTTAAAATAACCAGAAGGGGCTGGCCGTGGGCTTGACTGACGAGCAGGAGATAATCAACAGGTAAGCCATTGTGGAACTATGAGTACTGGCAATTAACTGACAGCTGAGCAACTTGAGCACAGAGAAGGAAGGGCCGAGAGCCCACCCCTGACAGTACCCCCTCCTCAACAACACCTCCCCCTCGGAGGACAACGAGATTTGAGGTGAATATGTCTATGGAAAGCACGGAGGAGAACAGGAGCATGTACATCTGAGGATGAGACCCAAGAGTATTCCTCCGGACCGTACCCATTGCAATGAACCAGGTACTGTATGCGCCTACGGGTGTCAATGATCGATTGTATCCCATACTCCTCATGGTTCTCGATCTGCACTGGGTGAGGATGTGGTATTGAGGTGGTGAAGCAGTTGCACACCAAAGAATTTAATAAGGAGACATGAAAAACATTCAAAATACGCATGTTCGAAGGAAGGTCTTATGCGTAAACCACTGGGTTGATCCTATGGAGAATACAGAAAGGCCCAATAAATTGTAGTGCCAGTTTCAGTGAGGGAACACGGAGTCTGAGGTTACGAGATGACAGCCAGACCCTCTCTCCAACCTGGTAGGAAGGTGCAGGTAGGCGTCGGGGGTCAGCATGGAGTCTGTACCTCTCTCTGGCATGTTGTAAGGACTCTTGGACCTGCACTCAAATTGGAACGAAGGTCGCGGAGATGCTCCTCTAACACAGGATTTCTTTGAAAAACAAATGAGTCAGGCAACATGGATGGTTGGAAACCATAATTCACCATAAACGGAGACAATCAGGAAGCGGTATTGATGGCACTATTGTGAGCAAACTCCATCAAAGGTAGGAGGTCTGACCAGTTGTTATGGTGGTCAGAAATATTGCAGTGTAGAAACTGCTCCAAGGCTTGGTTGGCTCGTTCTGCGGCCCCATTGGACTGCGGGTGATACACAGGAGAAGGAAAGATGATTTCCTAACTGTGCACAAAAGGCTTGCCAAAACCTGGAGACAAACTGGGTACCCCTGTCAGAGATAATAACCTTGGGTAGCATGCAGGCAACTTCTTTAGTGGAATACAATGTGACATTTTCGGGAACTGATCAACCACCATAAGAATAACTGTGTTGCCCTGGGAGTCGGGTAACTCCACAATAAAATCCATAGACAGGTGGGTCCAAGGCCTCTCTCCATTGGGCATGGGTTGTAGGAGGCCCACTGGAAGGTATCGTGGTGTCTTACTGTGTGGACACACGGAACAAGGGGCTACAAAATCGGTTACATCAGCGCGGAGACTTGATTCTTCCCTGGGTGGCCAGCTGCCTTGGGAGAATGGTATGTCTGGAGCAAAGCAGTGCAGAGATTCTCATTGACAAAGCAGCATGTCACCAGGTTTCTCGGAAGGAAACTGGATCTGAGTGGTAAGAATTCTGTCACCCAAAGTGAGGTGAGATTGGTGCGTACACAAGCCAGAATGCGATCAGGAGGTATTACAGGAACAGGCACCGACTCAATCTTGGAAGCAGAGGAAAACTGTTGCAGCAGTGCATTAGCCCTTACATTCTTAGTATCGGGTAAGAAGCTGGACAGAAAAAGAGCCCACTGCGCTTCTCTGGGAGATAAGCGTTTAGCCTCAGACAAGAATGTGAGATTCTTATGGTCAGTCAAAACAGGGTTTACTTCCTCTTTAAAGAACTAGCATGGGAGTTTCTCAGTGTTCGAGCAACGCATCTAACTGCTAGCAGCTGGACTCCGTGTTCCCCAGGGATTTATCCAGTGTTTTCATAGTGCTTCCCAGTATTGCCTCTGTGCTCTTTGTGCTCCTAATTTGTGTATCTATGTATCCCAGCATTCCCAGTGTCTTTGGTTTCTAGTCTTGTGTTCTCATTCCTGTGACTTTATGCCTGTTCCTTATATTCCCTAACCTGTTTCCTATCTCACTGATTCAATGTATTCATGCCTGGAGTATTCATGAGGGCCCTGACCAATCCCCAACAGATGGGTTAGCAGGAGACAGGCCACCTCATAAATATTCTGGGTCGGCCCAGCAGGGCAGGAGAGTTCAGGTGAAAGCTGGAGATGGAGTACTAAGGAGGCTGTCAGAGACCCTTGAGGATAGCTCCCCTAGTCTGGGGGGTGACCTTGGGTCTGGGGGTCAGGTGCTTGAGGGACCCTCTATAACACACAGAGGAATCCTTTCTGGATGCACAGGAGCAGGTGTGAGCCAGTGAGCTCTCCAGGGAGAAGACAGCCAGGTGGCTGTTGAGTGTGACAGTCTGGGATGACTGTGGAAAGATTGGCCACGAGGGCTAGTGAACGGGTCAGTTGCAGCCAGGTGAACTGGCAGTGCCTGAAAAGGTGGTGCTTGGATCAGTAGCCACAGGAGAATAGCTGGACACTCTGACTTTTTCTACACACCAAAAATAGGCTCACTGTCCCTGCCTGTAATGGACAAATGCTAGAGCTGACAGGGTGCCCTGTCAGATCTTGTCCAAACATGTGTTCCAGCTAGATCTGCTATTTGTTCTGCAAGCAAGTTTTGTGCAGGAGGCATAAGGGGAGTGTATATAGAGATTGTACATAGAGACTGTGTATAGTTGAGTGTCCCTAAAGAAGTTTTGCAAGTCAATTGGGCATCCCATAATACCCCTATCCCCATCCAAGTTTATTCCCCTTTAATAAAACAAAGCACTGGACTGTTTCGTGACTGCAGTGTGCCTGGTGGGGGATCCCCTTCTAATTGCGGCACCTTAGGGGGTACACCAATATAATATATATATATATATATATATATATATACATACATACACACACACACACACACACACTATATATTGCATGTCTGTGTGTAGGTTAACATAGTGCTGCATATGAGTTTATGTTTTTGTTTCATTGATGTATATGATACCTAATATGTGTGGCATAACTGTAATTTCCACACGTCGCTCCCACACTAGTTTATATAGAGTATTTCCTGTATATGCACATGAACAATTGTGCTTTATATGTTTTTATATGTTACTTTTAATTGTTTAAGGACCCTTTCACATGGGCGGACCATTCAGGTTCCACCTGTCAGTTTTTTAGGTGGCCCTGAACGGACGCTCCATACAGTTCTATGAAGCGGCGGATGTCAGCGGTGACATTTCCGCTGACATCCGATCCACTCCGATCTGCTGAATCCAGATGGATAGAAACCCTATTTTCCATCTGTCTGGCGGATCAGATTAGATGAAAACGGACAGGTGGTCCGTTTTCATCCGATCCCCCATAGAGGAGAGCGGAGCTCTGTAAGGTCTGTCTCTGCAGTGTGCAGTGACGGACCTGTCATCCGATCCCCACTGAGCAAGCGGAGTCTATACACGGACAGCCCCTTGTTTCTTTTTACTCTACTTTATTGCTATCACATAGAGGGCCAATAGTGGAACTATACTCCCTTTCAATCCAGCGATGCTCCATCGCAAAACTTTCTTACCAGCTGATGACATCTTCGGGCTCCCGGATGTCGATTGCCCACTGTCATTGGCTGGACCGAGATGTCACTGTGCAGGAATTCTGTCAGCTTCAGAATTGCCAAATTTGTGCAGTCAGATGTCCACCTTCCCCACCTCCAGCTCCCATGCCTTCTGTCAGTATACAGGAGATAAGACCGAAAATGCTCAGATTGAACTGTGTAGGTTTTTTTTTTCTACTGCCCCCACCCACAATTCTTCTGCCGTGACATGAGCAGTCTAGAGAGGAGATAGGGGAAGTAATCAAACCCTGTACAGTCCTATTAAAAAAGCATTTCTCTTGTAATTCCTGTGTACAGAGAGAAGGGAGATAGTACAGCTGACACCTTCTCCCGGCTCTCTCCTCCTCTCACTATTTCTGTCGGCAACCCAGAAAGCTGTGTGGGCCGCCCAACCTGTTCTTAGCAAACAATGTTGCTGTTCATCGTGACATTATTTCCACTGACATCACTTACAGTCGGTGGAACACACGCAGGAAGTGAACAGGAAGGTGGGTCAGTGGTGGCCAACTGGCCATCTAGGATCCATGTAGTAGGAGTAACCATATTGAATGCTGGCATTTGTTTTTTTAATGTGAGTGTGCACTCTTTTACCATTGCAATACATATAGTGCACCCACTTATTCATTTAGGAAGGTTCTTGGATGTCTGGTGAGTAGACAATTTTAGTGTAAGCACCAAGAGAGCACAGGATTTGTGTTTTGGGAAGGAAGTGTTTTGTAGTTCACTATGCATGGTTTTCTGGAGTATATATTGATATTTGGATAAAAAAAAAAAAAAAAAAACACTGGATTTGTTAGGGACATGTATTTGGGATTATATCATTTAAAATGTAATGGACACATTGGATGGACTTTGATTTCACTTTATTGATTTCATTTGACCCCCATCACTTTAACCACTTACCCACTGGGCACTTAAACCTCCCTTCCTAACCAGGCCAATTTTCAGCTTTCAGTGCTCTCACATTTTGAATGACAATTACTCATTCATGCAACACTGTACCCATATAAAATGTTTGTCTTTTTTTTCACACAAATAGAGCTTTCTTTTGGTGGCATTCAATCAGAGCTGGGTTTTAAAATTTTTACGCTATAAATAAAAAAAGACCAAAAATTCAGTAAAAATAAATACATTTTCTTTGTTTCTGTTTTTGCAAATTAGTAATTTTTCTTCATATATTTTGGCTAAAATTTATACTGCTACATATCTTTGGTAAAAAATAACCCAAATTCCGTGTACATTATTTGGGCTTTGTGAAATTTCTAGAGTCTACAATCTATGGTGCCAATCACTGAAAATGTATCACACCTGATGCACTGATGGCCTATCTCAATTCTTGAGACCCTAACAAGCCAGGAAAGTACAAATATCCCCCAAATTACCCCTTTTTGGAAAGTAGACATTCCAAAGTATTTAGTAGGAGGCATAGTGAGTTTTTTAAAGTTGTAATTTTTTTTTTCCCACAATTCTTTGCAAAAATGTATTTTTTTCACAAAATTGTCATATTGACAGGTTATTTCTCAAATACAGCATATGCATGCCACAAATTACACACCAAAACACATTCTACTACTCCTGAGTATGGCGATATCACGTGTGAAACTTTTACACAGCGTGGCCACATACAGAGATTCAACATGCAGGAAGCACCGTCGGATGTTCTAGGGGCATAAATTACACATATAATTTCTTCACTACCTCTTGCACTTTTGAAGGCCCTTCAAAAGAGAGCAGCAGGACAAAAAAAAAACGCCCCAAAAATGACCTCATTTTGGAAAGCAAACACCCCAACGTATATTCTATGAGGCATAATGAGTTTTTTGAACATGTCATTTTTTTCCACAGGTTTTTGGAGAATGTGGAAAGACAATGAAAACACATTTTTTTTACACAAAGTTGTCCATTTATACAATATTTCTAACAGATATCATGCCAAAATTACACTCCAAAACATATTCTGCTACTCCTCCCAAGTAGGGATGAGCCGAACACCCCCCTGTTCAGCCAGAATGTTTGCGTGAACTTTAGAACCCTATTAAATACAATGGACTCAAACGTTCGAAATCAAAAGTGCTAATTATAAAGGCTAATATGCAAGTTATTGTCCTAAAAAGTGTTTGAGGACCCGGATCCTGCCCCAGGGGACATGTATCAAAGCAAAAAAAAGTTTTAAAAACTGCAGTTTTTTCGGGAGCAGTGATTTTAATAATGCTTAAGCCCAGGTTCACACTGGGCTGCGAGAGTGAAGCCGTGCGAGTTCAGCTGAATTCGCACGATTTCACTCCCGCTGGTCAGTCCCGATTTTGGCCGCGATTACAGAGACATCTGTGCAGGTTTCTGCACAGATGTCAATGTAAATCGCGGGCCAAAATCACAAAAAAGTAGTACAGAAACTACTTTTTGAAATCGGTGCAGCGCCGCCAAATCGCATGTAAAAACGCACCTGTGTGAACCAGGGCTAAAATGAAACAATAAAAGTGAAATTTCCCTTTAAATTTCGTACCTAGGGTGTGTATATAGTATGCATGTAAAGTCGCGCTTGTTTCCCGTGCTTAGAACTGACCCTGCACAAAGTGTAATTTCTGAAGGAAAAAAAGTCATTTAAAACTCACTACGGCTATAATGAATTGTCGGCTCCCGGCAATACATAGAAAAGTCATTGATAAAAAAAAAAGCGAGGGGGTCCCCCCAAATTCAATTACCAGGCCCTTCAGGTCTGGTATTGATATTAAGGGGAACCCTGCTGGAAATTAAAAAAAAAAAACGTGGAGTTCCCCCAAATATCCATACCAGGCCCTTCAGGTCTGGTATGGATTTTAAGGGGAACTCCACCCCAAATTAAAAAAAAATGGCGTGGAGTTCCCCCAAAAATCCATACCAGACCCTTTATCCGAGCACGCAACCTGACAGGCCGCAGGAAAAGAGGGGGGGACGAGAGAGCGCCCCCCCCTCCTGAACTGTACCAGGCCACATGCCCCCAACATGGCAGGATGTCCCCATGTTGATGGGGACAAGGGGCTCATCCTCACAACCCTTGCCTGGTGGTTGTGGGGGTCTGCGGGCAGGGGGCTTATCGAAATCTGGAAGACCCCTTTAACAAAGGGGACACCCAGATCCCGCCCCCCCTTATGTGAATTGGTAAGGGTAAGTGTAAAAAAAAAAAAAAAAAAAAACCAGACACCTTGGAAAAGTCCTTTATTAACCTCCCTGGCGGTATGATTCTGTCTGGAATTATGTACCAAAAGCGGTACAATTATTTTGCATGGAAATTTGGCGTTATGTACTGTAGGCCTGCAATTCTTAGTAATTACTTACTTAAACCTGACCAAACAAGACTCTAGTAGACATCCCAGATGTGATAAATTTGAAACACAAAATCATGAATTATAATCTAATAAGTAATATAATTTTATTCAATAATGCAGAAGAAAATAATGACATTTGTCAAACAAAGAAAATTCAATACACATCCTGAGTGTGATACATTTTAAAGCATGGAACTAGACAAAGTCCAACGTCGCAATCTGGACAATGGTATCTTGTTTCTTTTCTGACTTTTTTTCCATTGCCATCTCTCTTGGAACAGCAGACCACGCACATCCTGGTAGGTGCTTCCTTTTTTGCGGTTGGCGGTATATAGTCCAAAAAATTACGTCCAGTCAGGCGTTCTGGGTTGACAACGCCAACAGCACGTCGTCCGGGTCTGTTCACAGCTACTGATGGCATCTGGTGGTTGACAAAAATCTGCTCAGCCACCTTCCAGATAAAGTCGGAATGAACAAGAGGCATGCCACTCTTTGCTTTGTATAGGATATACGCATTCCAAAAGGCATTGTTCCAAAAGATGCCTGAAAATCTTTTTATAATATTTTTTCTGCTGTTTGTGCATAGTAGGGTAAAATGTCATTGCCTGATCGACTCTGTCGAGACCTCCCATTGTATTATTGTAGTCCATCACAACTTGCGGCTTCAAAAGATCATTCCCACCTCTTGTGTGGACCATGGCAGTGGCGGTATTGTGCACAGTACTCATGAGACACACGTCCTTCTTGTCTCGTCATCGCATTGCCATCATCTTACCCTTCTGCCAGGCAACCATTTCTCCCGTTTTTATTTTTTTCTTGCCAAACATAAATGGCATGCCACGTCGGTTAGGCCTAACGGTACCATACCCATCAGTTTTATTTTGTAGCAAAACCTCAAAAAGTTCCGGAGATGTATAGAAGTTGTCCGTGGTCACACAATATCCCTGGTTCAGCAATGGCTCCAGCAGTGTAAGGACAGATGATGTGGCCATCCCATAGCCGCTGTACCTGGGGTTGAACTTCGTGCCTTTACCGGTGTAAATTACCGAATTCCAGATGTATCCGGTGGATGACTCGCAGAGCATAAAGAATTTGATGCCAAACCGCGCTCTTTTGGATGCAATGTACTGTATCCAGCTTAGGCGTCCCTTGTAGGCCATCAGACTTTCATCCACGCTGACGTCCCTGTCTGGCACGTAGGTCCGCTGGAAATTGGCCACGATCATTTGGCATACCGCCCAGATTTTTTTTTAGCTTGGGCGCAGGATGCGTGGCCTCATCAAACTCCTCATTGTTCGTGAAGTGGAAATATTTCATGATGAGGGAAAAACGGTAATCGGACATCACGGTGCTAAAAAACGGAGTGGCCAGTAGCTTATTGATGGTCCAGTACCATTTCTGGAGCGGTTTCCCCACCACCCCCTGAAGAATGAAGAGTCCCAGAAAGTGCCAGATGTCCTCTTTCGTCACCGGTTCCCACTTTCTGCTTCGGGAAAATCTGGCATGCAGCATAGCTGTCACTCATCTGGACCAAATGCGCCGTTTTGGTAAAGTGGCGCTTTTTTGATGCCATATTTTTATGGGCACAGATGACAGGCAAGGGGGCACTGTATGGTGATCAGAGATGATACAGTGTAATACAGTGTAATCAGATACAATATAACTGCTATTATTTCTGTGTTTGTGTTGTGTAAACTTTTGAACTTTTTAAATTTGCCGCCCAGCTCCACTCTTATGCGACGCTGCGGCTTGCAGGGAACGGAACCAGGAAGAGTAAAGTGCCGACACTCGCCGGAGGTCTCGCTGGCGATCACAGCAGAGGACATCATCGCTGGATCGCCAGGAGAAGGTAAGAAAACTCTGCAATGTTACCCCGAGCGTGACTCAGGGTTACCGATCCTAGCTAAAAAAAAACAACCCCGAGTCACGCTCGGGATTACCGCCAGGGAGGTTAAAAATAAAAAAATAAAAATGTAAAAAAACATTACACCTATGAAATCCAGTGTCCCGCGGCGATCCGATGTCCAGCGCTGTCCACACGAGACGTCATTGGCTGAGCCTGAGCGGACCTGATGGGGAACTTCTTCCGCAGTGTATTAAATGAATAGACCCGCCCCTTCTAAAGTTCCCCATCAGGTCCGCTCAGCCAATGACTTAGGTGTAAGGCTAAGCGGACCAGATGCGGAACGTGAGAAGGGGCGGGTCTATTCATTTATTACACTGTGGAGGAAGTTCCCCATCAGGTCCGCCCCCTCGTATGTCAGACCCCGCCTACGTCATTGGCTGAGCGGACCTGATGGGGAACTTCCTCCGCAGTGTAATAAATGAATAGACCCACCCCTTCGCACGTTCCGCATCTGGTCCGCTTAGCCTTACACCTAAGTCATTGGCTGAGCGGACCTGATGGGGAACTTTAGAAGGGGCGGGTCTATTCATTTAATACACTGCGGAAGAAGTTCCCCATCAGGTCCGCTCAGGCTCAGCCAATGACGTCTTGTGTGGACAGCGCTGGACATCGGATCGCCGCTGAACACTGGATTTCATCGCTGGAATGTTGTTGTTTTTTTTTTTTTTATAAAAAAGGACTTTTCCAAGGTGTCTGTGTGTTTTTTTTTACACTTTCTTTGTGAAATGGTAGGGGTACAACGTACCCCTTACCAATTCACATGGGGGGGCCGGGATCTGGGGGTCCCCTTTGTTAAAAAGGTCTTCCAGATTCTGATAAGCCCCCTGCCAGCAGACCCCCACAACCACCAGGCAAGGGTTGTGGGGATGAGGCCCTTGTCCCCATCAACATGGGGACATCCTCCCCATGTTGAGGGCATGTGGCCTGGTACAGTTCAGGAGGGGGGGGCGCTCTCTCGTCCCCCCCTCTTTTCCTGCGGCCTGCCAGGTTGCATGCTCGGATAAAGGGTCTGGTCCCCTTAATATCCATACTACACCTGAAGGGCCTGGTAATTGAATTTGGGGGGACCCCCACACTTTTTTTTTTTATCAATGACTTTTCTATGTATTGCCGGGAGCCGACAAATTCATTATAGCCGCGAGTGAGTTTTAAATGACTTTTTTTCCTTCAGAAATGACACTTTGTGCAGGGACAGTTCTAAGCACGGGAAACAAGCGTGACTTTACATGCATACTATACACACACCCTAGGTACGAAATTTAAAGGAATATTTCACTTTTATTGTTTCACTTTAAGCATTATTAAAATCACTGCTCCCGAAAAAACGGCAGTTTTTAAAACTTTTTTTTGCATTGATACATGTCCCCTGGGGCAGGACCCGGGTCCCCCAACACATTTTATTACAATAACTTGCATATAAGCCTTTAAAATTAGCACTTTAGATTTCTCCCATAGACTTTTCAAATTTGCCGCAAACACCCCAAATTGTTCGCTGTTCGGCGAACGGGCGAACAGGCAATATTCGAGTCGAACATGAGTTTGACTCGAACTCGAAGCTCATCCCTACTCCCGAGTACAACGATATCACATGTGAGACTTTCACAGCCTGGCCACATTTAGTGGCCCAACATGCAGGGAGCACTGTCAGGTGTTCTAGGGGCATACATTTCAAAACTAATTTGACTACCTATTACACTTTTGTGAGGCACTGTAGTGGCACTATAGTGGCATGGATGTGGTACAGATGATAACTAATGTGGCATGGATGAGCATGAATGAGGCATAAATGAGCCATGGATGGGGATGGATGACCTGTGGATGGGGGATGGATAAGCCGTAGATGGGAATGGCTGAGCCATGAATGTGGATGGATGAGCCATGGATGGGGATGGCCGAGCATGGATGGGGATGGCCGAGCATGGCTGTGAGTATGGATGGATGAGGCTGGAATGGGCACAGAGCAGTGCTGTGGGCACTACAGATCCAGCCCACAGCGCTGCTGCACCCGATCTCTTCCCCTCTCACACTGTACCGATCGATACGGGGAGGGGAGAGATGAAACAGGCATCCGCCGGCTTGTTTAACACTGATCGCTCCGTCATTTGACAGAGCGATCACGTGGTAAAGTGCCGCTGTCATTGGCCCAATACAGTGATCTGTGATGCACTGGGTCCCCTGGATATTCCCAGGTGCGCAGGAGGTGTATAATCCACATAGTAATTACTATGGCTGCTCTGTGTCCCGTGATGTGCGATAAAGAAAAAGGTTGTGTACACCTGAACACTCAGCCTGCTGGTTACTGGCAAGGTCCAGATGCTGGATTGGAGACTCCTTCCCTCCCAAAGCACTTTGGACTGTCCAAGCTCCAGCCCCTGATTTGGAAACTACAAAACCTGGAGAAAGATAAGAAACCACTTTTCTCTGCTCAGAACTAACATTCTGGAGCCCTGCAATCTGCATATGTGCAAACCGTGTCACTTTCTCCTACATTTCCACAGCGTTTGTACGTGTTTTTAACACTTTTGCATTTTCCCCTTTTTCACACTTGAAGTCTTTATTCTCTGTGTTTATGTGCATTTCGGTGCAGTGCAGGTGTGCATTTGTAGCGCATTCCCTGCATTTACGGTGCAGAAAAATGCAGTATGTTCTACTTTTTTTTTTAATTGCACTGCAATTATGTGAACTATGCCCATAGGATTATATTGATTTTGGGCTGTCAGTGCATTTTGCTATACGTTTTTGGGCTTGGCTTTCTTGGCTTAAAGGGGCACGGTGCAGTGCACGTGTGCATTTGCACATAACCATGTTTTTGGCTACGTATTTACATGTGTAGCGGTACCCCCGTAGGAGCTGCTGGTTTCGTTTTGGGTCTGCACGTTACCTTACTGTTCCAAATGTTCGGCTCAGGGGTTCTCCTTGAAGAGTTTATCCGGAAGAAATGTCTGCACCAACACAAAGTCTCTGTCAAGGGTTTTACTGAATAAAATTTCCACAGAGGGGGTAAAGGAATGTGGAGGACTCAGGTATCTTGTCGATCACTGAACTTTCCTAGATCCAGAGGCACAACTGTCTCCACGCTGGACTCAGCAACCACCGGATAGGCCCACTCTCACCGGCCTAGCAACCGGTGGCAAGCTTGATCAAAGATAACCTCTGCTACAGACTAGGTATAGGAATTTGTTCAATAGTCTCTGCCACAGACTCATATAACCCCTCACTGGGTTAGCTCCCTCCGAAAGAACACAGCTCTCAGTGCCAGGATCTTTCAGCCGCTCTGGCAGCACTGTGAGGTAGATTTTTGGGACCCGGGTACATCCTCCAATTGGGTCCTCAATTGCTCGGTCCCTTCCATCAGGCAAGGTGACACAGGATCGTCCCTGGATCAGCAGGCCCCAGTAACTCCTGGGCCTACATCTCAGTTGCGAGGCCTCGGGCCAACGTGGCCCCGAGGCTGGAACTGCCAACAGATCCGAGGCCAGGAGGGCCCTCAGGTGAGGATCGAAGAACGAACCCCGCACAATGGCGTCTGTCCATTGATTACCCTCTCCCAGCATGCACAGCAGGTTGGCCATGCCCCCTGGGCTGCTTCCAGGAAAGAGGTACCCAATACGTCCAGTCTGTTTCCTTTCCAACCCTGGCCAGCGGTAAAAACCGACACCCACCGCTGGGGGGGGGAATCATGCAACCAGCCGAACTGAACGGCGCCACAATTTGAATAAAATCTCTCTGGGCCAAACTAATGCCCAGACAACTATAATTTCAAACATATAGCGCCCGGGGGCGTGTCCGGACGTGAACCAGGGAGGACGTGTGGATACTGAGCTCTCCACAGGCAGTGTAAATCCACGGCCATCTCTGCCCTATCTCACCCCGGGGGGGCCCAATTTCAGTGCCATCAGCCCCTGGGCCTCGTCTCCTACGGCCCTGGCTGATTAGTGGAGGTTTTTGGCCGACTTTACCTGCTCTAGGCCTGAGAGTGTCCCCGCATTGCTGAGGCCCGCCGCCATCTTGGGGCCTACGGATCCGCGGGCACTCTTCCGCATCTACCCTGTGCAATCCGGGGGTAAAACGAGTGTCCCTCCGCCGGCCGACAGCTGCCTCACCCCTGGAAAACAACTAAGCATCGGAGGAGTCGCCCGGAGGACCCTGCTATCCACTTCCCTATACCGCGATCCGATGCCATCTTGCGGCCTGTCGTCCTGCCTTCTTCCAACCCTGGACACAGTGAGTAGTGGGGTAGTATCTTGCCCCCTCCAATTGGGACACGCTAGGGTGAGACTGTATGCCCGGGGGGCCCTGTACGCTGGTCCTGGTGGGGAGATTTTGGCCTGAACGGAGCGGAACTCACCCGGGCGGCACACGCTATCAGGAAAGCCCCCGGCTCCGGCCTACTCACGGAGGTCGGAGGCCATATTGCTACTCCGGGTACACCTCATATTTACAGTGACACTACATCTGGGGCCCGACACCTTCACTTCTCGGCCTGGGTTCTCCACTGGACATCTGTGGGTCTGTGGATCCCCCTTTCTACAGCCACTGCATTAGTCACTGCTGTACCTGACTGGTACACATGACAAATAGAATGATGGTCGTTCCAGCTGACACAGGGGATGCCATTTAAGTGAGTTCAGGATCCCGGCTGCTCTCCATGATCCCCGAGTTGTTACCTTAGCCATATTATAGCCCCGGGGATAAGCCTGTTTATTCTCTAAGCCCCTTGGGCATCACATGGGAAAAGTCGGCCAGCAGCAGCGATATTATAAGCCTTTATTTGGATCACGTGTAGAATCAGATATGGAACGCTATGTTACCAGGTCGCAATCTGCGACCTCGCACTCCCCCACAGTTCCGCACACTTCAATAGACCCAATACTGAAAACGGAGAATGCTGAGTACCCTCCATTAGCTCCCACCCAGGGTACAGATTCCACCTCATCCTCTCCTCAGGAGATACTTACCCCAGACATTCTGGATGCCAAGTTGGACGCTAAGCTACAGCTCCTGCTTCAACAAATCACGTGCAATGTCTCGGCAGAAGTGAGCAAGTTAGCTGCAGAACTGAGGGGGGAAATCAACCAAATTGGGGAACGTACGGACACTCTTAAAAATAAATTTGATGAGTTGATAAGCTATGTTCAGGCTGTTGAGGAGGACAATCATAACCTACATATTTCGGTTTCTCAACTGCAATTGCAGCAGGAGGACCTGGAGAACAGGGAAAGGAGGCAGAACCTGCGCTTCAGAGGTATCCTGGAAACGGTAGGAGACCCTGACTTACGCACCTATCTTCTTGGTCTTTTCAATACCCTGGCCCCCACAGTGGTGGATATAGACTGGCGCCTTGATAGGGCCCACCGATCCCTGGGCCCAAAACCTCCGGCTGGAGCTAGACCCAGGGATGTTATAGTCCGATTCCATTTTTTTGAAATTAAGGAGGCTCTGACCCTGGCCACGCGCAATAAATCCCAACTTCAGTACAAAGGAGCAAAATTGCAGATCTTTAGCGACCTCTCTCCAATTACCCTTGCTAAACGTAGAAATCTACGCCCAATCACCTCCCATCTACAACATCATAAGATCCCCTACTACTGGGGTTTCCCTTTTCGCCTTATTGTATCCAGGGATGGTGTCCAGGTTACCCTGCGTGAACTGCAGGAAGGCGAATTCCTGAAACATCTTGGCCTCCCCCCTTTGCCAGAAGATGATTTGATTCCTCCAGCTGCCCAGGTCCGTCAACATCCCGCCACTCCTAACCGCATCTGGACCCCCGTGAGGGGCAAATCAAGGAAACAATTCTCAACACCCCAACGTCTGCGTGCCTCCAACCAACCTCCTTGATTCACCCATACGTTCCTCTCTGGATCCATAATTTCATGCTCTCTGCATCTCCGTTTCTCCTCGATTCTAAAACAGATACGAAGATTGTTGCTCTGGTTTACAAAAGTTTTCAGTCTACCCTGGTTCCTGTTCAGGGTAGAGTTCTTCTCCAACCCATGGGGTGAAAATCACTACAAATATTGTTGACAGTGTTTTCCTTCTTGGTCACCGTACCCTAATTGGCAGTTACTCCTGTTTATTTGCTGACTTTCTAACCCTCGTCAACAGGTCCTCTACTGTCAGACTTATTTTAAAGGTTACCGAGTTCATAAGGAGAGCAGCCGATCCTCCCCATCTCTCTTGCTAGAGTTTTCTGATGGAAGTTCGTGTATGTCCCTATTTGGCCTTGGCTTACTTCCAAGGTCCCCTGAGACGCAAGTGGCTCTCAGGCTTTCACGAACTTAAGTTCTATTTTCTTTTTTTTTTTCTGTTGATTTTTATTTTTCTTATGTCCATGGTTATAAGTCAGCCTTGTAGGTTGAAAGTGCAATGTTTTTTTTTTTCCTAACCGAATGTCATTTTCTTACAGGGTTTATCTGTTACTATTTGGGCCCCGAAGGGATGTCTTTGTCTGCAATGTTTATTCACATCATTGCTTTTACACGCATTTTTGCTTTTATGTCTCTGTTTCCTATATTTTGTTATTTTTTAGATTCAAAATTCTTACACAAGCCTGTTTGAATGTCTTACTATGGCTTTAAAGATCATGTCGTATAATGTGAAGGGTCTGGGTTCTATCCGCAAACGCTGGATGGCCCTGAAGGATTTCAGGGCCTCAGGCGCTGATGTGGTGATGATTCAGGAAACCCACTTCAGGGCTGGTGGTTCACTCAAATTTGCCTCGAAGTTCTTCCCCACCTCCTTCCTTGCCTCTGATTCCACGGGCAAGGCGGGAGTGGCGATTTTGATCAAGAAATCCTGTCCTATCAAGGTTAAAAGCTCACATGCTGATCCACATGGGAGATTCCTCATATTGGAATGTGAATATGTGAATACTTATTTCTCTCTTGTGAATCTCTATGCCCCCAATACAGGTCAGATTGACTTTCTCAACAAACTTTTTGACTCCCCTCAATTTCGTTCTCAACCTTTTCAGATTATTGGTGGGGATTTTAACCAGGTCATGTCACCCACTAGAGATAGACAGTCTCTCCTTAGTTCTACACCTTCAAAACAGGTTATATTGCATGCCAATTCCTTCCACAAATGTATTAGGTCCCGTCAATTTTTCGACACATGGAGGATCAGGCACCCTTCTGCTAAGCAGTTTACATTTTATTCCCCAGCTCATAGAATGTATTCACGCCTTGACCATTTTTTTATCACAGCCCCACTCATTCCTTATGTGATAGATTTGGACATATTGCCTATCACATGGTCAGATCACGCTCCCATTGTGATAGACCTCATGCTTTCTCAGGCCTATACCAAATCCTGTTACTGGCGTCTGAATGACCATCTCCTACAGTCCGAAGTCTCACGTTCTACCCTAGCCAAAAGCTTGGAGGAATTTTTCCAGCTTAACATGGGCTCAGTTTCCGAGTTTTCCACACTGTGGGAGGCACATAAGGCAGTTTTCCAAGGTGTTTGCATAGCTGAAGGCGCTCGGTTAAAAAAAGGATAGAAATGGCCTACTGCAGTCCCTTACATCTGCTCTGGTAACTGCGGAGCGGAGACTGCTGTGTGGTCCCACGGTGTTGAAACTCCAAAAGGTCATTTCCCTTAGGGAACAAATAAAGTCTTTACAGCTCGACAGGGCGTCTAAATCCCTACTATGGACAAAACAAAAATTCTATGAATTTTCGAATAAGCCCCATAGGATGCTGGTTCATAAATTACGACCACGCCCATTCAATTCCTTTCCCGATTTTCTTACGAAGGCCGACGGCTCTAGAGCATACTGCCCCCGCGAAATGTCAAATATTTTTGGCAAATTCTACCACAGATTGTATAATTGCCTGACTCCACAGAACCACTTTAACTTTACTCAGGAAAAATTTGAGACTTTCTTCTCTAACATAAACCTTCCAAGACTATCCTCAGCGGATTTGGCCAGTTTGAATGTGGCTATATCGGCTGAGGAGTTGTTGGCTATAATCAAAGAGCTACCTCTTCACAAATCGCCTGGCCCTGATGGTTTGTCCTACTTTTACTATAAAACTTTTTTCAACATTTTGTCTCCTCATATGCTGACTTTATACGACTCACTGCTTAAGGGCACATCTCCACATCCACACTTCTCCCACTCTTACATCTCAGTCATCCCAAAGCCTGGTAAAGACCCCTCGATCCCAGATAATTATAGGCCCATAGCCCTTTTGAATTCAGACTATAACATTTTCACCAAAATTCTTGCATCCAGATTGTCTAAGCTCATTCCTAAACTGATCCATAGAGACCAGGTGGGCTTTGTCCCTGGCAGGCATGCGGGGGACAACACCCGCCGTACAATAGATCTGATAGATCTTTTGGATAGGTCATCCCGTTCGGCGCTAATTTTGAGTCTAGATGCCCAAAAGGCTTTTGATAGGCTGAGTTGGCCTTATATGTTCGCTGTCCTCAAAACGTTTGGATTCACTGGTCCCTTTTTAAAAGCCCTAGAGGCCCTGTACTCCAGTCACAGCCCAGGTTCAGATGTCTTCTTTCCTGTCGCCTGCCTTCCCCATGACAAACGGAACTCGGCAGAGGTGTCCTATATCACCGTTATATTTCATTTTATGTCTGGAGCCCCTGGCCGAGTCCATCCGCACCCATCCAGATATCAATGGGGTGGTGATGCGGCAGGGAGAATATAAACTGTCGCTCTTTGCGGATGACATTCTGCTCACTGTAACTAATCCGTTGATATCGCTTCCTTCGTTACATAAATTACTAGCCTCCTTTGGTGCCATCTCCGGTTACAAGGTTAACACTTCCAAAACTGAAGCACTCCCTATACACATTCCAGCATTATTGTTATCTCAGCTTAAAGGGTCATATCCTTATAAATGGTGCACCACCTCCATTAAATACTTGGGTGTCCTTCTTACCCCCTCTTACTCTTCTCTCTATCAAGCCAACTTCCCCCCTCTCGTCTTAGACATTAACAAATCCCTGATGGCTTGGACAAAATATCCCCTGTCTCTGTTGGGTAGGATTAATGTCCTAAAAATGTCTATATTACCCAGACTACTTTATCACTTTGAAACATTACCAGTTGCCCTGCCTTCCTCTCAACTAAAAGCGATTCAGAGGAATTTTCTAAAATTCATATGGGGCAATAGGGCACATCGTATAGCTTATTCAGTGGTATTCGCCCCAAGGTCCAGGGGGGGATTGGGTGCCCCGGACATTTTTCAATACTACCACGCCTCACACTTGAGGGCTATTGTTTCGTGGTCCTCCCTACATGCACCAAATCAATGGTCTGCCATTGAAAAGGGGGTACTATACCAGGTCCACCCATGTTCCTTGGTCTGGGACAATGTCCCATCCTTGGATTCCATTTTCAAACGCCAATGTACTGCCCCGATGGCTTTCACCTTAACCATTTGGCGTAAATGCCTTAAGACTCATCACCTTGCTTCAACATGCTCTCCCCTTGTAAATGTATTGTTTAATCCAAATTTACCAGACAGTCTGTCCCTGGGCAGGGTTTTCTCATGGCTTGATGCCCCCCTCTTTCAACTCCAGAATTTGGTACATCCTATCACGCGACATCTGCATACTTTTGAAACTCTAAGTTTCTGAGTAAGAAGTTTAATATACCCACCCAACTTTTCCATTTCTACCTGCAGGTTAGACATTTTTTCCACTCCAAGTCCCCAACTCTGATTCTTGACAAACCGACTACCTTTGAATACATATGCGCTCAGGGTCCATACCAACTACATTTAATATCTTCTATACACCGTCTCCTTCATGAGTCTACTCCACTGGCTGAGACAACCCACCAATACATGAAAAGATGGTCTCTTTTGTTGGATAGACCTATTACGGTCCAGATGTGGGATAGGATATGGTCCTCTACATTCAAATCTTCTCAATGTGTGTCCCAAAGGGAAACGTCCATTAAGATTCTTATGTTTTGGTATAGAACGCCTAATGTAATTCACAAATATGATCCCTCAGTCTCGCCGCGTTGTTGGCGATGCGGGACTGATACGGGTTCCCTATTCCATATCTTTTGGCAGTGTTCTATGATCCAACCCTTTTGGCATGATGTGCGGCTGCTGATACAGAGGGTGGTGGGTGTGTCCCTACCGCTCGATCCCTTAAATTACTTATTGGGTCTCCCCTTTTCGGGCATACCCAAGAAGGTAAATCGGCTTGTCTCCTACATTTTACTAGCTGCCAAAAGGCTTATCCCATTATGTTGGCTATCTAATATGCCTCCTCCATGGCCTAGGTTTCTCCATCTAGTGGCTGAAATTCGGAGGATGGAATACCTAACGGCCTCTGTGCATGATAAAATTCCCCAATTTGATAAAGTGTGGGAACCCTGGGATCGATCGGATTATGGGACCCTCGCACCACCTGCTACACCTTGACATATACTAGCTTGATATTTACTAGCTTCGCATTTCTTGCTACCTTCCATATACGTACTTCATAGATACCCTTGTCTTTGATGCCTAAGGTTACATTTTGGTTATTAATCCCTATTGTAAACCTATAAGTTGTTGTTTATATATTTTTGATCTGGTGTACCGAGCACGCCTGTGCTCTGTACTTATGGGCATTGCTTGACGAATTCCTCCTACTTTTAATTTTCTTTTTCTTTCTTTGATATCATTCTGTGTTTGATATCTGTATATTGTGCTTAATGTAACAATATCTTGTTTGTTCTTTAAAACCCAATAAAAATTACAATTAAAAAAAAACCATATAGCGCCCACTCATTGGTAGCAGGGCACTACATATGCATTTGAAGCGCAGTTGCCGTGCGCTTGACATGTGCTTGAATGTGTTTTGCATGCATTTTGCTCTGTTTAGCACTGCGTTTGCAGTTTATTTTGCTATGTTTTTGGGCTTGGCTTTCCTGGAGGTGAATTTTTAGTGCGTTTGTAGTGCGTTCCCTGCATTTGCAGTGCTGAAAAATTAAGCATGCTCTACTTTTTTTTTTAACTGCACTGCAATGATATGAACTATGCCCATAGGATTACCTTGATTTTGGACTGTCTATGCAGTTGGGTTGCAGTTCAAAATGCAGCCAACTGCATCCAAATGTGTTCAGTGTGAAAGAGCCTTAAGACTTGCTCATACTCTAATTTTAAGCACTTCCATTTAATGGCACTTATTGCACACCTACACATGGTAAGAAATATTTAATAGGTTAGCAGCTGTGCAGTTTGAAGCTATTTGCAACAATTGAAGTATGTAAATCACACAAATATTTACATCTGAGTAAATTACATACTGTAATTCCCAAATCAAAAGTAAGCAGACAAAACAATTAAATGTGACTATAATGCAAACAGAAACAAAAATGACTTTTATTGGTCTATAAAACCCTCTGGTGATGTGAATTAGTGATAATTCAAAGTTCCGTTTGCTGGATGTTCATCAAACAATTTAAAAATGGCAAATACCATTGAAATCTACAGAAGCTGAATCCCTATAATTTTCTGGCCAATATACTAGCTTTTGGGGAAAAAACTAAATGGGTAGCTGGGCACTGCCATGGTGGACAGCCAGCCAGACTGCATGCTGGTATGGTATGGATTTTCAGGGGGGATGCCAAAGGATCTGGTATAGATTTTTGGGGCCCAACACCTCCCTTTTTTTTTTTTGCACAGCATCAATGTTTTTTATGGTGTGCCTTAGCAACCAATTACTGTGCATTTGTCATAATCCGATAAACCAGACATGAGCCAAATGTCCCCATGATCAGCTTGTGGGAAATTTACTTAGCAGCTCACACATTCTGAATCTTAATCTGAAACCCGCTGAAGTCACAGGGAACCAAATCTTTACGTTCAATAGATTTTTATTTTTCAAATCAAGTATAGATATCACATAGATACAGCATGACAAAGGGTAATATCAAGCATAACATATCTAATTTTTTCAGCATAAAACATAGACTCAGCAACAAATCTTCCAAAAGGTGTTTCAGAGAGCAACTATGGGTCAAGGATCTAAATGTATAAAGTTAATTAGAAAGAAGAACAGTATAAAAAAAATGAACCAGAGGGTCAGACAGTCTGGGAAGTCCTACCCAATACCAGGTTATAAGGATTTCAAATGTAGAAAGCAATTATACTCTAACTCTGAAGTGCATATCGGATTCAATTCATAGAGTTGCCGAAACAACTACACAACAATTAATTGTGCCAAACCCTTAAATCATGTCTAACAACCGAAGGTAAAACATAAAGGAATATTATACAAAATAAGACATAAGGAGAAAGAGAAAAAAGGAAAAAAGAGGAAAGAAATCCCGTGCCTAATATGATGTTTAGGAAATGGGGTGATCAGAGTTGATCCTGACCTCCAGAGAAATACCACGGTAAACAGCCCAAGGCTCCCACACAGCTTCAAATTTAGGGATTGCATTTGATAAAATACAAGCCAACTTCTCCTGTGCCATAATCCAAGAGATCTTATTTTGTATTGCAAGTATGGAAACCCTGGGCTGCTTCCAAGATCTAGCAATAGTAAGTTTTGCCCCAAGTAGCATAAAGTGGATCAGCTGCCGAGTAGGTTTGGAGAAGTTAGGAATACAGGCATTGAGGAGAGCAATAGAAGCAGATCTGGGAATCAAACACTTAGTGACCTTGAATATGAGGTTAAATATCCTCTTCCAGACTGATCTGATCCTAGGACATTCCCACCAGACATGCACCATCGAACCCAAGACAAGGTAGCCTCTAAAACAATTAGGATCTGATGCTGGGTAGATGGTCGCAAGCCTGGCAGGAGTCATATACCACCTCATAAGAACTTTCAAGTTTGCTTCTATAAGGGAAGTGTTCAAAATACCTTGAAATGAGTTAGCGCAAGCCTTTTGCCAGGTTCCCAGGTCCCAAGGGAACCTGCTGACATGTATGAGGATTTCGTAGTTGGTCTAGTAAGTGAAGAGTAGATGACAGAAATACCTCCCCTTTGTCCCATGGCCACTCCACACCAGAGCTCATAATCTGTAAACTTGGGAAGAAGCGGTTTCTCCTTCCAAATATAATTTAAGAATTGTGAAATCTGTCCAAATCTAAGTTTTTCAGAATCAGGGAGATCTAATTTACTTAGACAGTGGGACATGGTAATAGGACCTTGAGATGTAAAGTAATGTCCTATCCGATATAGACCTTTGTTCGTCCACCAACTAAAGGCC
Organism: Rana muscosa; assembly: GCA_029206835.1. Taxonomy (NCBI): domain Eukaryota; kingdom Metazoa; phylum Chordata; class Amphibia; order Anura; family Ranidae; genus Rana; species Rana muscosa. The sequence continues at coordinate 24,123,398 of CM055119.1, forward strand.
GTGTTATCCAATCCAGGGTAAAAGTTTGGGTTATTAAATATGTGTGCCAGCGGTTATGTATCAGAAACTAGAGCAGGAAGAGAACGGAGTTTGTCCCAGAGGGCAAAGGATTGAGATAGGGAAGAGGATAAAATGGGTGGTCTCTGTTTTTGGGGGCACCAAATTAGGTAGTCTAAGGAGAATTGGGGGACAGCCTGTTCCTCTAATAGCACCCAGTCTGGTTTTTCATCATTTGAGTAAATTACAGAAAACTGGGCTAGTCTGGCAGCCAAGAAGTAATTATATAGATGAGGCAATCCCACCCCCCCTTTTTCCTATGTAAATAAAGAGTGTTCTGGGGGATTCTGCAACCAGATTTGCCCCATACAAAATTTGAGAATCTTACTTTGTAGAGACTGTATCTGGTCTTTCCTGATGGGTATGGGGAGGGAGCGAAATAGGTACAAAAATTAGAGTTACGCTTACCGGTAACGTCTTTTCCAGTAGTCTTTCAGGACAGCCACAATGAGAGATAGGCTCCTCCCTTTCCACAGGAAACACTGCGCCAGCATACATAAAAATTCTCACTTCCCCTGTCGGCCTTCAGTTTTTTTAGATCACCTCCGGACAGCTGGGGAGACAAAAGAACACATTAATAGCATACTATTATCTTTATCATGCTGCGTTCCGGTCTTTAGTAAGACCCCCCAATTTTTAGGGTGGGTACTAGGGCTGTCCTGAAAGATTACTGGAAAAGACGTTACCGGTAAGCGTAACTCTAATTTTCCCTATTCGTCTTTCAGGACAGCCACAATGAGAGGATAGACGAGCACTTACCAACTAGGGTGGGACTACAGCTTGCAAAACCTTTCGCCCAAAGGCTTGCTCACCTGCCGACACCAGATCCACTCTAATGCTTAACAAAGGTAGCGTAGCTGGACCAAGTTGCTGCCTTGCATATTTGTTCTGGCGTTGCTCCAGCCTTTTCTGCCTGAGAGGCTGCCAGAGCTCTGGTGGAGTGTGCCTTTATTCCTGTAGGGATCTCCTTACCCGCTAAGGAATATGCCTGTCCTATGGCTGTTCTGAGCCATCTGGCAATAGTGCGTTGAGATGCCTTGTAACCCTTTCTGTCCCCAGAAAACAAAATAAACAATGAGTCTGACCTTCTAAAGACTCTTGTCTGTTCCAAGTAGTGCAGGATGCATCTCCTGACATCTAAGGTGTGAAATTTAAACTCCCCTTCACCTGAGGGGTTTGGACAAAAAGAAGGCAAAATTACTTCCTGATTCCTATGGAATTTTTAAGTCACCTTGGGCAAAAATCCCGGATCGGTCTTTAAAACGATAAAAATAAACGATAAAAATAATACAAAAAGGGGGTCTAACGGATAGGGCTTCTAACTCGCTGACCCTCCTGGCAGTGGTCACTGCAACCAAAAATGCTGTTTTTAAAGTTAAATCCCTTAGTAGACACTCTAAGGGTTCGAAGGGAGCGCCCGTAAGGGTCTGCAAAACCAAAGACAGGTCCCAACTGGGAAATGGTGGATTCTGAGCTGGTCTCAGTCTGGATAGGGCTCTGAAAAACCTGACAACCCAGGGATCGGAGGCCAGAGGTTTCTCTAAATAAGCACTGAGTGCTGAAATCTGACTTTTAAGGGTAGCTATGGAAAGTCCCTCATCTGCCCCACATTGAAGTAATTCTAGGATGGCAGTGGAATTATGGACCGAACAGGAACAGTCCACACACCACTTGTTAAAGTGGAGCCAGACTCTTTTATAGATCTGGCGAGTCTCCTTTTTCCTACTATTAAGGAGGGTGGCAACTAGTTTTTCTGAAAAGCCCTTAGCTTTTAACATGCCCTCCTCAGTAGCCAAGCCGCTAGCCTCCATCTGTGTACCTGCGGGCAAAGGACTGGACCCTGTGAGAGGAGATCCTCTCGAGGTGGAAGAAATAAGGGAGGTTCTACAGCCAACTGTTTGAGAACTGAGAACCATGCTCTCTTGGGCCAATGTGGTGCCACTAGAATTGAGGAAGCGTTTTCTATCTGAAACTTTCTTAGCACAGCAGGCAACAGAAACAGTGGTGGGAATGCATAGCACATTTTGAATTACCAACTTTGGGTTAGTGCGTCCACTCCCAACTCTCCCTCTCCCCTGTTTAGAGAGAAAAAACAGGGGGCTTTCGCGCTTCCTCTTGACGCGAAGAGGGCCACCTCTGGTGGGCCCCACCTCCTGGTTAAGAGCAGGAAAACCTCTTGATTGAGGACCCATTCGCCCTCTCAGTTGTGTCCGACTGAGGAAGTCTGCTATGACGTTCCTCTCGCCTCTCAGGAAGATTGCTGAGAGTGAGAGTGTGTAAACTTCAGCCCAGCCCAGAATGTCTGCTGCTAGGGCCAACAAGACTCGGCACTTTGTGCCGCCCTGCTTGTTCAAATAGGCTACGGCCGAAGAGTTGTCTGACCTCACCTGAGTGTGGTGACCCTGGAAAAACTTGAGCGCTAGATCAACTGCTCTCAGCTCCTTCCAGTTGGACGACCCGTTTAGTTCTTCTAACTCCCAGATGCCCTGTGCTGGAAAGGATCCCAGGTGTGCCCCCCAGCCTCTGCCACTTGCGTCCGTGGTTACCACCCGAGATAAACCACAGACGCCCCTGCGACAGGTTTGAAACCTTCCTCCACCACCAGAGGGATCTCTTTACCTGAGCAGGTACCTGAACCAGGTTGTCTAGAGCTTCTAGACTGTGGTCCCATATCTTTAAAACAAAGACCTGTAGTGGGCGAAAGTGCAGTCCTGCCCATTGGACTGCTGGGAGTGTAGATGTCAACAGACCCAATGTCGACATCAGATATCTTATCGTCACCTGGAGGTTGCTCTGGAGGGATGTCACTGCCCTGTCTAACTTTAGGACCTTCTCCATCGGGAGGAATACTCTCAAGAGAGTTGAATCCAAAGTGTACCCTAGGTATGTGATCCTCTGTGAAGGGACTAGGCTGGACTTCTAAATTTAGAAGCCACCCTAGGTCCGTAAGAACTCTGTCCTTTCCAGATCTCTGGATAGCTGTTCTGGGGATGCTGCGAATAGAAGCAGATCGTCCAGGTAAGCTATGATGGATACTCCCTGAAGTCGCAGAAACGCCAACGGTTCCGCCAAAACCTTGGTGAAAATGCAGGGGGGGGGATGAGGATAGCCCAAATGGCAGTGCTTTGAGCTATAGGTGTACTACTGTTCCGTCTAGGTTGACTGCTAGACGTAGAAAATGTTGAGTTTTCTGCAATTGGGATGTGCAGGTATGCGTCCCTGACGTCCAGAGACACCATGAAGCAATCGGGGGGGGGGGGGAGGGCCCTGACAGAAAAAAAGCGACTCCATCTGGAATCGTTTGTATACAATTGATCTGTTCAGGGGCTTTAGATTCAGAATTAGTCTGAACCCTCCGGAAGCTTTCTTTACCACAAAAATGTGAGAATAAAATCGCTCCACCTCTGCCTGTGCCTCTAGGAGTCCAAGTCTCTCTGCTTTTCAGGCTTGGGTGCCCCCTTCTGACCCTGCGGACGAAACCCCTTTTTTGATAGTACTGGGGCCTTACGCTTAGGGGAAAGGACCTTTTTATCTGCCGTCCGGTCTAGAACAGAATCTAGACCGGGGCCGAAAAGTAGGTCTCCCGTTAGGGGTATCCCACACAGCTTAGCCTTGGAGGCACTGTCACCTGGCCAAGTCTTCAGCTAGAGGGCTCTTCTGGCAGAATTGGCCAGGGCTGCTGATCTGACTGACATGCAGACTGATTCTGCAGAGGCGTCCGCTATATAAGCAATTCCTTGCAGGATAGTCGGGAAGGAAGCTAGAATTGTTTCCTTAGCCGTCCCAGCCTCAATGTGCTCCTGGATTTTAAAGGAGCCAATGTTCTAAGTTGCGGGCCACAACTGTAACGGCCATCTCAGGCTTTAGATTCCCTATTGTAGAGTCCTATGTTTTCTTTAGTAGGGAGTCTATCCTTTTGTCCATGACGTCCGCCAAGGCTCCCATGTCCTCGAACGCTAGGTCCGTGTTCCTAGAGACCTGGGAGAAGGCGGCGTCTAATTTGGGGCTCTTATTCCTAATGGATGTTGAGTTATCCGAGAAAGGAAATCTTTTTAGAGATCCAGAAAAGAAGGGCTTCCTCTCGGTGTCCTGCCATTCTTTTTTTGACAGTGTCAATCAGTACTTCATGTACAGGGAAGATTTTTTTTTTCTGTTCCCCCAGACCCTTTATACATTTTATCATGGAGGGTCAAGGGTTTTTTATTGGTCTGTATACCAAGGGTAGTATAAATTGCCCCCAAGAGGTCCTCTACCTCATCCAGGGACAACTTATACCTGGAGGTTTTCCTGGACTCCCCATACTGGGCTTCTCCTTCTGAGTCCTCTTGAGACTCAGAGGTGGCACTGTCTGGATCTGCCTGTTGTACACCGGAAGGGCCTGCAACCTCCTCTGCCCTTAGTGCAGCGGCAGGATTAGCCGGTACAGAGCCCTGAACCGGTTGGGGGGGTTGTATCCTGGGAAATGGGAACAGAGGGGAGTTGAAATCTTTCAAATACATTTTTGAAGGACGAAAAGGTGGACGAGAGCTCCTTTACGGAAGCTGCCAGTCCAGACTCCTGCTCTAAGTCCCTTTCTTTCACCAGGGTGTCAATGCAGTTTTTACATAGGACCTTCCCTCATGCCTCCCCTAGTGTGTGCCTACAGGAGGCACACTTCTTTTTAGAGGTATGGGTTGATATTGCTTTCTCTGTAGATTTCTACAATATAAAAAGACAACAAACCATAGAAAAAACATTTTTTAGACAGGCACAACCCCCAGAGTGCGCTGATCCTTCTATTATGTAAGGAACCAGAGCCTCTTCCCCCTGAACACCCAGGGGGATTACCCCCCCATGAACAGGAACCATACAGGGAGAGGTATTCCTAGGTAGAGAGGAACCCACCCCAGGGTACTCTTACCTTAGGAAGGCTGGAGGTGGTGTCGGAAGCAGAGGCTCAAGCGGCGCATACTGACATCCTGACTGCAGGTGGCTGCCTCCGATGAGTCCTACGCTGCCTGTGCGCGAATTGGACTCACTCCAGCCTGTGCCCGGGCCCCTATCAGCGCCGCGACCCAGAACCGGAAGTCTCGGGTTAAAGGGGAAGCCCCCGCCTTCCGCCGGAAATGACGTCGCCACGTCGTCCGGCCCGCCAGTTCCAAAAAAAAATGCGGCATGTATACCTATACACGGAGGGCAGGAAGCTTCCCTGCTGCGGCCCTGTGGACAAGATAGGGGTCCCCCTCAGCCTTCAGCCACGCTCGACCAGGCTGGGGTGGCTCACGGATGGTGGGTGAGTACTACACCACTAATACTCTGGAAGCCCCTGCTTCCTTTCAGGTATATAAAAAAGCCTCAGTCCCCTGACTGATCTGCCTGGTTCCCGCACAGTGTCTCCCCTCCGGAAGAAACACTAACAACTGAAGGCCGGCAGGGGAAGTGAGAATTTATGTATGCTGGCGCAGTGTTTCCTGTGGAAAGGGAGGAGCCTATCTCTCATTGTGGCTGCCCTGAAAGACGAATAGGGAAATTCTAGGGAGTAAGGTCATTTTAATGGAGTTAATCCTGCCTAACCAAGAGAGTTCATATTTGGCCCAATTTTTTAAATCTAAGGTAAGTTTATGGAATAGGGGTGGATAATTGCTTGCGTAAAGAGATTCTGTTCGTGCAGTTAGGGAAATTCCCAGATACCTGATAGAAGGTTTCCAATCAAATTTGAATGACTGTTGGAGGAGGGAAACTGTGGAAGATGGGAGGGATATATTCAGTGCCTGTGATTTGGCAAAATTTGTATAGGCTCGGGAGGGAAGTAATGGGAGAAGTAAGAAATAGGAGTAAATCGTCCGGGAATAGTCCGCATTTGTGCAACTGATCCCCACAGAATTTTAGTGAGTATTTTTAAATTATTATTTATCAGCGAGATACAGCAGTAATTGGAAACTTCTTCCGGGTTTTTATCCGGTTTTGGTATAACTGTAATATAAGCGGTATTGAGTTGCGTACCCAATTGGGAACCTTGGGTTTAAAAAAATAAAATAAAAAAATTGTCAAATGTGGGACAAGGGCGTCTGTGAAAGCCTTGTAGTAGGGAACAGACAATCCATCAGGTCCCGGTGCAGACCCCATTCTGAGTCCCTTAATAACCGCTGTCACCTCCTCAATAGAAAAAGGAGTTTCAAGGATATCTCTATGTTCCACATCCAAGGATGGAATAGGTAGGCCATCCATGAATGTGGACACCGAGTCCCTAAGTAATTGTGAAGGAGCGCTATAAAGTTTAGAGTAAAACATCCGAAATGCCACGAGAATCTTTTCCGGATTAGCTGTGGGTTCCTGACCGGCAATGCGGATCTTAGGCATGGAATAAATCCTCGTTCTAGGGGACAACTTGGACGCCAACATCCGACCTCTCTTTCCTCTGAGTATAAAACGTATTATTATTCCAGTGGAGAGATCTCTCTGCTTTTGTTGTGAGTACTAAATTGAGTTCCAGTCTTGTCTTATCAATTTCAGCCAGTAAGGTTGGAGATGGATTCTTTTTATGTTGTGTTCTCAGGGTCCTGTATGACCTCTCCAATCGCTCAATGTCCGCTTCCCGTTCCTTTTTGATTCGAGTAGAAATTTAAATAATCTTGCCTCTAATAAAGGCATTGTGGGCAGCCCACAGGGTTTCAGCTGAAATATCCTCTACATTTTTTAAGCGGAAGTATTCTTGAAAAGCTTTGTCAATTTCTGCTTTTGTGGTTGGATTGGAGAGTATGGACTCGTTCAATCTCCAATGACCCCTCTTTGCCATACCGGCCTTAGTGCGAATGGACATGATCACCATGGAGTGGTCAGACAGGACCGTGTCTTTGATGTGGGATTTAATTTCTGCCGGGAGTATGTAAGAAGGAGCCAGGATATGGTCAATCCTGGCATAGGTATTGTGTGGGTGAGAATAATGAGTAAAGTCTCTCAGTGAAGGGTTAGATTCTCACCACACATCCGCTAAACCTCTGTCATGTAGTAGCTTGGCTATTTTTAGACTTACCCTAGTGGGTCTGGTGAGTTGGGCAGAGGGGAGTTTGGATTTATCCAACCCCTGGTCGAAAGCCGCATTAGAATCTCCCCCCCAAACGACTGTGCCTTCCAAAAGAGGAGACAAGGTGTCCAGGATGAGACGGAAAAATTTATCTTGCCCTGAATTGGGGGAATAGTATGAGATCAGAGAGTATAAATGACCCCCCCCCCCTATTGTGCCCTTAACTAAGATAAATCTACCCTCCGGGTCTTTAAATTCAGATACGTAGTCAAAGTGACAGGACTTGGAGACAAAAATAGCAGCTCCTTTTTGTTTTATTTTCGGCACTGGCCAAAAAGAATTGGGGGAATTGGGTGTGTATGTATTTGGGATTGTACTGCCTAGGAAAATGGGTTTCCTGAATCATGAGAATGTCAATACCGAGAGATTTATAAAAATCAAACATTTTTTGCCTCTTAATGGGGGAATTCAGGCCCTGAACATTATGTGTGGCTATTTTGAGTGAGCTCTGCATAGGATTAGCCATGGGAGTCAGGAAAGGTGCTGTGTCTGTCATCTACTTCACTCACCCCTCGACAATTTATGTTCTCCAGGTCCTGCAGGTAGTCCAGCCGGACATCTGGCTGTCAGGAGACCATATTGTACGTTCGACCATTGGAAGCTGTAAAACAAGGGAAGGTTAGGCACATGATATAGAGACCAGAGACAGAAAAGGAAAGAAAAGATCTGAGAAAGTATAAAAAATAAAGGAAGTCTTAGATAAAAAAACTGAAAAACTAAAAAAAAAAAAAAAACCACAAAAAATATAAAAAAGAAAAAATGTTCTTAGGGAGGGAAAACGCCTCCCCAGAACCCCTACCAAGGTAGAACAGGTAAGGCCCATTCCCAAAGGGAAAAGGCTACCTTTCCCCCAAAGCCCACTAGGAATCGAGGGAAAGGTGGAAGCACATGGTGCCCACCCCAGCCAGGGCACCCCTGAAAAAAAAATAAAACCAAAAATTCAGATTTTCAAAATCAATCTGCAATGCAGAAACTTAAGGGCAATAAATTATGCAGTCCCGATCTATCGTTACAAGGTCGGACTCGAGGGTCCCTCAGTCCTCTCTCCTAAAGGATACCGAGGAGTGAGGGTCCAGTCATTAAAAAGTGGGCAAAGTACCCCAAAGGAATTAGATCCTCTCAGGAGACAAAAAGAGCAAAAAACAAGAAAAAAAAAAACTGGAATGTAAAATGTAATAACAGCACCCAAATGATTGATAAAAATTAATTTGAAAGTCATTCTAGTCCCCTAGTATAGATCCATCCATCCAGGCACCCTGACGGTTCAAGGTGTAAGAAAAAAAAAAAAAAAAAAAAAAGTAAAAGGTAAATCAGCTGGGACCCTATCAAGTGGGACCATTGTTCTTAGCCTTCTTGGACCTAGACCTGGTACACAATGGTGATTGAGGGCTGGTAGGACTCGGTCTCTTTGAAGAATTCGGAACGCTACGAGAAGTGTCCATGTCAGCTTCTTTTGAAATTATCTTGAGGTTCAATAGCAGTCTTTCACCATCAGGAAAAGTGGAAAAAGAGTAATTCTTCCCTTTATCTGTGAATTTCACAGCGAATGGAAAAATGCCCACTTATATTTTATGTCCTTTTGAATTAGGGCTTGGAGGAGAGGTTTCAAAGATCGTCTACGGTGCATAGTAGAAGGAGAAAGGTCCGCGTATATTTGGACTGTGTGACCCTGACACTGAATATTAGACATGTTACGTGCTTTCTTCATAACTTCATCCTTCATTGTGTAAAAGTGGGGTTTAGCTATTATGTCTCTCGGTAAGCCGTCCTTTCTGGGGGGTCCCAGGGCCCTATTGGCTCCATCCATTTCTAGGCGGTGTTGTGGAATATTCGGGATCAGGGTTTGAATTACATTTTGTACTGCAGCTGGGATATCAGTTACAGATTCTGGAAGACCTCTTATACGGATATTATATCTCCTGGACCTGTTTTCCAAATCGTCGATCCTATTCATAGCCACATCCAATTGTTCTTGCACAAATTGAATATGTTCTGAATTCTGGTTTGTGGCGGAAACTGTTTGGTCAAGCTTATTTTCAATATGTTCAATTCTGGTCCCCAAATTCTGAAAATCAGCTTTCTTGTTCATACATCACGGGACACAGAGCAGCATAGTCATTACTATGTGGGTTATATAGAATTACCTTCAGGTGCTGGCACTGGCAACTTCCAAAACAGGAAGTACCCTCCCCTATATAAGCCCCTCCCATCCGGGAGTACCTCAGTTTTTTGCCAGTGTCTAAGGTGTTGGCCAAGGTTAACATGTATTCATCTGGGCTTGTGTACAGGTTCTCTGGGCCTTAGCAAGCTATTCCGGATCCGACCAAAAAAAGCTTCATAGCTAAACGGTCGGTACCCGGGCCTTGCAGAGAAGAGCAAGGTTTTGCCTGTAATGCCTCTCTTAGGAGGGCTGGACCCTGGGATCCAGAGCTCTGGTCATACCCAAAACCAAGAGGCTATCTGTGCAGGGTGCTATACAGGTCCAGGGGAGTGGAATCCTTGGGAACCCGGTCCCTGAAGGTCTAGTACAATGCCTGCCGTGAAAGGTGAAGTTTGGGCTTCTGTGGACCAAACAAAGTCCTGCGGCGGGGAAAAGGTAAGTGGGGGCCCCTCAGGAACTTGGTTCTATTGAGGGGACCCCCAAGCCTAATATGTCTTTCTGCCTGTTACCTAAAAGGTATTCCCGCTAATAGCTGTATATGCCTAAGAAATCCTAGAAATGTTTTTTCATAAAGGAAGTTTTAAAAACTGTAAACCTGGAAATGTTTTTCATAAAGGAGGTTTAAAAAAAAAAAAAAAAAAAAAAAAAAAAAAAAAAACACAAAAGTGCGGTACCTGCGTTTGTCCACTAGAGGCCGCTGTGGAACGTCTTTTTTCTTGGGACTATTCCTTCCATGGTGAAAGTCCAGGCAGATGAGTGAGCTCTCTATCAGGGAAGCTGCATTCCTCTGTCATGCTGCCAAGTAGTTTCCTTCCATCCCCGAGTCCTGGTGAAACAGGGACCCTGGCTCCTCTCCCTACATGGCGCCAAGAGCGCACACATGCACGCGCGCGCACACACGCTTTCTTTTTAAAAGATTTAGCTTCAAAAAAGGGGGCGGAGCCTGGCGGATGACGCGCTCTGTGCGCCCAGCGCTTCTGCGCATGTGCGGGCGTCCCAGCAAGATAAAAGGACTCAGTCCACGCTGCTTGCTATGGACACAGAGCATGAAAAGGAGCTGGTAGCATGGTATAGGGGCTTACAGCGGGCGGTTGATACAGGCATCCCCAGAAAGACGCATTAGTAGACACCCACTGATGTACATAGCAGCAAAATTGCATTTGACTATTTCAGTAAGGGGTGTATTGCGGCTGGAATACCTCAGCTTTGAACTAAGGAATATGCCGCCTAAAAAAAACTCCGAGATATACCTCTCAGGAAGTGTAGGGGGTCTCCATCGGGCTCAGAGGATCTGGAGCAGTCATCTGCACCCTCCTCCCCTGAGAAATCAGAGGTTAATACCCATAAGGAACCCCCGGGAGTGCCAGGTACTGCGGCTGTCCTCAGTCCACCTGCTCCTGCATATATAACAGAGGAGGTTTTTTCCTCAACTCTGGAGGGATTGGAGCAGAGATTGGCAGCATTGATCGCTTCTTCTCTACAGGAAAGAAAGTGCGCCAGATCTCCATCACCTCCATTAGAGTGCCTGTTGGCAGAGCAACAGTCCCAGGAAGGGACCGACCTACCTGAAGGGGATCAGGAGGAGGTTAGCTCTGTTTTTGAGGAATCGACAGTAGATGAACCATTTTCAGCATCACAGACTGAAAGATTGTGGGTCCAGACCCTAACTGACATGGTTCGATCTGCATTTAAAATGCCTCTTGTTGAACCATCAACTACTGCTGTCTCCTCATTGGGGTCGCTAAAAGCTCCCCAGGTTAATTGCTCCTTTCCAATACATCCATTATTGGAAGGACTTATATACCAGGACTGGGAACATCCTGATAAACTATTTGTTCCGCCTAAAAAATTTCCGGTGATCTATCCCATGGAGGAAAAGTTCACCCAGAGATGGAATGTTCCTACGGTGGATGCAGCCATCTCTTCTGTGAACAAATCACTGACATGTCCAGTAGATAATGTTCAAATGTTCAAAGATCCAGTGGATAAAAAATTGGAATCTTTATTAAAATCTGCTTTTTCCACAGCAGGGGCTGTTACACAGCCAGCAGTGGCAGCTATTGGGGTCTGCCAAGCTTTAAAGGATCAAATGAAAATGGTCCTGAGGGATTTGCCAGACCAGCAGGCCCAGGCTCTGGCTGATCTGCCTAGAGCATTATGCTTTGCGGTTGATGCCATCAAGGATTCTATCCATCAGGCCTCCCGCCTCACGCTGTCTTTGGTACATATGCGTAGGCTTCTGTGGCTCAAAAACTGGTCTGCTGAAGCTCCCTGTAAGAAGCTCTTAGTTAGCTTCCCATTTCATGGGGAACGCCTTTTTGGCGAGGGCCTGGATAAGTATATCCAGAAGATTTCCAGTGGTAAAAGTACTCTCTTACCGAGTAAGAAGAGGTCTAGGGGTCCATCTTTTAAGAGGACTACCTCTCCTATCCCTGCGACGTCTGCTACTAAGCAGTTCCGACGGCCTCCTCGGTCAAACTCAGGGGGTAAAAATCAGGGACAGTCACAGGGTAATAAGAAACCCTGGATCCGAAGGGGTACTAAACCAGCCTCCAAGTCAAGCCTATGAAGGGCTGCCCCCACTCAAACGGGTGGGGGGGAAGACTTCAGTTGTTCGCAGAGACCTGGCGGGAGACGATCAAAGACAGATGGGTGCTCTCCGCAGTAACTCTGGGATACAAGTTGGAGTTAAAAGAGTCTCCTCCTTACCATTTTATGTGGTCAGGCATGCCAAGAGACCCTCTGAAAAGAGGGTCTCTCCTATTGGCGTTAGAACAACTATTGCTCCAAGGAGTAATTATGGAGGTTCCTATGGAAGAGTGGGGGTTGGGTTTCTACTCAAACCTTTTCACAGTCCCGAAGCCAAACGGGGACATAAGACCCATATTGGACCTAAAGAGTCTAAACAAATTTCTAAACGTCCGGTCTTTCCGGATGGAGTCGATCCGATCGGTCACCGCTGCCCTACAAGGGGAGGAATGGTTAGCCTCGATCGACATCAAAGATGCTTACTTGCATGTTCCCATCTTTCCAGGTCATCAAAAATTTCTACGCTTTGCAGTAGAAGGGCGCCATTTTCAGTTCAGAGCCTTACCATTCGGTCTGGCCACAGCACCACGAGTGTTCACAAAAATTCTGGCCCCACTGTTGGCCGATCTAAGAACACGAGGTGTAACGATAATGGCATACCTAGACGACCTGTTGTTGATGGACCACTCAGTTGCCAAGCTAGAAGTGGTAATTGTCGATACAATCAAGTATCTAGAATCTCACGGTTGGGTCATCAACCTGGACAAGTCAGCCCTACAGCCAGTGAAAAACCTGGTATATCTAGGGCTACGGCTGGATTCAGACCAGAGGAAGATTTTCTTACCTCTAGACAAGGTATCCTCTTTGAGGGCCTTGGTCCGTCTGCTTTGTGCAAAAAGACAGCCGTCCATAAGCCTGTGCATGAGGTTGCTAGGAAAGATGGTAGCATCATTCGAAGCTGTGCCATACGCCCAATTCCACTCAAGGAATTTACAGAGGGCCATATTGTCAGCCTGGAACGGAAAAGTTCAGGCTCTAGACTTCCCGATGGCTTTGTCCCCTTCCGTTCCGAAGAGTCTCTGCTGGTGGTTGATCCCCCAGAATCTCCAGAAGGGAAAACCCTTCAGCCCGATATCTTGGAAGGTGGTCACTACAGATGCCAGCCTTATAGGCTGGGGGGCAGTACTGGAGCAATGGTCTCTCCAGGGCAGATGGTCAAATGTAGTAAAAACCCTGCCCATCAATCTCTTAGAGATACGAGCAGCCCGGTACGCCCTAGTAGCCTGGACATCCAGACTCCAAGGGTCCCCTGTCAGAATTCAATCAGACAATGCCACAGCAGTGGCATATATCAATCATCAGGGAGGCACCAGGAGTCGTGCAGCCCAGAGGGAAGTAAGTCACATCCTGGAATGGGCAGAAAAGCATGTCCCATGTATATCAGCTGTCTTCATTCCAGGGGTGGAGAATTGGAAGGCGGACTTTCTGAGTCGCCAACAGTTATGCCCAGGGGAATGGTCCCTTCATCCCGAGGTCTTCCGAGCAATATGTCAGCGGTGGGGAACACCGGATGTAGATCTCCTAGCATCCAGATTCAACGCAAAGGTGGACAGATTTGTCTCCCGGACAAGGGATCCCCTCGCTTGCGGCTCGGTTGCTCTGGTGTTCCCTTGGGATCAGTTCAGACTGATATATGCATTCCCTCCGCTACAATTGTTGCCTCGACTCCTTCGCAGAGTCAGGTTGGAGAAGAAGCCGGTGATCCTGGTGGCTCCAGCGTGGCCCCGAAGGGCCTGGTACGCGGAGATCATCAAAATGTCTGTGGGGAGTCCTTGGACCCTTCCACGTCGTCCGGACCTGCTTTCGCAAGGACCGATATACCACCCTTCCTTACTAACTCTAAGTTTAACGGCCTGGCTATTGAATCCCACATCCTAAAGAAGAGAGGTCTCTCTAACTCTGTGGTATCAACTATAATCAATGCCAGGAAGCCTGTATCCAGGCAGATCTACTATAGAGTTTGGAAGGCGTACATCACTTGGTGCGAGGCCAGAAAATGGCATCCACGTAAGTACGTTATAGGCAGAATTCTGGACTTCCTGCAGTGGGCTGTAGACAGGAAGTTTGCCTTAAGTACTATCAACGGCCAGGTTTCGGCCTTATCAATACTATTTCAAAGGCCCCTGGCTATGCATTCACTTGTCAAAACCTTTATGCAAGGGGTGACTCGTATTATTCCACCGATTAAAGCTCCCATATGCCCATGGGATCTAAATTTGGTTCTGTCGGTTCTGCAGAAGCAGCCGTTTGAACCTTTGCGGCACATTTCCTTGGTTCTACTCACCAGAAAATTGATATTTTTAGTAGCCATATGCTCGGCTAGAAGAGTGTCGGAATTAGCCGCCATGTCCTGTAAAGAGCCATATCTGGTTATCCATAAGGACAGAGTAGTATTACGCCCTCACCCAGCCTTTCTTCCTAAGGTGGTATCGAGGTTTCACTTGAACCAGGATGTGGTTCTTCCTTCTTTTTTCCCCAAACCAAGCTCGGTAGAGGAAAAGTTATTGCATTCTTTGGATGTAGTAAGAGCAGTTAAAGCTTATCTAAAAGCCACTGCTCAGATTCGTAGAACGGATTCTTTGTTTGTTCTGCCGGAAGGCCCCAGAAAGGGTCAGGCAGCATCAAAATCTACTTTAGCCAAGTGGATTCGACAGGTCATAATACAAGCCTATGGCTTGAGAAGTAGACCGCCTCCGTTCAAAGTTAGGGCGCACTCCACGAGAGCAGTTGGAACTTCATGGGCAGTGCATCACCAGGCCTCCCTGGCTCAAATTTGTAAGGCCGCAACATGGTCTTCAGTACACACGTTTACTAGGTTCTACCAGGTGGACGTTAGAAGTCAGGAGGATGTCGCCTTTGGGCGCAGGGTGTTACAGGCCGCAAAAGATCCTCATGCCTGATGGCGCCCAGCTTATGTATGGTGTATCCCCCCCCTCATTTGGCATTGCTTTGGGACGTCCCACATAGTAATGACTATGCTGCTCTGTGTCCCGTGATGTATGAACAAGAAAGTAGGATTTTTAAAACAGCTTACCTGTAAAATCCTTTTCTTGGAGTACATCACAGGACACAGAGCTCCCACCCCTCTTTTGGGGACACGTATTGCTTTGCTACAAAACTGAGGTACTCCCGGATGGGAGGGGCTTATATAGGGGAGGGTAATTCCTGTTTTGGAAGTTGCCAGTGCCAGCACCTGAAGGTAATTCTATATAACCCACATAGTAATGACTATGCTGCTCTGTGTCCCGTGATGTACTCCAAGAAAAGGATTTTACAGGTAAGCTGTTTTAAAAATCCTACTTTTAATTCACCTGTAATTTTAGCAGCCGTTTGTGAAAGTCCCCTATCAAGGAGTTCAGCCAGAGCCTGATATAAGTCAGTCACAGAAAATGCAGAGGCTGCAGCCACTGAACTGACAGAAATAGAGCCATCCTGACTCACAGTAACAGGCCCCATAGGGGGAATAGCATATGTATCAAAAATATCTCCCCTCAGATTCCGTGGGGACTGGTGAAGAAGATAAAATGTAGCTGGGAGCTTTCATGGACAAGTGGGGGATATTGTAAGGTCACTCTGTCAGGTTCCCACCTCCTGAATTCACCTCAGAACTGCTGGCAATATGCTGCGCTGCGGCTGGCATCTTGGATTTTCGGGCGATTTAAAATGTCCGTTTGCGGCTTTATAAGTTAAAAGTATAAAGGACAAAGTATATGGGAGGGTGTCCGGGTGTCGGGGGGTGCCTCTGATATCTGTAGCTTCACTCTTAGATCGTTTTTAGCTGACTTACAGTTGCCGCTGGGCTGGGGTGGTGAGGAGCTCCTGGCTCAAGCAGCCATCTTCCGGGCTCAGCGCATGCGCCTCCGGGAACCAAATCTTTAAAGTCCACTCCAGGAAAAACCTTTTTTTATCAGACTTCCCACCCAGCTCTAAACAGGGCTTTTTCCACTTTTGGCCAAATATACGCCCTCTTCCAGGTCCCACACCTCAGTGCTGCAATGCCCTTCTAAGACTACCACGCCTTGGTTGAACTGGATGGACTTGTGTCTTTTTTCTTGTTCAATAATTTTTATTGCAGGTGAAGTAATACAAACGCACCTAGTATGCCCACGCATTGGGGCTACGACTAGCGACATAGAAAACATATTTGCACGTACACCGCATAGGTGAAGGAGGGACAGCCTCCTTCTCAAACAGGCACATTTTACCTAAACAAAGCATGTATGTATTTTGTGGAAAACCCTATAAATTGCCAAAGTAGCCAGAACATGCATGTCAATGACCCCTTAGTAGGTAGTCCTGGACACCAATAGGCAGCTAAAGAGGGCTGAAAAACATAAAGCAAGACAAGAGAGGAAGGAGAAAATAAAGTGAGGGGGGAGAGAAGAAGGGTAGGAACCCAGGGTCGCCTTAGACAGCAGTTAGAGTCAACCCACGTTTGTCAGGGGAAGATCTGGGAAGGCATACATCAACCATGGTTCCCAGACCTTAAGGAACTTGGCGTGTGTGTTGTGAAGAACTTTTGTTCATTAAGCATCAGGGCCATCAAATGGTCCCTCACTCCCTGGAAAGGGACTGTAGGTTTCTTCCAGGCCTGGGCAATCGTCCTTTTGGCTGCTAGAAACAAATAAGATGCCTATTTTTGTTGACGGGTGAATAAGCCTGGGGCAATGCAGCATAGCAAATTTAGCCTTCCTTTGGATATTTAACCACTTAACGACCGCCCACTGTAAAAATACGTCGGCAGAATGGCACCGACAGGCAGAATCACGTATATCTACGTGATCGCCTTTGTATAGTTGGGGGGTCCGATCGGACCCCCCTTCTTTACAGTGAGCGGTGGTTAAGTGTTCGGGAGCGATCCGGGATGAGGGGACGGCCGTTAGATTCCGGCCACCCCCTCGCGATCGCTCACCCGTCGATTGAGAAAGCTTCCCTGCCTGTGTAATGTTTACACAGGCAGAGGAAGTGATGTCATCTCTACTGCGGCGCTCACATATACCGAGCGCCGCACAAGAGAAGATGCCAGGTTAGTGCACAAAATACTACACTGACACCAGGATACATAGGCACATAAATCGCCCCCCCAGGCCCCCCCAGATCACCCCCCAGCCACAGTGTCACCATTTATTTACTGATCACTGCAATCAGTGACATTTGTGACTGTAAAAGTGTCACTAAAGTTAGTTTTAGGTCCAGTGTAGCCCCCTAACCCCCCCTAATAAAGGTTTAACCCCCTGATCGCCCCCCAGATAACCCTTTCACCCCCTATCACCACTGTCGCTAAGCGATCATTTTTCTGATCGCTGTCTTAGCGTCGGTGATGTCGATCGCTGCGTGAAGCATACACCTCCCTTAGTGGTATAGTATCTGAACAGATCAATATCTGATCAGATCTATACTGGCGTCCCCAGCAGTTTAGGGTTCCCAAAAACGCAGTGTTAGCGGGATCAGCCCAGATACCTGCTAGCACCTGCGTTTTGCCCCTCCGTCCAGCCCAGGCCACCCAAGTGCAGTATCGATCACTGTCACTTGCAAAACACAACACACATAACTGCAGTGTTCGCAGAGACAGGCCTGATCCCTGCGACTCCAGTGCTGTAGGAGGTGATTTCACCACCACAGTTAAAAAAAAAGCATATATGCCGAAGCATTGGGGCAGCAGGAGCGGAGGAGCGATTTTGCTTCTAATGCCGCGTACATACGGTCAAAATTCCGACGGAGGCTTGCCCGTGGAAAAGTCTGACCATGTGTACGCGGCATAACTTTTGCGGGAAGATGCCCCCCATGCTTCGGCATATATAAATGGTGCATGTATGCCCATCATTAGAAGTGGGTGGATGAAGGGCGGTATTCTAATGGTGGGCATACCCACCGATCAATCTTTTTTTTTCATTCAGCCAACAGGCTGCATGGAAAAAAAGATTACAATACATGTCAAACAAGGACCAGCAACGTACTGGTATGTTGCTGGACTTTGAATGGTTATACCAGAATGATGCCTGCAGGTTTAGGTATCATCTTGGTATCATTCTTTTCAGCCAGCGGCCGGCTTTTATGTAAAAGCAATCCTAGTGGCTAATTAGCCTCTGGACTGCTTTTACAAGCAGTGGAAGGGAATGTCCCCCCCCCCGGATATAAAAAGCGCCATTGGGAAATTGGGAAAGCATTTTATCACACCGATCTTGGTGTGGTCAGATGCTTTGAGGGCAGAGGAAAGATCTAGGGTCCAATAGACCCCAGTTAAAAAAAAAAAAAAAAAAAAAAAAAAAAGTGTACCTGTCACTACCTATTGCTATCATAGGGGAAATTTACATTCCCTGAGATAACAATAAAAAAAAAATATGGAAGCAACAGTTTAAAATTAAAATAAAAAAGCAAAATTAATAATAATAAAAAAAAAAACACCCCCCTGTCCCGCCCTGCTCTTGCCCAATGGCGAACAAAAGCGTCGGTCTGGCGTCATATGTAAACAGCAATTGCACCATGCATGTGAGGTATCACCGCGAAGGTCAGATCGAGGGCAGTAATTTTAGCAGTAGACCTCCTCTGTAAATCTAACGGCGTAACCTGTAAAGGCTTTTAAAAATGTATGTAGTTTGTCGCCAATGCGCGTTTGTGCGAAATTTTAAAGCATGTCGGGTTTGGTATCTATGTACTCGGCCTAAGATCATCTTTTTCATTTCATCAAACATTTGGGCAATATAGTGTGTTTTAGTGCATTAAAAAAAAGTATTTTTTCCCCAAAAAATGCGTTTGAAAAATCGCTGCGCAAATACTGTGTAGAAAAAAAAAATGCAACACCCACCATTTTAATCTGTAGGGCCTTTGCTTTAAAAATATATATATAATGTTTGGGGGTTCAACATAATTTTCTTGCAAAAAAAAAACATTTTTCATGTAAACAAAAAGTGTCAAAAAGGGCTTTGTCTTCAAGTGGTTAGAAGAGTGGATGTAAGCTTCCTAATGTTGTGTATAAAATGCCAGAACAGTTCAAAACCCAGCCCCCAAATGACCCCATTTTGGAAAGTAGACACCCCAAGCTATATACTGAGGCATGTCGAGTCCATGGAATATTTTATATGTTGACACAAGTTGCGGAAAAAAGACAATTTATTTTTATTTTTATTTTTTTTTGCACAAAGTTGTCACTAAATGATATATTGCTCAAACATGCCATGGGCATATGTGGAATTACACCCCAAAATACATTCTGTTGCTTCTCCTGAGTACAGGGATACCACATGTGTGAGACTTTTTGGGAGCCTAGCCGTGTACGGGACCCCAAAACCAAGCACCACCTTCAGGCTTTCTAAGGGTGTAAATTTTTGATTTCACTTCTCACTGCCTATCACAGTTTCTGAGGCCATGGAATGCCCAGATGGCACAAAACCCCCCCAAATGACCCCATTTTGGAAAGTAGACACCCCAAGCTATTTGCTGAGAGGTATGGTGAGTATTTTGCAGATCTCGCTTTTTGTCACAAAGTTTTGAAAAAAAAAAATATATATATATAATATTTTCTTTCTTCATTTTCAAAAACAAATGAGAGCTGTAAAATACTCACCATGTCTCTCAGCAAATATCTTGGGGTGTCTATAATCCAAAATGGGGTCATTTTGGGGGGTTTTGTACTATTTTGGCATTTTATGGCCTTCGAAACTGTGATAGGTAGTGAGGAGTGAAATCAAAAATTTGCGTCCTTAGAAATCCTGATGGCGGTGCTTGGTTTTCGGGGGCCCGTACGCGGCTAGGCTCCCAAAAAGTCCCACACATGTGGTATCCCCGTACTCAGGAGAAGCAGCAAAATGTATTTTGGGGTGAAATTCCACATATAACCATGGCATGTGTGAGCAATATATCATTTAGTGACAACTTTTTGTAATTTTTTATTTTTTTTTAGTCATTATTCAATCACTTGAGACAAAAAAAAAAATATTCAATGGGCTCAACATGCCTCTCAGCAATTTCCTTGGGGTGTCTACTTTCTAAAATGGGGTCATTTGGGGGGGTTTTGTACTGCCCTGCCATTTTAGCACCTCAAGAAATGAGATAGGCAGTCATAAATTAAAAGCTGTGTAAATTCCAGAAAATGTACCCTAGTTTGTAGATGCTATAACTTTTGCGCAAACCAATAAATATACGCTTATTGACATTTTTTTTTTACTAAAGACATGTGGCTGAATACATTTTGGCCTAAATGTATGACTAAAATTGAGTTTATTCGATTTTTCTTATAACAAAAAGTAGAAAATATCATTTTTTTCAAAATTTTCGGTCTTTTTCCGTTTATATCACAAAAAATAAAAATCGCAGAGGCAATCAAATACCATTAAAAGAAATCTCTATTTGTGGGAAGAAAAGGACGCAAATTTCGTTTGGGTACAACATTGCATGTCCGCACAATATACAGTTAAAGCAGCGCAGTGCAAAATTCTGAAAACAGCTCTGGTCCTTTAGCTACCAAATGGTCCGGGGCTTAAGTGGTTAAATGGACTTTAAATTGACCAAATCATTTACGGGGGGGGGGGGGGGGGGAGTTAAGGTGTATTTTTCAGGGGTTGGACATGGCCCCTTAGTTCCAGTGAAGGGAATTCTTAAGGTGACAGCATGCCATAATATTTTGGACAATTTCATGGGCCCAACTTTGTGGGAACAGTTTGGGAATGACCCCTTCCTGTTCCAACATGACTTCGCACCAGTGGACATAAAGATGTGGATGAGCGAGTTTGGCCTGTACAGTCCTGACCTCAACCCAATAGAACACCTTTGGGATGAATTAGAGCAGAGACTGGAGCCAGGCCTTCTCATCCACATCAGTCCCTGACCTCACAAATGCGCTTCTGGAAGAATGGTCAAACATTCCCATAGACACACTGTGTGGACCACATCAAACATCCAGGTGGACACACGCAGCTTGATTATTCTACCATAGAGGAGTTATTGGCCATTGTGAGCCTTAAGCCCTCTCCTCTTTCCACGATTGGACACCATTATTTTTTAGACAGCGATATCCACTGGTTTGTATCACCACGAGAGTTCCCTGTGTAGACATATGTGCATCGCTTATTTCTACCTCCTCTGGATGCTCTACTCATTAGCAGTACACAATGTTGGATATCTGCTTATAATAGCTACCTTACACTGGCGTGCGCAGCCTATTGCATTAGGGTGTGCACCCCAAAGCTCAAACACACATGTGTGTGTGTGAAATATATATAATAAAACACACACACACACACACACACACACACACACTTATAAATAAATGTGAACAAACATTTTAAAATGTATTAAAACATTTTTTAACACTTAATTTTTATGTTTTATCAATTAATTGTTCACACTAGTGGTTAGGGGCAGTAAAACTCTGCGGTTGAGCCATGCTTTTACCACCCCTCAACTGCTACCACCTTTTTAGCTGTGGAGGCAGCGACTGCGCATGTTCACGTGCCACACCTGCAATTATACCCTGTTGTTTTCAGCAGGTATAGCACCCACTGACCATGACCCATTCAAGTGAAAGGCGTTACTCTGCAAGCAGCCCTCAACCATGTGCAGTGTGGAGTTCAAAGGGTAAAGCAGGTGGTGTGGAGGTGATACAACTCCTCGCTGCTTCTCAAATGCTCTCTGAAGAGTGATCTGTTTGCAGATCGCTCTTCAGAAATCAAAGCATTTGTGAATGAGCCCCTACATATTCTACAGCGCCCCCCTCTCATCTGAGTTCTCCTTTACATCAGAGTCCACAGCATTTAACCTTACACCAGAGTCAATATCTTATATCACAGTTCCGCCCTTAAATTAGGGTTCTCAGAGAGCCCCCCTTACATCAGAGTCCCCAGAGTTCCCCTTCACATTGGGAAATCTGATGTAAACAATGCTGTGGACTGTAGTGTAGAGGGGGACTTCGATATAAGAGGGTCTCTGGTCACCAGAGTCCCCCCTTACATCAGAGTTCCTAGCATCCCCTCTTATATAAGGGTACCCAGAGTCCCCACTTACATCAGCGTCCCCCTTTATGTACACTGTAAGTGGGGACTCTGATGTAAGGGGGGACTCAGGTGATCAAAGACCCCTTACATCTTCCCCATCAATGTACCCCTTTTCTCATCTGCCCCACCACTTTACCTCCCTGCACATCTGTCCACCGCCATATCCCTATGCTCTTCTGTCTCACTACTGAATCACTTTCTCATCTGTCATAACACTGAACTTATCTGCCCCACCAATGTAACCCGCTTTCTCATCTGCCCCACCAATTCACCTCCTTTTACATCTGCCCCACTGCTTTTCTTCCCTAACACTGTACCTCCTGCACATCTGTCTCACCTCTGTACCCCCCCCTGGTCTTCGGCCCCACCTCTGTACTCCCCCGGTCTTCGGCCCCACCTCTGTACCCCCCCCCTGGACTTCAGCCCCACCTCTGTAAAGCATGCTGTGACTTGTAGCCCCATCACAGGCTGTAATGCTCCTGCAGAGCATAGTGGGACTTTTAGTTCCATCATAGGCTACAATGAAAGTGCATAGCATGCTGACACTTGTAGTTCTATCACAGGCTGCAATAGAGGAGCAAGGCATGCTGGGACCTGTAGTTCTATCCCAGGCTGCACTGAAAGTACATCGTTTTAGTTTCCCCCTTCCCAATCCCAGCCACTCTCTCCCCCTCCAAGCATGAAAAATTAGAGTTACGCTTACCGGTAACGTCTTTTCCAGTAGTCTTTCAGGACAGCCACAATGAGAGACCTAGGCTCCTCCCTTTCCACAGGAAACACTGCGCCAGCACATATAAATTCTTACTTCCCCTGCCGGCCTTCAGTTTTTCTGAGATCACCTCCAGACAGCTGGGGAGACACAAGAACACATTAATAGCATACTATTATCTCTATCATGCTGCGTTCCGGTCTTTAGTAAGACCCCCCCCAATTTTTTAGGGTGGGTACTAGGGCTGTCCTGAAAGACTACTGGAAAAGACGTTACCGGTAAGCGTAACTCTAATTTTCCCTATTCGTCTTTCAGGACAGCCACAATGAGAGGATAGACGAGCACTTACCAACTAGGGTGGGACTACAGCTTGCAAAACCTTTCGCCCAAAGGCTTGCTCACCTGCCGACACCAGATCCACTCTGTAATGCTTAACAAAGGTAGCGTAGCTGGACCAAGTTGCTGCCTTGCATATTTGTTCTGGCGTTGCTCCAGCCCTTTCTGCCTGAGAGGCTGCCAGAGATCTGGTGGAGTGTGCCTTTATTCCTGTAGGGACCTCTTTACCCGCTAAGGAATATGCCTGTCCTATGGCTGTTCTGAGCCATCTGGCAATAGTACGTCGAGACGCCTTGTAACCCTTTCTGGTCCCAGAAAATAAATTAAAACAGAGAGTCTGACTTTCTAAAGACTCTTGTCTGTTCAAGATATTGGATGTCAGGAGATGCATCCTGCACTATGTGACATTTCAACTCCCCTTCACCTGAGGGGTTTGGACAAAAAGAAGGCAAGATTACTTCCTGATTCCTGTGGAATTTTGAAGTCACCTTGGGCAAAAATGCCAGATCGGTCTTTAAAACGACCCGATCCGGAAAAATAATACAAAAAGGGGGTCTAATGGATAGAGCTTCTAACTCACTGATCCTCCTAGCAGTGGTCACTGCAATCAAAAATGCTGTTTTTAAAGTTAGATCCCTTAGTAGACACTCCTCTAGGGGTTCAAAGGGAGCGCCCGTAAGGGTCTGCAAAACCAAAGACAGGTCCCAACTGGGAAATGGTAGATTCTGAGCTGGTCTCAGTCTGGATAGGGCTCTGAAAAACCTGACAACCCAGGGATCAGAGGCCAGAGGTTTCTCTAAGTAAGCACTGAGTGCTGAAATCTGACTTTTAAGGGTAGCTATGGAGAGTCCCTTATCTGCCCCACATTGAAGGAATTCTAGGATGGACGTGGAATTATGGACCGAACAGGAACCGTCCACACACCACTTGTTAAAGCAGAGCCAGACTCTTCTATAGATCTGGCGAGTCTCCTTTTTCCTACTATTAAGGAGGGTGGTAACTAGTTTCTCTGAAAAGCCCTTGGCTTTTAACATGCCCTCCTCAGTAGCCAGGCCGCTAGTCTCCATCTGTATACCTGGGGACAAAGGACTGGACCCTGAGAGAGGAGATCCTCTCGAGGTGGAAGGAGGAAGGGAGGTTCTACAGCCAACTGTTTGAGAACTGAGAACCATGCTCTCTTGGGCCAATGTGGTGCCACTAGAATCAGGGAAGTGTTTTCTACCTGAAACTTCCTTAGAACAGCGGGTAACAAAACCGGTGGTGGGAATGCATAACACATTCTGAATTCCCCAACTTTGGGTTAGTGCGTCCACTCCCAACTCTCCTTCTCCCCTGTTTAGAGAGAAGAACCAGGGGGCTTTCGCGTTTCTCTTTGACGCGAAAAGGTCCACCTCTGGTGGCCCCCACCTTCTGGCTAAGAGCAGGAAAACCTCCTGATTGAGGACCCATTCGCTCTCTCTCAGTTGTGTCCGACTGAGGAAGTCTGCTATGACGTTCCTCTCAGGAAGATTGCTGAGTGTGAGAGTGTGTTGATTTCGGCCCAGCCCAGAATGTCTGCTGCTAGGGCCGACAAGACTCCGCTCCTTGTGCCGCCCTGCTTGTTCAAATAGGCTACGGCCGAAGAGTTGTCTGACCTCACCTGAGTGTGGTGACCCCGGAGTTGCTCCTGGAAAAACTTGAGCACTAGACCCACTGCTCTCAGCTCTTTCCAGTTGGACGACCTGATTAGTTCCTCTAACTCCCAGGTGCCCTGTGCTGGAAGGGATCCCAGGTGTGCCCCCCAGCCTTTGCCACTTGCGTCCGTGGTTATCACCCGAGATAAACCACAGACGCCCCTGCGACAGGTTTGAAACCCTCCTCCACCACCAGAGGGATCTCTTTACCTGAGCAGGTACCTGAACCAGGTTGTCTAGAGCTTCTAGACTGTGGTCCCAAATCTTCAAAACGAAGGCTTGTAGTGGGCGAAAGTGCAGTCCTGCCCATTGGACTGCTGGGAGCGTGGATGTCAACAGACCCAATGTCGACAACAGATATCTTATTGTCACTTGGAGGGACGTCACTGCCCTGTCTAACTTCAGGATCTTCTCCATCGGGAGGAATACTCTCAAAAGAGTTGAGTCCAAAGTGTACCCTAGGTACGTTATCCTCTGTGACGGGACTAGGCTGGACTTCTCTAAATTTAGAAGCCAGGTCTCTGGATAGCTGTTCTGGGGATGCTGCGAATAGAAGCAGATCGTCCAGGTAAGCTATGATGGATACTCCCTGAAGTCGCAGAAACGCCAACGGTTCCGCCAGAACCTTGGTGAAAATGCGGGGGGGGGGGGACGAGGATAGCCCGAATGGCAGTGCTTTGAACTGTAGGTGCACTACTGTTCCGTCTAGGTTGACTGCTAGACGTAGAAAACGTTGAGAGTTTTCTGCAATTGGGATGTGCAGGTATGCGTCTGAGATCCAGAGACACCATGAAGCAATCGGTGGGGAGGAGGGCCCTGACAGAAAAAAAACGACTCCATCCGGAATCGTTTGTATACAATTGATCTGTTCAGGGGCTTTAGGTTCAGAATTAGTCTGAACTCTCCGGAAGGTTTCTTTACCACAAAAATGTGAGAATAGAATCCCCTTCCCTCCTCTGCTTCTGGAACTCTGCATACTACGTTCTGACTTTCCAGATTTTCCAGAGCTCCCAACAAGGCTTGGGATTTCTCCCTGCACTTGGGAAGAGAAGTGACAAGGTATCTCTGGGGGGGGGGGGCCTTGCAAACTCTAAATGGTACCCCCTTCTTATAATCCCCAGAATAAATTGGTTGGGGGAAATTGTCTCCCATAGTGGGAGGAAGATCCCCAGTCTTCCTCTGACTAGAGAGTAAGGGGTTTTTCCCGGGCTGTTGAGGAGCGTGAAAAATCGCTCCGCCTCTGCCTTTAGGGGTCCAGGTCTTTGTTTTTCAGGCCTGGGAGCCCCCTTCTGACCCTGCGGACGAAACCCCTTTTTTGAAAATACTGGGGCCTTCCGATTGGGGGGAAAGGACTTATCTGCCGTCCGGTCCAGAACCGAATCGAGACCGGGGCCGAAGAGTAGGTCTCCCATTAGGGGTATCCCACACAGCTTAGCCTTAGAGGCACTGTCGCCTGGCCAAGTCTTCAGCCAGAGGGCTCTTCTGGCAGAGTTGGCCAGGGCTGCCGATCTGGCTGACATGCGGACAGATTCCGCAGAGGCGTCCGCTATATAAGCAACTCCTTGCAGGATAGTCGGAAAGGAAGCTAGAATTGTTTCTTTAGCCGTCCCAGCCTCAATGTGCTCCTGGATTTTAAGGAGCCAATGTTCCAAGTTGCTTGCCACAACTGTAACGGCCATCTCAGGCCTTAAAATTACCCATAGTAGAGTCCCAGGTTCTCTTTAGTAGGGAGTCTATCCTTTTGTCCATGACGTCCGCCAAAGCTCCCATGTCCTCGAACGCTAGGTCCGTGTTCCTAGAGACCTGGGAGAAGGCGGCGTCTAATTTGGTTTTTTTATTCCAAATGGACATTGGGTCATCCGAGAAAGGAAATCTTTTTAGAGATGTAGAAAAGAAGGGCTTCCTCTCGGGGTCCTGCCATTCCCTTTTGACAGTGTCAATCAGTACTTCGTGTACAGGGACGACTTTTTTCTTCTGTTCACCCAGACCCTTATACATTTTATCATGAAGGGTCAAGGGTTTTTTTATCGGTCTGTATACCGAGGGTGGTATAACTTGCTCCCAAGAGGTCATCTACCTCATCCAGGGACAACTTATACCTGGAGGTTTTCCTGGACTCCCCGTCCTGGGCTTCTCCGTCTGAGTCCTCTTGAGACTCAGAGGTGACACTATCTGGATGTGCCTGTTGTACACCAGAAGGGCCTGCAACCTCCTCTGCCCTTGAAGTAGTGGCAGGGTTAGCCGGTACAGGGCCCTGAGCCGGTGGGGGGGGGGGGTTGTATCCTGGGAAGTGGGAACAGAGGGGAGTTGAAATCTTTCAAATAAACTTTTGAAAGATGAAAAGGTGGACGAGAGCTCCTTCACAGAAGCTGCCAGTCCAGACTCCTGCTCTGAATCCCTTTCTTTCCCTTTTTTTTTATTTGTTATTTTATTTGTTATTTAATTTTTTTTGACAAATAAGTACAACCCCCGGAGAGCGCTGAAACTTCTATATGTAAGGCATAAGTGTCTCCCCCCTGACCACCCAGGGGGATTACCCCCCCATGGACAGGAACCATGCATGGAGGGGTATTCCTAGGTAGAGAGGAACGCACCCCAGGGTACTCTTACCTTAGGAAGGCTGGAGGTGGAGTCAGTGTGTGCCGCTTGAGCCTCTGCTTCCGACATACTGACTGCAGGTGGCTGCCTCCATTGAATCCCATGCTGCCTGTGCGCGATTTGGACTCTCTCCAGCTTCTGCCTGGGCCCCTATCAGCGCCGCGACCCGGAACCGGAAGTCGCGGGTTAAAGGGAAAGCATCCGCCCTCCGCCGGAAATGACGTCACCACGTCGTCCGGCCCGCGGGTTCCAAAAATGCGGCATGTATCCATATACACGGAGGGCGGACTGACTCCTTGCTGCGGCCCTGTGGATGCGATAGGGTCCCCCTCAGCCTTCAGCCGCACTCAACCAGGCTGGGGTGGCTCACGGAAGGTGGGTGACTAACCCACAATAAAACCCTGGAAGCCCCTGCTTCCTTTCAGGTAAGAAATGCCTCAGTCCCCTGACTGATTTAGTCTGGCTCCTTGCACAGTGTCTCCCCTCCGGAGGAAACAGTAACAACTGAAGGCCGGCAGGGGAAGTAAGAATTTATATGTGCTGGCGCAGTGTTTGCTGTGGAAAGGGAGGAGCCTAGGTCTCTCATTGTGGCTGTCCTGAAAGACGAATAGGGAAAAGTTTCTACAGACCTGAAGTCAGCCCGTGTTCCTCCTCCTCTTGTGTGTATACAGAGCTGAATGAGAAGGAGGAGGGGGAGGAGACAGCTTTTTTCTGATGTGTGTGTGAGATGGGCTGCAGGATGGGGTACATACACCTGAAGCATGTGAAGTGATGAAGACGGGCCAATGGCAAGGCGCGGTGGGCGGGCCCCTTTGGTAGCCTCGGTGTTGGGCTTGGAAGAAGTTAGAAGAGCAGTAGAACACTGCCAATTTGCCCTCCCCCCTCCTCGACTCTCGCCAACATCTTGGTATGCCCCTGCTGGGAGCGGTCTCGGCGGTGTACACAGGGCAGTGATGGGCTGCGAGAGCCCCCGCGGTGGCAGGACATGTTCCTGTGATTAAAACAATGTTAAAACCGGCTTGCTCCTGTGAGTGCAAGCCACTGGCCGCAGTGTAAGCAGGTGGCGGTGTGATATTCAGCTGCCAGGGAGCCGGAACTATAGAGGTAGCATCGGAAAATGCGGCTGCCTGTCAGCTTACTCCGTGGACAGTGGCTTGCACACACAGGATTTACATAGACAAATGAAACAGTCCCATTCAAAGCACTGACATTGTCACAAAGCAGAGATGCCAAAATAGAGATCCCGCACATACTGCCAGAAAATAAGCCCTGGGGTGTGCCAGATGTGCCTGAGCATTAGGGTGTGCCCAGGCACAACCCGTGCGCACACCTATGCTACCTGATTTTATATGCTGGACTAATTGGTCCTGATGCCCATTTACAATCCTCTGGCAATTTGCTAAGATACTCTGCTCTCTATATTTATATGCTCCTGAAGACGTGCATTTCTACGCGTAGAGCGAATTCTTGTACGGCCTCATACTCTGACCTACTCCACACAAATATTTCCTTTGGATGCTGCTACCGGTTATCTTTATCATTTGCACCAATTGGGCTCACAATTTGGAGGTGTTACGAGTCTATGGGGTCATTTAACATTATAATGTGTTTTATATGTGTTTGTATGCAATGATTTTAATGTTATTCAATTTAAAATTGTAATCAATTTTATATGGTCTACTCATGTGCCTATAAAGTCCACCTTTCTAGCTCCAATTTCCTTCTTATAAATTGACAGTATAGACCATAATGAGGTACCTGTGGCTAGCTCGTCAGTGGGTGCTGAGAGGCGGTTCATGCACTCGTGAGTTCAGTGGCGTGATGAGGCCGGTGTGGAACTCTGACGTAAATCCATGTACCAAGAAAGCGGTCAGTGAGGGAGTCGGCTATGAGATGAAGAAAGGTAAAACCCCAGCCACCGGACCTACACTTGGCCAAGTGTTGTGCTGCTTGAGGTAGCACATAACTTTAGGATGCACTCTGTGGCCCGTGACGCAAAGATGAAGCAGCCGGCATTGGCTAAAGTTGCAAGTTCCCGTAGTTTAAATTGAGTTGCACATAGTCTAAGATTGAGAGTATGTACGAATGGATGGACTGAGTAACGACTGCTGGCTTGTGACAGGTGCATCCCGATGAAGACCGGGCGGCGGAAGCTGTGTGAGACTAAATTTAAATTGGGCAGTAGAAAGAGTACAGAAAACAAAAACTCCTGCGCACAAGTGGAATACCAGACAGTCCGTAAGTGGAATAATAAAAATCACTTGGCCTTGCTGCCTTCACGGATAGGGGTATCCTAGCGGTAAATGACAAAGAGAAAAAAGAAAGGCGCACCAGCCTCATGCACTATCCTTAGGTGGATTTATTAAAAAAAATTATAAAAGAAACTATAAAAACAAACATACGTGAATGACACACGTTAAAAGAGTCCACAAAATCGCAGCAATGCGTCCGAACCGAACCCACTCCAATAAGTCAGAGTGATTGACAGGGGTCACTGACGGATTACGCATTTCGAAGACAAGTCTTCTTCCTCAGAGCTCAGCAGTGTTTTCTCTCTCAGCTCACCCAATATATGAAGAGTAAATCAGGTGACAGAGAACATGAAGCAGAGTATTGGCTGAGTTATGAGAACGTATGAGCGTACAAGTGGACTAGTCTGAGTAATGATTAATCACTTATAACAGGTGTCTCACGATAGAAACCAAACTATAGTAAGCTGCGTGATAGAACCGGGACGTGGTGCCAAGGAAACAAACCGTTGTGCCATCGATGCGGCTGGATTTTACTAGAGGGATGCCTTCTGGGTTGCGGGCTCAGCTGCCACTCGCGGTGGGAAAAGCATCCTGAAGAGCTTGGCTTTCCTGGCTGTGGCGGGGTAGGGAACGCCCCTACACCACGGCTCTGCTGTGAGCTTGGGGATGCCCCCCCCCCCCAGGAGGGACTGCACGCTGCCGCGCTCTGAACCTGCAAAGGCTGACAGAGGGGGTGGAGGTGCGGTCTTCGCTATCAGCCTGTGACATGGGTCCAGCTATGAGACAAGGGGAAGGAGTTGATGAACCACTATAGAACCCCAAGATCCCTGCTCTCATTCCAAATGCAACTAGAAGGAAACTGCCAATTGAAATCTCCCTCTAGCGGGCATGAGGCAAGGAGAGGGGGGTGCATGTGTAAGAGGAGTCGTAAAAGGTAGGATAGTGAGCGGGGTTGTAAACCGAAAATTAGATAAGAATGAAAAGGAGAAGGACAGAAAAGGGAACGTCAGGCTTAGTGAAAAAGCCTGTTTGCGTTCGAACGCTGTTGAGTGGAAGTTTAGAAAACTCAAAAGTGCATGGCAACTGAGATGGGCCAGGAGGTGACTGGCCAGATCACCGATAGCTCGGGTGCCCATCTGTGCTTGGCACAAACCTGTGAACCAGAGCCCCAGGGCGTACTGGGGCGTGAAGCTGAAGTCTGGTATGGCCCAAGTAGGAATGTTGCATTCTGTAGTTTGTGACGTATGCTTGGCGTGCCAATGTTTGCACTGTCAGCAAATTTGACGTTTGGCGGCCTTTTCTGCGTAGGTGAAGGATCGCCTTCGAAAACAGTGTAATGCAAAGAAACATATGTCAGTAACTAACGCCCAATGGGTCGCCCGAATCATGTATGGGAAGTGAACGTTTAGTGACAGAGTGCTGCAAGGTTATGTGAGGTCGAGCCCGTGTACTATACACCTGACTGATGCCCTAGATGTGAAGCCCTGGTTAAGGTTGAAAACTCAGTCGACCGGGAACCTAGAGTAAGGGCCCTTTCACACGGGCGGATACCGTGATGACCCGTTCCTTAAATATCCGCTTGCTCAGCGGGGATCGCTCCGTTGATCCCTGCTGAGCCGACGGATGACAGGGCGGTCCCTGCACACTGTGCAGGGACCGCCCTGTCAGATCTCTGCTCTCCTCTATGGGGGATTGGATGAAC
Source organism: Rana muscosa (assembly GCA_029206835.1). Lineage (NCBI taxonomy): Eukaryota > Metazoa > Chordata > Amphibia > Anura > Ranidae > Rana > Rana muscosa. The sequence continues at coordinate 24,154,527 of CM055119.1, forward strand.
ACGGAGCGTCTGTTCGTGTTCATCCGATCCACTCTGCAGACGGATGGAAAAATAGGATTTCCCGCGTCTGCCGAAACGGAGCATAGTGGCGACCGATGAGATCGGGTGTCAGCAGATGTTCATCCAATGACACACGCTATCCCATAGGGATACATGTATGTCCCTTTTTCATCCGTAAACGAATGGATGAAAAAAACGGACATACGGTCCGCTGGTGTGAAAGGGTCCTAAGGGTGTATGTATGTATGTATGTATGTATGTATGTATGTATGTCTTACATTTTTCCTTTAACCACTTCCCGCCCGGTCAATAGGGAATTGACGTCTGGGAAGTGGTTCTGTTATCCTGACTAGTAAAGGAGTACACTCGAAAGGAGTGAGGTTTACCTCAAGTGGGACTTTTATTTTGGGTGACTTGTTAAACCTAGTGAGAGAATATGAAGACCAAAAGGTTCTTTCTAAAAAATAATTTTTATTGAAAATATATATATATATATATATATATATATATATATATATATAAAAATCTCTAAATATAAGAGACTGTTGTTTCCAAAAAAGAAATTGGCCACATCGAGAATAATCAAACACGAAGCAATGGTGAAAAAGCGCAAATACAGTACATTACATGAAAATAATACACAAATTGCAAAAAACAGGACCCCGGTCTGTCTCAAGGAGAGACACGGACCCGACGTTTCGAGGCCAATGGTTGGGGTAGAACCTCTTCTTCAGGGGTAGGGTGCTGTATTCCGTGCAGAATCGTTACTAGTGGGGTGTGGGCCCTTCCTCCTTATTGCGCCCTTTGTGAACCAGCATTGATTGGATTTTCCACCCCGGTGGCCGGGTGTTGGTTGCCGTCCCCCTCCCCTTCTTTCGTGGAGGTGTCCACAAGGCGAAGATACAGCCCTGCATGTCTTCTTTGTGAGCCGGGTGGACACTTTGTTTTTAAAGAGTTTTCTGTTGTTCCAATTGCTACAATCCGTGCATGCACATGCATTCGTGATACCAGTATATGTTTGCAATACAGCACCCTACCCCTGAAGAAGAGGTTCTACCCCAACCATTAGCCTCGAAACGTCGGGTCCGTGTCTCTCCTTGAGACAGACCGGGGTCCTGTTTTTTGCAATTTGTGTATTATTTTCATGTAATGTACTGTATTTGCGCTTTTTCACCATTGCTTCGTGTTTGATTATTCTCGATGTGGCCAATTTCTTTTTTGGAAACAACAGTCTCTTATATTTAGAGATTTATATATATATATATTTTTTCAATAAAAATTATTTTTTAGAAAGAACCTTTTGGTCTTCATACTCTCTCACTAGGTTTAACAAGTCACCCAAAATAAAAGTCCCACTTGAGGTAAACCACACTCCTTTCGAGTGTACTCCTTTACTAGCTATATCAGGGATGTGGGTGTACTGACCTTTATCCATACACTAGGACACCAATCCTCCTTTTTTCCTGTTATCCTGACTGGACGTCTATTGACTAGGGTGCCCACGTGTCACGGATTGCCCGGGATTATCCCGTAATTGACATCTTTGTCCCTGGTCCCGGGCACAATAAAGTGTCCCTGAATTGCCCCCTTGGCCAATCTGATGCCCCCTAAAAATTGCCACTGCTTTGCCACTGTCCCTCACTGCCCGCTGTGCTAGTACTGTCCGAGACCGCTTCATTTCACTCACTGCCAAAACAACTGGTTGCTAGGCATGGCCCGACTAGCGTCTAACAACCAGTGACGTCATGACAAGGAGGAGAGTGGAGCCCCAGGATTCCGAGCGAGCCGGAGGAGGATTCCTCCTCGGCGTCCTCGCGCCTAAGCTCCACCCCCGACTCCGCCCCGACGGCTGTTCCTGCACTGGAAGAAAGGTAGGCGAAATGCTCCCTGCACTGCCGTAACTCTGAGTAGCTCATGGTAACTCTGCTCCCTCCCATACACTGCCCCCCTCCAGACTCCAGTCATGCTGTACATTATACTGCTCTCCACTACCACTACCACCCCCTCCCAACATACTGCTCTCCACTGCCACCCCTCCTATTATACTGCCCACCAATAACTCCCCCCATTATACTGCCTTCCACTACCACCCCCTCCCATCATACTGCCCCCCTGCCATTATACCGCCCTCTACTGCCACCCCGCCTCCCATCATACTGCCCTCCACTACCACCCCTTACATCATACTGCCCTCCACTAACCCCCCCCCCCCATTATACTGCCCTCCACTACCACCCCTCCCATCATACTGCCCTCCACTACCCCCCTCCCATTATACTTTTTTCACTACCACCCCTCCCATCATACTGCCCTCCACTAACCCCCCTCCCATCATACTGCCCTCCGCTACCACCCCCTCCCATAATACTGCCCCCCTACCATTATACTGCCCTCCACTGCCACCCCTCCCATTTTACATTATACTGCCCTTCACTGCCACCCCTCCCATTTACATTATACTGCCCTCCACTACCCCCCTCCCATTATACTGCTCTCCACTGCCACCCATCCCATTTACATTATACTGCCCCCCCCCATTATACTGCCCTCCACTACCACCCCCTCCCATCATACTGCCCCCCTCCCATCATACTGCCCTCCACTACCACCCCTCCCATCATACTGCCCTCCACTACCACCCCTGCTATCATACTGCCCTCCACTACCACCCCTTACATCATACTGCCCTCCACTAACCCCCCTCCCATTATACTGTCCTCCACTACCACCCCTCCCATCATACTGCCCTCCACTACTACCCCCTCCCATAATACTTCCCCCCTACCATTATACTGCCCTCCACTGCCATCCCTCCCATTTTACATTATACTGCCCCCCTCCCATTATACTGCCCTCCACTGCCACCCCTCCCATTATACTGCCCTCCACCCCATTTACATTATACTGCCCTCCACTACCCCCCTCCCATTATACTGCTCTCCACTGCCACCCATCCCATTTACATTATACTGTTCCCCCATTATACTGCCCTCCACTACCACCCCCTCCCATCATACTGCCCTCCACTGCCACCCCTCCTATTATACTGCCCTCCACTGCCACCCCTCCCCATTATACTGGCCTCCACTACCACCCCCTCCCATCATACTGCCCCCTCCCATTATACTGCTCTCCACTGCCACCCCTCCCATTTACATTATACTGCCCTCCACTACCCCCCCCCCCTCATTATATTCTGCTACTGTACCTCCCATACACTGCCCCCCTCCAATCATGCTGTACAGTCCCCTATTATACTGCCCTCCACCCCATTATACTGGCCTCCACTACCAAGCCCTCCCATCATACTGCCCCCTCCCATTTACATTATACTGCCCTCCACTACCCCCCCCCCCATTATATTCTGCTACCTCCCATACACTGGCCCCCTCCAATCATGCTGTACAGTCCCCCCATACTGCCCTCCACTACCCCAGCTCCTCCCATTATACTGCCCTCCACTACCCCCCTCCCATTATACTGCCCTCCACTGCCACCCCTCCCATTTACATTATACTGCCCTCCACTAGACCCCCTCCCATCATACTTCCCTCCACTAACCCCCCTCCCACATGCTCTCCACTGCCCCCTCCCATTATACTGCCATCCACTGCCCCTCCTCCCATCATACTGCCCTCCGCTACCACTCCCTCCCATAATACTGCCCCCCTTCCATTATACTGCCCTCCACTGCCACCCCTCCCATTTTACATTATACTGCCCCCCTCTGGGCTCGGAGGGAATGGCCCAGGCCGGAGGTCGGGGGCCCTTCATGGTTTCTTACACCAGGGCCCTGAAGGTTCTAATTACGCCTCTGCTGAATCCTGTATATAGCTCATCCCAGTACCCTGCGCCCTTTAATAAAGCTCACCTCAGAACCCTGCACCCTGTATATAGCTCACCTCAGAACCCTGCACCCTGTATATAGCTCACCCCAGAACCCTGCACCCTGTATATAGCTCACCCCAGAACCCTGCACCCTGTATATAGCTCACCCCAGAACCCTGTATATAGCTCATCCCAGAACCCTGCACCCTGTATATAGCTCATCCCAGAACCCTGCACCCTGTACCCTGTATATAGCTCATCCCAGAACCCTGTATATAGCTCATCCCAGAAACCCTGCACTCTGTACACAGCTCATCCCAGAAACCCTGCACTCTGTACACAGCTCATCCCAGAAACCCTGCACTCTGTACACAGCTCATCCCAGAAACCCTGCACTCTGTACACAGCTCATCCCAGAAACCCTGCACTCTGTACACAGCTCATCCCAGAAACCCTGCACTCTGTACACAGCTCATCCCAGAAACCCTGCACTCTGTACACAGCTCATCCCAGAAACCCTGCACTCTGTACACAGCTCATCCCAGAAACCCTGCACTCTGCACACAGCTCATCCCAGAAACCCTGCACTCTGCACATAGCTCATCGCAGCCCAGGAGGGAGTAGGATAAGACCTCACGCCCTGACCTGAGCAGCAGTGGGTGCAGCATCCCCCGGAGGTACTGCAGTAATTCAGGTACAGATAACATGGGGACATACACCACAGGCTGGACCGGGCTTATGTCAGGGCGAGAGCAAGCAGTAGTGGAATAGGGCAGCCATGAGGTGGGTGGTGTGCTCTGCTTTTCCTAACATTCACCTGGCATGGATTAATGGCCATCACTCCTCAGAACTCTCTGCAGGGGGCACTCTGGGGGTACTATCTGTGTGCCTCCAGAGTGCCCCTTACTTCCTCCAGAGTGCTCCCTTACTCCCTCCCCTTACTTTCTCCAGAGTGCCCCTAAGTACAGTAGTACTAAGGGGGCACTCTGGAAGAGGATGTAAGGGGGCACTCTGGAAGAGGATGTAAGGGGGCACTACAGAGGATGTAAGGGGGCACTAAGGGGGCACCCCGGAGGATGTAGGGGGGCTCTGACTAAGTTAGTCCCGCCAGAGTGCCCCCTTTTATCCTCCCTTACAACCTCCAGGGTGCCCCCTTACTGCCTCCAGAGTGCCCCCTTACATCCTTCGGAGTGCCCCACCACCAAGGTGGTATAGTAGTGTCTGACAGACTATCAGGAGGTGGTATTGCACTCCTCTTCCTCCTCTCTCCACTAACTACCCCCGCCATACACTCCACACTCCTCTCCTGTACATATTACCCACCTCCATACACGCCGCACTCCTCTCCTGTACATATTACCCACCTCCATACACTCCGCACTCCTCTCCTGTACATATTACCCACCTCCATACACTCCGCACTCCTCTCCTGTACATATTACCCACCTCCATACACTCCGCACTCCTCTCCCGTACATATTACCCACCTCCATACACTCCGCACTCCTCTCCCGTACACATTACCCACCTCCATACACTCCGCACTCCCTATTTAACATTACCACATTCTGCACTATATAAGTCATCTCAGACTCTCTTTAACAACACCCCCTTTAAGCCAATATTTAGCGCAATTTAAGACATGTCCACTGTTCACCACAACGCGCTTTGCGCACCATATGGTTGTTCTTCTTGATGCCTAGGACCCACTTTTGATCTTGCACACGGGCCCGCTGATTTCATGATACGCCCCTGCCCCAAAAATCGTCAATAAAAGATGTAAAAAAAAATCATCTTTTCGGGGGGGGGGGGGGGGGGGTGTCCCTGAATGGCAGTTTGGAAATGTGGTCACCCTACTATTGACGTCCAGCAGGATAACATGCCGGCGCACACCCGTGGGGGCGCACATTGCGGCGATCGCGAGTGCGGCGTGTCAGTCTTACACCCTGCATCTCTGATCGTGATAAGAAGCCTCTGTCAGAGGCTTCTTACCACATGATCAGCTGTGACCAATCACAGCTAAGCATCGCATGAACCAGGAAGTGCCGGTAAACGGCATTTCTCAGTTCACGCTGACAGGGAGCACTGATCAGCGGCTCTCCCTGTCAGAAGGGGGGGGGAAGGGTCTATGCTGATAATCAGCACATTTACATTTGAGGGGGCTGTGCTGATAATCAAAGATCACCTGCCAACCAGTTCCCCCATAATAAAGGATGCCAGTGCCCACAGTGCCAATCCCTGCCCACCACAGTGCAAATCACTGCCCACCAGTGCCAATCACTGCCCAGCAGTAACACCTGCCAGTACCTCATCATCAGTGCTGCCCATCAGTGCCACCTGTCAGTGCCAATCAGTGCCGCCTGTCAGTGCCCAACACAGCCACCTGTCAGTGCCACCTATCGTGCCAATTAGTGGCACCTATCAGTGCCCATCAATGGCGCCCATCAGTGCTGCATATCAGTGCCCATCAATTCTACATATCAGTTCCTCCTCATCAGTGCCAACTCATCAGTGAAGGGGAAAACAAAATTTTATGACCGAATTTTTTTTTTCAAAAAATGTTGGTCTTTAGTTTGTTTAGCAAAAAATAAAAACCGCAGGTGATCAAATACCACCAAAAGAAAGCTCTATTTGTGGGAAGAAAATGATAAAAAAAAAAAAAAAAAAAAATGTAGTTTGGGTACAGCGTTGTATGACTGCACAATTGTCATTCAAAGTGTGACAGCGCTGAAAGCTGAAAATTGTCCTGGGCAGGAAGAGGTGCATGGTATTGAAGTGGTTAAAAAAAAAAAAAAAAAAGTCATCCAACCTGGTGCAGGATGGAACAACCTGAAGTCAACTGACCTAAATGGGAAATAACAGGCAGAAAACGGTGAGTGGCCGATGTGCCACTGGAGACGATGAGTGGCCGATGTGCCACTGGAGACGATGAGTGGCCGGATTGCGCACCACTGGAGACGTGCTTGCAACGATTGCAAGAAAGTAGCCTTATCAGAAAGGCGAAAATAAGGTTAGCAGAGAATTGAGTATGTAGGAATGACCGACCGCATTTGATGGACAATGAAGTGAGATGGGTGCTGTGTGCATGAATTGTGTAATGTAGAGCCGAGGATTTGAATTGTTGTGCCGCAGATGCGATTGGATTTGAATCGGACTGTAGAGTGTATGAGATGAAACCGATACGAATCGCTGTTCAGCAGATGCGACTGGACTCGAATCGGACTGTAGAGTGTACGATATGCAATTTAAATGAATGTATACTATAAACCGATAAGCAAAGTTGTGCCGCCGACGCGACTGGACTCGAAACGGGCTGTGGTGGAGTGAAAGCTGGATACACACTATATAATCTTCTGCCGATCCCCTCCCCCAGATTCACAAAACCATACCACACAAGGCCAACCCCAAGGGCTTAAATTTGTATGCAATCGGGCAGGCACCTGCACTACATGGCTCCGGTAAACCCGAAGGAAATCAGACAACAAAGTCGCACAGTGTGTATGGGTCTTAGGTTGCTCCACCCCTCCAAACCGAACACATACCAACCACCCAGCCCCCGAGGCTAATCAGTTGCAGACAAGGCACCAGGTGGGCCAATTACCACCTCAATGAGCCCCAGAACCTGTGCAATCAATACCTGCTGGCTCCAACCCCATAGACTGGGAAACCTGCAATCAGCGACGCCTATGCCGAGTAATGTTGGGCAACGACCGACAGTGACTCGGGTCTACGAATAAATTGTATGTTCGTAGATGGGGTGACAAACAAAGCAGAGGGAACCTACGAATGCACTGGCCTGTGCCGAATGATGTCGGGACACGATCGACAGCGACTCTGCGGCTTGGATCTAGCAGCGTATTGTATGTTCGTAGATGGGTGACGTTAAGGCAAAGGCAACCTACGAATGTACTGGCCGACAGCTAACAACGAAAGGCATGCGGGATAGGGAACGGAAAGAATCGCAACTTACGTATGATGTGAAAAAAGGTTTGAATCCTACCTGCAACAGCGAGTAAGAACTGCTGACGAAGACTACGAACGGAGACGCCGCAACACACTGGACTCGAACGCACAGACTTGTAAGCATGAGGTGAGCAGAGCCAAGCCAGCCTAGAGACATGAGGTATCACAAACCAGAACCCATAAGGACCACAGGTGAGTGGTGTGCTTTAAATACCCCCCGGGCTCCTCCCAAAAATTCAGGCCACCATACTGGCCTTCTTATATACCACTATAAAAATACGTTTCTACTTCAGAGCAGCCTTCTTGTTACACCAGTGTGTAAAGCCCTGTACACACGATCGGTTTTACCGATGAAAACAGTCCGATGGACTTTTTTCATCGGACAAACCGATCGTGTATGGGCCCCATCGGTCTTTTTTCCATCGGTGTTAAAAAATAGAACATGTTTTAAATTTATCCGATGGAAAAAAAAAACGATAGCAAAATTACTATCGTCTGTGGGGAACTCCATCGGATAAAAACCCATGTATGCTCAGAATCAAGTCGACGCATGCTCAGAAGCATACAACTTAATTTTTCTTGGCTCGTCTGAAAAAATCATAGGAAATCCGATCGTGTGTACAGGGCTTAAGAGTTTAAAGTGACCCTTTACTGAATGGCCAGACCATTCATTTCAACAGCAGTCTTTCCATAAGATTATTTGAGCATTTAACTACTTCAATACAGGGCACTTTTACCCCCTTCCTGCCAAGGCCATTTTTCAGCTTTTATCGAATGACAATTGCGCGGTCATGCAACACTGTAACCAAATTAAATTTTAATCATTTTATTCACACAAATAGAGCTTTCTTTTGGTTGTATTTATCCACTTACGGACCACCCGCCGTCGTTATACGTCGCTACTTTGAAGAGGAATGCTGTTGTTATAGTAGCAGTTAGCTACCATAACCCCGGTATCCTCTTCAAGAGCGGGCGGTCCGCTTCAAGATAAAAGTGGTCTCTTTGGCGGATTCGCCACAAGATTACTTTTAGCGGTGGCGGGAGAGGGGCCTCCCGCCGCTCTCCGGTGCCGTTGGCAGCGGCGGAGGCAATTGGGTCTGTTCCCTGGGCTGACATGGAGATGAGTGAGGGGAAGATGGCCCCCACCCATCTCCATATCATTGCAGGGGGGAAGCGATGTCAAAACGTCACTTCCGCCCAATGCTCTTAAAGGGACATTTTTTATTTATTTTTAAATGACATAAATTTATTTTATTTTTATTGCATGTTAGTGTAAATATGAGATCTAAGGTCTTTTTGACCCCAGATCTCATATTTAAGAGGTCCTGTCATGCTTTTTTCTATTACAAGGGATGTTTACATTCCTTGTAATAGGAATAAAAGCGACCCAAATATTTTTTTTTTTCTTTCAAAATATTTTATTTTTCAATAATCATAAAATAAATCATAAAATAAAACAAATAATATACAGTATATATATATATATATATATATATATTTTAAAACCGTATCAAAATAAAAAATGAAAAGTAAAATAAATAACAACATTTTTTTTTTTTAAAGTGCCCCATCCCGACGAGTTTGTGCGCAGAAGCGAATGCATACGTGAGCAGCGCTCGAATATGAAAACGGTGTTCAAACCACGCATGTGAGGTATCGCCGCGATCGTTGGAGCGAGAGCAATATATCTCATGCTAGACCTCCCCTGTAACTCAAAACATGCAACCTGTAGAATTTTTTAAACGTTGCCTATGGAGATTTTTAAGGGTAAAAGTTTGTCACCATTCCACGAGCGGACGCAACTTTGAAGCGTGACATGTTGGATATCAATTTACTCTGCGTAACATTATCTTTCACAATATAAATAAAAATCGGGCTATCTTTACTGTTGTCTTATTTTTTTATTAAAAAAAGTTTTTTTTTTTTTTTTTTAAAGTGAGCTTGTAAGACGCTGTGCAAATACGGTGTGCCAAAAAGTATTGCAACAACCACCATTTTATTCATTAGGGTGTTATATAATGTTTGGGGGTTTTAAGTAATTTTCTAGCAAAAACATTTTTTTAACTTGTAGACACCAAATCTCAGAAATAGGCTTGGTCCTTAAGTGGTTAATCACCACTGTTGTTTTTTATTTTTGGTTAAAAATGAAAAAAAAAAAAAAAGTTTTCTTAGTTTCTCTTTAGTATTTAGTACTTTTCTCTTTCACTGATGAGGCTGCATTGCTGGGCACTGATAGGCTGCACTGATAAGGCGGCACTGAAGGACATTGATGGGGTGGCACCGATGAGGAGGCACTAATATGCAGCACTGATAGGTGGCACCGATATGCCATTAGCCTTTTTTTAATACCACTCCCACCAATACCATTACAGCTCTAATCATTAATTAGAGTCTTTTAAAGCATTGTTTCATTTTACAGGAATTATAATTCATATTATTAAAAAAAAAAAAAAATGTGTCTGGTAATGGCGACTGGAGAGATAATAAATCACGTAGCTACCCCTTTAAAAATGTATAAGCTTGATTAGTGAATAAACAAAAGGTGTATTGGCGCTACAAAACATCATACATAAAATATTTCAACATCAATAATGGTGCGAATGAATCATGTGAAAGTAGCAAAATGATGAAGTCCAAAGTGACCATCCCAACACCATACAACATATATAATCTACTGGTTTGTTGTGTCTTCGAGTATATGCTTCACCACGAGTGCTCATGAGGTAGATGGCAAGGCAACTCGCCAAAGGTGTTTGACCACTTTTTACGGTAGGTCAAAATGCGCATTAATTAAATGAGCTCTTATGGTGTAGTACGTTTTATTAAAAAGGTTAACATTTATATAAAAAGTTGCACTCACACGTTACTGTGCCAGTCCCGGCACTAGGTGTCTACAGCATGTGCGGATGAGTATATCAGGCTTGCGGCGGCGTGCGATGCATGCTTTGTTCTGAATATACTGGTTAGTTGGATGTCACATGTAGAACCCGGAAATTATGAATACCAGGAGCGTACTACACCATAAGAGCCCTCGTTGTGAATGAGTATACTTGAAGACACATCAAACCAGAAGATTATACATGTTTTATGGTGTTGGGATTGTCACTTTGGACTTTATCATTTTGCTATTTTCACATGGTTCATTTGCACCATTTTTTATGTCGAAATATTTTATAATTGATATTACCGTTAGGGTTGAGCGAACCCGAACTGTAAAGTTCGGGTCCGTACCGAACTTTAGCTTTTTCCCGAACCCGAACCCGAACCCGGACTTTGCACGAAAGTTCGGGTTCGGGTTCGGCAATCTAATGGCGCAGTTAGAAATGCTTCAGGGGCCAGCCAATCACCTTTTGATTAGCTGGTGTGCCCTTAGAAGCCATCATAGCCATGCCTACTAATGACATGGCTGTGATTGGTCAGTGCAACATGTGACCCAGCTTCTATATAAGCTAGAGGCACACAGCACATACGTCACTCTGCTTCAGAATAGATAGGGAGAGGATCTTGTCTGCTGCTGCTGTTTTTAGTGAGAGATTGAAAAATACATGAGTTAGTCCTGATTCTGGAATCTGAGGGAAAAGATAGAGAGACAGTGTAGTGTAGGGCCAGGTTCCTGTTGGTGCTTTCAGGGAGAGAGATATATTATATAGCAGGGATAAGCAATTAGCGGACCTCCAGCTGTTGCAAAACTACAAGTCCCATCATGCCTCTGCCTCTTGGTGTCATGCTCGTGGCTGCCAGAGTCTTGCTATGCCTCATGGGATTTGTAGTTCTGCAACAGCTGGAGGTCCACTAATTGCATATCCCTGTTATATAGGAATAGGAGTCCAGATTCAGAGATATAACTCAGCGATCTGCATAGGTTTACCTGTTTGTGTTGCAGTGCAGTCTTTTTACACTGCCATGAGCCCAGTGTCAGAGAAAATCTACCTTTTATCTGCAAGCTCAGTGCACCAGCACTGCATATATTACGTTGAGAGATACACCGTTTCCATACTGTGGGTGTATTCTGCTCTTGGAAAAAGATCCATTTAGGGCAAAAAAAAAAAAGGCACTTTATTGTGCTCTTTTCCAAAAGACCCATTAAGGGTAAAAAAAATAAAAAATTTGCATTTTATTTTGCTCGTGCAAAAAAAGACCCGTTTAGGGCAAAAAAAAAAAATTGCACTTTAATGTACGCTTGCAAAAAGACCCATTTAGGGCCACAATTTTTTTTTTTTGAATAGCATTTTCTGCAGTTCTGTAGCTGTGCGATTCAGCGGTTACGTACTGTGGGTGTGTTGTGGTCTTCCAAAAAACGCCATTTAGGGCCACAAAAAATATTTTGCAGTGTGTTATACATATGTGGAGGTGTGTGAAATAAACAATTTCTATATAGTTTTCTTCTACTGTGCTATACTAAAAAAACAAATTTTTTTTTGAATAGCATTTTCTGCAGTTCTGTAGCTGTGCGATTCAGCGGTTACGTACTGTGGGTGTGTTGTGGTCTTCCAAAAAACGCCATTTAGGGCCACAAAAAATATTTTGCAGTGTGTTATACATATGTGGAGGTGTGTGAAATAAACAATTTCTATATCGTTTTCTTCTACTTTGCTATACTAAAAAAACAACATGGTTGAGCAGTATGTGTCCACAGGCCTACACGTCCAGATTCAGAGATATAACTCAGCGATCTGCATAGGTTTACCTGTTTGTGTTGCAGTGCAGTCTTTTTACACTGCCATGAGCCCAGTGTCAGAGAAAATCTACCTTTTATCTGCAAGCTCAGTGCACCAGCACTGCATTTATTACGTTGAGAGATACACCGTTTCCATACTGTGGGTGTATTCTGCTCTTGGAAAAAGATCCATTTAGGGCAACAAAAAAAAAAGGCACTTTATTGTGCTCTTTTCCAAAAGACCCATTAAGGGCAAAAAAAAAAAAATTGCATTTTATTTTGCTCGTGCAAAAAAAAGACCCGTTTAGTGCAAAAAAAAAATAAAAATGTGCACTTTAATGTACGCTTGCAAAAAGACCCATTTAGGGCCACAAAAAATATTTTGCAGTGTTATACATATGTGGAGGCGTGTGAAGTAAACCATTTCTATATATTTGTCTTCTACTGTGCTATACTAAAAAAACATTTTTTTTGAATAGCATTTTCTGCAGTTCTTTAGCTGTGCGATTCAGCGGTTACGTACTGTGGGTGTGTTGTGGTCTTCCAAAAAACGCCATTTAGGGCCACAAAAAATATTTTGCAGTGTGTTATACATATGTGGAGGTGTGTGAAATAAACAATTTCTATATAGTTTTCTTCTACCTATGGCCAGGTGACAGATGCACACCGTAGGGGGACAGGAGTGCACCGCAAGGTAGTGAACCCTATGGCTGACTGCTGCGGATAGGAAACTGGGTGGTTGTGGAAAGCGGGACCAGAGGAGCACAACCGGGATCCTATAGGAAGCTAGAGCCAAGATTCCCCAGGGCGCGGAGTCTAAGACCCAGCAGGTCTTCTCCAGAGCCTCTAGTGGTGAGGATGTTAAGCTGGGTCCAGGTCGCGGCCCCTAGAGTCTCCTAGCTCACGCCCCGTAGGATAAGGGGAAAAGAGGGGAAGCAGCAGCACAAGATATAAGAGTAACGAATAACAAGCTGAAGGTCAAGGGCCACAAGCAGACAAGGAAAACGAAGGACAAGCCGAAGGTCAAGGGTCACGAGCAGACAGGGATAGTCAGGGACAAGCCAAATGTATAACAGGCAGACAGACGTAGCACACGGCAGGCAGGAACCCAAACACACAATGCCTAACAAACACGTTGATCAGCAAAGCAGGCTTACAGTGCACAGGTTAATATAGTGTTCTGTGATAGGGCCTGGGGCGGAGTCTGGCTGGGAGGAGATTATAAAGGAAGCCAGGTGAAGGAGGTCTGGTCTCTAAGATGAACACATGAGGAGGAAAGGTAAGATGGCAGACAGACATTAATGCATATCCATGACACGGCCTTACCCAGCCATTGTTGTATTTTTGAACCAGTGTTGGCTACCTCGTCCTCCTCCACCGCCGCCACCTCAATCTCCTACTCCATATGGACTTCGTCCTCCTAGGTCAAGATTATAATTTTTATTTTATTTTTTTGTAGCGCACAGATCCTTTCCCCCTTACCTGCCTTTATGTTGTTGGCTCCTCGCAGGAGGGAGAAAGGCACACCACACTACCAGCCCGTACCCTCCTGTATAAAGAGGTTGAGCGTTGTTCTTGACGGGCCGTGTCCACTGCCGGAGTCAAAACTCCTCCAGAGGATGATTCTCACCTCTACTGTAGGTAGAGGCAAGTCCTTTAATTCCCAGTAAAGTCAATGTCCACACCAGCTGAAATTACAACTCTTATTCTCTCATGGCAAAATAAACTCTACTCGGATAGAAAAGGTTAGAGCAAAGAAACAGGACAGCTTAAGGTGTGGAGGAGGTCCAGGCACAAACGTAGCACATTCACTTCACTGCTTAGGTTTCTCAAACAGTTTTAGGTGCACGGTCTCTGCCACAGACCTTGAGGTTGGTCTCTGCCACAGACCGGGTGTACAAGGCCCCTGCCACGGACCTGGAGAACTTTGGTCTCTGCCACAGACCAGGGTGTATAAGGCCCCTGCCACGGGCCGGGTGAATAAGGCCTCTGATACAGTCAAGATGACCTTGAGCATCTCCTTCTACGAACCTAGCCCATATCAAGGGGAAGACATCTCTCCAGGGAGTCAAGAGAGCCTTCCTTCACCGTGACTCCAGCATCGGTCCATCAGAATGATCCTCCCTTCCCTGGAACATGGTCCCCTACACGAGGCGGCACCCTAAGACTCCTAGACCCTTAGCGGACTCCAGACGAAGGCTCTGGACTCCAGGCTTTACTCTCGCACCTAGGCCTCCATACCCAGGGCAGCAGGAACTCCAGGATAGTACCTCACCCCGGGCTAAAGGTACCCGAGATGGAACAGGAACACATGCACCCAGGCCGAAGGCACCTGGGCGTGGACCCCACTGGACATCAGCCCCCAGGCCAAAGGTCTGCCCCTTTTATATGCTCTCTCGGCATGCACAGCAGGTTCCCCGCCCCGCTGTACTACTGCCAAGAGGGGACACAAAAGGCACAGCACTGTATCGGCGGTTCAACCCTAGCCTACCATGGCAGCGCCACCTGTAGGCCGCAGGGAACTGCACACCAATACTGTGCCCCGAGGACAAAATGGTCCATGAATCCTACAGAATTAGGGTGTTTGAGCCTATTTACCACTCAAACACTTCCCTTAAATTTAGCACCCCGCTACATTTTTATTTCAAAGTATTTTATTTTCCCACTAGCTTATCAATTAAATTGAATAATTTATTCCAGAAAGGGCGTATTCTGGGGCATTCCCACCATATGTGTGGCATCGTGCCGTTGAGTTTCTGAGGTTCTTAATGACTTCCCGTACCTCTTCTGCTGAAAAGGGGGCCTCCAGCATATTTTTTTATTTTTTTATTTTTTTAATGTTATTTTAAGTTATTTCCCTATCCACATTTGTTTGCAGAGTACTTGCCATGCTCTTAACAACATTTTGCTGCCATTTGCAGCCCTCTTGCCCTTTCCATTACTTTTTTAGAGCCTTTTTAGTCCTTAGAAGTCCGGGTCCCCATTGACTTCAATGGGGTTCGGGTTCGGGTTAAAGTTCGGTCCCAAACCCGAACTTTTTTCCGAAGTTCGGCCGAACCCGAACATCCAGGTGTCCGCTCAACTCTAATTACCGTATATACTCGAGTATAAGCCGAGTTTTTCAATCCCTTTTTTTAGGGCTGAAATTACGCCCATCGGCTTATACTCGAGTCAGTACCTGAATTCTTGCCAGGTGTCCATTTTTTTAAAAGCCGCGGCTTCCTCCTGGCGTTTCGTTCCGTGATATGCATTTGACACTGTGTTCCGCCTATCACGGAGGTCCTCTCATCCTCAGACAGTTTCCCAGCAGACACTGTGTTCAGTGTTCCGCCAATCACGGACGTCCTCTTGTTCGAGGATGAAAGAATGTCTGTGATTGATGGAACACTGAACACAGTGTCTGCTGGGAAACTGAGTCCGAGAATGGGCGAACCTCCATGATAGGCGGAACACAGTATCAAATGCCTATCACTGAACGGCACACCAGGAGAAAGCCGGGACTTTTAAAAAATGGACGCCTATCAAGAATGCAGGTACTTGGGCACAGTGAGACTGCATTGAGCACAGTGAGTACCATATGGCACAGTGAGTACCGTATGGCACAGTGAGACTGCAATGGGCACAGTGAGTACCGTATGTCCCAGTGAGACTGCAATGGGCACAGTGAGGTATGGCACAGTGAGACTGCAATGGGAACAGTGAGGTATGGCACAGTGAGACTGCAATGGGCACAGTGAGACTGCAATGGGCACAGTGAGGTATGGCACAGTGAGACGTCAATGGGCATAGTGAGGTATGGTACAGTGAGGTTGCAATGGGCACAGTGAGGCTGCAAATGGGCATTGTTTACCCTCTTTTCCGCTTACAGTAGCTGCTGCATTCTCACCCTCGGCTTATACTCGAGTCAATTCGTTTTCACAGGTTTTGTTTGGTAAAATTAGGTACCTCGGCTTATACTCGGGTCGGCTTATACTCGAGTATATACAGTATATTCGTTTTTGTAGCCTTCATATCTATTAAGTGTAAGATTCAGTTGATGTTGTTTTGGTACACCTGATGTCTGACATTGAGTATTTTTTTTTTTTTATTGTACCAGGACATAACATTTGCATTTTGTTATTTTTCTTCTAGGTGCTTTTCTCATTCCATACACTCTATTCCTTATCATTGCTGGAATGCCATTGTTCTATATGGAATTAGCTCTAGGACAATACAACAGAGAAGGTGCAGCCACAGTCTGGAAGATTTGTCCCTGTTTCAAAGGCAAGCATTTTAGTATTTCATAATAAAAAAGGGTGTGTATGTATGTGTGTGTGTGTGTATATATATGTATGTATATATATATATATATATATATATATATAAAAAAAATTACATGTAGATCTATGGTTGTATTCCATTCAGTAAGGTTTCTTTAAAATTTAGGAATAATGGTCTGGCTATAACTTAGCAGAGTTTTTGAGGATTGCAGGGTGCAATCCATCTGGTCCTAGCAATTTATTCACATTAGTTTTTTCCTGACATAAGCAGGATAGCATACACGTAGGGGTACAGGCTCCGCCCCTCACCCAATCAGGACTATATAAATGAGTCACCTTCTCTAAGGCTGCATTCTCTTTCTGTTCCTCAAATGCTCAGCCAATTATAGCTGTAAAGCTATTTTCACATTTCTATTTTTGCCCTCACCTTGCTGGATTCATCTGGCCTATCCGCGCAAGTTCAGCCTCTCCTGTGGCGAATCTCCCTCCGTTTGGGTGTAAACTGCCTATAAGAGGGAAGCCTCCCCCATGTCCAGGTACTGGAGTTGTCGGATGCTGGTCTCTGGCTGCAGGTAAAACACTTCTGCCTTGTTGGTTGTTGGGACTGATCCAGTCTCTCCTCCCTGGAAAATTGTGGCCCCACCCACGATTTGGTTAGTCTAGCATTCTGTGTATGTTTTGTTTGCCTTGCAAATACGCTGGTATTGTTGTAAGTATAGCGCCTCCAACCCTCTCTCCATTGGCTTTGGCTCCTCGCAGGAAGATAGGGCACACCCCGCTATATGCCCGTACCCTCTGTGTAAAGAGGTTGAGCTGTGTTATGAAACAGGTCTCCACAGCCAGGTTCTCCAGAGAATGACTCTTATCTCTATGCTCAATAAAGACAAGTCTCTATTTCCCCCAATAACTTCAAGGTCCACACACCAGCCTTAACTCCAACATAGAGTTTATTTTTCTTAAAGAACAGTCTCTGATAGGAAAGGTTGGAGAGAGAACAGGTGTGGGAGACGTCCAGGCACAAACGTAATACACTTCACTGCTTGGCTTCTCAAGCAGACTTAGCCCATTTGTATAGTCTCCCTAGATAGGGACTAGCAGCCAGAATGGTACTCTAACTAAACACACAGTCACTACACAAACTGGTGATCTCTGCCACAGACCTGTTGAACTTGGTCTCTGCCACAGACCTGTTGAACTTGGTCTCTGCCACAGACCTGTTGAACTTGGTCTCTGCCACAGACCTGGTGAACTTGGTCTCTGCCACAGACCTGGTAAACTTGGTCTCTGCCACAGACCTGGTGAACTTGGTTTTCAAAGCTTGGCCTCTTTGTAAGGAGAAGACAGCCCTCCAGAGAGTTACCGGGCCCCTTCCTTCACTGTGACTTCCCACCAGTCCCTCGGAATGGTCTTTCCCCGGCCTCCTCATCTAAGATACGGGTCCCCTCGCAAGGCGGCACCCTGAGATTCCTCGATCCTTGATGGGCCCCAGCCAAAGGTGCCGGGCCCAAGGCCTTTAGTTGCAGCCCCAGGGCTAAAGGTGCCTGGGACTGATTCACCGATCACCGCCCCTGGGCCAAAGGTGCCCAGGGCGGACAGGAACACCCACTCCCTGGGAGTAGGACTCCCGACAACGAACCCCAAAACAGGGAGTATCCGCCCCTTTAATATCCTCTCCCAGCATACGCAGCAGGCCAACCATGCCCACTACATGGCTGCCGAGGGGGGACACACAAGGCACAGCACTGTATTAGCGGTTCAACCCTGGCCCACTATGGCAGCGCCACCTGCAGGCCACAGGGAACGGTACACTGATACTCTTCCTGCAGACAAAATGGTTGATAATGTCCTAACAATTTGTGTGTTTGAGCATAACTACCACTCAAAAACTACCCCTAAATTGAGGACCCCGCTACATAAGGAAACAGAAGGAAGGATCAAGATACAAAACTTCATATAGATTCATTGAGAGCAATCACTCAAACCATCAGATAAGGCAGCTGTGAGTTGTCTCTAGATCTAGCTGATGTGTACATATAGGTTTAGGTACACCCATGCTTCTGAGTTTCACTTCAAGTTCATTCAACAACCTTTGGCCTTTCCACATACCCAAGACATTTTCCAGAACATTACTTCCACTAGTGACCATCTTGCATGAGCAAGGGCTACAAGTTCCTTAGCTGGACAATAGCCTGTGAGTGGCTCAACTTTCTCCGGGTCCTGCAAATTCTGATTCAGACTCAGATCAAATTTGGATGGGTCGTCAACTGGGGAAGGCCAACTAAACTCATTATAATAATTACATTTTGGACACTCAGGAGAATACTGTAGAGTTGCCCTCAGAGAAGGTGACAGTATTAGGTTCTCACTTAGGGTAAGTCCTAGCTCTATCCCATTTGTTTGTATCCCATAGTCTCAAATGGTAGAGGAGTAGTCTGCAGTAATCCATGCAGTCTGTTTGACTTACTGGAAGGTTGAGAACATTATAATATGGCCTTCTAAAGTAATGGAAGATGTGCTTCCTGCACCAGAGAAGATGACCCCACATATGAGACAAGTCCAGTTGGTGGTGGCTAAAGACAGTTAATCTTTTCAGCTTTCATCAGCTTCCTGGCATACCAATCGTCACAATCGATTTACTTTATTGGTATTCACCTCAGTGATTTCCTAGATCAATGACATATGCCAATGAAGATTGAAGTGTTTAACATCAGGGTGCAGTGATTCCCAGGCATTGAAGTCCTTTTGGCAACACAGCCTAGGGAGCCTAAGTTATGTTTCAAACAGACGACAATGGTAATTTCCTATGTTCGTGTCAAGAAGGAATACAAGACTATTCAACTTATGTCAGAGGTATCTCCCATTCAGGTTTAATACCTTTTTATTCCTCTATTTGGCGGGATTGTGTGGGGCAACCCAAGTATAGACAACTACAAAGTTAAGACATTTTTTTTTTTTTTTTTTTTATAAAAACATTTTATTTCACAGTATATTTATATAAAAACATAGAAAATGTTTGTCAATCATTTCATTTAAGGTTAGTTTTGATCATCAGGCAAATGCCTTTCATAATTATGACATAACGAATATACAAAAGTAACAAACAGCACACAGCGGTATATCCAGCTATTGATTATTGTATTCCATTTAGTTTTCACGTTTCGAATAGTTCAATTGATATCTTAGGGATTATATACCACTATATACCACTCTGTGAATATAAATAACATTCAAAAATGGCAGTATTATTACAGTATAGTATAGTTCACAGTAATAACTTACATTGTGCACTCAATTAGGCTGGAGCATTTACCCATGCATGACCCATGTATGATTCTAGCTGCAAGTCTGCTTCATGGCACACAGAGACCACAGAAACGTTTATTAGCATAAGAGAGACCATAGATCCACACCAAGAACCCAGATAAGCATCAGAGGGACCGTGGGAGCTGAAATAAGGTTTGTGTGTGTGTGTGTGTGTGTGTGTGTGTATATATGTGTGTGTGTGTGTGTGTGTGTGTGTGTGTGTGTGTATGTATAAATATATATATATATATATATATATATATATATATATATATATATATATATATATATATATATATATATATGTAGCGCACTCACCCCCTTCACCTGCCTTTGGCTCCCCGCAGGTAGAGAGGGCACACCACGCCACAAGCCCGTACCCTCCTGTATAAAGAGGTTGAGCGGTGTTGTTGGCGGGTCTCCACGGCCAGAAACCAGAATCCTCCAGAGAATGGTTCTCACTTCTATAATTGACAGAGATAAATCCTTGTTCCCCCCAGTGACTTGAATGTCCACACCAGCTGCAACTCCAACGTAGAGTTTATTTTCTCCTAAATAACAGTCTCTGATAGGTAAAGGTTGGAGTAAGAAGACAGGACAGCATAAGGTGAGGGAGAGGTCCAGGCACAAACGTAATCACTTCACTGTTCGGCTTCTCAAGCAGACTCAGCCCAGATGGATAGTCTCCCTAGGTAGGGACTAGCAGCCAAATGGTACTCTAACTTAAACGCACAGTCTCTGCCACAGACTGGATGAACTCGGTCTCTGCCACAGACCTGGTGAACTTGGTCTCTGCCACAGACCTGGTGAACTTGGTCTCTGCCACAGACCTGGTGAACTTGGTGTTTCAAAGCTTGACCTCTTTGTAAGGAGAAGACATCCCTCCAGAGAGTTACCGGGCCCCTTCCTTCACTGTGACTTCTCACCGGTCCCTCGGAACAGTTCCTCCCCCGGCCTCCTCGTCTAGGATATGGGTCCCCTCGCAAGGCGGCACCCTGGGATTCCTCGATCCTTGATGGGCCCCCAGCCGAACGTGCTGAGCCCAAGGCCTTTGCTGCAGTCCCAAGGCTAAAGGTGCCTGGGACTGATTCACCGACCTCCGCCCCTGGGCTAAAGGTGCCCAGGGCGGACAGGAACACACTCCCTGGGGTAGGACCCCCGGCCACGACAGACCGCGCAGAACACACCCGAACAGGCAGCGTCTGCCCCTTTTATATCCTACCCCAGCATGCACAGCAGGCCTGCCATGCCCACTGTACGGCCGCCGAGAGGGGACACACAAGGCACAGCACTGTATTAGCGGTTCAGCCCTGGCCTACCATGGCAGCGCCACCTGCAGGCCACAGGGAACTGTACACTGATACTCTCTCTGTGGACAAAAATGGTTGACAGAATCCTGACAATTGGGGTGTTTGAGCATAACTACCACTCAAACACTTCCCCTAAATTTAGGACCCTGCTACACATTATATATATATATATATATATATATATATATATATATATAATGTGTGTCTAGCGGGGTCCCCTTTAACCACTTAAGCCCCGGACCATTTGGTAGCTAGAGGACCAGAGGTGAATTCAGAATTTTGCACTGCGCTGCTTTAACTGTAAATTGTGCGGACATGCAATGTTGTACCCAAACGAAATTTGCGTCCTTTTCTTCCCACAAATAGAGCTTTCTTTTAATGGTATTTGATTGCCTCTGCGATTTTTATTTTTTGCGATATAAACGGAAAAAGACCGAAAATTTTGAAAAAAAATGATATTTTCTACTTTTTGTTATAAGAAAAATCGAATAAACTCAATTTTAGTCATACATTTAGGCCAAAATGTATTCAGCCACATGTCTTTAGTAAAAAAAATGTCAATAAGCGTATATTTATCGGTTTGCGCAAAAGTTATAGCGTTTACAAACTAGGGTACATTTTCTGGAATTTACACAGCTTTTAATTTATGACTGCCTATCTCATTTCTTGAGGTGCTAAAATGACAGGGCAGTACAAAACCCCCCCAAAAGACCCCATTTTAGAAAGTAGACACCCCAAGGAAATTGCTGAGAGGCATGTTGAGCCCATTGAATATTTTTTTTTTTGTCCTAAGTGATTGAATAATGACAAAAAAAAAAAAAAAAAAAAAAATTACAAAAAGTTGTCACTAAATGATATATTGCTCACACATGCCATGGTTATATGTGGAATTGCACCCCAAAATACATTCTGCTGCTTCTCCTGAGTACGGGGATACCACATGTGTGGGACTTTTTAGGAGCCTAGCCACGTACGGGACCCCGGAAACCAAGCACCGCCTCCAGGATTTCTAAGGGTGCAAATTTTTGATTTCACTCCTCACTACCTATCACAGTTTTGAAGGCCATAAAATTCCAAAATAGCACAAAACCCCCCCAAATGACCCCATTTTGGAAAGTAGACACCCCAAGCTGTTTGCTGAGAGGCATGGTGAGTATTTTACAGCTCTCATTTGTTTTTGAAAATGAAGAAAGAACATTTTTTTTTTTCTTTTTTTTTTCAATTTTCAAAACTTTGTGACAAAAAGCGAGATCTGCAAAATACTCACAATACCTCTCAGCAAATAGCTTGGGGTGTCTACTTTCCAAAATGGGGTCATTTGGGGGGGGGGTTTGTGCCATCTGGGCATTCCATGGCCTCCGAAACTGTGATAGGCAGTGAGAAGTGAAATCAAAAATTGACACCGTTAGAAAGCCTGAAGGCGGTGCTTGGTTTTTGGGGTCCCGTACGCGGCTAGGCTCCCAAAAAGTCTCACACATGTGGTATCCCCGTACTCAGGAGAAGCAACAGAATGTATTTTGGGGTGTAATTCCACATATGCCCATGGCATGTTTGAGCAATATATCATTTAGTGACAACTTTGTGCAAAAAAAAAAAAAAAAAAAAAAAATTTTCCGCAACTTGTGTCAACATATAAAATATTCCATGGACTCGACATGCCTCTCAGTATATAGCTTGGGGTGTCTACTTTCCAAAATGGGGTCATTTGGGGGGGTTTTGAACTGTTCTGGCATTTTATACACAACATTAGGAAGCTTACATCCACTCTTCTAACCACTTGAAGACAAAGCCCTTTTTGACACTTTTTGTTTACATGAAAACATATATTTTTTTTTGCAAGAAAATTATGTTGAACCCCCAAACATTATATATATTTTTAAAGCAAAGGCCCTACAGAATAAAATGGTGGGTGTTGCATTTTTTTTTTCTACACAGTATTTGCGCAGCGATTTTTCAAACGCATTTTTTTGGGAAAAAATACACTTTTTTTAATTTTAATGCACTAAAACACACTATATTGCCCAAATGTTTGATGAAATAAAAAAGATGATCTTAGGCCGACTACATAGATACCAAACACGACATGCTTTAAAATGTCGCACAAACGCGCATTGGCGACAAACTACATACATTTTTAAAAGCCTTTAAAAGCATTTACAGGTTACCCCGTTAGATTTACAGAGGAGGTCTACTGCTAAAATTACTGCCCTCGATCTGACCTTCGCGGTGATACCTCACATGCATGGTGCAATTGCTGTTTACCTATGACGCCAGACCGACGCTTGCGTTCGCCATTGGGCAAGAGCAGGGCAGGACAGGGGTGCTTTTTTTTTATTATTAATTTTGCTTTTTTATTTTATTTTTAAACTGTTGCTTCCATATTTATTTATTTTTATCACTTTTATTGTTATCTCAGGGAATGTAAATATCCCCTATGATAGCAATAGGTAATGACAGGTACTCTTTTTTGAAAAAACTGGGGTCTATTGGACCCTAGATCTTTCCTCTGCCCTCAAAGCATCTGACCACACCAAGATCGGTGTGATAAAATGCTTTCCCAATTTCCCAATGGCGCTTTTTATATCCGGGGGGGGGACATTCCCTCCCACTGCTTGTAAAAGCAGTCCAGAGGCTAATTAGCCACTAGGATTGCTTTTACATGAAAGCCGGTCGCTGGCTGAAAAGAATGATACCAAGATGATACCTAAACCCGCAGGCATCATTCTGGTATAAACATTCAAAGTCCAGCAACATACCAGTACGTTGCTGGTCCTTGTTGGACATGTATTGTAATCTTTTTTTTCATGCAGCCTGTTGGCTGAACGAAAAAAAAAGATTGATCGGTGGGTATGCCCACCATTAGAATACCGCCCTTCATCCACCCACTTCTAATGATGGGCATACATGCACCATTTATATATGCCGAAGCATGGGGGCATCTTCTCGCAAAAGTTATGCCGCGTACATATGGTCAGACTTTTCCACGGGCAAGCCTCCGTCGGAATTTCGACCGTATATACGCGGCATTAGGAGCAAAATCGCTCCTCCGCTCCTGCTGCCCCAATGCTTCGGCATATATGCTTTTTTTTTTTTAACTGTGGTGGTGAAATTACCTCCTACAGCACTGGAGTCGCAGGGATCAGGCCTGTCTCTGCGAACGCTGCAGTTATGTGTGTTGTGTTTTGCAAGTGACAGTGATCGATCGATACTGCACTTCGGTGGCCTGGGCTGGACGGAGGGGCAAAACGCAGGTGCTAGCAGGTATCTGGGCTGATCCCGCTAACACTGCGTTTTTGGGAACCCTAAACTGCTGGGGACGCTAGTATAGATCTGATCAGATCAGATATTGAGCTGATCAGATACTATACCACTAAGGGGGGTGTATGCTTCACGTGTGGGTGTTAGCGCTACTGGCACTAACCTGACGCTGCCTGGGGTGTGACACAGACCCTCTCTGACGCTAAAACCTAACTGATATCACCCGCCGGGCGATCAGGGGGTTAAACCTTTATTGGGTTATATACGGCGGGTGCCCTGACACTATAAAAAGCAAACTAACTAACCAGCGTCGCCCGTAACACTTATATGATGATCACTGGTGAAAGGGTTAACTAGGGGCAATTAGGGGGTTAAAACCTTTATTAGGTAATATATGGGGGTACCTGACGCTATATAAAAACCTGACGGCGAACCTAAAAAAAAATTACTGGCTACCTATCGGCATCACCGACACTAAGACAACGATCATAAAAACGATCATAAAAACGATTGCTTAGCGACAGTGGTGATAGGGGGTGAAAGGGTTACCTGGGGGGCGATCAGGGGGTTAAACCTTTATTAGATAATATATGGGGGTACCTGACGCTATAAAAACCTGCGGCGAACCTAAAAAAAATTACTGGCTACCGATCAGCATCACAGACGCTAAGACATCGATCAGAAAAATGATCGCATAGTGACGGCGGTGCTAGGGGGTGAAAGGGTTACCTGGGGGGTGATCAAGGGGGTTACACCTTTATTAGGTAATATATGGGGGTACCCGACGCTATAAAAACCTGCGGCGAACCTAAAAAAAATTACTGGCTACCGATCAGCATCGCCGACGCTAAGACATCGATCAGAAAAATTATCGCTTAGTGACAGTGGTGATAGGGGGTGAAAGGGTTACCTGGGGGGGGCGATCAAGGGGGTTAAACCTTTATTAGGTAATATATGGGGGTACCCGACGCTATAAAAACCTGCGGCGAACCTAAAAAAAATTACTGGCTACCGATCAGCATCACCGACGCTAAGACATCGATCAGAAAAATTATCGCATAGCCACGGCGGTGCTAGGGGGTGAAAGGGTTACCTGGGGGGTGATCAAGGGGGTTAAACCTTTATTAGGTAATATATGGGGGTACCCGACGCTATAAAAACCTGCGGCGAACCTAAAAAAAATTACTGGCTACCGATCAGCATCGCCGACGCTAAGACATCGATCAGAAAAATTATAACTTAGTGACAGTGGTGATAGGGGGTGAAAGGGTTACCTGGGGGGCGATCAAGGGGGTTAAACCTTCATTAGGTAATATATGGGGGTACCCGACGCTATAAAAACCTGCGGCGAACCTAAAAAAAATTACTGGCTACCGATCAGCATCACCGACGCTAAGACATCGATCAGAAAAATGATCGCTTAGTGACAGTGGTGATAGGGGGTGAAAGGGTTACCTGGGGGGCGATCAGGGGGTTAAACCTTTATTAGGGGGGTTAGGGGGCTACACTGGACCTAAAACTAAATGTACTGACACTTTTACAGTCTCAAATGTAACTGATTGCAGTGATCACTAAATAAATGGTCACTGCAATCAGTGACACTGTGACTGGGGGCTGGGGGGGCTGGGTGGTGATCTGGGGGTGTCTGGGGGTCCTGGGGGGGCGATTTATGTGCCTATGTGTCCTGGTGTCAGTGTGCTGTTCTGTGTACTAACCTGGCATCTTCTCCTGTACGGCGCTCGGTATATGTGAGCGCCCCAGGAGAGATGACATCACTTCCTCCTTCCTGGCAGGCAGGGGAAGCTCTCTCATTCGCCGGGAGCGATCGAGAGGGGGTGGCCGGAATCGAACGCCCGTCCCCTCATGTCGGATTGCTCCCGAAGGTAAAACGACCGCTCACTGTAAAGAAGGGGGGTCCGATCGGACCCCCCAACTATACAAAGGCAATCACGTACATATACGTGATTCTGCCTGTTGGTGCCATTCTGCTGACGTATATTTACAGTGGGCGGTCGTTAAGTGGTTAAGACTCCCAAGACTACCTTACCCAGAACCCCTTTCGACAATGTTTCCACCCCAGAGACTCATGGGAGGGGTTATATAAGGAGGAAGCGAGGCGGAGCTCGGCCTCTTTGGGACACGAGACTTCAGTGGAGAGATCCTCCTGCGCGGATCCGCTGTGGTGCAAGGCCTGAAGCCTGGGGCCTTGCGCTGCTACCCAAAAGAGCCTTCCACCCCATCTCGAGCCTGGGTGGCATCTGACTCGGTTTCTTCAACCGCTGCTGAGCCGGAGACCCAACCGCTGCAGAGGCTGTGTGTGGAGACACAGCAGGTGGAAGTTCCCGGACTGGGATCGCGTCCGGGGGGGTGAGCGAGCACATGCTCAATCCACAAATACTGTATACCATTGTTAGGCCTACAGACTGCCGTGGCCCACCAGTTCCTATTTCAGTTCTTTTTCCCCACTGGAGATCCATAGCAGAACTGGGTCAAACGGATCTCTAGTGGCGTGTACTGTGTTGGCATTTTTACCCCCCCCCCCCGGATTACAAATTTGTTCCTGAAATGTGCACCACCGTTTAAAGACTTGCATGCGAAAATTTTTACCCCCCTAGAGACTGAGTTATATGGTCAGGCCTGGCCATCTAGATATTTTAGTTAGTTGCTGCGCCATAGGGCGCATAGTGAAGTACTGTTACACGTGGCGCGTGTGCGCCATATCTGACTAGTTATAGTGTGTTTATTGCTGCAGGGCTCTGCAGATATATTCCTGTGATTTGTGATAACTGTTGATTTTATTGCCAGTAGATGTAAACTCGTTATTCTTCTATCACTGCATTGGTGTCTGAATTTAACCATAGAGCATAAGATATATATATATTACCCTAGACTAACTGTGCCAGGAGGGGGTCGAGTAAATTGCCGGGGGTTGGCGGAGCTGTCTTCAGGGCCCAAACTAAATCTGCGGCCCTCTTAACTGAAGGTATCGCTACATATATACACACACACACACACACGCAGTATGTGTGTCTATACTGTTCCATATATCTAGAAGAGCCCCCCCCCCAAAAAAAACGTCATACCTGGCCAAAGATCTCGTAAGAGAAAGTGGACTAGCAGACAATGTTTCCCCAGATGTACTTACTATATCACCAATGCTGACTTGCTTCCCAAAAGGGGGAGGGGTTCTCATGTTCCCAGGTTTCCAATCTCCTTACTTGTATAGTGTGACAGAGTCACACATTCAACCTCCTCCATTAGTGGGAAGAGGTGAAATTAAGTTTCCTTCAGGTCCCCGGCGTCTCTTGTCTACCGCGTATGCACGCCATTGGCGCCATTGCGTTTTGATGCAAATCTAATATACTACTTTTGTTGGAAAAACAGGCCATTGGTTATTTAGTAAGTACTACTTATTGATGTGCCTCCTTCCTTGGTTCTCATTGGACAGACATATTTGGGGGAGGTCCTTTTCATATATGAAATTGAGAGTGCGTGTGTGTGTATATATATATATATGTAGCGCCCTCACTCCATCCTTCTTGTCTAGGGGTATTTCGTATGTGAGGGTGAGATGTGCTACGGCCCATGTCCTCCCCATGGCAGTGGGTGAGGTGAAGGCCAGCACCAGCCATTTTCCTCGGGCCTGTGCGTTTCAGTTAATGACCAAGTCTTACTGTGCTGACACTTCCCATTGCTCCCATTAACCAGAGTACCACACACCGATTAGGGTCCAACTCTTGCTTTATTGTCACACTCACAATAAACAGTTCTTTGCCAGCCAACTGGTTGAGACCCAATAACAGTTCGATACGGTGGGTTGAGCAGGTCGAGGCACTATCCTGATTGTACGCTAAACCACTGTGGATTCACCAGCGATTACTATAGCCTTGGCTAGAGAGAACTTAGAACTTGTGAGTCTCTACCAGCGACTCAAGAGAATGTAGATAGGAGTACCTTTGCTGCGTTGTGGCCCCTGTCAGGGGGAGATGTCCCTCCAAGGGAGTTACCAGAGGCCCATCCGTCACCGGGTTGTTGCTGCTCCGGACTCTCCGGACGGGTGACCTCCCCGGCCTCCTCACCTCAGACATGGGCCCCATCCACCTCAGGGACCCTCGGACTCCTCCGCCCTCGCGGGACCCAGTCGAAGTCACTGGGTCCCAGGCCTCCGGTTTAGTACCTCACCCCAGGCTGAAGGTGCCTGGGATGGACGCCAACTCTGCTCCGACCAGGCCTAGGGCGCCTGGGCCGGAACTCCGGACCGCCCGCACCCAGGCCTAAGGTGCCTGGGCGCGTGATGAAGAAGAAGACGAAGACCTCATGGCGAGGGCGTCTCCCCCTTTTATCTCCTCCCTTGACGTCACGGCAGGTTCCCCGCCCTTGCCGTACCATCTCCGGAAAGGGACAAAAAGGACAGCACTGTGGTAGCAAATCTACCTTGAGCCTGCGGGTACCCCACCACCCACAGGCCAAGGAGAATAATACACCACCCAGTCCTCCACGAATACAAATGGTCTAAATCCTCTCATGATTTACACACCTGGGTCATACTATTACCCAGGTGTATCCCACCTAAATTTAGACCCCCGCTACATATATATATATATATATATGAAAAATCCAAGGGATAGCTGCACATAACATGTTATTGAGCCGATTGTTGTAGAAATGGCTAACAGAACAGTTGCCCTTTCGATCATTTCATCAGAAGCTTCCAAAAGTTAGTCTGCCAAGAGAAATATATACAGAATATATCACAACCTCAATCATCTAGAATTACATATAGGCAATAATACAATAACCCCATGAATCTTATCAGAGTATCACAAGTTTATATATTTATTTAAATGAACAAATCTAAATTTGTGTTTAATCCTTTAGTGCTGGTTCACACTGGCGTGACTCGACAATGCGATCTGAAGTCGACTTCAGAGGCGACTTGCAAAATTACTTCTGTATTGAAGTCAATGGAAGTCGCCCCCAAAGTAGTACAGGAACCTTTTTCGCTCCTATTAGAACGGTTCCATTGTACAGAACGGGTCGCGACTTGTCAGGCGGATAAGTCACCTGACGAGTCGCCCGTGTGTGAACCGGCTCTTAGGGGCAATAGTTTCAAGAAAATTAATCCAGTGTACTTCTTGTTTCTTTAAACAATAGTTCCCGATCACCTCCTCTACTATTCTTATTTTCCCCTCCAGCACCATATACTTTAATTGGGAAACTGAATGTCATTTCTTCATGTAGATTACATATGATGATTGACATGTGTACTAGCCTTTAATCAGAATATCATAACCTCTACATGAGGCTGAGGTGTTGGGACAATTATCCGATACAACTACGTGTAGCACACGGACCCTTTTCTCCTGCTTACCTTCTCCTTGCAGGGATAAAGGCACACCGCCCGGATGCTCCTGGTTTAAAAGGTTGAGCGGTGTTCTTTATTTTTGGGTCCTGCAGCGAGTTACCTCCCATTTACTGGTTCTCGTCCCTAGAATGTAGGGAAAAGTCTGTGTTCTTTCCCCAAAGAAACTCAATGTCCAAACAGTATTCAAACTCCAAACAGCCGAGTTTATTTTTATCTTGCTCAAACAGATTTGGGAACAGGTTGAAGATAGCGACAAAGTAGGTAGGGAGATAGGTTCAGGCACGCGGCACCCAGTTACCCTATTCTTTACTCAAGCCTGAGTATGAATTTTGCTCACCCGGATAGATCCCTCTCACAGTTCTAGCAGCAGGAGTGAAGCACGGACAAGTCCTAGAGATCCTCTGCCACAGAATCCCTAATTATTGAATTATGACTTCTGAACAAACCCTGTAGATTAGTAGAGACTAGGGTTGAGCGAACCCGAACTGTAAAGTTCGGGTCCGTACCGAACTTTAGCTTTTTCCCGAACCCGAACCCGGACTTTGCGCAAAAGTTCGGGTTCGGGTTCGGCAATCTAATTACGCAGTTAGAAATGCTTCAGGGGCCAGCCAATCACCTTTTGATTAGCTGGTGTGCCCTTAGAAGCCATCATAGCCATGCCTACTAATGGCATGGCTGTGATTGGTCAGTGCAACATGTGACCCAGCTTCTATATAAGCTAGAGGCACACAGCACACACGTCACTCTGCTTCAGAATAGATAGGGAGAGGATCTTGTCTGCTGCTGCTGCTTTTAGGGAGAGATTGAAAAATACATGAGTTAGTCCTGATTCTGGAATCTGAGGGAAAAGATAGAGAGACAGTGTAGTGTAGGGCCAGGTTCCTGTTGGTGCTTTCAGGGAGAGAGATATATTATATAGGAATAGGAGTCCAGATTCAGAGATATAACTCAGCGATCTGCATAGGTTTACCTGTTTGTGTTGCAGTGCAGTCTTTTTACACTGCCATGAGCCCAGTGTCAGAGAAAATCTACCTTTTATCTGCAAGCTCAGTGCACCAGCACTGCATTTATTACGTTGAGAGATACACCGTTTCCATACTGTGGGTGTATTCTGCTCATGGAAAAAGATCCATTTAGGGCAACAACAAAAAAAAGGCACTTTATTGTGCTCTTTTCCAAAAGACCCATTAAGGGCAAAAAAAAAAAAAAAAATGCATTTTATTTTGCTCGTGCAAAAAAAGACCCGTTTAGTGCAAAAAAAAGAAAAAGAAAAATTTGCACTTTAATGTACGCTTGCAAAAAGACCCATTTAGGGCCACAAAAAATATTTTGCAGTGTTATACATATGTGGAGGCGTGTGAAGTAAACCATTTCTATATATTTGTCTTCTACTGTGCTATACTAAAAAAAAAACATTTTTTTTGAATAGCATTTTCTGCAGTTCTTTAGCTGTGCGATTCAGCGGTTACGTACTGTGGGTGTGTTGTGGTCTTCCAAAAAACGCCATTTAGGGCCACAAAAAATATTTTGCAGTATGTTATACATATGTGGAGGTGTGTGAAATAAACAATTTCTATATAGTTTTCTTCTACTGTGCTATACTAAAAAAAAACATTTTTTTTAATAGCATTTTCTGCAGTTCTGTAGCTGTGCGATTCAGCAGTTACGTACTGTGGGTGTGTTGTGGTCTTCCAAAAAACGCCATTTAGGGCCACAAAAAATATTTTGCAGTGTGTTATACATATGTGGAGGTGTGTGAAATAAACAATTTCTATATCGTTTTCTTCTACTTTGCTATACTAAAAAAACAACATGGTTGAGCAGTATGTGTCCACAGGCCTACACGTACTGGATGACGGGTCTGCCCCCTTTAACTTCTGGGTCTCCAAATTGGGCACATGGCCTGAGCTTGCCCTTTATGCCTTGGAGGTGCTGGCCTGCCCTGCAGCCAGTGTATTATCTGAACGTGTATTTAGCAGGGCAGGGGGCGTTATCACAGACAAGCGCAGCCGCCTGTCCAGAGCCAATGTGGACAAGCTCACGTTCATTAAAATGAACCAGGCATGGATCCCACAGGACTTGTCCGTACCTTCTGCAGAATAGACATGTATACCGGTGTTGTGACAAAAACTGTCCAGCCATCGGATTGTGTCCGGCCCATACTGCGAAGGCGCAGCGCTTGCGCAGTACAGAGGACAAGGCGATTCACAAAATCTCCGAAGATGAACGGCGCCTGCGCCGTGAGTGCAGGTTCAAGCCCCACCATCCAAGTGGACATACGGTAGCACATAGTAACAGGGCCCCTCACGGGCTCGGTTCGATCGCCACGCTTCGGGCACGGCCTCACTTGGCTCGGCTTGAACCACGGATGGTGTGGCCTTCACCTGAACTCACCACGCAGGCGCCGTTCGTCTTGGGAGATTTTCGAAATCCCCTTGTCCTACATACTGAGCAAGCGCAGTACAGGGTGGACACTATTTGATGGGGGACAGAATTCGACACATCACCGGCCTTACCCAGCCATTGTTGTATTTTTGAACCAGTGTTGGCTACCTCCTCCTCCTCCACCGCCGCTTCCACCTACACAGCCACATCCACTGCCACCTCAACCTCCTACTCCATATGGACCTCGTCCTCCTAGGTCAAGATTATAATTTTATTTTATTTTTTTTGTAGCGCACAGATCCTTTCCCCCTTACCTGCCTTTATGTTGTTGGCTCCTCGCAGGAGGGAGAAAGGCACACCGCACTACCAGCCCGTACCCTCCTATATAAAAGAGGTTGAGCGGTGTACTTGACGGGCTGTGTCCACAGCCGGAGTCAAAACTCCTCCAGAGGATGATTCTCACCTCTACTGTAGGTAGAGGCAAGTCCTTTAATTCCCAGTAAAGTCAATGTCCACACCAGCTGAAATTACAACTCTTATTCTCTCATGGCAAAATAAACTCTACTCGGATAGAAAAGGTTAGAGCAAAGAAACAGGACAGCTTAAGGTGTGGAGGAGGTCCAGGCACAAACGTAGCACATTCACTTCACTGCTTAGGTTTCTCAAACAGTTTTAGGTGCACGGTCTCTGCCACAGACCTTGAGGTTGGTCTCTGCCACAGACAGGGTGTACAAGGCCCCTGCCACGGGCCGGGTGAATAAGGCCTCTGATACAGTCAAGATGACCTTGAGCTTCTCCTTCTACGAACCTAGCCCATATCAAGGGGAAGACATCTCTCCAGGGAGTCAACAGACCCTTCCTTCACTGTGACTCCCGCATCGGTCCATCAGAATGATCCTCCCTTCCCTGGAACATGGTCCCCTACACGAGGCGGCACCCTAAGACTCCTCGACCCTTAGCGGACTCCAGACGAAGGCTCTGGACTCCAGGCTTTACTTCCGCACCTAGGCCTCCATACCCAGGGCAGCAGGAACTCCAGGATAGTACCTCACCCCGGGCTAAATGTACCCGAGATGGAACAGGAACACATGCACCCAGGCCGAAGGCACCTGGGCGTGGACCCCACTGGACATCAGCCCCCAGGCCAAAGGTCTGCCCCATTTATATGCTCTCCCGGCATGCACAGCAGGTTTCCCGCCCCGCTGTGCTACTGCCAAGAGGGGACACAAAAGGCACAGCACTGTATCGGCGGTTCAACCCTAGCCTACCATGGCAGCGCCACCTGTAGGCCGCAGGGAACTGCACACCAATACTGTCCCCCGAGGACAAAATGGTCCATGAATCCTACAGAATTAGGGTGTTTGAGCCTATTGTGACAGCAGGAAGGTAAAGTCACCTGGTTGCATCCAGGGGGGTAGATATATTTCGCCCAGATTCAGGCTTTACGCCGACTTATACAACTAGGTGGAGAGTTGTATAAGGCTAGTGGGCTCATGGATGACTCATACCTCTAGGGAGAGTGTGGGGCGTCGTACAGACAGGGAGTTGATGAGGCCAGCTGAAGCTTGTCAGCTCATTTAGGCCTCTATAAGAACTCCCAGATTCATTAGGTGTTAGCTCATGCCTGGAACCAGACCTGTGTGGACTGTCTAGGGAGAGTGAACCCCTGTGCGGTAAGACAAAGCCTGTGTGGCTATTTGCTTGGACATTTAAAACCAGGGACTTAGGGACTAGGACAGCACTAGGCTGATCCCAGTTGTTAGTTAGGAAACCTGTATGTTTAGTCAGAGGTCAACTTGACCAGGATTTATTTTGTTTATGTTTCTTTTGCTTTGCTGTGTTTTGTCACTGTAAATAGAAAATAAACCGCACCTTTTTTGATTTTGAAAACCACAACCTCCGTTTGCTGGGCCTGTTTTGTGTGGGGAGCCCATCCCGGGGGTCACACACACCCGCTGCCGAGCTAACTCCCTCACAGTTGGTGGAGAACCAGTGGCAGTTTTTTTTAAGCCAGCATGGAGGAGATACTGAAGCAGCTGGCTCTAGCAAATGCCAATCAACAGCAGACAAATGCAGGTTTGCAAAGGAGCCTTGCAGCCCAGCAGCAGACAAACGCAACTTTGCAACAGAGTCTGGAGGCTCAGCAACGAGCCCAGCAGCAATCTGAGGCCCGCTTCATAGACCTGTTGCAGAAGCAAGAGCAGAGACTACAACAACAGATGGAAGCAGTAATGCAGCAACGTCCGCAGACCAGTGAGGAAAGCCGTCCCACTAATACCGCGTCCTTTGGGGTGAGTCGTTTATTGACAAAAATGACTGGAGAGGATGATCCAGAGGTATTTTTGACCACATTTGAAAGGACCGCTGAAAGAGAAAAGTGGCCTGAGGAGCAGTGGGCTGGACTGGTGGCTCCTCTGTTAACTGGTGAATCGCAGAAAGCTTACTATGACCTAGAGCCTAACCAAGCAAAAGACTATGTGATGCTAAAAGCTGAAATATTGGCAAGGCTGGGTGTCACCCAGGCTGTCCGGGCTCAGCGTGTGCATAACTGGACTTTCCAGCTTGGAAAACCCCCCAGGTCTCAAATGTATGATCTCATTCACCTGAGCAGAAAGTGGCTACAGCCAGAGACTTTGTCCGCACCAAAGATTGTGGAACGTGTTGTAATGGATCGGTTTTTGAGAGCTCTTCCTACTGCCATCCAAAAGTGGGTAAGCCATGGAGACCCAGAGACGGCCGATGGTCTTGTGGATCGTGTGGAGAAATACTTGGCTACAGAGAACCTGACGGCCTCTTCCAGAGACACTCGGACTTTCCACCCTAAGACCAGACCATCCCCAGGGGCGGATAAGAGGATTCCAAGGGGTGAGGGTGGAGAGAGTGAGAGGGTGGGAGCTCTACCCCAAGTTTGGCGAGAACAGCCTGGGAAATCAGCGGCTCAAGAGGCGGCAAGAAGGATCGTTTGCTACCGCTGCCGGCAAGCGGGACATATTGCAGCCAATTGCCCGGTTGTGGAGGAACCCATGCAGTGTGACTTTCTGACGGGCAGACGTCAGTCGCTGTGTGCAACAGTCGCATGCACTGCCATTCGAGGAACTGAGAAACATTTATGCAAAATGTGTGTTAATGGTAGAAATGTTGTGGTATTGCTGGATTCAGGTAGCCTTGTGACCCTGATAAAGGCTGAGTTAGTTAAAACAGAGGTCTCTGGGAATAGCAAGGTAGCTGTTATTTGTGTGCATGGGGACACCCGAGAGTATCCAGTGACTACAGTGTGTTTCGAGACCCCCAAAGGTACCCTCTCTCATCCAGTGGACTTAGTATCTCAGTTACCGCATGACGCCATTGTGGGAAGGGATTTTCCGAAGTTCTGGGAACTGTGGGATGATCCTGAGCCCCTCACTGGTGCCCCTATGTACCAGGAATGTGATAGCCAGAACTCCCCTGAGAGTGGTGAGGACTCTCCGGAATTTCCCTTATCGGTATTGGCAGGGGAGACTCAAGAAACTGGAGAGGAGCCCACCTCCTCAGACGAAAACCTACCGTCTGTGGAGTTTTCTGATCTTGAGGTTCACAGGGAAAACTTTGCCACAGAACAGTTGAAAGACCCCGCCCTAATAAAGGCACGGGAAAACGTAGTGAAAATAGATGGCGAGTTAGTGAACCCAGATAATACCTGCACTTACCCATACTTCAGCGTAGAGAAGGACCTACTGTATCGGGTGGCAAAAAGGGCAGAAGAAACCGTTGAGCAGCTTGTGGTGCCCAAACCTTACAGGAAGTTGGTGTTGGAGTTGGCCCATGGGCACATTCTTGGAGGTCATCTGGGGACAGAGAAAACCCGAGAGAGGGTATTACAGAGATTCTATTGGCCGGGGGTGATGAAGGACATAGAAAATTATTGTTCCTCCTGCCCTGTGTGTCAGAGGTTGGCCCCGATGCCACATTTCCGTAGCCCGCTGGTCCCTCTACCCATCATTGAGGTCCCGTTTGAGAGGATCGCCATGGATTTGGTAGGTCCTATAATCAAGTCCGCTAGGGGGCACCAGTACATATTAGTTATAATGGACTATGCCACCCGTTATCCAGAAGCGATCCCTCTCCGAAATACCTCGGCCAAAACCATAGCCAAAGAGCTATCTCTTGTTTTTAGCCGGGTGGGTATTTGTAAAGAACTGCTTACGGACTAAGGTACACCCTTTATGTCCCGGGTTATGAAAGAGCTGTGTAAATTGTTCAAAGTGACGCAATTGCGTACGTCTGTGTATCACCCCCAAACCGATGGGCTGGTTGAAAGATTCAACAAAACCCTAAAACAAATGTTGAAGAAAGTGGTGGATAGAGATGGAAAGGATTGGGACTGTTTACTTCCTTATTTGATGTTTGCTATTAGGGAGGTGCCCCAATCCTCTACGGGATTCTCCCCCTTTGAGTTACTGTATGGGAGACACCCAAGAGGGCTGTTGGATATTGCCAAGGAAACTTGGGAAAGTGAGAGTTCTCCCCACAGGAGTGTGATTGAGCATGTCGCCCTGATGCAAGACCGAATTGCACAGGTAATGCCCATCGTGAAGGAACATTTGGCCCAAGCGCAGTTAGCACAGCAGAGAGTGTACAACCGTGGAGCCAAGACCCGTACCTTTTCCCCGGGGGATAGGATACTGGTACTTGTCCCTACGGTTGAAAGTAAATTCCTTGCCAAATGGCAAGGCCCCTACGAGATAATGGAAAAAGTGAGCGAAGTGAATTACAAGGTCAGACAACCAGGAAGGCGAAAGCCCGAACAGATCTATCATGTTAATCTGTTGAAAGCCTGGAGGGATAGAGAGTCCCTAGTCGCAGACACTTGGTCACCAGCTCAAACTGGTTGCGTGATTCCTGAGGTTGGAATAGCAGCCACCTTGTCACAACCCCAACAACAGGAGGTTAAGGAGTTTGTGCTTCGCAACAAGGAGGTATTCTCTGAGCTGCCGGGACAAACATCTGGGGTAGAGCATGACATCATTACCCCGCCCGGTGAAAGGGTGAAGTTAAAACCCTATCGGATCCCAGAGGCTCGACGGGAGGCAATACGGGAGGAAGTACAGAAAATGCTGAACTTAGGGGTGATAGAGGAGTCCCAAAGTGATTGGTCTAGTCCCATCGTGTTGGTGCCTAAACCGGATGGGAGCTGGCGATTTTGTAACGATTTTCGTCAGTTGAACAAAGTTACAAAATTTGACACCTACCCCATGCCACGTATAGATGAGTTGATCGACCGGCTGGGAACAGCCCGATACATGACGACTCTTGACCTCACAAAAGGGTATTGGCAAATCCCCCTGGCCAAGTCGGCCAAAGAGAAAACCGCATTTGTAACCCCAGACGGGGCGTTCCAATATAAAAGAATGCCGTTCGGGTTACAGAATGCGCCGGCCACATTCCAGCGGAAAATGGACCAGATGCTGAGGCCCCATCGGAAGTATGCTGCGGCTTACCTGGATGACGTAATTGTCCATAACACAGATTGGGCCTCACATCTGCCAAAAGTGCAAGCAGTCCTGGACTCTGTTCGGGAAGCGGGGTTTACGGCTAACCCCAAGAAGTGTACCATTGGGCAGGAGGAGGCCAAATATCTTGGGTACACCATTGGGAGGGGAGTAATAAAACCCCAACTCAACAAAGTCGAGGCCATCCAGAGTTGGCCACGTCCCAACAGCAAGAAGCAGGTACGAGCCTTTCTGGGAATCGCTGGGTATTATCGGCGATTCATTCCCCACTTTGCTTCTAAGGCTGTGCCCCTAACCAACCTGACGAAGGGGAAAGGGTCGGTCATGATTAAATGGACCCCCGAGGCTGAGGCAGCATTCCAATTCTTGAAACAAGCCTTATGTAGCCAGCCAGTGTTGTACTCACCCGACTTCTCTAAAGACTTTGTCGTACAAAGTGATGCGTCAGATGTGGGGTTAGGAGCAGTATTGTCCCAGGTCTGGAACGGGGAAGAGCACCCAGTCATTTACCTCAGCAGGAAGTTGAAGTCCCATGAGGTAAATTACGCCACCGTTGAAAAGGAGTGTTTAGCGGTGAAGTGGGCTCTAGATTCCCTTCGGTACTACCTGCTAGGTAGGCACTTTGACATGGTTACGGATCACGCTCCGTTAAAGTGGATGGCTCAAAACAAGGAAACAAATAGAAGAGTGAATAGGTGGTTCCTGGCCCTCCAGGAATTCAACTTCACAGTAAAGCATCGCCCTGGCGTTCAAATGGGGAATGTGGATGCTTTGTCTCGAGTACATGAATGCCTGATTGCTGGTGTTCCAACCCCGAGGTTAAAACAAGAGGGGGGGGGTATGTGACAGCAGGAAGGTAAAGTCACCTGGTTGCATCCAGGGGGGTAGATATATTTCGCCCAGATTCAGGCTTTACGCCGACTTATACAACTAGGTGGAGAGTTGTATAAGGCTAGTGGGCTCATGGATGACTCATACCTCTAGGGAGAGTGTGGGGCGTCGTACAGACAGGGAGTTGATGAGGCCAGCTGAAGCTTGTCAGCTCATTTAGGCCTCTATAAGAACTCCCAGCTTCATTAGATGTTAGCTCATGCCTGGAACCAGACCTGTGTGGACTGTCTAGGGAGAGTGAACCCCTGTGCGGTAAGACAAAGCCTGTGTGGCTATTTGCTTGGACATTTAAAACCAGGGACTTAGGGACTAGGACAGCACTAGGCTGATCCCAGTTGTTAGTTAGGAAACCTGTATGTTTAGTCAGAGGTCAACTTGACCAGGATTTATTTTGTTTATGTTTCTTTTGCTTTGCTGTGTTTTGTCACTGTAAATAGAAAATAAACCGCACCTTTTTTGATTTTGAAAACCACAACCTCCGTTTGCTGGGCCTGTTTTGTGTGGGGAGCCCATCCCGGGGGTCACACACACCCGCTGCCGAGCTAACCCCCTCACACTATTTACCACTCAAACACTTCCCTTAAATTTAGCACCCCGCTACATTTTTATTTCAAAGTATTTTATTTTCCCACTAGCTTATCCATTAAATTGAATAATTTATTCCAGAAAGGGCGTATTCTGGGGCATTCCCACCATATGTGTGGCATCGTGCCGTTGAGTTTCTGAGGTTCTTAATGACTTCCCGTACCTCTTCTGCTGAAAAGGGGGCCTCCAGCACATTTTTTTTTATGTTATTTTAAGTTATTTCCCTATCCACATTTGTTTGCAGAGCACTTGCCATGCTCTTAACAACATTTTGCTGCCATTTGCAGCCCTCTAGCCCTTTCCATTACTTTTTTAGAGCCTTTTTAGTCCTTAGAAGTCCGGGTCCCCATTGACTTCAATGGGGTTCGGGTTCGGGTTCGGGTTTGGGTTAAAGTTCGGTCCCGAACCCAAACTTTTTTCCGAAGTTCAGCCGAACCCGTCGAACCCGAACATCCAGGTGTCCGCTCAACTCTAGTAGAGACTATAGGGGTCAGTGGGACACACTACAGGAGCTATACTGCAACTCACAAATCCTTCCTCTGATAGGTAACCAGGCCTCTCCTTCATCGTGAACTCCATCACCGATCCATCGGACAGGTCCTCCCCCGTTTTCCTCTCTTTCAGAGCGGGCCACCCTCACACGGGCTCCCTGGGACTCCAGTGTGTTGGCTGTAGACCCAGTTAAAGGTATTGGGCCTACCTGGAACGTTGTAGCCTCGGGCTAAAGGTGCCCAAGACTCCTCGGCCAGCTCACGCACCCCCCAGCCAGCAGGGCCAAAGGGAGCGACTTCGCTACCAGGGGTCCTCCTTGGAATCCCCCCGGCACACCACCCCAGATGGGGCACACTCCTCCTAGGACATGGTGTCTGCCCTTTATGTACCCTCTCCCGGCATGCACAGCAGGCGAAACCCCGCCCACCACACGGCAGCTGAGAGAGGACACCCAATCACACCACAATGCCACCCGTGGTTCAACCCGAGACCTGGGCAACAGCGCCACCACAGGACAAGAGGAACCATACACCAGGCAACACTGCAGCAGAACAGAGTCCATACCTAGCAAAATCAGAGAACCTGAGCCAACTATGGCTCATACTACCCCTAAATTTAGAACATAGCGACCCCCAAATTTGGGGTGCCCGCTACATACACCCCCTCCTAAAAAAGCCACTGTCCCCAGTGGCTGGAAATGATTAGAAAGACCCTTCAATCCTGAGTGGGTTCCAGCCTTTTCCAACTATGTACAGAAAAAAAACACTTGCGTTACCTGAACCAAAATATTTGGGGAATAGCAGAGGAAGAAGAGAAAGGACATGTATATATTTTTTTACATTACATTCAGTATAAAACACATAGCTTTGGGAGAAAAATATACAATTCCACCCCTCCTATCATAACTACTCCACCCATTCTCCGATAGAGTTGATTGCAGATCACCTGCAGAGGGAGAGAAAAAAACACAACATACAACTCTAGGATTATGCAGAGCAGAACCATCTCCCCGAGAAAAGATGATTATCCTCTAATTTATACATTTTCTAGTTTGCATGGCTAAGCCTAGCCTGACTGAAATTTTCTGCAAAACACTACCACCTAGTGGGCATACATGTACTTTACACAAACTTTCCATCTTGACCACGACGGTTCTGACTTTGACCTGACTAACCTACCCCAATGTTCAGTGGGAAAAAGAGAAAATAAAACATTTCTTCTTTTTTTTTTTCCCGAACCAAGGAGAGAAAAGAAACAAAGAACAGCTCTCCGGTTCCTCCAAAGAGTAGGTTCCCCTGAATCAGAGGGCAAAGCCAACAAGTGAGTTCAGAGCAAACTACTCCCGTGAAACGGAACGATAGTGAAAAAAAAAACACGAGTTCCATTTCACAAATAGTAATTTGGATCCTGGAGAATAAGAGTCTTCCATTGTCTATCTAGGGTCTCTATCGAATACACGGTATCCTCTTTTTCCTTGCAGTAGATTACCACACGGTCCGCATGGATATGCCTACCATAAGACCAGTTTTTACGGCACCCCTTGTAACGATCGGCCATAATAGCGGAACATTTTAGGTACCTGTGGCCTCTGTGTACTCCCAAATGGTCCCAAACAAAGTCCGCATACCATCGTTCTCTGTAGGCCTCAACTTCAAAAAGCAGTTCTTTGGGAACATAGGGGTATTCCCAATCATAATCGTGGCAACCTTTTTATTGAGGAGCCGCTGCAACCGGGCTAAGGGTGGCCCGATCTCCTGCTCCTGGAAGAACAATAGCATCCGGGAACCTTTTTATTTGAACCTGCTCCAAATGTGACAAAGGGGCCCGCAACGGCGGATGTCCCTCCGTAGCAGTAGGCACGGATAATGTAGGTGCAGGCAGAGCAGGTGTGGGAACGGCCTCTTCCTTTAAAGCCGAGACTTCCACTCTAGGCGTAGTTTCCCCAGAGTCCATTGGCGAGATTCCCCTTAAGCTGCGGGTTGAAGTCACAGGAACTTTATCCCATCCCTTTCTGATGTAGACTTCATCAATGTCATGATCATCTCCCACATCCGAAGATGAATCCAAATCGGAGGTGTCATACTCCTCCGCCGGCAGGTAATTGGCGGTGGACACAGACACATTGTCCCCAAATATGGAAGATTTCTGCGGGCTGGTTGTCCACGCATCCCAAGTAATGTGGGGCATGGGCTTCCTTCCCTTTCCCGATAAACACAATGTCACAGTTCCCCCAGCCTGATGTGGATCTCCTGGAGGTCCCTCCGGCTTGAATATCCGGTTCAGTCAGGCGCTGGGGCAGGCTTCTACCATGGCCGCGGGAGGCCTTAACGTAGCCCACCTTTCGCTTGGCAGGTGGAATGGAGGTCTCCGTTGTGGCGGAGGCAGCATCCGCTCCGGTATCCGCCGACGGCTCTGCAACAGCCGAAACATCCTCACTGGCGACATCCGTAGCAGCCAAAGCAGTGTGCAGGGGCTCAACTGTTGGAGCATAAGTTTCCTCCTCCGAAGTGAAAATACCCGTGAGGTACTTGACTTGGTAGACCCGAGGCTTCTTGGTGGGTTGGTCTACCTCGAAGAGAAATTCTCCACAGGATGCACACCTTCCAAAGGGCTGCAGTTGTACCGCTAGTCCTTGGCATCCGGGACAGAGCATGCCCAGGGCCTCCGCATCTCGGCAGACCCCTAGGCTTTAGCTGGATCCCTGTGTCCGTCAGGGGGGCAGTGAGAGGAGCAATGTCCATGGTTGAGATGGGTTGGAACATCCAGGGTCCCGATGTAGCAGAAGTCCATGGGGCGGCAGCCATATTGCTTCTCTTTCAAAGATCAAGCTCGTACTGTCCCTTTGGCGCCAAGGCGCCACGTGCAACACACAAGTTGGCGGGGGCTCCTCCCCCTTTACTATTTCATCACGTAGCTCGCGGGTTTTTCTATGTTTGAGGCACGCCCACGATTCTCCAAATGGCCGATTTTCGCAGCACACATGGGGAAACACACAGTCCAACTTCAGGGGGTGGCTGCAAATAATCGCGGACTCGAGCCCCCACGTGTAGCACATGGAACCTTTTCTCCTGCTTACCTTCTCCTTGCAGGGATAAAGGCACACCGTGCCACATGCCCGGATCCTCCTGGTTTAGAAAGTTGAGCGGCGTTCTCTATTTTTGGGTCCTGCAGCGAGTTACTGTACATCCCGTTCACTGGTTCTCGTCCCTAGAATGTTGGGAAAAGTCTGTGTTCTTTCCCCAAAGAAACTCAATGTCCAAACAGTATTCAAACTCCAAACAGCCGAGTTTATTTTTATCTTGCTCAAACAGATTTGGGAACAGGTTGAAAATAGCAACAAAGTAGGTAGGGAGATAGGTTCAGGCACGCGGCACCAAGTTACCCTATTCTTTACTCAAGCCTGAGTATGAATTTTGCTCACCCGGATAGATCCCTCTCACAGTTCTAGCAGCCGGAGTGAAGCACGAACAGTCGCTACTTGAATTTAGTCCCCTTCATGGACAAGTCTGTCTGCCACAGAATCCCTAACGATTGAATTATGACTTCTGAACAAACCCCGTAGATTAGTAGAGACCATAGGTGTCAGTGGGACACACTATAGGGGCTATACTGCAACTCACGAATCCTTCCTCTGATAGGTAACCAGGCCTCTCCTTCATCGTGAACTCCATCACCGATCCATCGGACAGGTCCTCCCCCAGTTTCCTCTCTTTCAGAGTGGGCCACCCTCACACGGGCTCCCTGGGACTCCAGTGTGTTGGCTGTAGACCCAGTTGAAGGTACTGGGCCTACCTGGAACATTGTAGCCTCGGGCTAAAGGTGCCCAAGACTCCTCGGC
The DNA here is from genome assembly GCA_029206835.1 of Rana muscosa. NCBI lineage: Eukaryota > Metazoa > Chordata > Amphibia > Anura > Ranidae > Rana > Rana muscosa. The sequence goes on from CM055119.1 coordinate 24,198,150, forward strand.
CAGTTCACGCACCCCCCGGCCAGCAGGGCCAAAGAGCGCGACTTCGCCACCAGGGGTCCTCCTTGGAATCCCCCCCCCGGCACACCACCCGTGTTGGGGCACACTACTCCTAGAACATGGCGTCTGCCCTTTATGTACCCTCTCCCGGCATGCACAGCAGGCGAAACCCCACCCACCACACGGCAGCCGAGAGAGGACACCCAATCACACCACAACGCCACCTGTGGTTCAACCCGAGACCTGGGCAACAGCGCCACCACAGGACAAGAGGAACCATACACCAGGCAACACCGTAGCAGAACAGAGTCCATACCTAGCAAAATCAGTTAACCTGAGCCAACTATGGCTCATACTACCCCTAAATTTAGAACATAGCAACCCCCAAATTTGGGGTGCCTGCTACATACATATAGACAGTTAGACTCCAGTCTGATATTTTGAGTACAGTACAAAATAAAGTGTGGTATTAAAAGCTCAGAAGGAAGAAATAATTGATGATGCGGTTACAACACCGCGCAATACTTGGAAAGGTGCCTCACTCCATTTGTGGGAGACGCACGAGGTCATATTTACGTGACACCAGTGATTTTTTTTTAGATAAAGTGAAAAAAATATTAATCTAGTACCTGGCTCATTTCTAGTGACAAGGGATGTATTTCAGGTCTAGGGCCGGTACTAGGGGTGGGCGGGACGGGCAGCTGCCCTGGTCAGAATGATTTAGTTGGAGTTAGAGGGCGCTGTCTGCCGGGTGTAACCAGGGCCAGTACTAGGGGTGGGAGGGACGGGCAGCTGCCCTGGGCGGAATGATTTAGTTGGAGGAAGAGGGCGCTGTCTGCCGTGTGTAACCATGCCCAGCTCAGAATGTTCTGCCGAGCACCGAATCTAACAGGGTAGGCAGAGAGCGGCTTTGTTCCTGCGTGTAGCCTAGATCGTAGCACTACACCCGCCTCCTGCCTGCACAGTGCACTGTACTAGTCCCTGAGCGACAGTAGAGTGGAGTGGGCGGGGCGCATGAGGTTGGGAAAGCATATCAATGCTTTCCTATGATTCCAGATACATACAGCTTTCCTGCTCCTCTGCTTGCCTGGACAGTGGCTTCTCCTTCCCCTCTCCATTCATTTCTATCACTCCAACTTTCAGAGTGTCCCGATGTCTGTGTAACATCACCAGCTCTGCCCCCTAGTCTCCTGTTTTTTGCCTCCCTGCTCTGGACAATGTGGAGGTGACCCCTCCTCTGCGTTGTGACCCCTCCCCTTTTGTGCCGTTTCCCTCGGGTCCCCTCCTCTCCAGTCCTAGTACAAAGTGAGTGGTGTCTCTGTGCTGCTGAGGCTGCCACTACTCAGCTAACCGGTAACCTTCTTTCAAGCATTAAATCACAGTTCTAGCTGTGAAGACAACTGTTCTTTCTGATTCTGTTTTTATTAAGGACCTTTTAAGATGAGGTACAGACATGTGGCTCCCATGCAGGGCTATCTTATCAGCATGGGGATGCATGAGCATTGTGTGCATCCCTGTGCCAGCACCCCATTAATTTCTACTGGGACATGAGGTTGCATGCACACAGCCTCTGTATTCTAATATGACATGTAGGTTTGGGTCCCAAAAGAAATGAATGGAACACTGGTACAAGGATGCACACAATGCACAAGAAAGTCCTGCACAGGGCACACATGTCTGAATGGGCCTAAACAATTCATGTACATGGAGGCTAAAGCCGCGTACACACGATCAGTTTTACCGATGAAAACAGTCAGATGGATTTTTTTTATCGGACAAACCGATCGTGTATGGGCCCCATTGGTCTTTTTTCCATCTGTGTCAAAAAATAGAACATGTTTTAAATTTTCCGATGGATAAAAAACCGATAGCAAATTCCGATCGTCTATGGGAAAGTCCATCGGTTAAAAAACCCACGCATGCTCAGACTGAATTATGAGACGGGAGTGCTCGTTCTGGTAAAACTAGCATTCCTAATGGAGAGAGCACATTCGGCATTCTGCAAATGTTTGCCTCGTTTAATGCAGCACATTGTTTTCTTCCGTATAATGGTCTTGAAAATGTTTTTTGGCTGCAGATCTTTATCCCGAGTTCTGACAAACTTATTTCTTTATAGTTTCTTGTCATCTCTAGAATAATTGTATATATTTTTTAAAGCCAGTTCTCCCTCATTTTAATTGTTATTTAGAATCAAGATATACCATTTTTTTTTTTTTATTAGATTTTGGTTCTTGTGGGCTCATTTCTTTGGGTGTCAAGTTCTCACAACAACATATTTTTTTTTTCCTCAGGGAGGTTGGTGTCCCTTGTTAATTACACATTGTATTTATGACATCTTATTGCTACTCCCAATAAAAAAAAACATAGGCAAGTATTTTTCCGAAATCAAAAATCCATTTATTCTGGCAAAAAGTAAATAAACAGGAAGGGCAACAATTGTTAAATTAGTGGAATTTATGAAGACTTTGGACCCCAAAGGCAGACATTACTATGATGAACAATAAAATCAACAACATGAGGAAATAAGGAGCAGCAGCCGAAGACATACACCATCCCAAGCTGTGGTACTCCTACAAACTGCAACTTCTGGAAGAGCAGCTTGAAGCCAGGGAATTACCTTCTGCTTTTCTTGGTAGCCTTCCCTCTACGCTTCCCTCCAGCATTTGTTCCACGGCCCCATCCACGCACCCTTCCAGGCTGTGGCTCTGTTGGTGGTAATGTGGCAGGAGGAGGAGGAGAAGGATGGGGCAGATGGCAGAGATGAGTGGCCTCTGTCAACTGCCCCATCCCCGCCATGTGAATGGCCGTATAAACCAGTCTGCTGCTGCTCCTGATCTCATAGAAGCACGCACTTCTTTATATCTTTTTTTGTACGCATTCCTCATGTTGTTGATTTTACTATTCATCATACTATAGTCTGCCTCTGGGATCCAAGTCTTCATATATTCCGCTAATTTAACAATTGTTGCCTTTCGTACTTGGCTATTATGGTAGGAGCTATTTTTTAGCTCCCAGAGGTTGCGCATTTCCTTATACTTTTCTATAAAAATTAACATGATGTCTGGCTCACGCAATTTATGCATATTTCAGTCTACAAGATAAAACACAAGACAAAAACAGGAGGTCAGCTTCAATTGTCCTAATCATAGCCCAATATAGGCCTCTATAATCATGAACCAGTATAGGCCACTGATGCCCCAAGTTAATTTCTTACCTTCGTAGGATTCGTTCGGCACTTCTGGTCATCCTTACTCCGCGCAACCACAACCTCGGTTACCCTTTATATACCCTGCGCATGCGTGAAACTCCGGCCGCGTCGCCCGCCCATGATGGTCTTTTTCAGACTTTCCCCGCCCCTTCTCGTTCGGCACACAGTGGGAGACGACGACATGGCGGTGACACAGGTGCGTGCTTTATTAATAAGTACCGACGAGGAAAGCCTGGAGGCGGGAACGTCCTGATCCAGGAATAAAAGATTCAAGGCGACTAATATGTCATTTGCTGAGATGGCGAAGATGGTGGACATCCTGCTGAGGAAGGATTACGATGGGAAGCATGGGCCATACGACACCCCTAATCTCAGGAAGTCTAAAATAATGGACAAAGTGGCGACGAGTCTCTATAATAAATTTGGGGTCAGGAGATCCAAGGAGCAGCTCCGTAAAAGGTGGTCTGACCTGAAGCTGAGGGAGCCGGACCAGTATAGGAAGCTTAAAAAATTCCTGGAAAAAAGTAAGTTTTTTTGTTTTACTGTCTTTAATCTAATTGGAATATGTATTCTTGCATGTTTTACTCCATGTGCTTGGATTGTCTGGTTTCATATTGTAGAATGGCAACTTTCATGTGAAGTTGAGTGGACTCATTTTTGGGAATGTTTCCTAGTAAACAGCGAACGTGAAAAAATAACATGTTTTGCACATATACACGTAAACCACATGTGGTCATGCCTATTTGGCGTAAAACAACGTTTATATATACATTGTTGTCTAGATGATGTGTTGTAAGTTAAGTAGAATGTTAAATGGTAAACTAGATTCTGGGTAAAGGAGAGGATTTCAGGGTGTCACACACAGGTGCTCCAGTGGATACCTTGGGGTGTCTCCTTTTTATTTTTGAGGACCAAGAATGAAAGTATTCTTGCTTTGTTGAATTACCAAAATATCATATGTTCATCTTGGAACTCTGGCAAAACCAACAATTGTACCCCACTTCCAGGCAAACTTATAAAATTATGCCCTCAAATCTATGTATGCTAAAGGATACATTTTGATTGTTTCATTCTCATAGGGGAGAGGAGACTGGGAGGACACCAATGTGAGGAGCCTAGGAAGCACATACCACATAAAGAAAACCAAGATCCAAAAGAACCCCAAGATCAGCATGTGGAGGAACGAGAGGTGGAGGAAGGAGAGGTGGAGGAAGCAGAGGTGGAGCTTATCACCACAACAGGTCAGTGTCTGTCACCACAGCTTCTGGTCAAAAGAGATGTAGGCCTGCATATTTCTAATCCATTATTTTTTTTAGGGGATGAACATGGTGGTGTGTCAGAAACTCAGACAACTCTATTCTCAAGTGCTAGTGCCCAAATCGTCATTCAAGAAATAATGGAATGTAGTAGCGAAATGGACATTGTGAGGAAAAGGATGAATGTGATTGAGCAAAAATATAAAAACATCATTGATAATAATAGTCTGAACCACACCCCCCCCCTTTTTTAGTTTTCTTGTGTTAAAACAAATGGCAATTTTGGAAAACATTAGCCCAAATTACAAGATGCACACAGTGTGTTAACATGTGCTATCTGCCGTCACAGGATATCTATGTCCCAATTTTGTTGGTGCAACCTTTTCCTTGCTACTCAAGTAGGTGAGAGGAAGGGTTTGCACCCCCAAAACACGTCCATTGATCCCCCATGATGGCAAATAGCACATGTTGACTTTAGCCATTGGATCAGGATGAAAAAAAAAAAACATTTTGCACATCCAAAACTGTGTGCATCTTCTAATTTTGGATGGTTCAGGGGTGATATCACCCCATCTCATGTTTACATTTTTAAGGTTGAACTTTGTAAGTTCCTTCTTTTTTTTTTTGACCCATTCATGTTTCTGCAAACCCAGAAAAAAAAAAAAATCTCCAAAATTTGGAGGCCAAAATGTCAAGATTGTATTTTGAATAAAAAATGACCGTTGTGCACAAAGTAAAAAAAAATTGGTACACTCAACAATGCGTGGCTTGTTCTTTCTATGCTCAATCGCAGTTATCTAAAATGGGAAAGGTCAGGTTTTTAAGTGTGACAATTGTGGCTATTTACTAAAGACAAATACACTTGGCACTACTACAAAGTGTACTATGATAACCTGGGAGACACATAATTAGTACAAAATAAATTCTGACAAAACAAGGTATTCCAAAAAAATATATATTTTTTTAAAAAAAGGCATCAAATGTGATCTGGCATTGCGATGGCCCCCCTACCCGTGAAGTACTCAACGTATTTATCACGTACTTCATGGGCGATTTGGGGGGCCAAGCCAGTACGGCCAGTGTCCAGGCCAGTCAGATTGTCCATGTCAGATCCACCGGCCTCTGGCCCAACAGTAGACATATATGTAGGAGAGTTTTGTCTCATAAAATTATGCAATATGCATCAGGTTAGGATGATGTGGTTCAGTTTGTATTCCGCCATATGCATGGCTATCAGAAACAGGCGGAACCAGCTGGCCATTATGCCAAAGGCTTTCTCCACAACCAGTGGCGCCCCCCCCCCTCAAAGCCAGTAGAAAAAAACAAACACAAAAACAAAAAAAACAATTTTTTTTCAATTTGGCCCTTTAAAAAAAAAAAGGTCCTTTAAGTGCACTATGTTCAGGGCGGGCGCCGGGCACAGTGCACTGTTGAAGTGTCATCGAAGCGTCATGCCACTGCAAGCAGGCAAGACGCTTCATTTGCAGGTTTTTTTAAGCTCTGTGGCGCGCTGGGGAGCGCCTCTCCACGCTCATTGGGTCCTTCTGCTCCGTCATGTCTGCACCGCAGTAGGAAATGGGCGGTGCTTTCCCGGGTGGCCGTGTCACTTTCAGTTTTGGCTCCAGGAGTGAGACAAGAGTGCGGGGAGTGGATACAGCTTGGCGGGTGGGTGAAGAGCTGAGCCTGAGTGCAGGGGAACCAGAGCAGCAGGTGAGTGATTGACTGACTGCTGGGATCGGAGGTGAGCTCTCTCACTGTTTCTCCCTCCCGGCAACAAGCTTCCCATCCCCCAGTCCTCACACACTCCTCTGCTTGTTACAGAGTCAGTGACTGCTCCACCCGGAGTGTACTGTGTGCGTCCTGCCGTGAGCCTGGCTCCCCCTCCCCCACCTCTGTTCACTTTTCTCAGCTGCTGCAGAACTTCATGGAGGGGGAGGGTGGGGCTGCTGAGTGTTGTGGTGCAGGGAAGTGACTGGCAGCTGCCCCCCCTGCCTGTATCCTAAAACGGCCCCCCCTTCCTGTATCCTAAAACGGCCCCCCTTCCTGCATGCCCCCCCTTCCTGTATCCTAAAACGGCCCTCCCTTCCTGCATCCTAAAACGGCCCCCCCTTCCCTGCCTCTCCACCCTAAACAATAACCCCCCTTCCTGCCTCTCCACCCTAAACAATAACCCCCCCTTCCTGCCTCTCCACCCTAAACAATAACCCCCCCTTCCTGCCTCTCCACCCTAAACAATAACCCCCCCTCCCTGCCTCTCCACCCTAAACAATAACCCCCCCTCTCCCTACCTCTCCACCCTAAACAATAACCCCCCTCCCTGCCTCTCCACCCTAAACAATAACCCCCCCTCCCTGCCTCTCCACCCTAAACAATAACCCCCCTCCCTGCCTCTCCACCCTAAACAATAACCCCCCCTCCCTGCCTCTCCACCCTAAAAAATAACCCCCCTCCCTGCCTCTCCACCCTAAACAATAACCCCCCCTGCCTCTCTACCCTAAACAATAACCCCCCTCCCTACCTCTCCACCCTAAACAATAACCCCCCTCTCTACCTCTCCACCCTAAACAATAACCCCCCCCTTCCTGCCTCTCCACCCTAAACAATAACCCCATTGTATAGTGTTCTCTGTGTATAGTGCGCGCTCTGTGTATAGTGTGTGTGTGCTCTGTGTATAATATACAATGAGTTCTTTGTGTATAGTGTGTCCGGGTATTGGGAGCCGTGACAGCCGAGGATGGGCAGGTATGAACCTGGAAGGGTTTGCACCCCCCCCCAATTTTTTTTAGCACCAGCCGCCACTGTCCACAACCCTCCGGGCTCTGGCCAGCCGGTAATTAAAAACCCTCCTCTCCGGGGTGAGGGTCCTCTGTGGGAACGGCCGCATCAGGTGTGGTACAAGTCCAAAGGCTTCATCCGCTATAAAAACAAAGGGAAGTCCATCCACGTTGTCTGCATCTGGAGGCAGTGCCAGGCCCCCAGACTGCAGACGGTGAGCGAACTCACAGTGTCCTGCCTCGTGATATAGGGGGACAGCAAAGCCAACAGACGGTGAAAAACGGGGTCCGTCATCCGGAGATAATTCCTGAAATCATCAGGATTATTCTCCTGGATTTCCCGCAGCAGAGGCATATGAGAGAATTGGTCCCGCTGGAGCAACCAATTCTTGGTCCATGAACTCCTCCTTACACTGTTCATGGACTGAACGCGGGTTACAGTGCTAACCGCAACAGCAAGTCCATAGCCAGCATGAGCTCTACGACGAGAACGTACTTCAAACATGGCTTTAAACCGGTCGGCTGATCAGAACAAACTCAAACAGAACGCAACGAGGAACAGCAAAGCCTGAGAAGAACGACCTGAAAAACAGTAACGAACGGTCAAAAAGGCACTGCAAAACAGTAACGACCTGACTGCACGCACTGAATGACAAATACGAACCCACAAGCACAAACTGAACACCCGAAAACGATCTGAAAACCACGGAGACTGAAAAGCGCGAATCGGCTCTCACCAAACTTTTACTAACATGCGGTAACACGAAATCAGCAAAAGCAGCCCAAAGGGTGGCACCATTAGATTTGAACTTCCCCTTATAGTGCCGTCGTACGTGGTGTACGTCACGTCGTTTTGGTGCGGTCGGTTTTTTGACTGATGGTGTGTGGGCAAGACTGATGGAGGACAGTTTCATCAGATTTCCGATGGAAAAATCCATCGGATTAGAATCCATAGGATATCCGATCGTGTGTACAGGGCTTCAGTGATTTCCCCAGCTCCCCAGGCATCAGAAAACAACAGGGATCTTACACAGGAGCTACTAAGTCTGGACATGAATGGAAATTCAGCTGATTCACCAAGGACTGGATGAGTTTCAATCCATCTATGGCCATTCCTGCTAAAGAGAATTCGATCTAATATGTGCAGCACTAATAAATGTATTCTAACCACTATAACAATGCAATGTCTCAGTGGAGAGGATTCCTCCATCCACCTCGCTTGTGTGGATGAGGGGATCTGCTCAGTTTTTTTCAATCAGACACTAAAGCCCTGTACACAAGATCGGATTTCCGATGGAATCAAATTCTATGGATTTTTCCATCGGAATTCCGATGAAGCTGACTTCAATCAGTCTTGCCTACACACCATCAGACAAAATTCCGACCATACCAAACGCCGTGACGTACAACGCGTACGACGGCACTATAAATGGGAAGTTCAAATCCAATGGGGCCACCCTTTGGGCTGCTTTTGCTGATTTTGTGTTACTGCGTGTTAGTAAAAGTTTGGTGAGAGCCGATTCGCGCTTTTCAGTCTCCGTGCTTTTCAGGACGTTACAGCATGATGAATGTGCTATCTCCATTATGAACGCTAGTTTTACCAGAACGAGCGCTCCTGTCTCCTAATTCAGTCTGAGCATGCGTGGGTTTTTTCTCCGCTGGAGTTCCACACAGACGATCGGAATTTCCTATCGTTTTTTTTCCATCGGAAAAATTTAAAACATGTTCTTTATTTTTTCACCAATAGAAATAAGTCCGATGGGGCCCACACACGATCGGTTTGTCCGATGAAAACAGTCCATTGGACTGTTTTCATCTGTAAAACCGATCGTGTGTACAGGGCTTAACTGATCAAAAATACTGATCCATCAATGGCCAGCTTACCATTCACTATACAATCTGATTGTACAATATCTTTTGGATCTACCACCAGTAGTACAAGGGCCTGCCTGATTGGATACTACTAATTGGATAATGAATTGTTTAGGTTTGTCCTCATATTACAAAGTTTTGGTAAATCGAAGCGAGATTGTGAAGAAATTGTACAATCAGATTGTAAAGTGTATGCTCACCTTTACTGTTCATGTGCAGGAGCACTAAGAATTACAAATGTTTTCCCTGACACATTGTCTAAAGCTGGGTAGACACTATGAGTTTTTTTTTGTTCAGCCTGCTGGAAGAAAAACTAATAGATCCCTGCATGCACACAAACAAGCTGGATTCAGAAACCCCCCTCTCCACTCTGTGCTATTGTACTCTGACAGCAGTACTCCTCCACTGATCAGAATACAATGATCAGCGCTGCAGCCCGCTGATCAAAAATAGGATTTTTATAACAGCTTACCTGTAAAATCCTTTTCTTGGAGTACATCACGGGACACAGAGCGACATAGTCATTACTAATGGGTTATATAGATACCGTCAGGTGCTGGCACTGGCAACTTCCAAAACCGGAAGTACCCTCCCCTATATAAGCCCCTCCCATCCGGGAGCACCTCAGTTTTGTAGCAAAGCAATAAGTGTCCCCAAAGAGGGGTGGGAGCTCTGTGTCCCGTGATGTACTCCAAGAAAAGGATTTTACAGGTAAGCTGTTATAAAAATCCTATTTTCTTTTTCGTACATCACGGGACACAGAGCGACATAGTCATTACTAATGGGATGTCCTAAAGCAATGCCAAATGAGGGGGGGGATACACCATATATAAGCTGAGCGCTATCAGACATGAGGATCTTTTGCGGCCTGCAACACACTGCGCCCAAAGGCGACATCCTCCTGACTTCTAACGTCCACCTGGTAGAACCTAGTAAACGTGTGTACTGAAGACCATGTTGCGGCCCTACAGATTTGAGCCAGGGAGGCCTGGTGATGCACTGCCCATGAAGTTCCAACTGCTCTCGTGGAGTGCGCCCTAACTTTGAACGGAGGCGGTCTATTTCTCAAGCCATAGGCTTGTATTATGACCTGTCGAATCCACTTGGCTAAAGTAGATTTTGACGCTGCCTGACCCCTTCTGGGGCCTTCCGGCAGAATAAACAAAGTATCCGTTCTGCGAATCTGAGCAGTGGCTTTTAGATAAGCTTTAACTGCTCTTACTACATCCAAAGAATGCAATAACTTTTCCTCTACCGAAGTAGGTTTGGGGAAAAAAGAAGGAAGAACCACATCTTGGTTCAAATGAAACCTCAATACCACCTTAGGAAGAAAGGCTGGATGAGGACGTAACACTACTCTGTCCTTATGGATAACCAGATATGGCTCCTTACAGGACATAGCTGCTAATTCCGATACTCTTTTAGCCGAACAAATGGCTACTAGAAAAATCAATTTCCTGGTGAGAAGCACCAAGGAAATATGCTGTAATGGTTCAAATGGTTGTTTCTGTAGAACCGACAGAACCAAGTTTAGATCCCATGGACATATGGGAATATTAACCGGAGGACTAATACGCATCACTCCTTGTATAAAGGCTTTGACTAGTGAATGCGAAGCCAAGGGCCTTTGAAAAAATATTGACAAGGCCGAAATCTGACCCTTGATAGTACTCAAGGCAAGCTTCCTATCTACAGCCCATTGTAGGGAGTCCAGACTCCTACCTATTACGTACTTACGTGGATGCCATTTCTTGGCTTCACACCAGGCGATGTACGCCTTCCAGATTCTATAGTAGATCTGCCTGGATACCGGCTTCCTGGCATTGATCATGGTAGATACCACAGAATTAGAGAGCCCTCTCTTTTTTAGAATGTGGGCTTCAATAGCCAGGCCGTCAAACCTAGGGCTGGTAAGGAAGGGTGGTATATCGGTCCTTGCGAAAGCAGGTCCGGACGATGTGGGAGAGTCCAAGGACTCCCCACTGACATTTTACAATCTCCACGTACCACGCTCTTCGGGGCCACGCTGGAGCCACCAGAATCATTGGTTTCTTTTCTACCCTGATTCTGCGGAGTAATCGAGGTAACCATTGTGGCGGTGTGAATGCATATATCAGCTTGAACTGATCCCAAGGGAACACTAGGGCATCCGAGCCGCAAGCTAGGGGATCCCTTGTCCGAGAGACAAACCTGTCCCCCTTTGCGTTGAATCTGGATGCTAGAAGATCTACATCCGATGTTCCCCACCGCTGACATATTGTCCAGAAAACCTCGGGGTGAAGGGACCCTTCCTCTGGGCCTAATTGCTGGCGACTTAGAAAGTCCGCCTTCCACTTCTCCACTCCTGGAATGAATACCGCAGATATGGCTGGGACATATTTTTTCTGCCCATTTCAGGATGTAATTTACTTCCCTCTGGGCTGCACGACTCCTGGTGCCCCCCTGATGATTGATATATGCCACTGCTGTGGCATTGTCTGATTGAATTCTGACAGGGGACCCTTGGAGTTTGGATGTCCATGCTACTAGGGCATACCGGGCTGCTCGTATCTCTAAGAGATTGATGGGCAGGGCCTTTTCTGCATCCGACCATCTGCCCTGGAGAGACTATTGCTCCAGTACTGCTCCCCAGCCTATAAGGCTGGCATCTGTAGTGACCACCTCCCAAGAAATCGGACTGAAGGATTTCCTTTTTTCCAGATTCTGGGAAACCAACCACCAACGGAGGCTCTTGCGAACGGAAGGGGACAAGGACATTGTAAGTCTAGGCCTGAATTTTTTTGTTCCAGGCTGACAGTATGGCCCCTTGCAAATTCCTTGAATGGAATTGACCGTAGGGTACTGCTTCGAATGATGCCACCATTTTTCCCAGCAGCCTCATATACAGGCGTATGGACGGCTGTCTTTTTTGTACCCACTAAGTGGATCAAATCTTTCAAAGACAACACCTTTCCTCGAGGCAAGAATATTTTTCTCTGGCCTGAATCCAACCTTAGCCCCAAGTATTCCAGACTTTTGACTGGTTTTTAGGGCTGACTTGTCTCGGTTGATAATCCAACCGTGAGATTCCAGATACTTGATTGTCTTGTGAATGACCACGTCTAGTTTTTTCACTGAGTGGTCTATCAGCAACAAGTTATCCAGATATGCCATTATCATTACACCTTGTGTTCTTAGATTGGCCAATAAAGGGCCAGAATTTTTGTAAACACTCGTGGTGCTGTGGCCAAACCGAAGGGTAAGGCTCTGAACTGAAAATGGCGCCCTTCTACTGCAAAGCGTAGAAATTTTTGGTGGACTGGAAAGATGGGAATGTGCAAATAAGCATCTTTGATGTCGATCGTGGCTAACCAATCCTCCCCTTGTAGGGCAGTGGCCACCGATCGGATCGACTCCATCGGAAAGACCTGATATACAGGAATTTGTATGGCCCTTTTAATATGGGCCTCCCGTCCGCGTTTGCTTCGGGACTGTAAAGAGGTTTGAGTAAAACCCGAACCCTCATTCTTCCAGGGGAACCTCCATAATTACTCCTTGGAGCAATAGTTGTTCTAGTGCCAACAGGAGGGACTCTCTCTTCCGGGGATCCCTTGGCACGTTTGACCTCAAAAATGGGAAGGAGGAGAGTCTTTTAACTCCAAACTGTATCCCAAACCTACTGCGGAGAGCACCTATCTGTCTTGATCGTGTCCCGCCAGGTCTCTTGCGAACAACTGGAGTCCTCCCCCCACCCGACTGAGTGGGGGCTTCAATGAATTTAACTTTGGGGGAGGTTTTGTACCTCCCCTGACCCAGGGTTTCTCATTACCCTGCTACTGTCCCTGTTTTTTACCCCCCGGGATTTGACCGAGGAGGCCGTCGGAACTGTTACACAGCCGATGCCCCAGGGACTGGAGAAGCAGGCCTCTTAAAGAGGGACCTCTAACTCTGCTTTTAACCGGCAAGAGCGTATTTTTACCGCTGGAAATTTTCTGGATATATTTGTCCAGGTTTTCCCTGAATAAGCGTTCACCATGAAATGGGACGCTAACCAGCCATTCTTTACAGGGAGCTTCAGCAGACCAGTTTTTGAGCCATAGGAGCCTACGCGTATGTACTATAGACAGCGTAAGGCGGGAGGCCTGATGGACTGAATCCTCTATGGCGTCAACCGCAAAGCCTAAGGCTCTAGGTAGATCAGCTAGGGCAAAGCCTGCTGATCTGTCAAGTCCCTCAAGACCTGTTTCAACTGATCCTTCACTGCTTAGCAGACCCCAATAGCTGCTACTGCTGGTTGTATCACCAAGCAGATTTTCATAAGGACTCCAATCTTTTATTTATTGGGTTCTTGAACATTTGGACATTATCCACTGGACATGTCAGTGATTTATACATACAAGAGATGGCTGCGTCCACTGTAGGGACCTTCCATTTTTTTTTTTTTTGATGAACTTATCCTCCATGGGATAGACCACCGGAAATCTCTTGGGGGAATAAATATTTTCTCAGGACATTCCCAATCCTGGTAAATGAGCCCTTTCAGTAAAGGGTGAAGTGGAAAAGAACAGACAGTCTGGGGGCTTCTAGCGACCCCAACGAGGATACAGTAGTGGTTGATGGTTCCGCAAGGTGCATTTTTAAATGCTGATCGGACCATGTTAGTCAGAGACTGAACCCATAATCTTTCAGCTTGAGATGCTGAGAAAAGGTTCCCCCACTGTTGATTCCTCTATAACAGAATCAACCTCATCCTGATCCCCTTCAGGCAGGTCGATCCCTGTATGGGACTGTTGCTCTGCTAACAGGCACTCTGAAGGAGGAGACGGAGATCGGGCGTGCTTTCCCTGACAGGGAGGCAGCGATAAATGTTGACAATCTCTCTCTAATCCTCCCAGAGCTGAGGAAAAAAACCTCCTCTGTTACATACACAGGAGCAGGTGACTGAGGACAGCCGCAGTACCAAGTACCCCTGTGGGGTCTCTACGGTCACTTACCTCTGAACTTCAGGGGAGACTGGTGCAGCAGAAGTATGCCCAAGATCCTCAGAGCCCGATGAGACCCCCTTCGCTTCCTGGAAGATTCAGTTCCGGAGCTTCTGGACGGCATATTCCTAAGCCTAAAGCTGAGGTATTCCAGCCGTAATACACCACTTTTACTGAGAATAGTCTAGCACAATTGCTGCTATATCACAGTTGGTGTCTACTAATGTGCCTTTCTAGGGGATGCCTGTATCAACCGCTTGCTGTATGCCTTTAAATGTTGCCAGCTCTGTCTCTGTACTTCATAGCCAGCTCACTACAATATTGTGGTTTTTTTAAAACTGCTGGGACGCCCGCACATGCGCAGAAGCGCTGCGGCGCGCACAGAGCGTCATCCCCCAGGCTCCGCCCCCTTTCCCGGCTCACCTCTATATATAGAGGCGCGTGCACGCGCACGCGCGCGGGCACGTGCGCCTTCGGCGCTAATTTCAAATATGGTAACAAGGGACAGGAGCCAGGGCCCCTCTTTGCCGCAGGCCGGGGGATGGACAAACACTGCAACATGGCAGAGGAAGCAGTTTCCTATAAGAGAACTCACCATCTGCCTGGACTTTGCTCTGCTGAGAAGAAGCTAGTCCACATGACAAGAAAACATTCCACAGCGGCCTCTAGTGGACAAACACAGGTACCGCAGTCTAATATATTAAATATATATAAAAACTTTTTTTTTTTTTTTTTTTTCTTGACCACCATTAAAAATTATTACATTTTTTTAGTAGTTACAGGCATGCACAGAATTTTGCGGGAATACCATTAGGTAACAGACAGAAAGACAAATTAGGCTTGGGGGTCCCCCAATAGAACCAAGTTCCTGGGGGCCCCCACTTACCTGTTCCCCGCCGCAGGACTTTGTTTGGTCCACAAAAGCCCAAACTTCACCTATCACGGCAGGCATTGTAATCAAACCTTCAGGGACCGGGTTCCCAAGGATTCCACTCCCCTGGACCTGTATAGCACCCTGCACAGAAAACATCTTGGTCGTGGGTATGACCAGAGCTCTGGATCCCAGGGTCCAGCTCTCCTAAGAGAAGCATTACAGGCAAAACCTTGCTCTTCTCTGCAAGGCCCGGGTACCGACCGTTTAGCTATGAAGCTTTTTTGGTCGGATCCGGAATAGCTTACTGAGGCCCAAAAGAACCTGTACGCAAGCTCAGTGAAAAACACATGTTTCTTCTTGGCCAACACCTTAGACACTGGCAAAAAACTGAGGTGCTCCCGGATGGGAGGGGCTTATATAGGGGAGGGTACTTCCGGTTTTGGAAGTTGCCAGTGCCAGCACCTGACGGTATCTATATAACCCATTAGTAATGACTATGTCGCTCTGTGTCCCGTGATGTACGAAAAAGAAAGAGGATTTCCAGCAGGACCATTTGACAGAAGCCAAGGTCAGCTTCAGCTAGTTCTTGAGCTCCATTTACAATCTTCAGAAATCGCCCTTGGGCAGCTATTATTGCTATTACTCCTTATTGGCTGTAAACCACCCATCATCAACGCAATCAAATTGGCTCTGTGTGTGTGTAATACTGGTGCACCCCGCTCCATTACATACAGTATGTTTTGGTGCGCTGCACATGCTTCAACTAGCTCCACCCCCTGCTTCGCCCTGGGCACTGAATTACCTTGTCCCACCACTGGTCAGGTCACCTGAGTCTAGGTGACCGATGCATCCCGTTGGGGTCGAGAGTGCACCGCAAGGTAGTGGACCCTACGGCTGACTGCTGCAGGTGGAGCTCTAGGTGATTCAGGAGTAGGAATGAGCCGAACAACCCCCATTTCGGTTCGCAGCAGAACATGCGAACAGGCAAAAAGTTTGTTCGAGGGGGGCGTGGCTCGGCGCGCGGCTGAGATGTGAGCACACTAACGGAGCTCCTGAGGACTCACAGCCTATAGCCCGTTTTTCTGCACGTTAAACCCCTGATAATGAGCACACAGAGCTACCGGACACCTCACTCCAGACCACGGCGCACATCAGCGGTGTACAAAGGTAGAAACATTGCAGATATCTTCCATAAACAGTCTCTCTCCCGGAGCAGCGTGGCCAGAGGCAAGATGGCGCCGACGCATGCAGCAGAGGACTTCAGTGAGGATTCCCAATAAGCATCGGAGGACAATGGTATTGGACCCACACATCCTAACCTACCCCTCACTTATGCAGATATGTCCATAATTGCTGCAGACATAAAATCTACCTCCTCGGTAGCAATTACTGATCTGAAATCTAACCTACTAGTATTGAATGAGAAAATGGCTTCCGCTGAAGCGGCGGGGAGACACAGGGAGACAGCAATACATAGACTGGAAAAAGTGACATCCTCCCACTCTAATCACTTTATTGAGATGAATAGACACTTAGAAGACCTTGATAACAGGGGGAGAAGGTGTAACATACGAGTACAGGGGATCCCTGAATCTGTAGAGACTGACCAAATTGTCCCCGCGTTACAACGTGTATTCAATAGCTTGCTGGAGAGGCCTGAGGACACTGAGATAGAGTTTGTCAGGGCTCACAGAGCCTTGAGAGCGTGCGGTCCTGACACCATGCCGCCCCGAGATGTGATCTGCTGCCTGCAAAGTTTTGTGTTGAAGGAAGAGATCATGCAGAAAGCACGCAGAAATTATCAAATTGTCTTTAATGGAGAAACCATCATGCTCTTCCATGACCTGTCTCAAATAACCCTGAAAAGTCGCAGAGCTATACGTCCCCTATTGGATAAACTCCGTGAGCAAGGCCTACAATACACGTGGCGTTTCCCATTTGCATTGCTGGTGACACACAATGGCCGACAGTACTCTCTGCGCATCCCTGATGACCTCCCTGAATTCTGCAACTCTCTACATCTTGGAACAGTGGAACTCCCGGAATGGTATCAAGAATTTTGTCTACCCCCACTGGAAAGAAGCCCACCCTGCTCTCCCTTCATGTCTCCAGAAAAAAAGACATTCCAAAAAGCTGAAGCAAGGCCGACAGGGAGGTTCAATTGCTGGCACTCCGAACAACAACAGGGCACATTCATCCAGAGCTCTGAATGGCGATGATGTTTAAACCCTGATCTCATGCTTTCAAAGCTCCAAATGACACACAGACCATCGCGCTGTATATGTTACCCTCATCGGTATGTACTTGTGTTGGTTCAAAAAAATATTATTATTTTTTTCTCTACTTGTTTCACTGACTTGCTCTGGCAATAAGTTATGTTTGCAGACAAACCTTCTATTGTATTCACCAGATTTAGCAGATTACACCTGAGGGACATATTTACCTCTAGGACTAATTCTGCTCTCTGAGCCCTCATAGCCCAGCCTAACTACCAATACAAAGCTTGTCCTAACGTAAGAATACATCCTATTTGATAGAAAGTTCAATATCTAGAACTATGAGCTAACTACCGGATTGTAGGTGAATCTACTCGGAAACCACTGGTCAATCTCTAGGCAAAGTACCCCGCATTTAATGTTCAAAGAGATTTGATTTTCAACTAAACACCCTGTTTAAGGATTTCCACATTCTTAAGTCAGATAATCTTTGCCCACGTCCCCCCCTCTGGACATACTTCCAGATACGTAGCTATGCTAATAATGCTCGCCGTAAGGGACATTTCACTAGACAACTGAGATGGAATCAGTGTGCCTGGAGGGAAAGCCACTCCAAAAGGCCACATCAATGTCGTACGCCTGGATACAGAACTCAAACCAAAATACCACAGATTTAGAGAGGCCTGGTCGAAAGACCTTGAGATGGTATTAACTGAAAAACAATGGCAAAGAGCATGCATATTCACACGCAAATGCTCTCTTAGCACCAGAATGCAAGAAACAGCATTCAAATTACTCATGAGGTGGTACACAACTCCTGCCAAACTACATAAATGGTTCCCACAAACTTCTGACTTATGCTGGAGATGCCAAAAAGACGTAGGCACCCTTATCCACATTTGGTGGAAGTGCCCTCTGATAGCCCTATACTGGTCCGAAGTCAAGAGAATCATTCGCATTATAACAGAGACTACGTTGGAGCTTGACGCTGCATGCTGCCTACTTCAAGTCACCAGCTTCTCATTCAAAAAGTACAAACGTTCCCTGTCTAAGCATTTATTAAACGCAGCCAAGTCCCTCATACCATTACATTGGAAGTCAACTAGCACTCCTTCCATTCGAGACTGGCTACACAGAATCAAAGATATCTGTGACATGGAAGAGACAGTGGCACAGGCAAATGACGCGGTTGAACAATATCATGCGACATGGTCCCCATGGCTTGTCTTTAGGTACTCACAGGAATTCGAACAGCTCAGATCAGCTCCAGCAGTAAGTTAGATTATATGATCATATTCTGTGGAAACAATCTGAGGTCTTCAAATGACATCTATCTTTCAAAACACATGGAATACTTATGTAAACCTTTGCTATATATACTTATACTGTTGTCTGATATAAAAGCATAATAAATGCGTATTATATGAAAATCGCACTTTTGAACTATCACAATCACTACCTTTCTTTTTTCTTTTTTTTTTTCTCTTCCCCTCTTTTTTTCCCCTCTTTTTTTTTTCCTTTCCCCCCCCCCCCCCCCCTTGACATATCTCTGACTTTCTATTTTTATTGTTATATTCAGAAAATATGACAACTCAATATACAAACACGGTCAAACACACAACCAATTGCTTGTGTTTAATATAAAAGTAAAGTGTATCCAGTCTAATATGTCTCACTCCTGCTCATATATGTATCATCGCTGTATACATAATTTGATGTTGTATGCATGTACAATTTGTTAATTTTTTTTTCAATAAAAACTTTTGAATGAAAAAAAAAATAATAATTTGTTTGAACGCGAGAACACCATTAAAGTCTATGGGACGAAAAATCAAAAGTGCAAATTTTAAAGGTTAATATGCAAGTTATTGACATAAAAAGTGTTTAGGGACCCGGGTACTGCCCCAGGGGACATGTATCAATGCGAAAAAAAGTTTTAAAAACGGACGTTTTTTCGGGAGCAGTGATTTTAATAATGCTTAAATTGAAACAATAAAAGTGAAATATTCCTTTAAATTACGTACCTGGGGGGTGTCTATAGTATGACTGTAAAGTAGCGCATATTTCCCGTGTTTAGAACTGTTCCTTTAACAAAGGGAACACCCAGATAACGCCCCCCCCCTATGTGAATTGGTAATGGGTACATTGTACCCCTACCATTTCACAAAAAAAATGTGTCAAAAATGTTAAAAACCACAGTACACAGCTTGGGACAAGTCCTTTATTAAAAAGAAAAAAAAAAAAGAAAAAAAATTCCAACAATGTAATCCTCTCTCGAGCAATACGGAGAAAGAAAAAAAAAAGCCGACTCGATCCTGCCTCCATGGGAGGTACCCGCGGAATGACGCTCTCTCGCCGTGACAGCTGTTTTATAGCTGAGGCTAGGGCCACCCGTCACATGCGCAGGTGATCCCGCCCCCTCTGATGCAACGGAGAAATTTCGGGGTTACCCAGTGACATGTACGGGTGACCCCGCCCCCTGACACGTCATGGGAAACCCACGTTGCGTCACCCGTACATGTCACTGGATAACCCCGGCCTTTTCCCGTTGAGTCAGAGGGGGGCGGGATCACCCGCGCAAGTGACGGGTGGCCCCGTCCTCAGCTATAAAAGAGCTGTCATGGCGAGAGAGCGTCATTCCGCAGGTGCCTCCCATGCGTGCTCAGATAAGGGTCTGGTATGGATTTTTGGGGGGAACCCCACGCAATTTTTTTTAATTGGCGCAAGGTTCCCCTTAATATCCATACCAGACCTGAAGGGCCTGGAAATGGAACTTGGGGGACCCAATTGGCGCAGGGTTGCCCTTAATAATGGGCCTTTTAATGGGCCTGGTAATGGAATTTGGGGGGAAACCCCAAGCATTTTTTTTATGTAATTTTGGTTTGGGGTGCCCCTTAATATTCATACCAGACTCAAAGGGCCTGGTATGACCAGGCATTTTTTCAATGACTTTTATCTGTATTGCCGGGACCCGACAATTCTTTACAGCCGCGAGTAGTTTTAAATGACTTTTTTTCCTTTAGAAATTACATTTTGTGCAGGGACAGTTCTAAAAACGGGAAAAATGCGCTACTTTACAGGCATACTATAGACACCCCCCAGGTACGAAATTTAAAGGAATATTTCACTTTTACTGTTTCACTTTAAGCATTATTAAAATCACTGCTCCCGAAAAAACGTCCCGTTTTTAAAACTTTTTTTGCATTGATACATGTTCCCTGGGGCAGGACCCAGGACCCAAACACTTTTTATGACAATAACTTGCATATTAATTAACCTTTAAAATGAGCATTTTAGATTTCTCCCATAGACTTTTAAAGCAAACCAAAAAGAAACGCCCTGGGACTTTGTGTGAGATGGAAGAGATAGGCACATGTAAAACAAGGAGAAATTGTGATGTAATCTATTTTATTCGTAACAGATATGTCTGTGTACCAAAGGAGGAGACAGCAATAAGTGTGTGTCGCCAGGCATAGTGGCCATGATGTACAGCAAAAGTACAGAACATAGATAAAAAACAAGCAACAATACATCCATATGACAATGATAAAAAGTAAATGTACAGATGGACCAGTACAGTTAATTGCACACAATGTAAAAAGTACATGAACTCATGTGAGGTACATATAATGTTGGCATATATGGTGAGTCAAGTGCAGTGGCGAAGATACTTGGTAAATCAGATGGATGGGGCATCAGGTAAGCCCTACGCGTTTCGCGAGCTCTACTCGCTCATCAGGGGCAGATGCACAATCATCATATCTGTTATGAGGTAGAAACAATGATGAAAAAAAAAAATGATGAAAAAAATGAATATATGACAACATTGTGGTAGAGGGTGTGGGGGATGGTGAGGGGGTCAAACCGAAGGTTAACCTTATACTCACCAGAGTCTGGACCAAAAAAGCCAATCACCACGTACCAAAAATGGCGGCAAACCCAAAGTCCGGCTCGGGAGCTGAGGAGGCAAGGCATACGAACAGCGCCCCATGGGGAATCTGGATAGGCTGTGCGGTCTGTGGGAAATACCCAGCCAGCAAATGCTGGGCACCCCGGGAAACCAACAGTGTGTCTGAAAAGAATTATGGATGTGTCTAAAAGCATTTATATAACAAAAGGCATGGTGATTTGCAAATGATGCTATATGTCAAAACGCGAATGCAAAAAAAGATCTGAAGGTAATGATAGGTACAAAAATCCATAAAGTATGAAAGTAGAGTGGCTGTGCTGGATACATGGCGTGTGTTGTAACCAAAAACAATAAATAAACACTATAAAAATGGTATAAGCCAAGAAGGGGGGGGGGCTGCTGCATAATCAAGGGCAGTGTAGACATAATGCGCATATGGGGTAGATACAGTAAACCATACTGTGTATGTATGGGTATTGGGCTACAACTGGGTCCAAGTGACGTATCACTATGGAACCATGATGATATGGGCAAACCAAGTATAGTACTGATATAATCCACAACAATGTGGATACAATGCGCATGTATGGGGGAGGGTAAAGGATATAATATCAAAAGAAAACCCAATATGGCTGGAACAGTCATGAGTGGTAAAGCTACCTTGTTGCAGAAGTCTAAGGGAGACACAGCCATAGAGAGGTGTCCAGCACGCCAAATGGAAAGACCGCAAATGCAGGTCCAGCCGCACAGCCATCCGGATATAAACGTGGGGCGAGTCCGATCGCTCCGCCCCCAACATCATGTACGGATGTGCGCACACCAGCGTCGTGGAGGCGCTGATTGCATCACATCCGGGATGTCCCACACAGCTCGCAGCGGCGGCGTCAGAGACGCCGCATCAGCGGGCGTGAAAAAGACATGATGCCGTTGCGTGGGTGGCCCCGCCCATCCCGAAGGATGGGCGGGGACAGCAGGAGGTCAGTGAAGCCTCCCTTTCAGGCAACGCAGCCCCCGAACCAGAACCGAAAATATGCCAGCGCCTGTAGACTTTTAAAGGGTGTTCCACGGCTTTTCGAATTTGCCGTGAACACCCCAAATTGGTCGCCGAACGGGCGAACAGCCAATGTTCGAGTCAAACTCATGTTCGACTTCAACATAAGGTTAATCCCTACTGCAGATCCATGACAATGTATCTAAACCGTGAATATGTAAAAAACCTTGTGAGCTGCTACCCACACTTCCTAAACATGTGAATGAACAAAATATATATCAAAATGAGTGCAGCACTAAATACACATAAACATATCCTCTAGGGCACAGGTGTAAAACACAAGGCCCACGGGCAGAATCCGGCCCTCCAGGCCATTTCATGTGGCCCTCGTCCTCCTCAGGACCCTTACTTTCTGCTTTTAAGCAATGCATCCAGCTTCTTCCCAGCAGTAGCTTAAGGAAAGGGGGGAGCACTATGATGTAAGGGAGAGTGGGGACTCAACTTTTTTTTATAGTGAATGCATTAAGTTTATTTGAGAAGGAAGATCTTAACTGAGTGCCAGACAAAAAGCAGCAGCTCAGTTTACAACAGGAAAAACAACCATCGCCTTCAGCAGAATACAAAAATACACATCTCAGTGACTCCCATACAATAATGATAGTAAATAGGTTATGATGCATCCAAACAAAAAGGCACAGAAAACTGGTCACTGAGTAGTCATAAAAATTACTAACTACATAACAAAGCCACCCAAAATCTGTACAGGGAAATGTAACATATTCCAAAGTGAAACCACAAAACATAGTTTTATCTCTTATTGTATGCAATAAATACGTTAAAGTTGTATACAGTATATTAAAAAATAAACCGTGCCATTGTAAACATTATGTAAACAAACAAAATTCACTTTACTTTTTTTAACATTGTTTCCTTAGTAAAGTCAAACATTTACACTGCCTGCTTTCTTATGCTGCTGGCAGACCTGCCTGGCAGTTGTGCAAGTAACAGCAATCGTTATATGGAATTTTGGTTAATATTTTGTGATTACGGTTGAACTTTATGATGATCTACAAAGGCAGTTAAACAGCAGCTAAAATTGGAATAACAAGGAAAGCAGTTTTCTTATTTTATTAATCACACATAGGCCAAGGACCTATTTAGTAAAATGCAGTCTGTTTGGTCCCATATACTGTATGTAACATGTTTCTTGTAGTACTGCTCCCACCTCTAGTCTAGACTAGATAACATTTCCGGTGTTTGAAATCAAGAACAAGCACTACTGCAATATATAGATATACAATTCTGTACATAAGAAAAAAAAAAACACAAAGGTACATATATACATACACATTTTTCTGCAGTGGTAGCTGTTTGTTCACTTTGGTCATATCTTAAACGTGAATGTACTTTTTTTTTAAATGTATAAAAGGAGGTGAAAATGTGAGCTTGACTCAACTGTAATACAAGTTGCACAAAATAATATTATGGTTGAAAAGTTACCAGTATAAACTACACACGTTCTGGCATGTTTTTAGCTAGGGGTTTGCATGCTGTGCAGGAGTCTTATACTGGTAATACACATTCATATATTTTTCATGGTAATGTTAAGTCAGCAAAACTTGTCAACAGCTATGCTGTGTGAGGGTCTATACAGATTATTTAAAGCTGATCTACATGTTTACTGGGCCAAACAAACTACTTTCCACACTAACAAGTACACCTGCTGGGCACGCTGTATAAACTGTATGTAGCCTAAGCTACATAAAGTATACAGCCTTGTGCTCCAGCAGTGAGACAGGAAATTCCCATCTCACACCCAGAACAAAACTGAGTTGGGCTGAGTGCTGCTCAGCCATTCATAAGCAGCTTTGTATTCTGGGAATGAATACAAAGTTTCCTCTGACAGGCTGCAAATATTATGACGTTATCCGGCTGCCTTTCCATCTCAGCCAGTCAGAGGAAGCTTTGCGGTCTGTCAATATATCCTCTACACATCATGTATTACAGCTCCCTAAAAGGACACTTAATTATATTATTGTCAGCCTGAAAACCTAAAGCTAGCATTATTTTACAGAATGACAACCCTGTGATCATCTTTGTGCAGTGAAACTTTCAATCAAAATAATTTCAGCTCATCTTTACGGTAGTGAAATGGAATATCTATTTCTAAAGCATCTAGAAAAGTTGAAAAAAAAAAACAAAGAAGAAAAATACTGCATGCATGGATGTTTTTTGAATTAAACCTAATAGCTAAACTGTCCTCGTCAGCAAGGACTCACCTTAGGATCCACAGAATCCATTTTGTAGTTAGCCATTACCAGAAGTGTCATCTTGCACAATGCTCTACTGCTAAACCCCCTGTGCAGAGATAACTGCTGTAACATTCCCAGCTCCTCCCACAAGAGTCATTAGTAGGTCTCTGTGGCTCAGTCATATTATATTAAGCAAATGCTAGGTGAGGAGACACTTCTTCAACTGATGAACCTCCAAGATTAGGGGGCCAATAATGACAATGAGGAGTTCCCAAGGACACTTCAGCCTATCTGCATTAACACAGGAAAGTATTTGCCCAAACCCCATTTCAAAGAATACTATTAAATTTGGCGGCCTTTGTACTACATAACAAATACTTACATTTCTCAAGAAGAAGGGTATCCACTTGGCTGTTTAAAAAGAGTTCACACAGCTACTATACACTATATTTCAACAGTCAGGTTACATCTGAAAAAGTACTAGGAAGCACTAATTGAACAGGAACATTTGCATATATTTTTATGGACAGAACATACCTGTGGAATCATAGAACTAAATACAAAAACATTTGGTGTGGTTGTAGCAAAATGGGAAATAAATATATTTTTTAGAGAGACATGCATTCACTTTAATAATGAAAATGGAATAATGTGTGGACAGTGACAGAAAAGTTTTATTCAGTATAGGGTTGCTTGCGTTTAGCGCTGATCAAAACTCAGAACTTATGTGATCAGAGGTAAGCAGTCAGAAAACAAAATATAAAATCTACCTCACCTGGCTAGTTATTAAAAAAATATAAGCTCTGGGGAGGTCATACTAATCCTCGCTTTACTACATGAGTAAATTTTGGCCTAAAGCACAGTAAATATTTTAATATCCGATATGCTCATGTTTGTTTTAGGTCACTGACCCACCAAGTAGTGAATGAAGGGTGAAAATGGCAAATTTGGAGCTTGCACTGCCAGTCAAAATTCTGCATGACATACAGTCTTTGCATAAAAGAGGGGACTCAACTTCTGATGGTGGGTTGGCTCTTAACATCTAATGTAAGGGGAGGGGACAACCAGCCCATTTGAGGGCAATCATAATGCTGATGTGGCCCTCAATGAAATTGAGTTTGACACCCCTGCTCTAGGGGAAAAAAGTGCAAAAATTTGTAAACAAATATGAATTAAAGTGCAATGTACAAAATTCCAAAAAAGTGTCCTTATATAGATCATTCAATATGATTTGCAATGAGATGCATTATGAAAATTTTCCACACAGTATCCTTATGTAAATCAAACACAAAGATGGCATGCCAGTCCATTTTGTGAATAGTAATACCCTTATAGATGAAACTATTTATCCACAATCATCCACCACTGTGTGTATTCTAAAAATCCTTGTGCTCCCTCCACCGGTTGTGCCCTCACCTTATAGGCTTTGTAAATGTGCCTTTTGAGAATAAACAATACACTGGGTTGCTCCTTCTAATGTCCCTCCTCCTTATAAACTGCATATGAGCTCAGGTTACATCAATCACCTTCCAATATTATGCCTCCCTAATGCTGCCATGGACAGCAATCTCATCGATCACATGCAAAGCAATCAAATCTTGCAATAGTGCTTTGTCTTTTTAAAATGTATTGAAAAAATCATACAACAGATGTAGCGATTGTGGACTGCAGTCCAAATATTGCGCAATTCCCATCACTCTTCACCTATAGACACATCCCTCTAGTGCTGGGCGCTAGTGACTGTCTGTCAGGAAATGCCCTGTGGAAGAAACAATGCTGCTGGCCGAGCTGGTTCACGTCTGTGTGCGCAATTCTCAGCGCCAAACTGCCTATTTAAACAGGATGTGCAGACAGGGCCAGTGCTGTCTGATCTGCAGCTTCCGGTGACCGCTGCTCCTTGTAAATCTGCTTCTGTGATCGATTCCTGTGTTACCCAGCCTGCCATGGACTTCCCCTGCCTTTTGCCTGCACCTGACCCCAGGTCGTCTTTGACCTTGATTCTGCCTGCTCCTTTAAGTACTACGCTGCCCGCCAGTTACCGACCCGGCCAGTGACCCGACCTGCCTTCTCTACTGCACCTGCTCCAGTATCTCCTGCCTGTATAAAGACCCAGCCTGCCTGCACCTGCCTGTGATCCATATCCCTCTGGGCTACTCCACTGTCTGCCAGTGTCAGTGTGTGGTGTCTGGATATCGGTTGATCCAGTTTCCAGCCTGTCCGCTGTCCTGACCTTTCAGCTTGCTGGTACTCACCCCTGCAGCATCCGGAACCCCGGAGCAGGCCCTTCTAACAGCTGACCCGCCAGGCACTCATACCATTCTGCACTCCAGAGCCGCCTGTCTGCTCTATCAGGGGTCGCAAGTCAGATATGTAAGGGAGGCCTTCCTCTGCATTATCGGGCTCATCCATCAGGTATGTGAGAATGTGACACTGTCATCACATCTGTGAGCCCGACCAAAAAGATTGTGGGATTGGTAGTCTTTTGGACCAGCGATTCCTTTTGTGTGACATGACATCTGGACTACACATCCCAGGGATCCTTGCCACAACCCGAAGAGACTCCTGGTAGGAACTATAAGAGAGTCCAGAGACCCGCACCACTCTCTCTTCTTCCTGGGCCTTGCTGTGCGCATATCTCCCTGTGCAGGGAGATAGGCTACGGCCTGCCACGTGGTGATCAAGTGATTTCAACCCAGCCCCAGAGGGCCTAAGTCTGCCTGCTGTTCATCAGACATCCACGCGGCACCCACCCAGCAGATCTACACTACGATTGCAGGCATCATCACTGGTCGCTTCGCTGGAGGACGTCTCTTCCAGGATTGCTGTCTGCAAGGTGAAAGCCAATCTGGTCATTGGTGATAGGGCAATTGCCCAACCTTTGCAACCCTTCCATGCTACTTTTATCTGAACACTGTGTACAAACACGAAAATGGGTTGGAGATGTGGGACTTTATGAGGTGCATCATATATAAAATCACTTCAAATTCAATTGATATAGAAATATACTAAATTATTTATTTAAGAAACATAAAAGTATGCAAAACAGTGTATCCAAGGACCAGGGCTGGCCTAAGACATTGTGCTGCCTGGGCCCAAGAATGAAATGCTGCCCCCCCCCCCCAAAAAATAATCCTATGCCCATCCAGCAAAAGAGACGTTTCCATAAAGCAAAGAGACAGCCCAATATATTCAGCAAGAGACATCCCATATATTCAGCAAAGAGAGACATACCCCTTCTAGGGTGACCACGTGTCCCGGATTGTCCGGGACAGTCCCGGATTTTGCAGGTCTGTCCCGGGCACCTTTATTCCAGGACAATACAGTGTCCTGGAATGAAACAGACACAGCCACCCCCCCGGGCCAATCTGATGCCCCCAAAAAAGGCCGCCACATCACCGCTTTACTCACTGACAGTTCTTGTCCTGGCCGGGAATGCCTGGAAGAGCACAATCCCCGCCCCCTGCTTGTGATTGGAGAAATCATAAATCCCACCTCTTGTGTCCAATCACTGTGCTGTGATTCGTTACAGCACAAGCTGATTTTTGGGAAGGGGGGGTGTCCCTGAATGATAGTTTAAAAATGTGGTCACCCTAGCCCCTTCCTGCAAAGAGTATTGTGTAGCACCACAAAAGCTCCCCCCTTTCTCTCCACTGCCACCAACCAGCTACACTCTGATCCCAGCTCAGTAATGCAACATGCTGCAACAACAGCGCTGCAGTGGTGGCTAGGGTGACCATATTTCCAAACTGCCATTCAGGGATACCCCCCTTCCTTCCCAAAAAAAGATGAGGGGGGGGTGTAGTCTCGCTGACAAGGAATTTGGCAGCGGGTGATTTGTCGGCGAATGGCTGGTGTTAGCACTTAAATCATCCTAACATTATGATTGATATGGTGTCAGGATGATCAAATCACATTATTTCTATTACTACATTGTAATATATAATGAAATAGTTTAACTCACCATAATGCAGAATCAGTGGAAGCCCTGAGCTTGTCATTTGCCACCGTTGCCTGCCACCAGATGTAGCTGTGCCACTTGCCACCCATAGCCTGCCACAACATGCAGTGTGTCACTTGTCAACATTGCCTGTCCCCAGTCACCATTGCCTGTTACCAGATGCAGCCTGTCACTTGTCACCATTGCCTGTCACCAGATGCAGCCTGCCACTTGTCACCAATGCCTGTCACCAGATGCAGCCTGTCACTTGTCACCAATGCCTGTCACCAGATGTAGCCTGTCACTTGTCACCAATGCCTGTCACCAGATGCAGCCTGTCACTTGTCACCAATGCCTGTGACCAAATGCAGCCTGTCACTTGTCACCATTGCCTGTCACCAGATGCAGCGTGTCACTTGTCACCAATGCCTGACACTTGTCACCAATGCCTGTCACCAGATGCAGCCTGTCACTTGTCACCAATGCCTGTCACCAGATGCAGCCTGTCACTTGTCACCATTGCCTGTCACCAGATGCAGCCTGTCACTTGTCACCAATGCCTGTCACCAGATGCAGCCTCTCACTTCTCACCATTGCCTGTCACCAGATGCAGCCTGTCACTTGTCACCAATGACTGTCACCAGATGCAGCCTGTCACTTGTCACCATTGCCTGTCAACAGATGCAGCGTGTCACTTGTCACCATTGCCTGTCACCAGATGCAGCCTGTCACTTGTCACCATTGCCTGTCACCAGATGCAGCCTGTCACTTGTCACCATTGCCTGTCACCAGATGCAGCCTGTCACTTGTCACCATTGCCTGTCACCAGATGCAGCCTGTCACTTGTCACCATTGCCTGTCACCAGATGCAGCCTGTCACTTGTCACCAATGCCTGTCACCAGATGCAGCCTCTCACTTGTCACCATTGCCTGTCACCAGATGCAGCCTGTCACTTGTCACCAATGACTGTCACCAGATGCAGCCTGTCACTTGTCACCATTGCCTGTCACCAGATGCAGCCTGTCACTTGTCACCATTGCCTGTCACCAGATGCAGCCTGTCACTTGTCACCATTGCCTGTCACCAGATGCAGCCTGTCACTTGTCCCTGATGCCCGTCACCAGATGCAGCCTGTCACTTGTCACCGATGCCTGTCACCAGATGCAGCCTGTCACTCAGCCTGGCTCTCTCTCCCTCCCCTTCAGCTGGGCATGCTGGGGGCTGCAGTCCCCCCCCCCCTAGAATTGCAATGGGCCAGCCATTTGCACTACATATCCCATAATCCTCTTTTCTCCTTTTTTTCCCCCTGGCCAATGGGAGGAAAAGGGGGAAGAAACATAGCGGTGGCTGTCCTGGGAACAGCAGCATGAGGAGGAGAAGGAGGGGGGGGGGAGATGAGCCCACAGCTGCTCTCTCTCCACACACAGCAGCTCCGAGATAGCGGCGCCTCGAGGGGGGAGGAGGCAGGCAGCACTGATCCTCGCCCCGCACGTCGCTCCTAACTTGCTGAGAGGAACACATACAGGGAGGAGGTGGGTGGAGCTAGCGGAGGAGGAAGTTAAATCCTCCTCCGCAATGAATGATGGGTCTCTCTCTCCTTCTCTCCTGACGTCACTGGTTGCTAGAAACAAAGCGGTCCGCGGCTAGCAACCAGTTTGGGCAGGGAAGCAGGGGCCGCTGGTGAGACCCTTGAAGTGGGTCTTGCCACTGCGGCCAGTGACAGCGGCGCCGGCGATGCAGTACAAGTATGACACTGACTGCACACTAGATGGAGGGAAACCCAGGTCCTCAGGCAGTGCGCCCCTGTTGCCGCCCCTCTTAAAGTGCCGCCTGGGACCATGGTCCCACCGGGTCCCATGGTAGGGCCGGCCCTGCCAAGGACATAGGTGTACACAGAACATCCTAACAATATCAGTGAATTCCTGTATTTCCAAACATATTTTCGTCCATTTAAGTCGCCATGTTTCGCCAAAGTGGCTTCATCAGGAAAGGACGTATAATTGTATTTATATAGATAGGATCATTATTCAGTCAGCTCTCCATATGAGCATGGGAATTCAATCCATTTAAGGACTACCCGGAACGCTGTGAAAACGCAGGCAGATCCTGTCCAATGTGCCAGGTCACACGTAGGGAGGGATTTGATGTATTTGACACAAGAACTCAAACCCAACTGTTTAAGTGCTAATAATATTGGTAGCCTTGGACGGACCAGAGCAGGTAGCAACCTAAGCTAATTGGTGAATTAGGGGAACAGCAATATCTGAGTCAGCCCTCACACTAGCATGATGATGTTCATCCAAAGTTGCCCTGGGTCTTCCACAGCAAAACAGTGGTGGGTAGCAGAAAAAACGCAAAGGGGAGAGAGAGTGTGATGGCGGTGAAGGATTAGGTCCCCTGGACATCAAATTGACTACCTGCTGTAATGTCCGGACTCCTCACAGGCTCCCAAACGGTCCCATGGTCAACTATATGGGTTATACGCCACCTATAGTTGGATGGACACTGGCATATAGTCAAACAGGAAGTCCACCCCTATATAACCCCTCCTACAAAGGAAGGACCTCAGTTTTTTTTGCCAGTGTCTGTAAGGTGGAATGGTCACTGATGTGATAACATGTGCTCTTGGAGCATATTTGGAGGTCTGGACAGTGCTATTTAGAATCATGGACTCCATTCGAACAAGCTATCAGCCAAAATGGATGGTATCCGAGCCTCATTGGAAGGAGAGAAGATTCCTTGAGGTTTTGCCTGTAATTCAGCCTTACGGCGCTGGACCTTGTGTAATGGAACCCTGTGCAGTGTATTTTCTGACCAAGGTGCTTTCCTGCAGGGTGCTGTAGAGGTCCAGGGGAGTGGACCCCACATTATGGGACCCAGTCCCTGAAGGTCTTTTATGACAAAGCTCACCGTGATGGGTGAAGATTGGACTCCTGTTATGTTCAGAGTCCTGCAGCGGGAATGGTAACTCCTGCATTTTTGCAGTTTCTGACTGTCTGTTCTCCCAGTGGCCACTGGGGGCAGTGTGCTGTTGAATCATGCTGTGTACTTCTTAGTCGTGTGGGCTGCTGTTTTTCCTCCAGCCAGTAGAGGGCACAGGCTCGCTCAGTATTGCCTATTTTTATACAGGCAGGAAGTGGAAGGGCGGCCATGTTAGGAAAGCCATGTGTCCGACAGCTTCCGTAGGGCCTCTAGAGACATAACAGAAGCCCATGGATACTAGTGAAGTGTGGGTACTTACTATGGGAGAAATGTGTGGCCAGACAAGTCATGATTATATACTGCATACTTACTGCTTAATCCGGGGCGCCTATACACCCCTAGCAGTGCATTTTAAAGTGCTGTTTCTCCAGAATAACATGCATTTGGCACAAATAGTATGGGGCCTGGTGCAGTTGAACAGGTGCATACGTGCAAACTTCAGAGTAATGTGCATTTGGTCTGCAGGAGCTTACTTTTAGGCTGAAGCAGGAAAAGGCTGCGTGGCATGCATATGTGCTAAACTAGTAAAAATTAGTATGGGGCCAAGTGCAGCATAGCTTGCAAAATTGTTGCCTGAACGCATGCTTGAATAAACACATGTTTTGCATAGATGTCGCATACATACATACATGTGGCATAAGCACATGTTTGGATGAACATGGGCATCGGACACTTGAAGGAGTTGTGTCTCCAGAATAGCATGCATTGGGTCTGCAGTAGCTTCATTTTGGGCTCCCTTTTCACACTTGTGCGATTAGAAAGTTGCACATTTTGGCCGCAACTTTAATGCGATTTTGCAGCGACGTGAAGCAGTGCCTGTGTAATCTTGAGGTCTCTGGACCTCAAGTCATGCCAAGGTCAGACCAGAGTGGTGCAGGGGCTGCTTTGAGGTCGTTGTGACTTAAAGACGCACGGATGTAAAGGTGTAACTTGTCTGGCGACTTTGCACTCCCAAGTTGCAGGATGGGTCGCACAGGTGTGGAAGAGGCCTTAGGATGTTGAAACAGCATAGAGGCTGCATTGGATGCATATGTACTTGGCTAATCCTGACTATAACTAGTATGGGCACAGGTGCAGTTGAGCATGTGCAGCATAGTATACATGTTTGCTTACTTGCATAGAACACAAGCCTGCATAGGCACATGTTCGCAGAGGCCCCTGCCCCGTGGCCGACAAGCAGGCAGCGCCCAGCACGCAGCCCTCCAAAGCTGGCCGCGACAGTGCATCTCCGTGGACACATGTTGCGTAAACGCAGGTTTTTATAAGCATATGTTTGTATAGACGTGTGGGCATAAGTGTGTATACCTGTTTGTGTGGATGCATGTTTGCATAGACACACGTTTGCATAGATGCGTGTTGCGTAATGTATGTTGCATAACCTCGTTTCATAAACGCATGTTTGCTTATTCCCTAAATGCATGTCTCCATGGGCATGTATTGCATGAGGGCATGTTTGCATAGACTTGCGCTTTTGTGTTTTGCCTAAACGCATATTTGCTTAAGCACATACCTACATGCTTCCATAAACGCATGCCTCCATAAATGCATATTGCTTAAAGTGGTTGTAAACCCACTTTTTCAACTTGCACCTACAGGTAAGCCTCGATTAAGGCTTACCTGTAGGTGCAAGAAATATCTCCTAAACCTACACGGTTTAGGAGATATTTAGTTAAATGACAGGCGCCGCTGTCTACGGCGCATGCGCGCCATAGACAACGGCGCATTCATGGGGTTAATCCCATTCACAAATTCGGCTACTTCCCAGCAATCGCTGGGCGTAGCTGAATGTGACGGCTCCCGCGCGCATGCGCAGAGTGACGTCTCCGCCGCTCCGGCCAATCACAGCGCTGGAGCGGCGATGGCTGCGGCTGAAGAGGGAGACGAGGACGGCTTCGGGGGCCCCGATCTAAGGTAAGTGATGCATAATGAGCTATTATAAAAAAATATAAAAGAAACTGCGCTTAAAGTGTACAAATCAAGCTAATGAATTGCCTGAAAAAAGAAAATATTTTAGGAGAAGCAGCAACTAGTCTGAAAACAATCATCAGTGGGTACAAATAAGAAAAAAATATATAGTCGTGCTAACTTATGAATTTGAACATAAGCCCATCACTGGGTAACTGAAAAAATCCAAATATCAACAGTGATAACATATAAAAAGCTAAATAAAAAGCAATGTATAATCTATGTGAACAGATAATAAAAAGAAAATTAACTGTGAATAAAAAATTGGTTATTGTCCAAAAATACTGTGGAGCGGAAGAACCCCTCAAAGTTCATATTCAAAAATCCATAATGAAAAAAACACCCGTGAGGCGATATCCAAAATTAATAAAGAAATGAAGAAGGAAAGGATTCAGATCTTCTTAGACTTAAATTCGTGACTTTCACCACCCCCAGTAGAAGTTACTGCTTACCGAACAGCGATGGTCCCCTATGACGGAGGACCTCAAACAGCCTTAAGTAGTACTCAGTAAAGCCTCCAGAGTGTAGCCAGTGGTAAACCTCAGTTGTTTTAATAGCCCGACAGCTCATATAACATCATACAGGTATTCAACGTGGACCATGAAAAAAAGGGGGGGGACACTAGATAGTGTAAAATCCTTGGTGAACATTTATTAAAATAATGAAAACATACTCACAAGAGCAGTTAAAAAGACAGCTTAAAAGTATCACAGCGCCGACCGGTCAATTGGAGCTGGCACACACACGTCCGTGGAAGTCGAGCAATGGAGGGTGACGAGCTTTGTGCTGACGTCACCCTCCATTGCTCGACTTCCACGGACGCTTTTCTTTGTTTATAGCGCAAAAAATAAAAACCGCAGAGATGATCAAATACCACCAAAAGAAAGCTCTATTTGTGGGGAAAAAAAATGTCAATTTTGTTTGGGAGCCACGTAGCACGACCGCGCAATTGTCATTCAAAGCGTGACAGTGCCGAAAGCTGAAATTTCGCCTAGGCAGGAAAGGGGTTTATGTGCCCAGTAAGCAAGGGGTTAATAAATCTGCAAAAATGTCAACAATTCTGTGTTTTTCTGTCAATATGGGGTGCTGTGTGTGCATTAATGAGGAAAAAAATGAACTTAAATGATTTTAGCAAATGGCTGCAATATAACAAAGAGTGAAAAATTTAAGGGGGTCTGAATACTTTCCGTACCCAATGTACATATGTGCTTAGTTGCATTAAACTGTATACATATGTGTTTAGTTGCATTAAACTGTATACGCATGTGCTTATTTGCCTAGGACTACATACATAAGTGCTTATTGCCTTGAGCCACATACATAGATGCATGAATGGCAAGAATACTTGTATACAGGGCCGCTGATAGGGCAGTACAACCAGCCCTGTTGTACGGGCCCGGCCCTATCAGCTGCATAGAGGGGCCCGGCCAGCATTACAGCTCATTGCTGCATTAAATAAAAAAACGAGCTTGGTAAACTTCTCCCCCGCTCCTACTTGTTTTATGGAGCGGGGTTATACCATTTTCCTGGGCCCCATCAAGTCAACAGAGGGGCCCAGGTGCGCACAGAGGAGGGACTATTTCTTCATTTTCGGGGGCGGATGTATATCCAGCCCAACCGCAACTCAATTAGTCCTGGCCGGCGGAGTGATACTGAGTGATGCTGAGGTGCGAGGAGGCTAACAGGGAGCAGGAAGGAGAGCCTGGCTGCAATGGACACATTGAGTAAAGATAGAATAAAGCAAAGAATCCTCACTGTGTCCTTAGAATAGAACTCACAACACAGCAGGTTATCATTAGCATTACAACAGTCTTCACAGGCAGCACAGTAAGTAGGGCTCTGTGTCTCATGGCTGCTGACTTTGTTATGGCTGTGGTGTGTTACTCTGTTATATACAGTACAGCCATAAGTTAACAAAGTCAGCAAACAGCCATGTCACATGCAGCTATGATAGAGCCCCTGCTTACTGTGCTGCCTGCGATGATGATTGTAATGCTAATGAGGTGCTACTTTACACTTCAGTTGGGGGAGCAGTAAACGTGCAGTGGAGCTGCATTTTACCCCCCCCCCCCCCAAAAAAAACAAAACACTTTCTGTCCAGCGACACACCATCACGTCGCTGGATTGGAAGGGTGATATCTCAGTCATCACTGCAGCAATGATCGGATATAATTTTTTAGCCCCAGTGATTCTGCACAAAGTAAAAGAGAACCTGTCATGGCCCTGCTATCACGAGGGATGTTATTCATTCCTTGTGAAAGCAAAAAATAAATAAATTAAAGATACAATGTAATTTTTTTAACAAAATGCTTATGCGCAATTGCGAACGCACATTTTGGCCCCGCGCGCATGTGTAAACGGCAAGAAACCTGCCTTTTGTTTTAATCCGGGGTTAGGGGTGGGGACATGGGTGTGGTCGAAGGGGGCCCCGTCAGGTAGGTTGTACGGGGCCCCATAATTTCTAACAGCTGCCCTGCTTGTATACCTGCATGTTTGCATACCTGGGTACCTCCATACTTATTGGGTTGTATAGTGGTAGACCAACATTGTCTAGGCCTGCATCCTTGTGAAAATGCATATTAGTTTGTCTAATAAAGTCACTTTATTATGTAGCGATACCTTCAGTTAAGAAGGCCGCAGATTTAGGTTGGGCCCTGAAGACAGCTCCGCCAACCCTCGGCAATTTACTCGACCCCCTACTGGCACAGTTAGTCTAGGGTAATATGTGTATATCTTATGCTCTATGATTAAATTCAAACACCAAGGCAGTGACAAAAGAATAACGAATTTACTTTCTATGGTAATAAAAATCAACAATGATAACAGATCATATGAATCTATCTGCAGAGCCCTGCAGCAATAGTCACACTATAACTAGTCAGATATGGCGCACACGCGCCACGCGTAACAGTACTTCACTATGCGCCCTATGGCGCAGCAACGTAATAAACTACCTAGATGGCCAGGCCTGACCATATAACTCAGTCTCTAGGGGGGTAAAATTCTTTGCATGCAAGTCTTTAAACGGTGGTGCACATTTCAGGAACACATTTTGTAATCCAAGGAAGGGGTAAAAATGCCAACACAGTACACTCCACTAGAGCAGTGTTTCTCAACTCCAGTCCTCAAGGCGCCCCAACAGGCCATGTTTTCAGGATTTCCTTCAGATTAAATAGCTGTGGTAGTTACTAAGGCAGTGAAACTGATCAAATCACCTGTGCAAAATAATGGAAAGCCTGAAAACATGACCTGTTGGGGCGCCTTGAGGACTGGAGTTGAGAAACACTGCACTAGAGATCTGTTTGACTCAGTTCTGCTATGGATCTCCAGTGGGGAAACAGAACTGAAATAGGAACTGGTGGGCCACGGCAGTCTGTAGGCCTAACAATGGTATACAGTATTTATGGATTGAGCATGTGCTCGCTCACCCCTCCAGACGCGATCCCAGTCCGGGAACTTCCACCCGCTGTGTCTCCACACACAGCGTCCGCAGCAATCAGGCTCCAGCTCAGCAGCAGTTGAAGAAACCGAGTCAGATGTCACCCAGGCTCGAGATGTGGTGGAAGGCTCTTTGGTAACTGCGCAAGGCCCCAGGCTTCAGGCCTTGCACAGCAGCAGGTCCGCACAGGAGGATCTCTCACTGAAGTCTCGTGTCCCAAAGAGGCCGAGCCCAGCCTCGCCTCCTCCTTTTATAGCCCCTCCCATGAGTCTCTGGGGTGGAAACATTGCCGAAAGGGGTTCTGGGTAAGGTAGTCCTGGGAGTCTGGGGAATGTTGTGCCTCCTCTGATGGGTCTTGCCCCCTTTCTCTGGGGTGTATCTCTGTTGAGGAATGTTGTGTTTCTTCTGAGGGGTTTTGTCTCCTCCTTTCTTCTGCTTCGCATTCAGCTTGGAGCTCACTGAAGATGATGGGCACCCGGTTGACTCCTTCACCGGGGCCCTCTGGAGTTTCCCGCCGGCTTGCGGTTATCTGTTTTCTTCTTCTTGGGACTGAAACATGTAGCTGCAATATGGCCAATTCCTCCACAGTTAAAGCAGACTATATCTCCCCATTCTTGTAAAGATGTGGGTGCTGAGGCAACTGGGAATAGTTCCTTCCTTGGTACTTCTCTCCTGAGGCCCTCTGGGTCTCTTGCTATCAGAGAGGTCAATATCTCTAACACCTTGTACATTTGCGATTTTAAAGTGTCTACCTCTGAGTCTCTTTCAGGGGTCATTACTGGGTTGACTAACACCTGTGCGTGGGCAACATTCGTCTTAATCATTTGCTGGTCCTGTTGTAGTGCCTCCTCATCTCTGATGATTTTTATCAAATCAGAGTAAGTCAGTGACGTTCCTCCTCCCGAGGTTTTCAGGTGCAGCCAGACTGGATCCGAGCGCAACGCTCCCTTTAAGACTTGCTTCATTCTTGCCGCATCTGTATCTTGGGGCTTCATTCCCTTCTTCAACACAATCTTGCACAGCAACCTGTTCAGTCTCCTAACATACTCTGAAAGTTTCTCCTTCGGCTGTTGGAAAGTATGTTCAAATTGGTAGACCATCTCTGTCACCTTTTCCAATTGACCAAACTCTTCCTGTAGCATGGCTAGACAGTCTTGAGCCGTGCAATCTGCATTCCCAAACCGAAAACTTTTCACTGCTTCTGCTGCTGCGCCTTTGAGGCTTTCTATCACTCGTTGCCTCTTCTGCGCTTCAGGCACCTCCCATGCCTCTACTGCCTGCAATGCTTGCTCCACCCAGGTATCAATATCTTCTTCCCCTGCAGGGACAGGGAGCTTCCCTGAGAATGTCTTCAGTCTCCCGTAGCTAGTCTCTACATGCACCGTGCTTGTCTTCTGACATTTGGTTAGCAGATCCCCTATTGCCTTTATCAATTCTGGTGATATAGCAGTGGCAGGTGCGGGTGTCACCGGGGGCGTCACCCCGTCTCCACTTTCTCGCGAGGTACGGGCCGCAGCCTGCGGTGATCCCGTTGGTGATGGCTCCTTCTTTACAGTTACTGCGTGCGCCAACCTATAGGTTCTGTTATCTGGTGTCCGCACACACTTACGCTTGCAAGCCTCTGGCATCCCGTTCCAGTACTCCACTAGTGCATACTGATATGAGGTGTCTGGGTCTGACTTTATCTCCGTCACCCACGGTGTGTGATCTGGGGACACTGACTTCATTAACTCCTCTACCATCTCAGTCGACCATTACTCCCCAGGGAGGCTGATGACTATCGAGTTGTTTGGATCTACCCTATAGGCTTTGCACCACTCTTCTACTGCTTGTGGATCCATGGGGTCCATGCCGGCACTTCTGGCGTTCACCTGCTGTATCAGGATACCGGACGAGAACCCCCACGTGTAGCGATACCTTCAGTTAAGAAGGCCGCAGATTTAGGTTGGGCCCTGAAGACAGCTCCGCCAACCCCCGGCAATTTACTCGACTCCCTACTGGCACAGTTAGTCTAGGGTAATATGTGTATATCTTATGCTCTATGATTAAATTCAAACACCAAGGCAGTGACAAAAGAATAACGAATTTACTTTCTATGGTAATAAAAATCAACAATGATAACAGATCATATGAATCTATCTGCAGAGCCCTGCAGCAATAGTCACACTATAACTAGTCAGATATGGCGCACACGCGCCACGCGTAACAGTACTTCACTATGCGCCCTATGGCGCAGCAACGTAATAAACTACCTAGATGGCCAGGCCTGACCATATAACTCAGTCTCTAGGGGGGTAAAATTCTTTGCATGCAAGTCTTTAAACGGTGGTGCACATTTCAGGAACACATTTTGTAATCCAAGGAAGGGGTAAAAATGCCAACACAGTACACTCCACTAGAGCAGTGTTTCTCAACTCCAGTCCTCAAGGCGCCCCAACAGGCCATGTTTTCAGGATTTCCTTCAGATTAAATAGCTGTGGTAGTTACTAAGGCAGTGAAACTGATCAAATCACCTGTGCAAAATAATGGAAAGCCTGAAAACATGACCTGTTGGGGCGCCTTGAGGACTGGAGTTGAGAAACACTGCACTAGAGATCCGTTTGACTCAGTTCTGCTATGGATCTCCAGTGGGGAAACAGAACTGAAATAGGAACTGGTGGGCCACGGCAGTCTGTAGGCCTAACAATGGTATACAGTATTTATGGATTGAGCATGTGCTCGCTCACCCCTCCGGACGCGATCCCAGTCCGGGAACTTCCACCCGCTGTGTCTCCACACACAGCGTCCGCAGCAATCGGGCTCCGGCTCAGCAGCAGTTGAAGAAACCGAGTCAGATGTCACCCAGGCTCGAGATGTGATGGAAGGCTCTTTGGTAACTGCGCAAGGCCCCAGGCTTCAGGCCTTGCACAGCAGCAGGTCCGCACAGGAGGATCTCTCACTGAAGTCTCGTGTCCCAAAGAGGCCGAGCCCAGCCTCGCCTCCTCCTTTTATAACCCCTCCCATGAGTCTCTGGGGTGGAAACATTGCCGAAAGGGGTTCTGGGTAAGGTAGTCCTGGGAGTCTTAAAGGGGACCCCGCTACACACTCCCCCCACTTAAACTCTTTGGTCCCCAAAG
Source organism: Rana muscosa (assembly GCA_029206835.1). Taxonomy (NCBI): domain Eukaryota; kingdom Metazoa; phylum Chordata; class Amphibia; order Anura; family Ranidae; genus Rana; species Rana muscosa. The sequence continues at coordinate 24,237,901 of CM055119.1, forward strand.
ATAATTCTAGCATACATTGCGTACAACCCTAGACAACGTTTCGTATGATGTTGGCATAGGGAATTCCCACCAAAACCGAGGGGTTGAATTCCCTTGCACACAGGTCACACTATCATGAGTGGCCTGCCTAACTGTGCCAGAGAGTGAGTGGGGGTTGCCCTCCACCAAATGAACAGTGGAGGGATCCGGATTCTCCTCACTCCTCCTGGCAGTGACCACAGAATCTTCTGAGCTCTTCCCCATTTGTGGGTAAGTCAACTTTTAGGGAGGCCTTATGACTCTTCGAGCTCTTTGCTCTCTTGGGGTTTCTGGCTCTGGTGCCACAGGCTCTTCTTCTGTAGCAGGTTCGGGCAACACGGTGGGCTCTGGAACATCTGCTTCAGGGGCCGAAGGATACATAAAGTCTCTAGGGTCCTTTTCAGAGTAAGTATCACAAGCATCTTCCCAGTAATCTGATGAAGGACTAGATGGGATGAACTCCATCTATAGTGTCTTCTGTGGTTGGAAGATATATAGCAGAAGTTCCTGGAGTTGGGGAAGGCCACAGCCAGTCAAATTCTCTTCCTTCGTCTCCACTGAGTTCAGAGGCCTCTCCATCTTCAGGCCGAGAGGTCTGGGACCGAGTGTTTGGTCTGGGGGTATCCAGAATAGAGACTGGTTCAGGGGAGTCCCTCACTGGAGGTATCCTGACTGCTTCAGCAAGTGGGAGCAGGTGGTTTCGATGCCACGTCTTCAGTGGTCCTACCTTTCCTTCTGGCTTCAACTTGTAGACAGGTAGGCCCGGCAGCTTCCTACAGATGACATAGGGTTCAGATCTCCATCTGTCTGCAAGTTTGTGTTTTTCAGGGACCCCCAGATTACGTAGCAGTACTCGGTCCCCGGGCTGCAAGTCTTGTACCCGGACCTTCAGGTCGAAGTTTCTTTTGTTTCGAGCTCCCCTTTGATCTGAGGCCGCTTGAGCTTGTTCATAAGCTACTTTCAGGCTGTGTCTGAGCCTGTCCACATATCCTTTGTGGGATGTGGCTGAGGAATGGTCTAAAGAGGTGCCAAAGGCCAGGTCCACAGGTAACCTTGCTTCTCTCCCAAACATGAGTCGATATGGGGAGTAGCCCGTAGCATCACTGGTGGTGCAGTTGTAAGCGTGTACTATAGCTGCTATGTGTTTGCTCCAATGTTGTTTCTTCTCACTATCCAGAGTTCCCAACTTGTTGAGCAGGGTCCGGTTAAACCTCTCCGGCTGAGCATCACCCTGTGGGTGATAAGGTGTGGTTCGGGTTTTCTTGATTCCTAACGAATCCAGGAGTTTCCGGATCAGCCGACTTTCAAAGTCCCTTCCTTGATCTGAATGGAGTCGCTGTGGCAGCCCATAATGGACAAAATACTTCTCCATAAGTACCTTGGCTACCGTGGAAGCCTTCTGGTCTTTGGTTGGGAAAGCTTGGGCATACCGGGTGAAATGATCGGTTATCACCAGAACATTTCCTAGTCCACTCAGATCGGGTTTGAGGCAGAGAAAATCAATGCATACCAGATCCATTGGGCCTTGACTTTGTAGATGGCCCATTGGGGCAGCTTGATGGGGTAAAGTCTTCCTCTGGATGCAGCGTGCACATGAGTGGCAGTACTCTTCTACTTCTGCCCTCATGCAGGGCCAATAGAACCGACTTCTGACGAGTTGAAAGGTCCTTTCCGCCCCTAGGTGGCCATGATTGTCATGTAGGGCAATCAGAACAGTCTCTCTGTTTTTCCGGAAGAAACAACTGCCATTTATCTTCCAGGTCATCAGAGGGGCCCCTTCGGTAGACCACTCCCTGATACACCTGTAACCTGTCCCACTCTTTTCTCAACAGGCGAGCTTCCTTTGAGGAGTGGCGCAGGAGTCTATTTGGATCCTGATTCTCCAGGGCTTCCAGAACCAATTTCCCCATGGGGTCTTCTAATTGGTCGCATCTCAGTTCCTTCTTGGACAGTTTCGGCAGATTGTCTTCCTCCAGTTGGGTTACTCCACAGTATTGTTTGGGGACTCCTATCATGGTAACTCCTATCTCTTCCGCCCTTGACCCTCCTCTGGCTTGTAATTCAGCCCCTTGACAAAGGGCCCGCACCCCTTTAAGTGCCACTTGAGTCCAGTCTTCTGTGTCACTGGTGGGGGCATGAGATCTTCTGGACAGAGCGTCTGCATCTCGATTTCCAGCCCCTGGCCTGTACTTTAGGCTGAAATTGAATCCAGACAGTGCGGCTAGCCACCTATGTCCAGTGGCGTCCAGCTTTGCTGTGGTGAAAAGGTAGGTAAGGGGGTTGTTGTCGGTCCTCACAGTGAACTCCGCCCCATACAGGTATTCTTTGAGCTTGTCTACTACCGCCCACTTAAGGGCCAGGAACTCCAGCTTGTGAGTGGGGTAGTTTTTCTCAGAGGGGGTCAGGCTCCTGCTCACGTAGGCAACAGGCCGCAGTTGTCCTTCGTGTTCTTGGTAAAGTACTCCTCCCAGACCGTCATGACTAGCATCTACGTGTAGTTCATAGGGTTTGGTTGGGTCTGCGTAGGCCAAGACTGGGGCAGTGGTTAGGCTCTTCTTCAATGCCTGGAAGGCCTCTTCACACTTCTGGTTCCACTGATCTCTGACTGACTCTCCCAGCTTCCTGGGCCCTGAGTCGTCCTCTTCCCACTCGGTCTTGAGTAGTTCATTCAATGGTCTAGCAATTCGGGTGAATCCTTCCACAAACCTCCTGTAATAGGAGTAGAACCCCAAGAAGGATCTGAGTTCTGTTACTGTGGTGGGTCTTGGCCAGGAGGTAACTGCCTCCAATTTCTCAGGGTCTGTGGCCACCCCTTCTTCAGACACTATATGCCCCAGATAGTTCACAGAAGACTGGTAGAACCGACACTTCTCAGGCGAAAGCTTGAGTCCCTCCTCAATGAGTCTTCTCAACACTTTTTCCAGCCTCTCTTCGTGTTCTTCCAGGGTTCTCCCAAAGACAATGACATCGTCCAGGTATACAAGGACTTCAATAAGGTTCATGTCTCCTACAGTCTTCTCCATGAGACGTTGGAAGGTAGCAGGAGCTCCAGACAGTCCCTGAGGCATTCAATCGAACTCGGAGAACCCCACTGGGGTTATGAAGGCTGTCTTCTCCTTGTCTTCTGGATGCATAGGGATCTGGTAGTATCCACTCTTGAGATCCATAACGCTGAACCACTTGGCTCCAGACAAACTCTGTAAAGCGTCCTCTATCCTCGGAGTGGTGTACTGGTCGGGGATGGTGGTCCTGTAGTCTATACAGAGCCTCAACGACCCATTCTTCTTCCTGACCACCACTATTGGGGAGGCATAGGGGCTTCTAGACTCCCGGATCACACCAGTCCTCTTGAGTTCTGCGAGTTGTTCCCTTAGATCCTCCAGATCTGCTAATGGGACCCACCTGACCCTCTCTCTGAAGGGCTTGTCTTCTTGGAGGCGGATTCGATGAGTGGCACTCCTTGCACACCCCACATCGAACTCATCTTTGGAGAAGATCTTTTCCCATCTGGTCAACTGGGCCATGGCTCTCTCTTTCCAAGCCCTGGGCAGATTTGGGTTTTCCATGGACAGCTTCTCCCAAACGTCTCCTCCTTCACCTGTCCCCTTGACTTCTGACAGGGTAACCGGGGCAGCAGGGCTCACCTGACCCAGCAGCATCCTGGCTGGGATTTCCATGGGGCCACCTGTAGTATTCCTAACACTCACCGGAACTCTACAATGGGCCTTCTTCAGGGCCTTCAGCGGAATCACTTCTGGTATCACTTCCAGCCCGGAGGACTCTTCCCTTGGGTCGGACTCCAGCATGACAAAGGGTCCAGGTTGCTCCCAAGTAAGCTTCAAAGTGGCTCTGAGACAGGTTACTTTGCCGGGCTGCAACACTACCCCTTCTCTTCCAAGTCTCCACACCTTCCCTATCCCCTCCCCAGGGGTCTTCTGCTCTAGGACCAGCCGTTGGTAGGCCGTCTTCAGCATGGGGTGGATCTTGGTGGTCACTGACCCCTTCTCTTTCACTAGAGGGGTTAGGAGTCTTCAGACCAGGTCCGTGTTCGTCCCTATTATAAGGGAACTCTTGTTGGCTCCTGGCGGCCGAGGGCACACAACTGCCAGGGTATCAAACGCTTCGGCCTTCCCAGCCACAGATGGGTCAAAGGTCATCTTGACGGGCAGATAGCCATCGTAGGGGAAGCTCTGGGTTCCAATCCCACATATTTCCAGTTCCTCTATCTTCTGGATGGGTAGGTGACTCAAGTGCTTATCGTAGAAATCCCGGTATAATAGGGTCACTTGTGCCCCAGTATCCAAGATGGCTCTGGTGTAGACTCCCTCCACTTGAATGGGCACTATAGGAGATGGGCCTACCAGCTTCTCCGGATATGGCCTGGCAGGGGTCGTCTTCTTCTGGTCCTTTCTCTTCGGACTCTCTCTCGTCCAACTCCCTTTGGACTTTAGTCTTTCTTGAGCCTGGTATGCATTGATTTCACTCCTTTCAATGGGTGTACAGATCCGCTGAGGGATATTATTGTTTTTCTTAGGTGTGCATCCCCTCTGGGGAATGTTGTGCCTCCTCTGAGGGGTCTTGCCCCCTTTCTCTGGGGTGTATCTCTGTTGAGGAATGTTGTGTTTCTTCTGAGGGGTTTTGTCTCCTCCTTTCTTCTGCTTCGCATTCAGCTTGGAGCTCACTGAAGATGATGGGCACCCGGTTGACTCCTTCACCGGGGCCCTCTGGAGTTTCCCGCCGGCTTGCGGTTATCTGTTTTCTTCTTCTTGGGACTGAAACATGTAGCTGCAATATGGCCAATTCCTCCACAGTTAAAGCAGACTATATCTCCCCATTCTTGTAAAGATGTGGGTGCTGAGGCAACTGGGAATAGTTCCTTCCTTGGTACTTCTCTCCTGAGGCCCTCTGGGTCTCTTGCTATCAGAGAGGTCAATATCTCTAACACCTTGTACATTTGCGATTTTAAAGTGTCTACCTCTGAGTCTCTTTCAGGGGTCATTACTGGGTTGACTAACACCTGTGCGGGGGCAACATTCGTCTTAATCATTTGCTGGTCCTGTTGTAGTGCCTCCTCATCTCTGATGATTTTTATCAAATCAGAGTAAGTCAGTGACGTTCCTCCTCCCGAGGTTTTCAGGTGCAGCCAGACTGGATCCGAGCGCAACGCTCCCTTTAAGACTTGCTTCATTCTTGCCGCATCTGTATCTTGGGGCTTCATTCCCTTCTTCAACACAATCTTGCACAGCAACCTGTTCAGTCTCCTAACATACTCTGAAAGTTTCTCCTTCGGCTGTTGGAAAGTATGTTCAAATTGGTAGACCATCTCTGTCACCTTTTCCAATTGACCAAACTCTTCCTGTAGCATGGCTAGACAGTCTTGAGCCGTGCAGTCTGCATTCCCAAACCGAAAACTTTTCACTGCTTCTGCTGCTGCGCCTTTGAGGCTTTCCATCACTCGTTGCCTCTTCTGCGCTTCAGGCACCTCCCATGCCTCTACTGCCTGCAATGCTTGCTCCACCCAGGTATCAATATCTTCTTCCCCTGCAGGGACAGGGAGCTTCCCTGAGAATGTCTTCAGTCTCCCGTAGCTAGTCTCTACATGCACCGTGCTTGTCTTCTGACATTTGGTTAGCAGATCCCCTATTGCCTTTATCAATTCTGGTGATATAGCAGTGGCAGGTGCGGGTGTCACCGGGGGCGTCACCCCGTCTCCACTTTCTCGCGAGGTACGGGCCGCAGCCTGCGGTGATCCCGTTGGTGATGGCTCCTTCTTTACAGTTACTGCGTGCGCCAACCTATAGGTTCTGTTATCTGGTGTCCGCACACACTTACGCTTGCAAGCCTCTGGCATCCCGTTCCAGTACTCCACTAGTGCATACTGATATGAGGTGTCTGGGTCTGACTTTATCTCCGTCACCCACGGTGTGTGATCTGGGGACACTGACTTCATTAACTCCTCTACCATCTCAGTCGACCATTACTCCCCAGGGAGGCTGATGACTATCGAGTTGTTTGGATCTACCCTATAGGCTTTGCACCACTCTTCTACTGCTTGTGGATCCATGGGGTCCATGCCGGCACTTCTGGCGTTCACCTGCTGTATCAGGATCCCGGACGAGAACCCCCACGTGTAGCGATACCTTCAGTTAAGAAGGCCGCAGATTTAGGTTGGGCCCTGAAGACAGCTCCGCCAACCCCCGGCAATTTACTCGACTCCCTACTGGCACAGTTAGTCTAGGGTAATATGTGTATATCTTATGCTCTATGATTAAATTCAAACACCAAGGCAGTGACAAAAGAATAACAAATTTACTTTCTATGGTAATAAAAATCAACAATGATAACAGATCATATGAATCTATCTGCAGAGCCCTGCAGCAATAGTCACACTATAACTAGTCAGATATGGCGCACACACGCCACGTGTAATAGTACTTCACTATGCGCCCTATGGCGCAGCAACGTAATAAACTACCTAGATGGCCAGGCCTGACCATATAACTCAGTCTCTGGGGGGGGTAAAATTCTTCGCATGCAAGTCTTTAAACAGTGGTGCACATTTCAGGAACACATTTTGTAATCCAAGGAAGGGGTAAAAATGCCAACACAGTACACTCCACTAGAGATCCGTTCGACTCAGTTCTGCTATGGATCTCCAGTGGGGAAACAGAACTGAAATAGGAACTGGTGGGCCACGGCAGTCTGTAGGCCTAACAATGGTATACAGTATTTATGGATTGAGCATGTGCTCGCTCACCCCTCCGGACGCGATCCCAGTCCGGGAACTTCCACCCGCTGTGTCTCCACACACAGCGTCCGCAGCAATCGGGCTCCGGCTCAGCAGCAGTTGAAGAAACCGAGTCAGATGTCACCCAGGCTCGAGATGTGGTGGAAGGCTCTTTGGTAACTGCGCAAGGCCCCAGGCTTCAGGCCTTGCACAGCAGCAGGTCCGCACAGGAGGATCTCTCACTGAAGTCTCGTGTCCCAAAGAGGCCGAGCCCAGCCTCGCCTCCTCCTTTTATAACCCCTCCCATGAGTCTCTGGGGTGGAAACATTGCCGAAAGGGGTTCTGGGTAAGGTAGTCCTGGGAGTCTTAAAGCGGACCCCGCTACAATTATGTATCTGTTAGACTAGCTAAATTACATAGAAGGGTGAGGCAGACATACCGCCCTCAGGTTCAGTGGTCTGGCAATGTTCATGTCTCCTGTTCGACCAATGGCATCAGGGTGATCTGAACCACTGTGGCGCCTGATCTCAGATCAAGGCTGGTTAGTACTTGGATGGGAGACTGCCCAGGTTTCCCTCCTAAGTGAGGGAGGCATCTGAGGTTGCTGTGTTTGAGAGTGTCTCAAAACCATAAGATATTAGAGCAGTCTCTGCGGTGGTTGCTCCTTCCTTAGCTGGGTCAGTCTTTGCCTTGCGTTGGGTCTTGGAGAAAAAGTTATGGGCTCATTATTGTAGAACAATTAAATGGTAGCAGCTTCAAAACTGAATAGGGACGTGAGGTCTATCTTTAGATCTCAATCCGCTGGGCATCCTTCTGTTTCAGATAAGCTCGGTCTGTTCAGTGGTGACCTCTCTGCAAGAGGTAGATTGCGGGGCCCATATTCATCAGGAAACACACAGCTTCATGTGCCGGGTTGTTTTCAGCCACATCAAAGATTTCTGTAATTGCAGTGAAAAGTCATCTGTTTTATTTTTTTGTGACCATCCTTCGGGCTGGACACAGCTTCTGAGGTTCACAAAGTTCCTAGCTCCGGTGTTGGACTTGCTAGAGATGCAGGGGGGTGTCAATCTCAGTATACCTCAATAACCTTTGCTCAGGAAGCAGTTGGTCCAGATTTTCCTTCGATACATTTTGCAGTAGGAAGCTTTATCTAGGTCAAAGCACATTCCACAGGAGGGTATACTGCCCATAAATATCTTGGAGTTTTTGGCCAGTACGCCTTGCTTTGGATTATGGTACAAACCAGTCGTAGGTTCTATCTGGGAAAGCCTCTGCAGGGGCATATATATCAACCACCAGGGCAGCACCAGGAGTCATGCGGCTCAGGAAGGTGAACCACATTCTGTCTGGGACAGCACAAGGACTGTCTCTCATCCGTGCATATTCCAGGTATAGAATAGTGGCAAAAGGAACTATGCAGGGGAATCTACTAGATTCCAAGTTCTACAACAAGTTGGGACAGGTTGTGTCCGGGACGAAGGTCCCACTGGCAATAGGGGTAGATGCACTGGTAAAACCTTAGGGACCAGTTCTCCCTTATTTGACGCTTCCCTCTGTTTCAACTTCTCCCACATCTTTTGCGAAGAATCCGAGAGGTGGTAACACTGACAATAATGTTAGCCGAATTAGCCCACACCAACATAGCGAATCTTGAACACTCCCAGTCTAGCAGGACCCAATGGTCTTGAGTCCTGTATCTCAGCACTGTTGAGCCCCTGAAAGCCAGCTTCGGTGAACTTCAATTACAGGACCTGAAATATTTTTTTGCCTGGGGTGAAGCCAGGAAGTGGCATCTGGAGAAATGTGAGTAGGAGATTTTTTTTTTCAATCGGTACGGGAAAGGAGATTGGCCTTAAAGGGTTTGTAAACCTTTGTGTTTTTTCACCTTAATGCATCCTATGCATTAAGGTGAAAAAACACCTTACAGTGTCCGGCCCACCAGCCCTCCCATTTTACTTTCCTGAGCCCCAAATTTCCATGGGCGCGATCCCGCGTCGCTCTCTCCACAGATTCTCAGCTCTTCATTGGATAGATTGACAGCAGCACAGCCATTGGCTCCCGCTGCTGTCAATCAAATCCAATGACGCGGCCGCCAGGGGGAGGGGCCGAGACATAAACTCGGCGTCTATGGACGCTGAGTGTATGACACAGGAGAGCGCCCGCAAGGTAACCCCTTCAGGAGAGAGCTTTCCAGAGGGGGTTATCTAATGCAGGGAGAAGCCACAAGAGCCGTCGTGGGACCCCAGAAGAGAATGATTGGGGCCACGCTGTGCAAAACGAGCTGCACAGTGGATGTAAGTATGACATGTTTGTTATTTAATTTTTTTTTAAAAGGAACCTTTACAACCACTTTAAGTACTGTTAAGGGTCAGAGTTCGTCCCTATACATTTTTTTTCCCAGAGTCTGTTGTTTCCCACGCCTTGATTCATACTTCATACAGCGTGTAACGTAGACAGTTCCGCCTGTCAAGCCATTCTTGTGTCCTTGGGACTTGAATTTGATCTTGACTGTCCTTGCAGAGGCCATTTTTTTAACCAATTGGGGGATTCTGTTGTTCCTTTATCTCAGAAAGTGGCTTCTTTGGTGGTTATCACTTCACTAAGTGGAGTGTCGCAGTTGGCATCTTTCATTCTTGGTTTCGCATCATATTAAGGTGATGTTGCGTCCTCATCTGTTTTTTGCCTAGAATGGTGTCTAGTTTTCACTTAAATCAAGACAATGTCTTGCCTTCTTTCTGATCCTCAGTTGGCAGGAGTTGGATCACTGCATACTCTGGAGGTAGTTCTGGCGGTCATAATTACTTGATTTGTAGGTACAGGTCAGGAATCCTGGTTTGTGCTGCCAGTAGAGCCATCCAAGTTAACAATTTTCATTGGATTTGCCAGTTAATTATTCAAGCCTATGGCTTGAAAGGGCAAGGTCCCCCCCACCCCCTTTTTGGGAAAAGCGCTCGTTACCAAATGTGTGTGGGGGCATCTTGGGCCATCCGCCATCAGGTGTCAGTGGCTCAGGATTTAAGGCCAATACATGGTCTTTTGTTCATAACTTCACAGAATTTTTCCAGATAGATATCAAAGCCACAGAGCATACTGCTTTGGTCACAGTATGTTTTGGGCGGCAGAAGGAGTCCTCAGGTTGCAGTTTCTGTGATTGTGTCTCCCAACCCTCCAAGGGCATTGCTTTAGGACATCCCCTATAGTCATTATTATGGTTGCTCTGTGTCCTGTGATGTACGATGAAGAAATTAGGATTTTTCCATCATACTTGCCTGTAAAATCCATTTCTTGGAGTACATCACGGGACACAGAGGTCCCTCCCATCTTTTTTGGGATATTCATTGCTTCCTGTGTAGGAGGGGTTATATAGGGGTGGACTTCCTTTTTGACTATCTGCCAGTGTCCATCCACCTATAGGTGGTGTATAACCCATAAAGTCATTATTATGGTTTCTCTGTGTCCCGTGATGTACTCCAAGAAAAGGATTGTACAGGTAAGTAAAAATGCTAATTTTATGACAATCTGATTTAAAAAACTCAGTTTGACACCTTTAGTTTGTATGGTGAAGAATAACATTATTATCACAATGGAGGAAGAGGAGAAAATAAAGAGAAATGTCTCCTTCACCATGTTGTTGTAGTCCAGCACCTGGTTACACAAAGGATCATAGATGGACGACTGATACCACCTTGGGGAAAAAAGGAAGCTGGGCATAAGACAATCTTGTTTTTGTAAAGTATGAGGAACAGCTCCTCACAGGAGAGAGCTGCCAACTCAGACAAGTCTGACAGATTTGATAGCAACCATAAAAAGTCATCTTAGAGAATAACCCTGATGGGAAATTGAGATCACAAGGAATCAGTGTGCTGCAATGTGGGCTTAAAGCGGAGCTCCACCCTAAAATAAAAATGTACTTCACTAGCTTCCTTTAAATATGATTTAAAAAAGTTCTGTAAAAAAAAAAAAATGTTTTACATGCTTGGAAATCACTGTTGCTAGGCAGAATTCCTAATCTTCCTTCTTCCTGGACTCCTGTTCAACCTAAGCCGCACAGACTCCTGGGAAAGGAGTGTCATAATTTCCCAGGTGACTGTGCGCTCTTCTGTGCCTCTTCTTATTACTGTGGGGATTGTGTTATCTACATTGTCATAACAACGGGGCAGGACGGTCCTCCGCCACCGCCCGTTGTCATGACAACGGCACAAACAACCTGCGCTACAAGCGGCGCTCTACTACCCAGCATGCACCTCGCCATGAAGGGAAGAAAAAAAAATGTACTGGGCTTCAGATGCCCACACATAGGATGGCAACGGCCACAGAATGACGAGCAGCAAATAAGGCAAGTGTTAGATTTACAGATCATTTGGCGATATATTACTATATTTTTTTTACATTCAATAGATTTTTATTTTTCAAAATAAATATAGATATCACAGAAGTACAACATGACAAAGGTCAAAATCATGTAATACAAATAAGAAAGCAAAGCATTGTTTTTTTCAGCACAAAACAGAGACTCAGCAACAAGTCCTCCAAAGGTGTTTCAGGGAAAAACCATGGTTGAGGAACTAAAGTTATAAGTTAACCCCTGGTAAGGAGAGAGAAGAGCGGTACAAAAATAAACCAGAGCATCAGACGGTCTGGGAAGTCCTACCCATCCTGGACACCCCAAATGGGATCATCCTGTGCCCCGGTCAGGCCCCCCCCAGCCCGCCCTCCTCACAAAAATCTAACCCCCCGGTTATGAAGTAAGCTAATGGAGTAAACAATTAGACTCTAGCTCTGAGGCGCATATTAAAATTGATTTACAGAGTTGCTGAAACAATTTCATAACAATTAATTATGAAAAACCCCTAAGTCATATCTATCAACCTAAGATTTAAAAAAAAAAAGAAATAGTAAAAAATAAGACACAAAAAGAAAAATAATAAGGAGAAAGAGAAAAAGGAAGAAAGAGATGAGAAGAGGGAAGAAATCACGTGCCTAATGTGAGGTTTAGGAAATGGAGTGATCAGAATTGATTCCGACCACTAGGGAAATACCAAAGTAAGCAGCCCAAGGTTCCCATACAGCTTCAAATTTAGGAATTGTATTTGATAAAATACAAGCCAACTTCTCTTGTGCCATAATCCAAGAGATCTTACTGTGTATTGCCAGAATTGAAACCCTGGGCTGTCTCCAAGCCCTAGCAATGGTAAGTTTTGCCCCGAGGAGCATAAAGCTGATCAGCTGCTGAGTAGGTTTGGGGATGCTAGGAATACGAACATTGAGGAGAGCGATAGAAGCGGACCTGGGAATAGAACAGTGTGTGACCTTGAATATGAGATTAAATATCCTCTTCCAGACTGACCTGATCCTAGGACATTCCCACCAGACATGCACCATCTAACCCAAGAGTTGGCAGCCTCTAAAGCAATTGGGATCCGATGCTGGGTAGATGGTCGCAAGCCTGGCCGGAGTCATATACCACCTCATTAGAACTTTCAAGTTTGCTTCTATATGGGAAGTGTTCAAAATACCCCGGAAAGAATCAGAGCAAACCTTTTGCCAGGTGCCCAGATCCCAGCTCAGCTGGAGGTCTCCTCCCATGCTGTCATGTATGAGGATTTCACAGTTGGACTAGTAAGCGACGAGTAGATGACCGAAATACCTCCCCTTTGTCCCATGGCCAACCTACACCAGAGTTCATAATCTGTAAATTTGGGAGGAAGAGGTTTTTCCCTCCAGATATAATTTAAGAATTGTGAAATCTGTCTAAATCTAAGTTTTTCAGAATCCGGGAGATCTTATTTACTTAGACAATGGGACATGGTAATAGGGCCTTGAGATGTAAAGTAATGTCCTATCCGATATAGGCCTTTGTTCGTCCACCAACTGAAAGCCGTGTTATCCATTCCAGGGGTAAAGTTTGGGTTATTAAATATGTGTGCCAGCGGTTTTGCTTCAGAAACTAGAGCAAGAAGAGAACGGAGTTTGTCCCAAAGAGCATACGATTGAGAGAGGGAAGGGGATAAAATGGGTGGTCTCTGTTTTTGGGGGCACCAAAGCAGGTAGTCCAAGGAGAAATGGGGGGCAGCCTGTCCCTCTAATAATACCCAGTCCGGTTTTTCTTTATTTGAGTATAGCACAAATAATTGGGCTAGTCTGGCGGCTAAAAAATAATTATATAGATGAGGCAATCCCATCCCCCCTTTTTCCTATGTAAATAAAGAGTGTTCTGGGGGATTCTGTAACCAGATTTGCCCCAGACAAATTTGAGAATCTTACTTTGTAAAGACTGTATCTGGTCCTTTCTGATGGGTATGGGGAGGGAACAAAATAAGTACAGAATTCTAGGGAGAAAGGTCATTTTGAGGGAGTTAATCCTACCCAACCAGGAAAGTTCATATTTGGTCCAATTATTTAAATCTAACGTAAGTTTATGGAATAGGGGTGGATAATTACTTGCGTATAGGGATTCCGTTCGTGCAGTTAGGGAAATTCCTAAATATTTGATAGAAGGGTTCCATTCAAATTTGAAAGACTGTTGGAGTAGGGAAACTGTGGAGGCTGAAAGGGATATATTCAACGCCTGTGATTTGGCGAAATTAACCTGAAGCCCAGAAATTTTAGAGAAATCTGCAATAACTTTGTATAGGCTCGGGAGGGATGTAATGGGAGAAGTAAGGAAGAGGAGCAAATCGTCCGCAAATAGTCCGCATTTGTGTGTTTGATCCCCACAGGATACCCCCTTTATGTTAGGATTTTGCCGAATAGCTATGGCCAGGGTTTCAATCGCTATGGCAAAAATAATAGGGGACAGTGGGCATCCCTGTCTCATGCCTCGGGCAATATTTATCGGGTAGGAATAATATCCCTGTAATTGGATTTGAGCTTTGGGTTGGGAATAAAGAGCTCTGATCACACCCATGAAACGTGGCCCGAAACCCCATCGATCAAGCAGGGAGAGGAGATACTGCCATGACACAGTCAAAGGCCTTCTCCAGATCAAGTGCCAAGAGAAAACCCTGTTTCTGACTACCATCCCAGTTGGACTGTAAAATGGAGACAATATCAATCGCCCTTCTCACCTGATCTGGGCCTTGTCTTCCCGGTGTAAACCCTACCTGGTCCTTGTGGATATATTTATTAATGAAAGAGGGGAGGCGGTTAGCAAGAATTTTAGTAAGTATTTTTAAATCATTATTTATCAGCGAGATAGGGCGGTAAATGGAAACTTCTTCCGGGTTTTTATCCGGTTTTGGTATAACTGTAATGTAAGTGGTATTGAGTTGCGTGCCCAATTGGGAACCTTGAGTTTTAAAATTGAAAAATTCTGTCAAATGTGGAATAAGGGTGTCTGTGAAAGCTTTGTAGTAGGGAACCAACAAGCCATCGGGTCCCGGAGCAGACCCTGTTTTGAGACCCTTAATAACCGCTGCTGCCTCCTCAACTGAAAATGGAGTTTCAAGAATGTCCCTATGTTCCGCATCCAAGGATGGAATAGGTAGGCCATCCATGAATGTGGACACTGAGTCCCCCAGGAGTTGTGAAGGAGCGCTATAAAGTTTGGAGTAAAACGTCTGAAATGCCTCAAGAATCTTTTCTGGGTTAGCCGTGGGTTCCTGTCCTGCTATGCGGATCTTGGGCATGGAATAAATCCTTGTTCTAGGGGACAATTTGGCCGCTAACATCCGACCTATTTTTCCTGTCTGAGTGTAAAACTTGTTACTACTCCAGCGGAGAGATCTCTCCGCTTTCGTTGTGAGAACTAAATTGACTTCCAGTCTTGTCTTATCAATTTCGGCCAATAAGGTTGGGGATGGATTCTTTTTGTGTTGTGTTCTCAGGGTCCTGTATGACCTCTCCAATTGCACAATGTCCGCTTCATGTTCCTTTTTGATTCGTGTGGAAATTTGAATAATCTTGCCTCTAATAAAGGCATTGTGGGCAGCCCAAGGGTTTCAGTGGAGGTACCCTCTACATTATTCAGGCGGAAGTATTTATGAAGTGCGTTATCAATTTCTGCCGTTGTGGTTGGGTTGGAGAGTATGGACTCATTCAATCTCCAATGACCCCTCTTTGCTATACCGGCCATAGTGCGAATGGACATGATCACCATGGAGTGGTCAGACAGGACCGTGTCTTTGATTTGGGATTTAATCACCGCCGGGAGTATATAAGAAGGAACCAGCATATGGTCAATCCTAGCATAGGTGTTGTGTGGGTGGGAATAATGGGTAAAGTCTCTCAGTGAAGGATTAGATTCTTTAGATTCTCGCCAGACATCCGCTAAACCTCTTTCATGTGGTAGCTTGGCTATTTTCAGACTTATCCTAGTGGGTCTTGTGAGTTGGGCAGAGGGGGGTTTGGATTTATCCAACCCTTGGTCGAAAGCCGCATTTGAATCTCCCCCCCAAACAACTGTGCCTTCCAACAAGGGAGACAGGATGTCCAAAATGAGACGGAAAAAATATCTTGCCCGGAGTTGGGGGAATAGTATGAGATCAGGGAGTATAAATGACCCTCTATTGTGCCCTTAACTAAGACAAATCTACCCTCCGGATTCAGAGACATAGTCAAAGTGACAGGATTTGGAGATAAAAATAGCAGCTCCTTTGTTTTATTTTCGGCACTAGCCAAAAAGAATTGGGGGAATTGGGGGTGTATGTATTTTGGGATTGTACTGCCTAGGAAAATGCGTTTCTTGAATCATGAGAATGTCAATATTAAGAGATTTATAAAAATCAAACATTTTTTGCCTTTTAATGGGGGAGTTCAGACCCTGAACATTATGTGTGGCTATTTTGAGTGAGCTCTGCATAGGATTAGCCATGGTTGTTACTAAAGGTGCTGTGTCTGTCATCTAAGTCACTCACCCCTCCAACCATACTGCACTTCAGGTCCAGTAAACAGTCTAGTCTGACATCTGGTTGCCGGAACATCACCCTGCGCATGCAATCATTGCATTCTGTAAAACAAGGGAAGATTAGGCACGTGTGAGAAAGAACAGATACAGGAAAGGATAGAAAAGACCTGAAAAAGTAGAAGAAAAAAAAATTCCCACAGACCAAAAATGGAAAAAAATTACAAAAAACACCAAAAAGAAAAACGTTCTGGGAGAGGGGAAACTCCCCCCCAGAATCTCTACCAAGGTAGAGCAGATAAGGTCCATTCCCTGAGGGGAAAAGGCCACCTCCCCCCAAAGCCCTCTAGGAGTCTCGAGGGAAAGGTGGAGGCACATGGGGCCCACCCCAGCCAGGGCACCCCTGAAAAACAATAAAATAAAAATATAGATTTTCAGAAACAAACAACAATGCATTTACTAGAAGTAAGACTATATATTTTGAGTACCGGTCCAACCGGAACCAGATCTATCATGAGGTACCCTCAGTCCTCCCCCCAAAGGAGACCGAGGAGTGAGGGCCCTCCCAAACAAAAAGTGGAGCAAGCATTCCATAGGATGAAGATCCTCTCAGGAGATATATTTAAAAAAAAAAAAAAAAGGAAAAATTGAAAATGTAATAAGAGCAACAGATTATATAAGGATAAGAGACTGAAAAGTCATTCTAGTCCCCTAGTATAGATCCATCCAAGCGCCCTGAAGGTTCAAGGTGTAAGTGATCAGATATATCATCTGGGACTTGATCAAGTGGGACCATTGTCCTTAGCCTACTTGGACTGTGACCTGGTCCACAGTGGTGATTGAGGGCTTGTAGGATTCTGTCTCTTGGAAGAATTCTGAACGTAACGGGAAGTGTCCATGTCAGCCTCTTGTGAAGTGAACTTGAGGTTCAATAATAGTCTTTCACCATCAGGAAAAGTGGAAAAAGAGTAATTCTTCCCTTTATCTGTGAATTTCACTGTGAATGGAAATGCCCACTTATATTTTATGTCCTTTTGAGTTAGGGCAAGAAGTAGTGGTTTCAGAGACCTTCTGTGGTGTATAGTAGAGGGGGAAAGATCTGCGTATATTTGGACAGAATGACCCTGACACTGAACATTAGACATGGCGCGAGCCTCTCTCATAACTTCTTCCTTCACTTCATAAAAGTGAGGTTTAGCTATTATGTCTCTCGGTAAGCCGTCCTTTCTGGGGGGTCCCAGGGACCTGTGGGCTCTATCCAACTCAAGGCGGTGTTGTGGAATATCAGGGAGCAAGGATTGGATTACATTTTGTACTGCTGCTGGGATGTCAGTGATGGATTCAGGAAGACCTCTGATAAGTATATTATATCTTCTGGACCTGTTCTCCAAATCATCGATCCTATTTAAGGCCACATCCAGTTGTTCCTGTACCAATTGAATATGTTCTGAATTTTGGTTTGTGGTGGACACCGTTTGGTCAAGCTTGTTTTCAATATATTCAATTCTGGTCCCCAAATTCTGAAAATCAGCTTTTAACTCCCCAGTAGTTTTAGCTGCCGTCTGGGAGAGCCCCTTGTCAAGAAGTTCAGCCAGAGACAGTTACAGAAAATGCAGAGGCATTAGCTATAGAGCTGACAGGAAAAGAGCCATCCTGACACACAGTAGTAGGCCCCATAGGGGGTATGGCATAGGTCTTCAGAATATGTCCCCTCAGGGATTCTGTGGAGATTGGAGATGGGGACACACTCAGCTGGGTACTCTCATGTACCAGGGGTGGATATTGCTGGGTTGCCTGCTCAGATATTCTCCTGCCTTCTGGTATTACCTGAGCTCCGCTGACTAGAAGATGCGCCGCGGACGCCATCTTGGATTTTTTGGCCGGATCTAAAAACAGTAAATGCGGCTCACTGGATGGTAGTTTCTAGGCGCCGAGTATATGGGGGGGTGCCCGGGTGTCTGGGGGTGCCGTGGGTACCGGAGATTCCGCTCTCAGGTCGGTATTACCCGACTTATAGGCGCCGCTGGGCTGGGGTGGTGAGGAGCTCCTGGCTCAAGCAGCCATCTTCCGAGCTCCGCACATGCGCCTCCATATTACTATATTTAATGTCATGTTCAGTGTATTTCAATGTAACTGGGTAAAAAATAAATAAAAATGTTATGACCGTAACCCCGCTTTAAGAAAAGTCTTTAACCACTTGCCGACCGCCTCCTGTACATATACGTCGGCAGAATGGCACGGACAGGCACATCAACGTACCTGTACGTCCCCTTTAAATGCCTGTCCCCGTGAGTCGGACCGCGGGTCCCGCGGACTTGATCGCCGCGAGGATCCCTGCGATCATTTCACGGAGGTATAGAGAGGGGAGATGCTTGTGTAAACAAGCATCTCCCCGCTCTGACTAGTGATAATGACACTGATTTCGGCTCCGTTTACTCGGAGCGGAGATTGGTGTCATGTGACACAAAGCCCATCCCCCCTACAGTAAGAAACACTATGCAGGGAACACTTAACCCCTACAGCACCACCTAGTGGTTAACCCTTTCACTGCCAGTGTCATTTTCACAGTAATCAGTGCATTTTTATAGCACTGATCGCTGTGAAAATGACAATGGTCCCAAAAATGTGTCAAAAGTGTCCGATGTGTCCGCCATAATGTCACAGTCACGAAAAAAAATCACTGATCCCTGCCATTACTAGTAAAAAAATAATAATAAAATTGCTATAAAACTATCCCCTATTTTGTAAATGCTATAATTTTTGTGCAAACCAATCAATAAACGCTGATTGCGATTTTTTTTTTTACATTTTTTTTTTACCTAAAATATGAAGAAGAATACGGCCTAAACTGAGGGAAAAAATTTTTTTTATATATTTTTTGTGGAAATTTATTATAGCAAAAAGTAAAAAAATATAGAATTTTTTTCTAAATTGTCGCTCTATTTTTGTTTATAGCGCAAAAAATAAAAACCGCAGAGGTGATCAAATACCACCAAAAGAAAGCTATATTTGTGGGAAAAAAAGGACATCAATTTTGTTTGGGAGCCATGTTGCACGACTGCGCAATTGTCAGTTAAAGCGACGCAGTGCCGAATCGTGGTTAAAAGTGAGAACAAAGTCAGATGTCTTTGAAAGAGAATAGACAAGGACGAGACCTGTCCTTTTATAGAGTGTTTGAGGCCAAGTTCTGGTCAAGACCTTACTGTAAAAAAGGACTGAATGTGAGGCACAGAGTAACTATAGACCTGTTAGTTTAACTTCTATAGTTTGAAAGATATTGGAGAGTTTAATAAAAGAACACATATGAGTTTTTGTTAGAAACAAATATTTTATGCAATAGCCAGCATGGATTCATGAAAGACAGAAGTTGCCAAACAAATCTGATTTCTTTTTCTAAGGATTAGTGATGAGCTCGAAGTTTGGGTCGAACATCGGTTCGACTCGAACATCGGTTCGACTCAAACATCAGGTGTTCGCCCGTTCGTGGAAAAACAAACATTTTGGGGCGTTCGCTGCAAATTTGAGCGGCGTGGAATGCCCCATAATGCACTGCGTGATCGCAGTGCATTCATGTATGATGATTGGCCAAAGCATGCACCATGACCTGCATGCTTTGGCCAATCCCAGCGCCCTTTGCTAAGAGAGCCATAATTGGCCAAAGGCAGGGTGCCTTTGGCCAATCATGGCTCAGGGGGACTAAGTCCACGCTCCACACTATATAAGGCTGCCTGCACGTCGGCCCTGTGTAGTGTGTTGTTGGCGTGGACGGAGAGATTGGGTGTCCTTTCTCGGCAGCCGTGCAGTGGGAGTGTTTTGCCTGCTGTGCATGCTGGGAGGGGGTACATAAGGGGCAGACGCCATTGGTTCTGGTCCTTCTTCTGGTGCACCTCATGGCCCGCATGGCACGGGGTGGGTGTGTGTGTTTTGGCCCCGGGCACCTTTAGCCCGAGGCTACATCTCTGCTCGCCAGGCCAAGCTCCGCTGGTTTGGGCCTACATTTCTGAGGGGTATCCCAAGCTGTCCATCCATGGGAAGGAAGCTCTTGAAGAGGGAAGCCAGGGGAGGACCTGTCCCGGAGGAGACTGGCAAGGTGCGATGTCTCAGGAGAGGCCTGGAAACTCGTTCAGGGAGGGATACACTCAAAGCTCCATTATTGCTTGTCTGGAGGTTCGGGATGTTTAAAATCCTGTGGCAGAGGTGAATATACTGACTGTTTGCATCTTTTGTACCGTGTGCCTGAACCTTCCCCTACTTCTCTCGTTTCACACTTTCTCTCAAGTTCTAAAGCAAAGGAAAATAAAGCCTTAACGTTGAGGTTTTACATCTGTGTGGACGTTTCTGAACACTCTTTACCCTGACAACGGGAGACATGGTGGTAGTTTGCAAGACCCAAAATCAACCAGCAGCTCCTTCGGGGGTAAGTGCTACATACTTCAGGCGGTGTATTTAATATTTATATACAGCCAGTCTTGTATGTGTGTGTGTGTGTGTGTGTGTGTGTGTGTGTGTGTATGTATATGTATGTATGTATATATATATATGTGTATATATATATATATATATATAGCACTGCGCTCTCCTCAAGGGGAAGAAGAGGCACCCATGCCACAAGCCTGTGTCCTCTAGTTTAGAGGTCAGGCGGTGTATATATATATTTGGGTCCTGCAGCGAGTTACCTCCTTCCACTGGTTCCCGTCTCCAGAATGTAGAGACGAGTCTGTACTGTTCCCTCTTTAATAAAGTCAATGTCCAAACCACTTAAACTCCAACGTTGAGTTTATTTTTGTATCTTTGCTTGATCGGTAAGAGAGAGTAGATGAGAGAGATAATAGTTGAACTAAGAGCAGATTCAGGCACAGAACTCCCAGATTTATCACCACTCGGTCCCGAGTGGGTACAGCTCACCCGGATAGTCCCTCAATGGTCCTAGCAGCCGATGTGGAGCTTGAACAGTCAATTTAAATCCTCCAAGGACAAGTTCAGCCTGTCCTCAAAGAGCAGCAGCACTCCGCAGGGTCAGTTCTGCGGAGAATAGGATCCTTCCCTCTGACAGGTCACTAGGCCTTTCCCGAGACAGCAATCTGACTATCACTCATCTCCTGTTATGGGACCGATCCCCCCCTGGCTTCCTCTTGGTCAGAGCAGATACCCTCACCCGGGCATCCTAGGACTCCAAAGTTCTGCCTGTAGACCCAGTTGAAGGTACTGAGCCTACCTGGAACGTTGCAGTCTCAGGCCGAAGGTGTCCAAGACTCTTCAGTTGGTGTACGCACCCCCCTCCTTAGGGGGCACACTCCTCCGGGTACTTGTCCCCAGGTCTCTCCCTGAATAATGGCGTCTGCCTCTTTTATATCCTCTCCCGGCATGCACAGCAGGCAGAACCAGCCCACAGCATGGTAGCCGAGAGGACATCCAATCACGCCAATGCAACCTATGGTTCAACCCTGACCCAACATGGCAGCGCCACCTGCAGGCCACAGGGAACTCTACATAGGCACACAGCAACAAAGCAGAGTCCAGCACAATTAGAAGGCCCGAGCCATACTAGTGCTCGGGTCATCCCCCTAAATTTGGGCATAGAGACCCCCTAAATTTGTAGTACCCCCTACATATACTACACACACCCCCCTCCTTAATAGACACTGTCCCCACTGTCTGGAGAAGGTCAGAAGACCCCCCTCAATCCTGAGTGGGTTCTGGTCTTTTCCAACTATGTACAATAGGATTGGTTCGGTGCCTGAATCAAAAGGTTTTCCCCTTCTTTTTTTTTTTAACAAAAGAAAGAAAGAACCAGTAAGAAATATACATTACAATCATTTTACATAACAATCCCTTTTTTCCTATCCTATCTTTCCACCCACTCTCCAATGTACTTGATAGGCGATCACCTGCAGAGGGAAAGAAAAAAACAGCACACACATAACATCTCCTAACTTTCTGGAAGTCAGAAACGAACCATTCCTCCTAGAAAGAATGACTTGCTTCCGCAACACAAATTTCTGCAGACCATCACCACCTAGTGGCAGTACACATCACTACATGACCTAGGTGCGCATAGGCACAATTTTAACACAGGAACCCTCCTCCTTGTTCACATCGGCTTCCTGCTTTGCCCTAACTAAATCTACCCACTGTTCAGTTCTTTTTGCAGAACAGTAGAGGGGAAGAAAAACACAAACAATTCCCCAAAGTCTCCAAAGAGTAAATTTCCCTCTGGGGGGAAGGTCAAGGCAGTATTTCATGCAATGTCCCTGAAGTGGAATAATAAAGAAACACAAACTCCCACTTCAGAGGTAGTACTGGGGATCAGGGAGAACAAGTGTTTTCCAGTCTTTATCCAGAGTCTCTATAGAATATACCACATCATCTCGATCCCTGCTACAAATCACCACCCGGTCTGCATGAATGTGCCGACCAAGAGTCCAGTCTTTCTGGCAGCCCTTGTATCGCTCAGTCATCATGGCTGAACACTTGAAGTAGCGGTGACCTTTCTTTACCTCCAAGCGGTCCCACGCAAAGTCTGCATACCATCGATCTCGGGAGGCTTCTATTTTGAACAAAAGGTCCTTGGGAACATATGGGTACTCCCAACCATATTCCGTTGCCACCTTCTGGTGCAAAAGCCGCTGTAATCGGGCCAGAGGCAGCATGTTCGCACGATCTCCATTTCCAGGGAGGAAAATCGCATCTGGAGGATCTCTTTATTAGTGCGGGCTCCAACTGTAACATAGGCGGCCGCAAAGGTGAGCGAACAGCAGCAGTAGTAGTAGGCACAGAAGATCCCAGGGCAGACAAAGCAGGCATAGGATTGGCCTCTTCCCTTGGGACAGTCACTTCCACCCCGGGTGTAGTTTCCTCAGAGTCCATCAGCGAAACCCCCTTTAAACTACGGGATGAGGTCACTGGGATTTTGTCCCAATGCTTGTGGATGAAAATCTCATCAATTTCGTGGTCATCCCCCACATCGAACGATGAGTCAAAGTCAGAGGTGTCATATGCCTCTGCCGGCAAATAACTGGTAGTAGACACCGATACATTGTCCCAAAAAATGGAAGGTCCTTGCGGGCTGGCGGTCCGCACATCCCCGGTAGCGTGGGGTGTGGACTTTCTACCCTCTCCCAACAAAGTCAATGTCTCAGTTTTCCCAGCTTTCTTACCTTCCCCTGACTTGGATCGGCCAGAGATCCCTCTGGGTTGATGATCCGGTTAAGGCAGGTTCTGGGGTAGGCCTTGACCGCGACCACGGGAAGCCTTCACACATCCCACCTTCCGCTTAGCAGGGGGAAGGGAGGACTCTGTTGCAACAGAGGCAGCATCCGCTGGGTTCTCCGTCTCAAGCTCCGTAGAAGCCGGAACTTTTTCCTTAGCATCCGCAGTTTCCACGGGGGTGCATATGGGCACGGCTGTGGAAGCACAAATTTCCTCCTCCGGAGTAACAGCACCGGAGAGGCAGTTAACCCGGTAGACCTTTGGCTTTTGAGTAGGCTGATCTACCTCAAAAAGGAGCTCCCCGCAAAGGGCACATCTCCCAAAAGGGCGAAGCTGTACGGCCAGTCCCTGGCACTTTGGACAGATCATGCCCAAGGCTTCTGCGTCTCTGCATGTGTAGGAGGGCAAAGCGACCCCGGGGCTTCAGGCGAATTCCTGTATCCGTCAGAGGAGCAGCAAGCAGAGCAATGTCCATGGCTGAAAAAGTTGAGAACCCACGAGGTCCCAGTGAAACAGAGATCCATGGAGCGGCAGACATGTTGCTTCGTCACTGGTCCAATCTGTACTGTCCTTTGGTGTCAACACATCACGTGCAGCACACACCTAGCAGGGCTCCTCCCCTTTTCTCTCTTCTGCTGCACGCAGCTCGCTGGCTTTTCCAGGCTCCAGACACGCCCACGAACTACGCAGTTAGAAATTAACTAGGCCCGTACCTCTATCTCTCTCTCACAAATGGCGCAGTTCGAATTCTCTCAAAATGGCCGACTTCCACAAAACACACACAAGGGAGAAAGTAAAGTCCAGCTTCCAGGGGCAGCTGCAGAATCCCGGACCCGAGCCCCCACGTGTAGCACTACCCTCTCCTCAAGGGGAAGAAGAGGCACCCATTCCACAAGCCTGTGTCCTCTAGTTTAGAGATCAGGTGGTGTATATGTATTTGGGTCCTGCAGCGCGTTACCTCCTTCCACTGGTTCCCGTCTCCAGATGTAGAGACGAGTCTGTACTTTTCCCTCTTTAATAAAGTCAATGTCCAAACCACTCAAACTCCAACGTTGAGTTTATTTTTGTATCTTTGCTTGATAGGTAAGGGAGAGTAGATCAGAGAGATAATAGTTGAACTAAGAGCAGATTCAGGCACAGAACTCCCAGATTTATCACCACTCGGTCCCGAGTGGGTACAGCTCACCCAGATAGTCCCTCAATGGTCCTAGCAGCCGATGTGGAGCTCAAACAGTCAATTTAAATCCTCCAAGGACAAGTTCAGCCTGTCCTCAAAGAGCAGCAGCACTCCGCAGGATCAGTTCTGCGGAGCATAGGATCCTTCCCTCTGACAGGTCACCAGGCCTTTCCCGAGACAGCAATCTGACTATCACTCATCTCCTGTTGTGGGACCAATCCTCCCCTGGCTTCCTCTTGGTCAGAGCGGATACCCTCACCCGGGCATCCTAGGACTCCAAAGTTCTGCCTGTAGACCCAGTTGAAGGTACTGGGCCTACCTGGAACATTGCAGTCTCGGGCCGAAGGTGCCCGAGACTCTTCAGTCGGTGTACGCCTCCTTAGGGGGCACACTCCTCTGGGTACTTGTCCCCGGGTCTCTCCCTGAATAATGGCGTCTGCCTCTTTTATATCCTCTCCCGGCATGCACAGCAGGCAGAACCAGCCCACTGCATGGTAGCCGAGAGAGCACATCCAATCGCGCCAATGCAACCTATGGTTCAACCCTGACCCAACATGGCAGCGCCACCTGCAGGCCACAGGGAACTCTACATAGGCACACAGGAACAAAGCAAAGTCCAGCACAATTAGAAGGCCCAAGCCATACTAGTGCTCGGGTCATCCCCCTAAATTTGGGCATAGAGACCCCCTAAATTTGTAGTACCCCCTACATATATGTATATGTGTGTGTGTGTGTGTATATATATATATATATATTTATATATACAAACACACACACTGCATCCAGTGTAGCCTATATCTGATTGCAGGCCATTCCTGGTGTACTTTTTCTAATATACTTCAGGCAGTGTATTTAATATATATATATATATATAC
Organism: Rana muscosa; assembly: GCA_029206835.1. Lineage (NCBI taxonomy): Eukaryota > Metazoa > Chordata > Amphibia > Anura > Ranidae > Rana > Rana muscosa. The sequence continues at coordinate 24,262,749 of CM055119.1, forward strand.
AGCCAGTCTCGTGTGTGTGTGTGTGTGTGTATATAACAGGAACTAAGGTTTAAGGGCGTGGTGGCCCACTTTTATTGAAAGAAACAAAAAGGAAAGTTTATACGTGGATTTGGTTTCCCACACAGGGGTTCTTCTCCCAAAAATAACACATGAAAATGCCAATCCACCTGGCTCTTAAGGCTCACTCAGCCTTGGGCGCAGTTCCTTGCTGCACAGGCCCACTCCTGGCCTCTAGGAAGGGGCTCTCCTGACACTCTAGGCTTTCACACTCCTCCAAGATTCACGGTTCCCTCTGGTCCCCAAGACTCTCTCTTCCAGATGTCTCAGCTATAGTCTCCCTGACTCTCAGCTGGCACAACTCTGTCCACTGACCTGGAACCTCTCCCACATGGAGTACCGTCTCAAGGATGTTGCCTGAGTTCATACACAGTAGCACACACTTCCCTCCAGCAACTGCTGTAACACCAACTCCTTTCCCACACACACTGAGCTATGTTCAGCTCAGCCTTATAATGGGTGTGTGCACCTGTACACACACACAACCTGCAGAGCTCCTGTAAAACCCGGACACATGACTGAAGACTCCATCCCTCCCAATGCTCTTTGAAGTCTTCAAGTTTCCAGCCCCAATCCAGACTTAAAAAATCCAGAGAAAACTTAAAGCATAGTTTTCTCTGCTCACCAATCTTTTGCTGGAACTTCTCAAATGGCTTTTTTGAGAGTCCTGTGTCCATTTTAAACACATTTTCACTATGACAGGGGCTCTCACTCTCACAATATATATATATATTGTGAGGGGGTTAACTCGGTAGCGGGTGTGTGTGACCCCCTGGTTGGGCTCCCCACACAAAAACAGGGCCAGCAGACGGAGGTTGTGGTTTTCAAAATCAAAAGGTGCGGTTTATTTCTCTATGTACAGTGACAAAAACACAGCAAAGCCAAAAAGAAACAAACAAAATAAATCCTGGTCAGTTTGACCTCTGACTAAACATACAGGTTTCCTAACTAACAACTGGGATCAGCCTGGTGCTGTCCTAGTCCCTAAGTCCCTGGTTTAGTAAAAGTCCAAACAAATAGCCACACAGGCTTTGCCTCACCGCACAGGGGTTCACTCTCCCTAGACAGTCCACACAGGTCTGGTTCCAGGCATGAGCTAACATCTAATGAAGCTGGGAGTTCTTATAGAGGCCTAAATGAGCTGACAAGCTTCAGCTGGTCTCATCAACTCCCTGTCTCACGACGCCCAGCACTCTCCCTAGAGGTATGAGTCATTCATGAGCCCACTAGCCTCAGCTGGGCTTCATCAACTCCCTAGTTGTATAAGTCGGCATAAAGCCTGAATCTGGGAGAAATATATCTACCCCCCTGGATGCAACCAGGTGACTTTACCTTCCTGCTGTCACATACCCCCCCCTCTTGTTTTAACCTCGGGGTTGGAACACCAGCAATCAGGCATTCATGTACTCGAGACAAAGCATCCACATTCCCCATTTGAACGCCAGGGCGATGCTTTACTGTGAAGTTGAATTCCTGTAGGGCCAGGAACCACCTATTCACTCTTCTATTTGTCTCCTTGTTTTGAGCCATCCACTTTAACGGAGCGTGATCCGTAACCATGTCAAAGTGCCTACCTAGCAGATAGTACCGAAGGGAATCTAGAGCCCACTTCACCGCTAAACACTCCTTTTCAACCGTGGCGTAATTTACCTCATGGGACTTCAACTTCCTGCTGAGGTAAATGACTGGGTGCTCTTCCCCGTTCCAGACCTGGGACAATACTGCTCCTAACCCCACATCTGACGCATCACTTTGTACGACAAAGTCTTTAGAGAAGTCGGGTGAGTACAACACTGGCTGGCTACATAAGGCTTGTTTCAAGAATTGGAATGCTGCCTCAGCCTCGGGGGTCCATTTAATCATGACCGACCCTTTCCCTTTCGTCAGGTTGGTTAGGGGCACAGCCTTAGAAGCAAAGTGGGGAATGAAGCGCTGATAATAACCCGCGATTCCCAGAAAGGCTCGTACCTGCTTCTTGCTGTTGGGACGTGGCCAACTCTGGATGGCCTCGACTTTGTTGAGTTGGGGTTTTATTACTCCCCTGCCAATGGTGTACCCAAGATATTTGGCCTCCTCCTGCCCAATGGTACAATTCTTGGGGTTAGCCGTAAACCCCGCTTCCCGGATAGAGTCTAGGACTGCTTGCACTTTTGGCAGATGTGAGGCCCAATCTGTGCTATGGACAATTACGTCATCCAGGTAAGCCGCAGCATACTTCCGATGGGGCCTCAGTATCTGGTCCATTTTCCGCTGGAATGTGGCCGGCGCATTCTGTAACCCGAACGGCATTCTCTTATATTGGAACGCCCCGTCTGGGGTTACAAATGCGGTTTTCTCTTTGGCCGACTTGGCCAGGGGAATTTGCCAATACCCTTTTGTGAGGTCAAGAGTCGTCATGTATCGGGCTGTTCCCAGCCGGTCGATCAACTCATCTATACGTGGCATGGGGTAGGTGTCAAATTTTGTAACTTTGTTCAACTGACGAAAATCGTTACAAAATCGCCAGCTCCCATCCGGTTTAGGCACCAACACAATGGGACTAGACCAATCACTTTGGGACTCCTCTATCACCCCTAAGTTCAGCATTTTCTGTACTTCCTCCCGTATTGCCTCCCGTCGGGCCTCTGGGATCCGATAGGGTTTTAACTTCACCCTTTCACCGGGCGGGGTAATAATATCATGCTCTACCCCAGATGTTTGTCCCGGCAGCTCAGAGAACACCTCCTTGTTGCGAAGCACAAACTCCTTAACCTCCTGTTGGGGTTGTGACAAGGTGGCTGCTATTCCAACCTCCGGAATCACGCAACCAGTTTGAGCTGGTGACCAAGTTTCTGCGACTAGGGACTCTCTATCCCTCCAGGCTTTCAACAGATTAACGTGATATATCTGTTCGGGCTTTCGCCTTCCTGGTTGTCTGACCTTGTAATTCACTTCGCTCACTTTTTCCATTATCTCGTAGGGGCCTTGCCATTTGGCAAGGAATTTACTTTCAACCGTAGGGACAAGTACCAATATCCTATCCCCCGGGGAAAAGGTACGGGTCTTTGCTCCACGGTTGTACACTCTCTGCTGTGCCAACTGCGCTTGGGCCAAATGTTCCTTCACGATGGGCATTACCTGTGCAATTCGATCTTGCATCAGGGCGACATGCTCAATCACACTCCTGTGGGGAGAACTCTCACTTTCCCAAGTTTCCTTGGCAATATCCAACAGCCCTCTTGGGTGTCTCCCATACAGTAACTCAAAGGGGGAGAATCCCGTAGAGGATTGGGGCACCTCCCTAATAGCAAACATCAAATAAGGAAGTAGACAGTCCCAATCCTTTCCATCTCTATCCACCACTTTCTTCAACATTTGTTTTAGGGTTTTGTTGAATCTTTCAACCAGCCCATCGGTTTGGGGGTGATACACAGATGTACGCAATTGCGTCACTTTGAGCAATTTACACAGCTCTTTCATAACCCGGGACATAAAGGGTGTACCTTGGTCCGTAAGCAGTTCTTTACAAATACCCACCCGGCTAAAAACAAGAGATAGCTCTTTGGCTATGGTTTTGGCCGAGGTATTTCTGAGAGGGATCGCTTCTGGATAACGGGTGGCATAGTCCATTATAACCAATATGTACTGGTGCCCCCTAGCGGACTTGATTATAGGACCTACCAAATCCATTGCGATTCTCTCAAACGGGACCTCAATGATGGGTAGAGGGACCAGCGGGCTACGGAAATGTGGCATCGGGGCCGACCTCTGACACACAGGGCAGGAGGAACAATAATTTTCTATGTCCTTCATCACCCCAGGCCAATAGAATCTCTGTAATACCCTCTCTCGGGTTTTCTCTGTCCCCAGATGACCTCCAAGAATGTGCCCATGGGCCAACTCCAACACCAACTTCCTGTAAGGTTTGGGCACCACCAGCTGCTCAACGGTTTCTTCTGCCCTTTTTGCCACCCGATACAGTAGGTCCTTCTCTACGCTGAAGTATGGGTAAGTGCAGGTATTATCTGGGTTCACTAACTCGCCATCTATTTCCACTACGTTTTCCCGTGCCTTTATTAGGGCGGGGTCTTTTAACTGTTCTGTGGCAAAATTTTCCCTGTGAACCTCCAGATCAGAAAACTCCACAGACGGTAGGTTTTCGTCTGAGGAGGTGGGCTCCTCTCCAGTTTCTTGAGTCTCCCCTGCAAATACTGACAAGGGAAATTCTGGAGAGTCCTCACCACTCTCAGAGGAGTTCTGGCTATCACATTCCTGGTACATAGGGGCACCAGTGGGGGGCTCAGGATCATCCCACAGTTCCCAGAACTTCGGAAAATCCCTTCCCACAATGGCGTCATGCGGTAACTGAGATACTAAGCCCACTGGATGAGAGAGGGTACCTTTGGGGGTCTCGAAACACACTGTAGTCACTGGATACTCTCGGGTGTCCCCATGCACACAAATAACAGCTACCTTGCTATTCCCAGAGACCTCTGTTTTAACTAATTCAGCCTTTATCAGGGTCACAAGGCTACCTGAATCCAGTAATACCACAACATTTCTACCATTAATACACATTTTGCATAAATGTTTCTCAGTTCCTCGAATGGCAGTGCATGCGACTGTCGCACACAGCGACTGACGTCTGCCCGTCAGAAAGTCACACTGCATGGGTTCCTCCACAACCGGGCAATTGGCTGCAATATGTCCCGCTTGCCGGCAGCGGTAGCAAACGATCCTTCTTGCGGCCTCTTGAGCCGCTGATTTCCCAGGCTGTTCTCGCCAAACTTGGGGTAGAGCTCCCACCCTCTCACTCTCTCCACCCTCACCCCTTGGAATCCTCTTATCCGCCCCTGGGGATGGTCTGGTCTTAGGGTGGAAAGTCCGAGTGTCTCTGGAAGAGGCCGTCAGGTTCTCTGTAGCCAAGTATTTCTCTACACGATCCACAAGACCACCGGCCGTCTCTGGGTCTCCATGGCTTACCCACTTTTGGATGGCAGTAGGAAGAGCTCTCAAAAACCGATCCATTACAACACGTTCCACAATCTCTGGTGCGGACAAAGTCTCTGGCTGTAGCCACTTCCTGCTCAGGTGAATGAGATCATACATTTGAGACCTGGGGGGTTTTCCAAGCTGGAAAGTCCAGTTATGCACACGCTGAGCCCGGACAGCCAGGGTGACACCCAGCCTTGCCAATATTTCAGCTTTTAGCATCACATAGTCTTTTGCTTGGTCAGGCTCTAGGTCATAGTAAGCCTTCTGCGATTCACCAGTTAACAGAGGAGCCACCAGTCCAGCCCACTGCTCCTCAGGCCACTTTTCTCTTTCAGCAGTCCTTTCAAATGTGGTCAAAAATACCTCTGGATCATCCTCTCCAGTCATTTTTGTCAATAAACGACTCACCCCAAAGGACGCGGTATTAGTGGGACGGCTTTCCTCACTGGTCTGCGGACGTTGCTGCATTACTGCTTCCATTTGTTGTAGTCTCTGCTCTTGCTTCTGTAACAGGTCTATGAAGCGGGCCTCAGATTGCTGCTGGGCTTGTTGATGAGCTTGCTGCTGGGCTGCAAGGCTCCTTTGCAAACCTGCATTTGTCTGCTGTTGATTGGCATTTGCTAGAGCCAGCTGTTTCAGTATCTCCTCCATGCTGGCTTAAAAAAAACTGCCACTGGTTCTCCACCAACTGTGAGGGGGTTAACTCGGTAGCGGGTGTGTGTGACCCCCTGGTTGGGCTCCCCACACAAAAACAGGGCCAGCAGACGGAGGTTGTGGTTTTCAAAATCAAAAGGTGCGGTTTATTTCTCTATGTACAGTGACAAAAACACAGCAAAGCCAAAAAGAAACAAACAAAATAAATCCTGGTCAGTTTGACCTCTGACTAAACATACAGGTTTCCTAACTAACAACTGGGATCAGCCTGGTGCTGTCCTAGTCCCTAAGTCCCTGGTTTAGTAAAAGTCCAAACAAATAGCCACACAGGCTTTGCCTCACCGCACAGGGGTTCACTCTCCCTAGACAGTCCACACAGGTCTGGTTCCAGGCATGAGCTAACATCTAATGAAGCTGGGAGTTCTTATAGAGGCCTAAATGAGCTGACAAGCTTCAGCTGGTCTCATCAACTCCCTGTCTCACGACGCCCAGCACTCTCCCTAGAGGTATGAGTCATTCATGAGCCCACTAGCCTCAGCTGGGCTTCATCAACTCCCTAGTAGGGATGAGCTTCGAGTTCGAGTCGAACTCATGTTCGACTCGAACATTGCCTGTTCGCCGAACAGCGAACAAATTGGGGTGTTCGCGGCAAATTCGAAAAATCTATGGGAGAAATCTAAAGTGCTAATTATAAAGGCTTATATGCAAGTTATTGTCCTAAAAAGTGTTTGGGGACCTGGGTCCTGCCCCAGGGGACATGTATCAATGCAAAAAGAAGTTTTAAAAACGGCAGTTTTTTCGGGAGCAGTGATTTTAATAATGCTTAAAATGAAAAAATAAAAGTGAAATATTCCTTTAAATTTCGTACCTGGGGGGTGTGTATGATATGCATGTAAAGTGGCGCATGTTTCCCGTGCTTAGAACTGTCCCTGCAAAAAGTGTCATTTTTGAAAGAAAAAAATGCATTTAAAACTGACTCGCGGCTATTAATGAATTGTCGGCTCCCGGCAATACATACAAAAGTCATTGATAAAAAAAAAAAAAAAAAGCGTGGGGGTTCCCCAGAATTCAATTACCAGGCCCTTCAGGTCTGGAATGGATATTAAGGGGAACCCCGCCGCAAATAAAAAAAAAATTGACGTGGGGTTCCCCCAAATATCCATTCCAGGCCCTTCAGATCTGGCATGGATTTTAAGGGGAACTCCACCCCAAATTAAAAAAAAAATGGCGTGGAGTCCCCCTAAAAATCCATACCAGACCCCTTATCCGAGCATGCAACCTGGCCGGCCGCAGGGGAAAAGGGGGGGACGAGAGAGCGGCCCCCCCCTCCCTCCTGAACCGTACCAAGCCACATGCCCTCAACATGGGGAGGATGTCCCCATGTTGATGGGGACAAGGGCCTCATCCCCACAACCCTTGCCCGGTGGTTGTGGGGGTCTGCGGGCGGGGGGCTTATCGGAATCTGGAAGACCCCTTTAACAAAGAGGACCCCCAGATCCCGGCCCCCCCCCATGTGAATTGGTAAGGGGTACATTGTACCCCTACCATTTCACGAAGAAAGCGTAAAAAAATGTTTAAAAAAACACACAAACACCTTGAAAAAGTCCTTTATTTTAAAAAACAAAAACAAAACATTCCAGCGGTGAAATCCAGTGTCCCGCGGCGATCCCGATGTCCAGCGCTGTCCGTCATTGGTTGTGCCTGAGCGGACCTGATGGGGAACTCCCTCTCAGTATTTTAAATGTATAGACCCGCCCCTTCTAAAGTTCCCCATCAGGTCCGCTCAGCGGACCAGATGCGGAACATGAGAAGGGGCGGGTCTATACATGTATTACCAAAGTGAGAGCAGTTCCCCATCAGGTCCGCCTCCTCGGTATGTCAGACCCGCCTACGTCATTGGCTTGAGCGGGGAACTTCCTTCACTGTGTTACATAGTGAAGGAAGTTCCCCGCTCAAGCCAATGACGTAGGCGGGTCCGACATACCGAGGGGGCGGACCTGATGGGGAACTGCTCTCACTTTGGTAATACATGTATAGACCCGCCCCTTCTCATGTTCCGCATCTCGTCCGCTGAGCGGACCTGATGGGGAACTTTAGAAGGGGCGGGTCTATACATTTAAAATACTGAGAGGGAGTTCCCCATCAGGTCCGCTCAGGCACAACCAATGAAGGACAGCGCTGGACATCGGGATCGCCGCGGGACACTGGATTTCACCGCTGGAATGTTTATTTATTTATTTTTTTAAATAAAAGACTTTTTCAAGGTGTTTGTGTGTTTTTTTAAACATTTTTTTTACGCTTTCTTCGTGAAATGGTAGGGGTACAATGTACCCGTTACCAATTCACATAGGGGGGGGGCGGGATCTGGGGGTCCCCTTTGTTAAAGGGGTCTTCCAGATTCCGATAAGCCCCCCGCCCGCAGACCCCCACAACCACCGGGCAAGGGTTGTGGGGATGAGGCCCTTGTCCCCATCAACATGGGGACATCCTCCCCATGTTGAGGGCATGTGGCTTGGTACGGTTCAGGAGGGAGGGGGGGCCACTCTCTCGTCCCCCCCCTTTTCCCCTGCGGCCGGCCAGGTTGCGTGCTCGGATAAGGGGTCTGGTATGGATTTTTAGGGGGACTCCACGCCATTTTTTTTTTAAACTTGGGGTGGAGTTCCCCTTAAAATCCATGCCAGATCTGAAGGGCCTGGTAATTGAATTCTGGGGAACCCCCACGCTTTTTTTTTTTTTTTTTCTCAATGACTTTTGTATGTATTGCCGGGAGCCGACAATTCATTAATAGCCGCGAGTCAGTTTTAAATGCATTTTTTTTCTTTCAAAAATGACATTTTTTGCAGGGACAGTTCTAAGCACGGGAAACATGCGCCACTTTACATGCATATCATACACACCCCCCAGGTACGAAATTTAAAGGAATATTTCACTTTTATTTTTTCATTTTAAGCATTATTAAAATCACTGCTCCCGAAAAAACGGCCGTTTTTAAAACTTCTTTTTGCATTGATACATGTCCCCTGGGGCAGGACCCAGGTCCCCAAACACTTTTTAGGACAATAACTTGCATATTAGCCTTTATAATTAACACTTTAGATTTCGAACGTTCGAGTCCATTGTATTTAATAGGGTTCTAAAGTTTACACGAACATTTTGTCTGTTCGCAGGTTCTGGTGCGAACCGAACAGGGGGGTGTTCGGCTCATCCCTGCTCCCTAGTTGTATAAGTCGGCATAAAGCCTGAATCTGGGAGAAATATATCTACCCCCCTGGATGCAACCAGGTGACTTTACCTTCCTGCTGTCACAATATATATATATATATATACTGCATCCAGTGTAGCCTATATCTGACTGCAGGCCATTCCTGGTGTACTTTTTCTAATATACTTCTGGTGCTTGCTGTACTACTACCTTTATCGCTGGCTCTTGGACATTGTCTTGGCCGACTACCCGATCCGGTTACTGAACTCTGGCTATGTTTTGACTACGCTTACCTTTTTATTTTTTATTATTAAACAAGTGTGATTTAACTGTACATCTGTCTCGGTCTGATTCATGGTTTCTGACAATCTCCAACCCCACTATACCTCCAGTTCTCTCAGAAACCTGCACTGAGAGGAATGTAGGTATAGCTATAGGTGTCCCAAGTACTTGCGGCCAATCTGCTAGCGGTACACCACCATCTGATTTTAGCAGGCAAATTTCCCTACCCCAGTTGCTAAACCGTAGAAAGAAATTCGGTCCCAGCCATCCACATGCTCAGCTTCTGAATGCTAGCTTGACTAAATTGCTAGCACTGCAACTGCTGCCTTTTCAGCTGATAGACTCTGCCCTCTTTCGTGAATTTGTGGAATGTGCGGTACCTCAGTGGCAGGTTCCCAAATGCCATTTATTTTCACGGAAGGCCATTCCGGCTCTCTACCGGCATGTGGAAGGCAATGTCTTGGCCGCGTTGGACAGGGTGGTTGCCTTTCTTTCACGGCGCACTGGGTAACTCTGCTGGCAGTTGGGAAGGATGAAGGACAGGGTTCAGTATTGTTGGAGCTTGTTCCGCCACCACGCCTCCAAAATGCTAGTGGTGATTCTGCCACAGCTCTCTCCTCCACCCCCTCCTCTTCTTCTTCCTCTATAGCCTCTTCCTCTGCAGATTTGTCCTCTGAACCAACGGTGCTCCATAGGTGTTCAAGGGGCTACGCAAGCACTGAGGCAAAAAGATGCCATGCAGTGCTTGAGTTGGCCTGCTTAGGGGACAGGAGCCACACTGGGGCAGAGATTCTGTCAGCTCTGCAGGGGCAGACTTAGAGGTGGTTGACGCCACGCCAGATACAACCAGGAATGGTTGTATGTGACAAGGGCACCAACCTCCTCTCTGCCCTCCGACAGAGACACTTGACCCATGTTCCCTGTTTGGCTCACGTCCTGAATTTTGTGGTTCAGCGGTTCTTGAGCAGGTATCCGGGCTTACAGGATCTGCCAGGAAAGTCTGTGGTCATTTCCGCCGGTCATATAATGCCAGTGTTCGGCTGGCTGACATTCAAATAGAATGTGACATGCCCACCAGATGGAACTCAACGTTGGCAATGCTGCAGCAGATGGCCATCAATGAGTACCTGTGTGAATATGGCACCAGGACAGGGTCAGGGGAGCTTGGATATTTTCGCCACGCCAGTGGCTACTGATCAAGGATGCATGCACTGTCCTGTCACCATTTGAGGAGACCACAAGGATGGTGAGCAGTGACAGTGCATGCATCAGTGATACTGTCCCTCTTGTCTTCCTGTTGGAGCACACGCTTCATGGAATAATGGACAGGGCACTTAAAGCAAAACAGCAGGAGGAAGAGAAGGACTTCCTTACCTCTCAAGGCCCCCTTTATCCAAATAGTATTCCTGCGGGCACGGCGAACACATAGGAAGAAGAGGAGGAGGAGGAGGAGGAGGATTGTGTCACAATGGAGGTGGAGGATAACACTCAGCAGCAGTCTTCAAGGGATCGTTTTCAGTCCTCAGAAACCCATGGAGTTGTTCGTGGCTGGGAGGAGGTGGTTGCGGATCATGTGATCCTTAGTGACCCAGAGGATTCAGAATTGAATGCCTCAGCAAACTTACGCTGCATGGCCTCCCTGATCCTGCAAAGCCTGCGAAAGGACCCTAGGATTTGTGGTATCAAGGAGAGGGATCATTACTGTCTGGCAACCCTTCTTGATCCACTTAACAAGGGTAAGGTTGCAGAACTTATCCAGCCTTCGCAGCGGGAGCAGAGGATGAAACATATTCAGGAGGCCTTGAAGAAAGGTTTGTGCAATGCGTTTCCAGAGCCTGGGAGGTTACAATTTCCTGGGGCTGGTCAACGTGTTGCTGAGGTTTCGTTCAGTCACAGAAAGAGCGGTGGAGAAGGTGGCTGGCTGACCGATGCCTTCAGACAATTCTTCAGTCCTCAGTGCAAAGGTCTGATCTATTCCAGCAACCATCGCCAGCATCTGCATTACATGGTGCAGGAATATATAGGGGCAATATCAGACTTGGAGACCTTTCCAACAGAGCATCCACTGGGTTACTGGGTCTTGAGGATGGACAATTGGCCAGAGCTTGCTCAATATGCAATTGAGCTACTGGCCTGTCCATTCCTGAATCCAGCGTTCTTTCTGAACGCACATTCAGTGCTGCTAGAGGGTTTGTAACCGATCACAGACTCTGTTGATAGGCTCACATTCATAAAAATGAATCAGTCTTGGATCACCAGCTACCAAGCACCTGATGCTGATGTAACCGATTGATTTTTCTATGGATGTGGAATCCCTTGAAGACTGCCTATGCTGAGTGACTATCCTATTAGGTTGAGTAGGGATGGGCCGAAAACCCCCCCGGTTCAGTTCGCATCCAGAACATGCAAACGGACCAAAAGTTTGCACGAACATTCGAACACCGTTAAAGTCTATGGGACTCGAACGTGAGAAATCAAAAGTGCAAATTTTAAAGGCTAATATGCAAGTTATTGTCCTAAAAGGGGTTTGGGGACCCGGGTCCTGCCCCAGGGGACATGTATCAATGCAAAAAAAAGTTTTAAAAACTGACTTTTTTTCGGGAGCAGTGAATTTAATGATGCTTAACCACTTCAATACCATGCACTTATACACCTTCCTGCCCAAGCCAATTTTGAGCTTTCAGCGCTGTCGCAATTTGAATAACTATTGCGCGGTCATGCTACACTGTACCCAAACAAATTTTTTATCATTTTGTTCCCACAAATAGAGCTTTCTTTCGGTGGTATTTGATCGCCTCTGCGATTTTTATTTTTTGCACAACAAATAAAAAAAGAGCGAAAATTTTGAAAAAAACTGTTTTTCTTTGTTTCTGTAATTTTTTTTTGTAAATAAGTACCTTTTCTACTTCAATGACGGGCACTGATAAGGCGGCACTGAAGGGCACTGATAAGGCAACACTGATGGGCACCGATGAGGTGGCACTGATGGGCACTGATGATGGGCACTGATAGGCGGCACTGATATGTGGCACTGGTATGCAGCACTGATGGGCACTCATAGGTGGCACTGATTGGCACTCATAGGCGGCACTGATTGGCACTCATAGGCGGCACTGATGGGCACTCATAGGCGGCACTGATGGGCACTCATAGGCGGCACTGATAGCTGGCACGGACGGGCACTGATAGGTGGGCACTTATGGGCACGGATGGGCACTGATAGATGGCACTGATGGACACTAGTAGGTGGCACTGGTGACACTGATGCCCAGCAATGCCAGCCACCACACATTGTGGTTGTGCCATGATGGTGCCAGTCAGTGCCCATTTGTGGGCACTGATTGGCATTTTTTTTTATGTTTTACTACATGTGGATGGCCATGGGGGCCATCCACATGCTTGGGGCTTCCCTGGTGGTCCTGGGCGGCATCCTGGTGGTCTAGTGTGGGTATCCGAGGGGGGGCTGCACTGATAAACAATCAGCGCGAACCCCCTCTGTCAGGAGAGCCGCCGATCGGCTCTCCTCTACTCGCGTCTGTCAGACGCGAGTGAGGAAGAGCCGATCAACGGCTCTCTGTTTACATCGTGATCAGCCGTGATTGGACACGGCTGATCACGTGGTAAAAAGCCTCCACCAGAGGCTCTTTACCGAGATCAGTGTAGCGGTGTGTCAGACTGGCACACCGCTCCACCGAGCGCCGCGATGCACGCCCCCCCGGGCGCGCGGCGGCTGTTATCCTGCAGGACGTCATATGACGTCCAGTGTGGATAACAAAACCACTTCCCGGACGTCAATATGCTATTGACTGGGCGGGAAGTGGTTAAAGTAAAAAAATAAAAGTGAAATATTCCTTTAAATATTGTACCTGGGGGTGTCTATAGTATTCCTGTAAAGTGGCCCATGTTTCCCGTGTTTAGAATAGTCTCTGCACAAAATGACAATACTAAAGGTCTTCCTTGTAGCCTTCCCTCCACGCTTCCCTGTAGCGTTCCCTCCACGCTTCCCTGCAGCGTTCCTTCCACGCTTCCCTCCATGCCCCCTTGCAGGTTGTGGCTCTGGTGGTGGGAATGTGGCAGGAGGAGAAGGAGAAGGATGGGCCAGATCACACAGATAATTTGAACAAGAAGACTAAATGGAGGCACACAACTAAGTAAATGGACCAATGAGTATACACATTGGGGCTGATTTACCAAACGTTTGCGCCATGAGTATTGGCGCATCTGCGTGCGCAATGGCTGTTTTGGTATTTACAAAACATTAGCGCCTGTAGCGCAGCCCTATTTCCCATTTACTATAGTATTGTCGGCGGACGGGAGGAGGCACTCAGTGCGTCACTATGGACCTGGCGCACAGCATGTTAAACACTAAATATAAAGAAGCTGGAAGTGAGAATATAATGGGGGTGATGAGGGGTGATGTGAGGAAGTGTAGGGACACCTGCCCAAATAACAAACATGGCCAAAATAGAGTGAGAAAGTAACTTTTTCAAAACCAGCCCGCTGCGCCGGCAAGTACGATTCGAGCTGCGGGAGTTTTTTTTAGCTCAGCGCGGGAATTTCAATGGTTCAAATGCGCCAAGACACTGCGCCGGCAAAATCTTAGTAAATGTCAAGTCACGTAAACTAATTTGCATAAGTTGAACAGGCGCAGCTCTGACCTTGCCAGTGCGCCAGCAAACTGACATTTCTAAAGGAAAAAAAAAGGCATTTAAAAGCAGCCGCGGCTGTAATGAATTGTCGGCTCCCGGCAATATAGAGAAAAGTAATTGAAAGTCTTTGCTAACCAAAAAAAAAATGCGTGGGGGTCCCCCCAAATTCCATAACCAGGCCCTTCAGGTCTGGAATGGATATTAAGGGGAACCCCGCTGCAAATTTAAAAAAAACATGACGTGCGGGTTCCCCCAAATATCCAAACCAGGCCCTTCAGATCTGGCATGGATTTTAAGGGGAACTCCACCCCAATTAAAATAAAAATGGCGTGGAGTCCCCCCAAAAGTCCATACCAGACCCTTATCCAAGCACGCAACCTGGCCGGCCGCAGGGGAAGAGGGGGGGACGAGAGCGGCCCCCCTCCCTCCTGAACCGTACCAGGCCACATGCCCTCAACATGGGGAGGATGTCCCCATGTTGATGGGGACAAGGGCCTCATCCCCACAACCCTTGCCCGGTGGTTGTGGGGGTCTGCGGGCGGGGGGCTTATCGGAATCTGGAAGACCCCTTTAACAAAGGGGACCCACAGATCCCGGCCCCCCCTGTGTGAAATGGTAATGGGGTACAAATGTACCCCTACCATTTCACAAAGAAAGTGTCAAAAATGTAAAAAATGACAAGAGCCGGTTTTAGACAATTCCTTTATTAATGTCTTTTCTTTTCTTCCATCTTCTTCTTCTTCCTTCTTCTTCCAGCTTCTTCTTTTCTCCATTCGGGTTTCTTCCTCTTCATCTTTATTTTCATCCTCATCTTCATCTTCATCTTCCTTCTTCTTTCGGTCTTCTCGTCCGCATCTTGCTCCGGCGTCTTCTTTCTTCTCCGGCTGCTCCGTTTGAATTGGAGGTTCCCGCTGTGTGACGCCTCAGTTCTCCACTTGGTCCGCTGCCCCCCGGTAGCTCCGCCCCCCTCTGACACCACGGGGAATGTCCCTGTGAAATGCATGTGCGTCAGAGGGGGGCAGGGTCACCGGGTGTAAGCGGACCCGATGGGGAACTGAAGAACTGAAGCGTCGCACAGCGGGAACCTCCAATTCAAACGGAGCGGCCGGAGAAAGAAGAAGGGAAGACGCCGGAGCAAGATGCGGACGAGAAGACCGAAGGAAGAAGGAAGATGAAGATGAAGATAAAGATGAGGATGAAGAGGAAGATGAAGATGGAGGAAGAAACCCGAATGGAGAAAAGAAGAAGATGGAAGAAAGGAAAACACATTAATAAAGGAATTGTCAAAAACCGGCTCTTGTAATTTTTTACATTTTGACACTTTCTTTGTGAAATGGTAGGGGTACATTTGTACCACATTACCATTTCACACAGGGGGGGGGCGGGATCTGGGGGTCCCCTTTGTTAAAGGGGTCTTCCAGATTCCGATAAGCCCCCCGCCCGCAGACCCCCACAACCACCGGGCAAGGGTTGTGGGGATGAGGCCCTTGTCCCCATCAACATGGGGACATCCTCCCCATGTTGAGGGCATGTGGCCTGGTACGGTTCAGGAGGGAGGGGGGGCCGCTCTCGTCCCCTCCTTTTCCCCTGCGGCTGGCCAGGTTATGTGCTCGGATAAGGGTCTGGTGTGGATTTTTGGGGGGACTCCACGCCATTTTTTTTTAAATTTGGGGTGGAGATCCCCTTAAAATCCATGCCAGATCTGAAGGGCCTGGTATGGATATTTGGGGGGAACCCCACGTCATTTTTTAAAAAAATTTGCAGCGGGGTTCCCCTTAATATCCATTCTAGACCTGAAGGGCCTGGTTATGGATTTTGGGGGAACCCCCACGCTTTTTTTTTTGTATAATCAAAGACTTTCAATGACTTTTATCTGTATTGATAGGAACCAGCAATTCATTACAGCCACAAGGACTTTTAAATGACTATTATTTTACTTTAGAAATGTCATTTTGCTCTCCAACTGTTATAAACATGGAAAGCATGTGCTACTTTACAGGCATACTATAGACACCCCTCGGGGATGATATTTAGGGCCAGTTCACACCGGATGCAGTGCAGTGCGTTTTTTTGATGCCTGAAAAACGCAAAGAAAGTTGATCACATTAATGCCAATGGCATAGTTCACACCACTGCAGTCCGTTCCAGTGCGTTTCAGAAAGCAAAAAGAAAATTGGTCATGCTGCATTTTTTAGGAACAGAACTGTACTGGACCGCAGTAAAACACATCAAAAACGCAACGGAACGTACCAAAAATGCACTGGAATGCACCGGAACGCACTGCAACTCACTTGTTCTAAGTGAAAAGAGGGGGAAAAAAACACTGGACTGCATCAAAAACGCATCAAAAATGCACCTGGAATGTGTCAAAAACGCGCATGCAGAAAAGCACCTGGAACGCACCCAGACTGCGTTTCTATAGTGTGAACTAGGGCCAGTTCACACCATAGAAACACAATCCGGATGCGTTCCAGGTGCTTTTCTGCATGCACGTTTTTCATGCGTTCCAGTGCATTTTTGTTACGTTTTTGATGCAGTCCAGTGCTTTTTTTTCACCCCTCTTTTTTTATTAACCATAGATAAGTACAAGTGTGTTCCAGTGCGTTTTTGGTGCATTTAGGTGTGTTCCAGTGCGTTTATGATGCGTTCCAGTACAGTCCAGTGCAGGTAAAATGCAGCATGTTCTACTTTTTTGGTGGAACTGGAACGCACTGGAACAAACACTGCCATTTAGAACCAAATAACCAACTTTCCATGCATCTTGGATGCATAAAAAACGCAATGCACTGCATGTGGTGTGAAATGGCCCTTAAGCAATTTTTCATATTTAAAGGCACTTCTCCTTGTTTTGTTTTTGGTGTTTTCCAAATTGGTGACATTGATATGGACCTGGGCCCCCATTTTAAGGCCATTAACTAGAAGATAAGCCAGCCAAGTGGGGACTAGCAAAATTAACATGTCAGTTCCCATAGACTGCAATGGGATTTGTTGGCGGGGGGGAGGGGTGATTGTCCCATTTCTAATTTTGTAGCATGCTGGATGATGTGCTTAATTTTGGACGGGGGGGGGGGGGGGGGTTATTTTTTGCTAGCTGCATTGGTGTTGTTCTGCACATGCCCAGCCAGTTTTTTTTTTTTTTGGCGTGCTTTTTGTGTGTGAACAGCGCTTGGATATTTCTGGGCATGCTCACTCAGAGAGTGTACCCACTTTGAATTTCAGTCTCTACATTGAGTGAACTTGCATTTTGGGTGTTTCATGGACTGTGCATGTGTTTTCAATTGCCTCATTAGCACACAAACATATGTTATATAAAGCTCACAGAGCATTCGGTTGCTTGCCTTGAGAAGAGGCGTGTGTGTGTGTGCGTATCAGTTACCATCACTGCCAACTATCATTGCCACCTAGCAGTGCCACTTCTCACTGCCCACCAGTGCCAAATAGCAATGCCACCTCTCAGTGCCCACCCTTGCCACCTTATCGGTGCCCATCAGTGCAGTCTCATCAGTGTACATCAATGAAGAAGAAAAATAACCTTTTTTAAAAATATTAACCAGTTTCCTACTGCCCACCGTCAAATGACATCCTTGGCTTTGGGCGGTGACATCTGAATGATGCCTGCAGTTGCAGGCATCATTCAGATATCATTCTTTTCAGCCGGCGATTCTGTGCACAATAAAAACGATCATAGTGGCAGTTCCGCCGCTTGATCGTTCTTATAGGCGGGGGGAGGGGACGTCCCCCCCCTCTTGCCGCCATCCGGTGCTTCTCCGGGCTCTCCCGTGCCATCTGGGGCTTGGAGAACAATTTGGAGATGACTGGTGACCAGATGGTCATCAGTCATCTCTATGACCGTCGGAGGCGCAGGCACGACGTTATGACATCACGCCGTGTTCCCGTATGTTAACCAAGCCGTGATCTCGGCTGTCAGCATGAGATTGGTGATTTTTTTGGAACAATATCATGCTTTCCAGCCTGGAGGAGAGATGCGGGGTCTTATTGACCCTGCATCTCTCCATAAAGAGGACCTGTCACACACATTCCTATTACAAGGGATGTTTACATTCCTTGTAATAGGAATAAAAGTGATCCCAAAAAATTTAAAATAATAAAAAAAGAGTAAGAAATACAAAAAAGTAAAAAAAATATAAAAAATATAAGAAAAAACGCCCATGTCCCCGGTAGCTCGCGCTCAGAAGCGAACACACACGTAAGTCCCGCCCACATATGTAAACACCGTTCAAACCACACATGTGAGTTATTGCTGCGTGCGTTAGAACGAGTGCAACAATTCTAGCACTAGACCTCCTCTGTAATGCCAAAATGGTAACGTGTAAAAAAAATTTAAGCATCGCCTAGGGAGATTTTTAATTACTGAAGTTTGGTGTCATGCCATGTGTGTGCGCAATTTTAAAGCGTGACGTGTTAGGTATCTATTTACTCAGCATAACAACATCTTTCACATTATACCAAAAAATTGGCCGTAACTTTACTGTTTTGTAATATTTTTAGCAAACAAAAGGCGTTTGAAAATTTATTGCGCAAATACCGAGCGAGATAAAAATTTGACAAAAAATGACCGCCATCTTATTCCCTAGGGTGTCTGCTCCAAAAAAATATATAATGTTTGGTGTTTTGAAGTAATTTTATAGCCATAAAT
The DNA here is from genome assembly GCA_029206835.1 of Rana muscosa. Classification (NCBI taxonomy): domain Eukaryota; kingdom Metazoa; phylum Chordata; class Amphibia; order Anura; family Ranidae; genus Rana; species Rana muscosa. The sequence goes on from CM055119.1 coordinate 24,281,224, forward strand.
TTATGATTTTTACATGAAGGAGAGAAGTGCCAGAATAGGCCCAGTGCTGAAGTGGGTAAAATATCCATTTTTTTTTTAAACTCGGTCTTTTGTATTTATAGAAAAAAAATAAAACTAAAACACAAAGGTGATCAAATAGCACCAAAAGCAAGCTCTATTTGTGTGCCAACAAATAAAACATTTTCATTGGGTTACAGTGTTGTATGAGCGCGCAATTGTCATCAAAAGTGCATCAGCGCTGAAATGTGAAACTTGGTCTGGGCAGTGCGCAAGTGGTTAATATAAGGCTACATGCACACGGATGTTTTTCAAGCCGCTTGTTTGAGCGTTTTTTTGCAGCTTAAAAACATCTCTCCATGTTAGCCTATGGCCTCATGGCCACCATGGCGTTTTTGAGCTGTAAATGGCATAGGCGTTTTTAGGCCCCATGTAGACGGGACGCTGGTGCAAAGTGTTCAGAAGTAAGGTTGAAAGTGGCGTTTAGAAAGGCGCGCTTTGTGGCGTTTGCATGCCGTGTTTTACCACATTTGCGTGTATATTATAAAAAGCCGCCCTAAGCTCCAAAAACAGTATTATTTACGATTTTAGCTATTTAGTGAGACCAGAGTGATATGAGCAGCTGAGAGCAGCAGTGTAGTTGTATTTAGCGTGTCACTTGCCACAAATTGTGGATTGTCCACTTGCCACGTCAGCTGCCCCAAGTTGTGGATTGTCCACAATGCAATGGAAGCAATTTATTTTATATATATATATATATATATATATATTATGGTTTTTCCTCATTTGCCATAAATTTGGAGTTTATCAATGTAAAAAAATAGGTCACCTTTAAAAAAGCTTCTAAACTAAAATGCGGGTAAACGCTGGTACCGCGTCTGAAACGTGGAAATCTTTGGCGTCTGAAGGCATTTTGAGGGTTTGTGAAAAACGATTTTAAACGCAACTGCAGATTTTTTTTGCCAGGACAAAAACAGTGTTTTGGATGTAATAGAATTCAATGGACCCGCATCCAAAACGCAAGTACCGCAATTTTGCGGCGATTTTTTGTTTGACCTGTTTATAGCTGGTTGTTAAAGGAAATGTAAAAAAAAAAAAAAAACGGTTCAAAAAACAAAACCAAAAAAAAAAACAGTGTGGGGTCCCCCCCCAGGTCCATACCAGGCCCTTGGGTCTAGTATTGATTCAAAGGGGACCCCCCCCCCCAAAATGAAAAAAAATGGCGAGGGGGTCCCCCCTTCAGGTCTGGCATGTATTTTAAGGGGAATGCCGCACCAAAAATAAAAAAATTGCGTGGGGTCCCCTTAGAATACACACCAGACCCTTTATCCGAGCACTCAACCTGGCAGGCCGCAAGGGAAAAGGGGGGGACGAGAGAGCGGCCCCCCTCCCTCCTGAACTGTACCAGGCCGCGTGCCCTCAACATGGGGGGTTTGGTGCTTCGGGGCAGGGGGGGCGACCTGCGGCCCTCCCCACCCCATGTTGATGGGGACAAGGGCCTCTTCCCGACAACCCTGGCCGTTGGTTGTCGGGGTCTGCGGGCGGGGGGCTTATCGGAATCCGGGAGCCCCCTTTAATAAGGGGGACCCCAGATACCTGCCCCCCACCCGATGTGAATGAGTATGGGGTACATCGTACCCCTACCCATTCACCTGGTGGCAAAATAAGTCAATAAAAAAAGACAACACAGGTTTGAAAAGTAATTTATTGGGCAGCTCCGGGGGTCTTTCTGCCGGGCCCCCGCTATCTTCTGCTAGCTCTTTTGCTAGCGGGGGTCCCGGGCTTCCTCGCCGTCTTCTTCCGACTTCGGGGGTCTTTCTGCTGGGCCCCCGCTATCTTCTGATAGCTCTTTTGCTAGCGGGGGGTCCCGGGCTTCCTCGCCGTCTTCTTCCGACTTCGGGGGTCTTTCTGCCGGGCCCCCGCCATCTTCTGCTAGCTCTTTTGCTAGCGGGGGTCCCGGGCTTCCTCGCCGTCTTCTTCCGACTTCGGGGGTCTTTCTGCCGAGCCCCCGCCATCTTCTGCTAGCTCTTTTGCTAGCGGGGGTCCCGGGCTTCCTCGCCGTCTTCTTCCGACTTCGGGGGTCTCTTGTTCTGTTCTCCGGTTCTTCTCCCGCTCTCCGACGCCTTCTCCACGATCTCCGGTTCTTTCTGCCTTCTGCCGGGCCCCCGCTATCTTCTCGCAGCCGAGGACCAGCGCAATCACATCGCGCTGGACACATTCTCGGCCGGCTAGTCGCCTCTAGGACACGACTTGAGCGGCTGCTTCACGCTCAGGTCATGTCCAGGTCGCCTCGCAGAGTCATGATGTCCCTGTGTCAGCCGGCACACGAGTCGCCCGCAAGTCGGATCCGACTTCCCGGGCGACCTCTATTCAAATCAATGGGCTCCCATAGGGAACCATTCATTTTCAATAGAGCGCCGCTGACATTTCTATTTACTATAACAGCGCACTGTTATTAGTAAATCAGCCCCAGTGTGTCAACATGTGCTATCTCCCATCAGGGCAAATTAATGTACGTGTTTTTAGGGTGCAACCCCTTCCTCACAACTAGGGATGAGCTTCGAGTTCGAGTCGAACTCATGTTCGACTCGAACATTGCCTGTTCGCCAAACAACGAACAATTTGGGGTGTTCGCGGCAAATTCTAAAAGTCTATGGGAGAAATCTAAAGTGCTAATTATAAAGGCTTATATGCAAGTTATTGTCCTAAAAAGTGTTTGGGGACCCGGGTTCTGCCCCAGGGGACATGTATCAATGCAAAAAAAAGTTTAAAAAATGGCAGTTTTTTTAGGGGCAGTGATTTTAATAATGCTTAAAGTGAAACAATAAAGTGAAATATTCCTTTAAATTTCGTACCTGGGGGGTGTGGATGATATGCATGTAAAGTGGCGCATGTTTCCCGTGCTTAGAACTGTCCCTGCACAAAGTGTCATTTCTGAAGGAAAAAAAGTCATTTAAAACTCACTCGCGGCTATTAATGAATTGTCGGCTTTTATCAATACATACAAAAGTCATTGATAAAAAAAAAAAAAAAAAAAAAGCATGGGGGTTCCCCCAAATTCAATTACCAGGCCCTTCAGGTCTGGAATGGATATTAAGGGGAACCCCGCCGCAAATTTAAAAAAAAATGGCGTGGGGTTCCCCCTAAATATCCATACCAGGCCCTTCAGATCTGGCATGGATTATAAGGGGAACTCCACCCCAAATAAAAAAAAAAATGGCGTGAAGTCCCCCCAAAAATCCATACCAGACCCTTATCCGAGCACGCAACCTGGCCGGCCGCAGGGGAAGAGGGGGGGACGAGAGAGCGTCCCCCCTCCCTCCTGAACCGTACCAGGCCACATGCCCTCAACATGGGGAGGATGTCCCCATGTTGATGGGGACAAGGGCCTCATCCCCACAACCCTTGCCCGGTGGTTGTGGGGGTCTGCGGGCAGGGGGCTTATTGGAATCTGGAAGACCCCTTTAACAAAGGGGACCCCCAGATCCCGGCCCCCCCTATGTGAATTGGTAAGGGCAAGGGTTGAGCCGCTCAAGTCGTGTCCTAGAGGCAACTAGCCGGCCGAGAATGTCTCCAGCGCGATGTCATCGCGCTGGTCCTCGGCAGCCTCGCTGTCCCATGTTTGGTATGAATCATGAAGGGGAACTCCAGGCCAAATTTTTATGAAAAAAACGGCATGGGTTCCCCTTCAGAAGCATACCAGGCCCTTAGGTCTGGTCTGGATTCTAAGGTGAACCCCCTAAGCCGAAAAACGGCGTGGGGGTCCCCCCAAAATCCAAACCAGACCCTTGGGTCTGGTCTGGATTTTAAGGTGAACCCCCTTAAGCCGAAAAACGGCGTGGGGGTCCCCCCAAAATCCACACCACACCCTTATCCGAGCACGCAACTTGGCAGGCCGCAGGGGAAAAGGGGGGGACGAGAGCGGCCCCCCTCCCTCCTGAACCGTACCAGGCCGCATGCCCTCAACATGGGGGGTTTGGTGCTTCGGGGCAGGGGGGCGACCTGCGGCCCCCCCACCCCAAAGCACCCTGCCCCCATGTTGATGGGGACAAGGGCCTCTTCCCGACAACCCTGGCCGTTGGTTGTCGGGGTCTGCGGGCGGGGGGCTTATCGGAATCCGGGAGCCCCCTTTAATAAGGGGGACCCCAGATACCTGCCCCCCCACCCTATGTGAATGAGTATGGGGTACATCGTACCCCTACCCATTCACCTGGTGGCAAAATAAGTCAATAAAAAAAAGACAACACAGGTTTGAAAAGTAATTTATTGGGCAGCTCCGGGGGTCTTTCTGCCGGGCCCCCACTATCTTCTGCTAGCTCTTTTGCTAGCGGGGGTCCCGGGCTTCCTCGCCGTCTTCTTCCGACTTCGGGGGTCTTTCTGCCGGGCCCCCGCTATCTTCTGCTAGCTCTTTTGCTAGCGGGGTCCCGGGCTTCCTCGCCGTCTTCTTTCGACTTCGGGGGTCTCTTGTTCTGTTCTCCGGTTCTTCTCCCGCTCTCCGACGCCTTCTCCAGGATCTCTGGTTCTTTCTGCCGGGCCCCCGCTATCTTCTCGCAGCTCTTTTGCTAGCGGGGGCTGGTCTTCTACGTCGCCTTCTTCCTTCTTCTCTTCGCCCGATGTTGCCTCGTCGCTGTCCACCGCCGCAATGATCTGTCCGAGCAGCGGTGCCACTTTTATTGGCATGGGGCGTGGTCACCGGATGATGCCACCGCTGACCCCGCCCCCATTTCACGTCACAGTCCCATCATTCCCCGGGACTGTGACATCATACGGGGGCGGGGTCAGCGGTGGCATAAGCCGGTGACCACGCCCATGCCAATAAAAGTGGCACCGCTGCTCGGCCAGATCATTGCGGCGGTGGACAGTGACGAGGCAACATCGGGCGAAGATAAGCCCCCGCCCGCAGACCCCGACAACCAACGGCCAGGGTTGTCGGGAAGAGGCCCTTGTCCCCATCAACATTTTTTTTTGGCGCAGGGTTCTCCTTTAAATACATACCAGACCTGAAGGGCTTGGTATGGATTCTGGGGGGACCCCCACGCCATTTTTTTTTCATTTTTTTGGGGGGGGTCCCCTTTGAATCCATACTAGACCCAGGGGCCTGGTATGGACCTGGTGGGGGGACCCACGCTGTTTTTTTTTTTTGGTTTTGTTTTTTGAACCGTTTTTTTTGGGGTTTTTTTACATTTCCTTTAACAACCAGCTATAAACAGGTCAAACATAAAATCGCCGCAAAATTGCGGTACTTGCGTTTGGATGCGGGTCCATTGAATTCTATTACATCCAAAACACTGTTTTTGTCCTGGCAAAAAAAATCTGCAGTTGCGTTTAACCACTTAAGCCCCGGACCATTTGGTAGCTAAAGGACCAGAGGTGAATTCAGAATTTTGCACTGCGCTGCTTTAACTGTAAATTGTGCGGACATGCAATGTTGTACCCAAACGAAATTTGCGTCCTTTTCTTCCCACAAATAGAGCTTTCTTTTAATGGTATTTGATTGCCTCTGCGATTTTTATTTTTTGCGATATAAACGGAAAAAGACCGAAAATTTGAAAAAAATTTATATTTTCTACTTTTTGTTATAAGAAAAATCGAATAAACTCAATTTTAGTCATACATTTAGGCCAAAATGTATTCAGCCACATGTCTTTAGTAAAAAAAATGTCAATAACTGTATATTTATTGGTTTGCGCAAAAGTTATAGCGTTTACAAACTAGGGTACATTTTCTGGAATTTACACAGCTTTAAATTTATGACTGCCTATCTCATTTCTTGAGGTGCTAAAATGGCAGGGCAGTACAAAACCCCCCAAATGACCCCATTTTGGAAAGTAGACACCCCAAGGAAATTGCTGAGAGGCATGTTGAGCCCATTGAATATTTTTTTTTTTTGTCCCAAGTGATTGAATAATGACAAAAAAAAAAAAAAAAAGATGTCACTAAATGATATATTGCTCACACATGCCATGGTTATATGTGGAATTGCACCCCAAAATACATTCTGCTGCTTCTCCTGAGTACGGGGATACCACATGTGTGGGACTTTTTAGGAGCCTAGCCACATACGGGACCCCGGAAACCAAGCACCGCCTTCAGGATTTCTAAGGGCGCAAATTTTTGATTTCACTCCTCACTACCTATCACAGTTTTGAAGGCCATAAAATGCCAAAATAGCACAAACCCCCCCCCAAATGACCCCATTTTAGAAAGTAGACACCCCAAGGAAATTGCTGAGAGGCCTGTTGAGCCCATTGAATATTTTTTTTTTGTCCCAAGTGATTGAATAATGACAAAAAAAAATAAAAAATTACAAAAAGTTGTCACTAAATGATATATTGCTCACACATGCCATGGTTATATGTGGAATTGCACCCCAAAATACATTTTGCTGCTTCTCCTGAGTATGGGGATACCACATGTGTGGGACTTTTTAGGAGCCTAGCCGCGTACGGGACCCCGAAAACCAATCACCGCCTTCAGGATTTCTAGGCACAAATTTTTGATTTGACTCCTCACTACCTATCACAGTTTCGAAGGCCATAAAATGCCAAAATAGCACAAACCCCCCCAAATGACCCTATTTGGAAAGTAGACACCCCAAGCTGTTTGCTGAGAGGCATGGTGAGTATTTTACAGCTCTCATTTGTTTTTGAAAATGAAGAAATAATTTTTTTTTCTTCTTTTTTTTTTTTCAATTTTCAAAACTTTGTGACAAAAAGCGAGATCTGCAAAATACTCACAATACCTCTCAGCAAATAGCTTGGGGTGTCTACTTTCCAAAATGGGGTCATTTGGGGGGGTTTTGTGCCATCTGGGCATTCCATGGCCTCCAAAACTGTGATAGACAGTGAGAAGTGAAATCAAAAATTTACACACTTAGAAAGCCTGAAGGCGGGTGATTGGTTTTTGGGGTCCCGTACGCGGCTAGGCTCCCAAAAAGTCTCACACATGTGGTATCCCCGTACTCAGGAGAAGCAACAGAATGTATTTTGGGGTGTAATTCCACATATGCCCATGGCATGTTTGAGCAATATATCATTTAGTGACAACTTTGTGCAAAAAAAAAAAAAAAATTGGCTTTTTTCCGCAACTTGTGTCAACATATAAAGTATTCCATGGACTCGACATGCCTCTCAGTATATAGCTTGGGGTGTCTACTTTCCAAAGCCCTTTTTGACACTTTTTGTTTACATGAAAACATATTTTTTTTTGCAGGAAAGTTATGTTGAACCCCCAAACATTATATATAATTTTAAAGCAAAGGCCCTACAGAATAAAATGGTGGGTGTTGCATTTTTCTTTTCTACACAGTATTTGCGCAGTGATTTTTCGAACGCATTTTTTGGGGAAAAAATACACTTTTTTAAATTTTAATGCACTAAAACACACTATATTGCCCAAATGTTTGATGAAATAAAAAAGATGATCTTAGGCCGAGTACATAGATACCAAACACGACATGCTTTAAAATTTCGCACAAACGCGCAATGGCGACAAACTACATACATTTTTAAAAGCCTTTAAAAGCATTTACAGGTTACCCCGTTAGATTTACAGAGGAGGTCTACTGCTAAAATTACTGCCCTCGATCTGACCTTTGCGGTGATACCTCACATGCATGGTGCAATTGCTGTTTACATATGACGCCAGACCGACGCTTGCGTTCGCCATTGGGCAAGGGCAGGACAGGGGTGCTTTTTTTTTATTATTAATTTTGCTTTTTTATTTTATTTTTAAATTGTTCCTTCCATATTTTTTTTTTTTATCATTTTTATTCTTATCTCAGGGAATATAAATATGCCGTATGATAGCAATAGGTAGTGACAGGTACTCTTTTTTTGAAAAAACTGGGGTCTAGACCCTAGATCTTTCCTCTGCCCTCAAAGCATCTGACCACACCAAAAAAAATTACTGGCTACCGATCTGCATCACCGACGCTAAGACAGCGATCAGAAAAATGATCGCTTAGCGACAGTGGTGATAGGGGGTGAAAGGGTTACCTGGGGGGCGATCAAGGGGGTTAAACCTTTATTAGATAATTTATGGGGGTACCTGACGCTATAAAAACCTGCGGCGAACCTAAAAAAATTACTGGCTACCGATCTGCATCACCGACGCTAAGACAGCGATCAGAAAAATGATCGCTTAGCGACAGTGGTGATAGGGGGTGAAAGGGTTACCTGGGGGGCGATCAAGGGGGTTAAACCTTTATTAGATAATTTATGGGGGTACCCGACGCTATAAAAACCTGCGGCGAACCTAAAAAAAAAATACTGGCTACCGATCTGCATCACCGACGCTAAGACATCGATCAGAAAAATGATCGCTTAGCGACAGTGGTGATAGGGGGTGAAAGGGTTACCTGGGGGGCGATCAAGGGGGTTAAACCTTTATTAGATAATTTATGGGGGTACCTGACGCTATAAAAACCTGCGGCGAACCCTAAAAAATTACTGGGTACCGATCTGCATCACCGACGCTAAGACAGCGATCAGAAAAATGATCGCTTAGCGACGGCGGTGCTAGGGGGTGAAAGGGTTATCTGGGGGGTGATCAAGGGGTTAAACCTTTATTAGGGGGGGTTAGGGGGCTACACTGGACCTAAAACTAAATGTAGTGACACTTTTACAGTCACAAATGTCACTGATTGCAGTGATCAGTAAATAAATGGTCACTGCAATCAGTGACACTGTGACTGGGGGCTGGGGGTGATCTGGGGGGGGGGCGATTTATGTGCCTATGTGTGCTGGTGTTAGTGTAGTGTTTGTGCACTAACCTGTGTGTCTTCTCTTGTACGGCGCTCGGTATATGTGAGCGCCGCACAGGAGATGACATCACTTCCTCCTGCTTCCTCTGTCTGTGTGTACATTCCACAGACAGAGGGGGCATTTCCATTCGCCGGGAGCGATCGCGGGGGGGTGGCCGGAATCGAACGGCCGTCCCCTCATGTCGGATCGCTCCCCAACGAATTCCGACCGCTCACTGTACAGAAGGGGGGTCCGATTGGACCCCCCAACTGTACAAAGGCAATCACGTACACTCTACGTGATTGTGCCTGTCGGTGCCATTGTGCCAACGTATATATACAGTGAGCGGTCGTTAAGTGGTTAAAATCGTTTTTCACAAACCCTCAAAATGCCTTCAGACGCCAAAGATTTCCACGTTTCAGACGCGGTACCAGCGTTTAGCCGCATTTTAGTTTAGAAGCGTTTTTAAAGGTGACCTATTTTTTTACATTGATAAACTCCAAATTTATGGCAAATGAGGAAAAACCATAATATATATATATATATATATATATATATATATATATATATATATATAAAAATGCAATTGCTTCCATTGCATTGTGGACAATCCACAACTTGGGGCAGCTGACGTGGCAAGTGACACGCTAAATACAACTACACTGCTGCTCTCAGCTGCTCACATCACTCTGGTCTCACTAAATAGCTAAAATCGTAAATAATACTGTTTTTGGAGCTTAGGGCGGCTTTTTATAATATACACGCAAATGTGGTAAAACACGGCATGCAAACGCCACAAAGCGCGCCTTTCTGAACGCCACTTTCAACCTTACTTCTGAACACTTTGCACCAGCGTCCCGTCTACATGGGGCCTAAAAACGCCTATGCCATTTACAGCTCAAAAACGCCATGGTGGCCATGAGGCCATAGGCTAACATGGAGAGATGTTTTTAAGCTGCAAAAAACGCTCAAACAAGCGGCTTGAAAAACGTCCGTGTGCATGTAGCCTTATATTAACCACTTGTGCACTGCCCAGACCAAGTTTCACATTTCAGCGCTGATGCACTTTTAATGACAATTGTGCGCTCATACAACACTGTAACCCAATGAAAATGTTTTATTTGTTGGCACACAAATAGAGCTTGCTTTTGGTGCTATTTGATCACCTTTGTGTTTTAGTTTTATTTTTTTTTCTATAAATACAAAAGACCGAGTTTAAAAAAAAAAAAAATGGATATTTTACCCACTTCAGCACTGGGCCTATTCTGGCACTTCTCTCCTTCATGTAAAAATCATAAATTTATGGCTATAAAATTACTTCAAAACACCAAACATTATATATTTTTTTGGAGCAGACACCCTAGGGAATAAGATGGCGGTCATTGCAAATTTTTATCTCGCTCGGTATTTGCGCAATAAATTTTCAAACGCCTTTTGTTTGCTAAAAATATTACAAAACAGTAAAGTTACGGACAATTTTTTGGTATAATTTGAAAGATGTTGTTATGCTGAGTAAATAGATACCTAACACGTCACACTTTAAAATTACGCACACACATGGCATGACACCAAACTTCAGTAATTAAAAATCTCCCTAGGCGATGCTTTAAAATTTTTACACGTTACCATTTTGGAATTACAGAGGAGGTCTAGTGCTAGAATTGTTGCACTCGTTCTAACGTACGCAGCAATAACTCACATGTGTGGTTTGAACGGCTTTTACATATGTGGGCGGGACTTGCGTGTGTGTTCGCTTCTGAGCGCGAGCTACCGGGGACATGGGCGTTTTTTCTTATGTTTTTTTATTTTTTAACTTTTTTGTCTTTCTTACTCTTTTTTTATTTTTTTAAATTTTTGGGGATCACTTTTATTCCTATTACAAGGAATGTAAACATCCCTTGTAATAGGAATGTGTGTGACAGGTCCTCTTTATGGAGAGATGCAGGGTCAATAAGACCCCGCATCTCTCCTCCAGGCTGGAAAGCATGATTTTGTTACAAAAAAATCACCAATCTCATGCTGACAGCCGAGATCACGGCTTGGTTAACATACGGGAACACGGCGTGATGTCATAACGCCGTGCCCGCGCCTCCGACGGTCATAGAGATGACTGATGACCATCTGGTCACCAGTCATCTCCAAATTGTTCTCCGAGCCCCAGATGGCACGGGAGAGCCCGGAGAAGCACCGGATGGCGGCAAGAGGGGGGGGAACGTCCCCTCCCCCCTCCTATAAGAACGAACAAGCGGCGGAACTGCCACTATGATCGTTTTTATTGTGCACAGAATCGCCGGCTGAAAAGAATGATATCTGAATGATGCCTGCAACTGCAGATGTCACCGCACAAAGCCAAGGATGTCATTTGACGGTGGGCGGTAGGAAACTGGTTAATATTTTTAAAAAAGGTTATTTTTCTTCTTCATTGATGTACACTGATGAGACTGCACTGATGGGCACCGAGAGGTGGCATTGCTATTTGGCACTGGTGGGCAGTGAGAAGTGGCACTGCTAGGTGGCAATGATAGTTGGCAGTGATGGGTACTGATAGGCAGCACTGCTAGGTGCCACTGATTGGCACCAGTGGTGGGCATTGATAGGTGGCACTGGCAGGGGCTACTAATTGTCACAGATGATGCAGAATTGCCTCTTCCTCTTCGGGCCCCATGTCCCTTGCACATAAGCCGGCGATTGCCTTTTTTTATGCTCACGCTGTCAGCACAAGGAGAAAACAAAAACCATTACCCAGCTTTTGTTTACATCACGTGATCAGCTGTCATTTGCTGACAGCTGATCACATGGTAAAGGGCAGGGATCGGCCCCTTACTCGGATCTGTCATCACCTGAGTCTCAGTGACTCTGTTACCACAGCGCGCGCAAAGGGGAGGACGTTTATTGACGGACTCCCGGCAATTGAGGACCATGCTGTGGCCGTCGATCAGTTATAGCGCTGATCTCAAGTGATTAAAGAGGGTCAAAATGGGCCATTGACATGAATCATAATTCAACTTAGGAATGAGTCTTTGAAAAGTTAAACTAAATAATTTGGCCACTTTATCCTTCCAAATAATTCAGTTCCTGTCACATAGCCACACAGGAAGTGAGGGAAAATCCCTAACAATGTCTTTCCTTGGGGACACACAGGTCAGTCTAAATACTTTCCCCATTATGCACATTGCACTCTAGCATATTGCAGGGTACACCACAATTTATTAGTTAGTTTGGACTGTGGGGTTTATTTACTAAAGGCAAATCTACTTTGCACTACAAGTGCATTTGCTGTATATCTGAGGGGGACATGCAAGCAAAAAAAAAAACTTCTTTGCTTTTACATGATTGTAACATCCAATCACCAGTACTTTCCCTCAGATTTTCAGCAGCTACACTTTTACTGCAGAGTGGATTTGTCTTTACTAAACCCCAAACTACCCAATGATTTGGGGTGTACACAAAGTGCTAGAGTGCAATTTGCTTAATGGGGACACTAGTTAGATTGATATGTGTGTCCCCAAGAAAAGCCATTGCTAGGGTTTTACCTTCACTTCCTGTTTAGCTGTGTGACAGGAAGTGAAGCCAATGTTAAGAAAAGGAGACCAAGGCCAAACTACAAAAAAAAATAAAAAATACCACACACGCAGGGGTTCTAACACTTACTTCGTTTCCCTCAAAATGCCCACAATTAGAATTGTATGGCCTTGAGCTATTTTTAAGTGCAGTGCTTCTCAAGTACCCCCAACAGGCCATGTTTGCAGGTTTTCCTTCATCTTGCACATGTGCTTTAAATCACAGTCAATGGTTTTGATTTTTGGACAGCAATTCTCGATAAGATAAATTCACAAAACATGTCCTGTTGGGGGTACTTGAGGACTGAGGCTGAGAACCACTGCAGTAAAAAAAGGAAAATTGAATACTTACCGCTCTGTATTTTTCATTTCCTGGTGACGCTCCATGGCAGCACACAATACAATCCATGCATATACTACCATGAAGGCACCAGATTAGACAAATCACACCTGTTTTGTTTTGACATGCCAATCAGCTGTCACATTTGTTGCAAAGAAAACACAAAACAGACCGAATGCTCTGTGAGCTTTATATAACATATGTTTGTGTGCTAATGAGGCAATTGAAAACACATGCACAGTCCATGAAACACCCAAAATGCAAGTTCTCCCAATGTAGAGACTGAAATTCAAAGTGAGCACACCTGTTAAGGATGTCAATTTCTAACCCATAAAAACACTCTCTGAGCATGCCCAGAAATATCCAAGCGCTGTTCACACACAAAAAGCACGCCAAAAAAAAAAATAACTGGCTGGGCATGTGCAGAACAACACCAATGCAGCTAGCAAAAAATAACCCCCCCCCCCTCCTCCCCCCGTCCAAAATTAAGCACATCATCCAGCATGCTACAAAATTAGAGATGGGACAATCACCCCTCCCCCCCACCAACAAATCCCATTGCAGTCTATGGGAACTGACTTGTTAATTTTGCTAGTCCCCACTTGGCTGGCTTATCTTCTAGTTATTGGCCTTAAAATGGGGGCCCAGGTCCCACCCTAAGGCCTGGTTCACACTGGGGCGACAAACGCTCCGACATTGGGAGCTCATGTCGCATGACGTGTGAAAATCAATGTTTCCCTATGGGAGCCGTCTTAACTGGTCCGTCACATGTCGGTCCGACTTTGAGAATGCTCCCTGTACTACTTTGGTCCGACTTTGATCCGACTTCAGCCCATTGACTATCATTGAAGTCGGATCAAAGTCGGACCGCAGTCTTGCATGATCCGACTTTGGCATGCAACTTGTGCTGAGCTGCTCTTGAGGGGGAACTCCAGGCCAAATTTTAAATAAAAAACCGGCATGGGTTCCCCCTCCAGGAGCATACCAGGCCCTTGGGTCTGGTCTGGATTTGAAGAGGAACCCCTACGCCGAAAAAACGGCGTGGGAGTCCCCCCAAAATCCAAACCAGACCCTTATCCGAGCACACAACCTGGCAGGCCGCAGGGGTAGAGGGGGGGACGAGAGAGCGGCCCCCCTCCCTCCTGAACCGTACGAGGCCGCATGCCCTCAACATGGGGGGTTTGGTGCTCTGGGGCAGGGGGGCGACCTGCGGCCCCCCACCCCAGAGCACCCTGCCCCCATGTTGATGAGGACAGGGCCTCTTCCCGACAACCAACGGCCAGGGTTGGTTGTCGGGGTCTGCGGGCGGGGGGCTTATCGGAATCCGGGAGCCCCCTTTAATAAAGGGGCCCCCGGATCCCGGCCCCCCCACCCTATGTGAATGAGTATGGGGTACATCGTACCCCTACCCATTCACCTGGTGGAAAAAAATTGCAATAAAAAAACCACACAGCTTTTTAAAGTATTTTATTGCACAGCTCCGGGGGTCTTCTTCCGACTTCGGGGGTCTCCGGTGTCGTCGCCGCGCTCTCCGGTTTTCTTCTGCCGGGCCACCGCTAACTTCTTTAGCTCTTTTGCTAGCGGGGCCCGGTCTTCTCCGTCGCCTTCTCCCCTCTTCTCCTCTCCGGTTCTTCCTTTCTTCTGCCGGGCCTCCGCTAACTTCTTTTAGCTCTTTTGCTAGCGGAGGCCCGGTCTTCTCCGTCGCCTTCTTCTTCTCCCGCTATCCGGTTCTTCTCCCGGTTCTTCTCCCGCTTCTTTCTTCTGCCGGCCCCTCCACTAACTTCTTTAGCTCTTTTGCTAGTGGAGGGTCCGGTCTTCCCGTCGTCGCCGTCTGCGTCTTCTTCTCTCTTCTCCTCCTCGATGTTGACTCGTCGCTTCCTCTCGCAGTAATGCTAAATCTTCGGTCCGCAGAGATTAATATAGGCTTCTCATGACATCGCAGTCACATGTTCCCATGACGTCACAGTCACATGCTCCGGGGATTCAAGGGGGCCCCGACAACCAATGGCCAGGGTTGTCGGGAAGAGGCCCTGTCCTCATCAACATGGGGGCAGGGTGCTCTGGGGTGGGGGGCCGCAGGTCGCCCCCCTGCCCCAGAGCACCAAACCCCCCATGTTGAGGGCATGCGGCCTGGTATGCTTCAGGAGGGAGGGGGGGCGCTCTCTCGTCCCCCCCTCTTCCCCTGCGGCCTGCCAGGTTGTGTGCTTGGATAAGGGTCTGGTTTGGATTTTGGGGGGACCCCCACGCCGTTTTTTCAGCGTAGGGGTTCCTCTTCAAATCCAGACCAGACCCAAGGGCCTGGTATGCTCCTGGAGGGGGAACCCATGCCGGTTTTTTATTTAAAATTTGGCCTGGAGTTCCCCCTCAAGATTCATACCAAACACAGTGCCTGCTATTGGTGGGGATCCAAGTCGGATCCCCGTTCATTGAAAGTCGGACATATGTCGGCTTCATGTCGCAGGGCAAAGTCGGATCCAAAGTAGGACAGATGTCGTGTCGCACTAGTGTGAACCCAGCCTAAGGGACATATATCAATGTCAACAATTTGGAAAACACCAAAAACAAAACAAGGAGAAGTGCCTTTAAATATGCCAAATTGCTTAAGGGCCATTTCACACCACATGCAGTGCATTGCGTTTTTTATGCATCCAAAATGCATGGAAAGTTGGTTATATGGTTCTAAATGGCAGTGTTTGTTCCAGTGCGTTCCAGTTCCACCAAAAAAGTAGAACATGCTGCATTTTACCTGCACTGGACTGTACTGGAACGCAGAAAAACGCATCATAAACGCACTGGAACGCACAGGAACACACCTAAATGCACCAAAAACGCACTGGAACACACTTGTCCTTATCTATGGTTAATAAAAAAGAGGGGTGAAAAAAAAGCACTGGACTGCATCAAAAACTTACCAAAAATGCACTGGAACGCATGAAAAACGTGCATGCAGAAAAGCACCTGGAACGCATCCGGATTGCGTTTCTATGGTGTGAACTGGCCCTAGTTCACACTATAGAAACGCAGTCTGGATGTGTTCCAGGTGCTTTTCTGCATACGCGTTTTTGACACATTCCAGTGCATTTTTGAGGCGTTTTTGATGCAGTCCAGTGTTTTTTTCCCCCTCTTTTCACTTAGGACAAGTGTGTTGCTGTGCGTCTTTGGTGCATTTAGGTGCATTGCGGTGCATTCCAGTGCATTTTTGGTACGTTCCGTTGCGTTTTTTATGTGTTTTACTGGGGTCCAGTACAGTTCTGTACCTAAAAAAATGCAGCATGACCAATTATTTTTTGGCTTTCTGAAATGCACTGGAACGGACTGCAGTGGTGTGAACTATGCCATTGGCATTAATGTGATCAACCTTTTTTGCGTTTTTCAGGCATCAAAAAAACGCACTGCACTGCATCCGGTGTGAACTGGCCCTAAATATCATCCCCGGGGGGGTGTCTATAGTATGCCTGTAAAGTAGCACATGTTTTCCATGTTTATAACAGTTGGAGAGCAAAATGACATTTCTAAAGTAAAATAATAGTCATTTAAAAGTCCTTGCGGCTGTAATGAATTGCTGGTGCCCGTCAATACAGATAAAAGTAATTGAAAGTCTTTGCTAACCCAAAAAAAAATATGCGTGGGGGTCCCCCAAATTCCATAACCAGGCCCTTCAGGTCTGGAATGGATATTAAGGGGAACCCCGCTGCAATTTTTTTTTTAAATGACGTGGGGTTCCCCCCAAATATCCATACCAGGCCCTTCAGATCTGGCATGGATTTTAAGGGGAACTCCACCCCAAATTTAAAAAAAAAATGGCGTGGAGTCCCCCTAAAAATCCACACCAGACCCTTATCCGAGCACATAACCTGGCAGGCCGCAGGAAAAGAGGGGGGGGGATGAGAGCGGCCCCCCCTCCCTCCTGAACCGTACCAGGCCACATGCCCTCAACATGGGGAGGATGTCCCCATGTTGATGGGGATAAGGGCCTCATCCCCACAACCCTTGCCCGGTGGTTGTGGGGGTCTGCGGGCGGGGGGCTTATCGGAATCTGGAAGACCCCTTTAACAAAGGGGACCCCCAGATCCCGCCCCCCCCTGTGTGAAATGGTAATGGGGTACAAATGTACCCCTACCATTTCACAAGGAAAGTGTCAAAAATGTAAAAAATGACAAGAGTCGGTTTTTGACAATTCCTTTATTAATGTCTTTTCTTTTCTTCCATCTTCTTCCTTCTTCTTCCATCTTCTTCTTTTCTCCATTCGGATTTCTTCCTCCATCTTCCTCTTCATCTTTATCTTCATCTTCCTTCTTCTTTCTTCCATCTTCCTTCGGTGTTCTCGTCCGCATCTTGCCCCGGCGTCTTCCCTTCTTCTTTCTTCTCCGCCGCTCCGTTTGAATTGGAGGTTCCCGCTGTGCGACGCTTCAGTTCGCCTCTGGGTCCGCTTACACCCGGTGACCCCGCCCCCCTCTGACGCACATGGATTTCACAGGGACTTTCCCCGTGGTGACAGAGGGGGGCGGAGCCACCTGGTGGTTAGCGGACCAAGTGGAGAACTGAAGCGTCGCACAGCGGGAACCTCCAATTCAAACGGAGCGGCCGGAGAAGAAAGAAGAAGGGAAGACACCGGAGCAAGATGCGGACGAGAACACCGAAGGAAGAAGGAAGATGAAGATGAAGATAAAGATGAAGAGGAAGATGGAGGAAGAAACCCGAATGGAGAAAAGAAGAAGATGTAAGAAGAAGGAAGAAGAAGAAGAAGATGGAAGAAGATGGAGGAAGAAGAAGAAGAAGGGAGAAAAGAAAAGACATTAATAAAGGAATTTTCAAAAACCGACTCTTGTAATTTTTTACATTTTTGACACTTTCTTCGTGAAATGGTAGGGGTACAATGTACCCCTTACCATTTCACACAGGGGGGGGCGGGATCTGGGGGTCCCCTTTGTTAAAGGGGTCTTCCAGATTCCGATAAGCCCCCCGCCCGCAGACCCCCACAACCACCGGGCAAGGGTTGTGGGGATGAGGCCCTTGTCCCCATCAACATGGGGACATCCTCCCCATGTTGAGGGCATGTGGCCTGGTACGGTTCAGGAGGGAGGGGGGGCCGCTCTCTCGTCCCCCCCTTTTCCCCTGCGGCCGGCCAGGTTATGTGCTCGGTTAAGGGTCTGGTGTGGATTTTTGGGGGAACTCCACGCCATTTTTTAAGAATATTTGGGGTGGAGTTCCCCTTAAAATCCATGCCAGATCTGAAGGGCCTGGTTTGGATATTTGGGGGGAACCCGCACGTCATTTTTGTAAAAAATTTGCAGCAGGGTTCCCCTTAATATCCATTCCAGACCTGAAGGGCTTGGTTATGGAATTTGGGGGAACCCCCATGCTTTTTTTTTTGGTTAGCAATGACTTTTTATAACTTTTCTCTATATTGCCGGGAGCCGACAGTTCATTATAGCCGCGGCTGCTTTTAAATGGGTTTTTTTTCCTTTAGAAATGTCATTTTGCAGGCGCACTGGCAAGTTCAGAGCTGCGCCTGTTCAACTTATGCAAATTAGTTTACGTGACTTGACATTTACTACGATTTTGCCGGCGCAGTGTCCCGGCGCATTTAAACCATTGAAATTCCCGCGCTGAGCTCAAAAAAACCTCCCGCAGCTCGAATCGTACTTGCCGGCGCAGCGGGCTGGTTTTGAAAAAGTTACTTTCCCACTCTATTTTGGGCATATTAGTTATTTGGGCAGGTGTCACTACACTTCCTCACATCACCCCACATCACCCCCATTATATTCCCACTTCCAACTTCTTTATATTTAGATTTTAACATGCCCTGCGCCAGGTCCATAGTAGCGTACTGAGCGCCTCCTCCCGGGCGCAGAGAACACTATAGTAAATGGGAAATAGGGCTGCGATACTGGCGCTAATGTTTTGTAAATACCTAAACAGCCATTGCGCACGCAGATGCGCCAATACTCATGGCGCAAACGTTTGGTAAATCAGCCCCACTGTGTGCATCTTCCAAATTTGGTTTGTTAAATTACACAAACATTTCAAAAAGTAGGCCACAAAAACGTGAAATGGTGGCATTAAAAACATCTTTATACTCTCCCCAAAACATGAATCATGTTTTTAATTTGTTGGTCAAAATGATAGAGTTTGTGTGTTATAACGTCGATTTCTTGACTCATAACCATGAGATCCTGGATTATGATTTGTGCGCTCCCACTGGAGAAAGGAGGAGATTGATCTTCCACAAGCAGCACATCACCTAAAAGAACAAAAAAACGCATGTCTTATAAATATGCATGCATGGATACATCTATTCCCTGAATCTGTGGTGTATGACACTGACCTGTTGTGGTGACAATCTCGCACACTTCCTCCACCTCTCCTTTCTCCACCTCTCCTTTTTTTTGGGGGGACTCCACGCCATTTTTTTTTTATTTGGGGTGGAGTTCCCCTTAAAATCCATGTCAGATCTGAAGGGCCTGGTATGGATACTTAGGGGGAACCCCACGCCATTTTTTTTAAAATTTGCGGCGGGGTTCCCCTTAATATCCATTCCAGACCTGAAGGGCCTGGTAATAGAATTTGGGGGGACCCCAACGCTTTTTTTTTTTTGTTTATCAATGACTTTTCTATGTATCTATAAAAGCCGACAATTCATTAATAGCCGCGAGTGAGTTTTAAAAGACTTTTTTTCCTTCAAAAATGACATTTTATGCAGGGACAGTTCTAAACACGGGAAACATGCGCCACTTTACATGCATATCATACACACCCCCCAGGTACGAAATTTAAAGGAATATTTCACTTTTATTTTTTCATTTTAAGCATTATTAAAATCACTGCTCCCGTAAAAACTTCTATTTTTTAAACTTTTTTTTGCATTGATACATGTCCCCTAGGGCTGGGCCCGGGTCCCCAAACACTTTTTAGGACAATAAGTTGCATATTAGCCTTTATAATTAGCACTTTAGATTTCGAACGTTCGAGTCCATTGTATTTAATAGGGTTCTAAAGTTCACGCGAACATTCTGTCTGTTCGCAGGTTCTGGTGCGAACCGAACAGGGGGGTGTTCGGCTCATCCCTGCTCACAACTCAAGTAGGAGAGAGGAAGGGTTTGCACCCCAAAACACATCCATTGATCCCCCATGATGGGAGATAGCACATGTTAAAATTAGGCATTGGATCAGGAAGGAAATCCCCATTTTGACGCACAATTGGTGTGCATCTTCCAAATTTGGCTTGTTCAGGGGTGACATCACCCCATCTCATGAAGGCAACAGCAAAACATTTTTGAAACACTATATAATGTCTGATATTGCCTTCAGTTTTTCAAAGGTTGAACTTTGTAAGTTCCATTGGTTTTATATGTTTTTTTGTTTGAAACATGCCTGTTTATGCAAAACCAAAAAAACTAAATATATTTTTGTTAAAACACTGTTTAGAATGTTCTAAAAAAAAATTATTATGCACAAGTTGTGCACAGAGTAAAAAAATTGTTCTTAACAATGTGTGGCTTCTTCTTTCTGTGCTCAATACCATTTTGAAAAATAAGTTCTTGTTTACTGTGACAATTGTGGTTATTTACTAAAGACAAATGCACTTGGCACTACAAGTGCACTAGGAGAACCTGGAGACAGATTAAAGAAACACAAGCAATAATGACAAATCAAGATTTTCACAGAAATATTTTTTTTGCTTTTTTATGGTGTAGCGGGTATGTACTTTCCTGGGTGTAATTTTGAACTTGGCAGAGACATCAGTGATGTGTAATTCCCTGCAGCCCAGGGGGTGGCGCTGTCGCCCTGGGCTGGGGTTGAATCATTGCTGTGTGCTGTGCCTCCTTTTTGTCCTCCCTCGGCAGCAGTATGGTGGGGCGGGGAACCCGCCATGCTTGCTGGGAGAGGGTATAAAGGGGCCAGCCATCTTTGTCACGGGGTCGAGTCCCAGGCACCTTCAGACTGTGGGCGGTGGTTCGTATCGGTCTTCTAGGCGGCCTAGGCCTAGAGGACAACTGGAGGTCGTGTTCCATCTCAGGCACCTTTGGCCTGGGGTGAGGTACTCGGATGGAGGTCGTGGAGCTTAGTGCCCAACACTGAGTTCTGCGAGGGAAGGAGATCCTAGGGAACCCAGGGAGTGGGTTACCGAATCCGGAAGGCGCAATGGACCGGGGGGAGCTCCTCGCTTGAAGACTAGGTGCAGCATATTGCCGGTGACAGGTGAGCCTCTCCCTGGAGACCGCCTGGAAGGAGATTCCCCCCTCGCTCGGAGACCGCAACCCACTTTCAGGGAAGAAAGTGGAGAACCAATTGTGTCTGGGCCTACTCGCATCCACACCTCCTTTCCTGTTCTGTTTCTACCAAGGGAGTTCAACTGATTGTGTTCATTCGCAGAAGAATAAAGGAGTGTTGGACTTTAATGGTGTGGGGCTCATTTCCTGACAGACATTGTTCAAGGTAACTCTTGGTGGAGGATCCAGGTGCACAGCACTGACCCGAAGGTAAAAGAAAAGAACTTTGCTTATACCGCACTGACATCTGTGGTAAAGTCCAGGCGTGGTGTTCCCTGCTCCCTCCCCTCTAAGGTACCCCTAGACAAGAGACAGACGAGCGTGTGAAAAGAGGGGAGTGAGGAGGCCGCTACAATGGTAAAAAATCAGAGATTGTCTGGCATAGCAATGACACCCCTAACTGTAAAGTACTCCGCGTATTTCTCCCAATACGGCCAGTATCCAGGCCCATCAGGGCATTGTCAGAAAGTCCGGCCTTAGGCCCAACAGTAGTCATATAATTGGGTGCATTTCTAGGTGAAAACAATATGATTAAGTTTGTATTCCAAACAACCCTTTGGGCTCTGGCCAGTCGGTAATTAGAAACCTTCCTCTCCGGGATGAGGGTCCTCTGGGGGAATGGCCTCATCAGGTGTGGTCCCAGCCCGAAAGCTTCATCCGCAATCAAAACAAAAGGAAGGCCCTCAACGTCCTCTTCATCATGTGGTAGTGCCAGGCCACTACTCTGGAGACGTCAGGCAAATTCCGTCTGTGCGAACATACCGCCATCGGACATCCGGACATTCTTCCCCACGTCCACATACATAAATTCATAGTGTGCCAACACCACCCCCATTAACACAATACTATTAACCTTCCTAGCGGTATTCCCGAGTCTGGCTCGGGGTAAGATTTTAGTACCTAAAGCGGTAACCCCGAGCCAGACTCGGGATCGCATTGCAGAATACAGGGGAAGTTACTTACCTTGTCCCTGGATCCTGCGATGTGTCCCTGCTGTGTGAGCGAGCCGTCACCTCGCTCGATCTACACTGCTGAGTGCCACCGAGCTCCGTTCCCTGCGACGTTGCGGCGCACAGGGGCGGAGTTCGGCGCCAAATTCAAAAAGTGAAACACACAATACACATACAGTATACTGTAATCTTACATATTACAGTACTGTATCAAATAATAACACAACCCCATTGTCCCTAGTGGTCTGCCCAGTGTCCTGCATGCACTTTTATATAATAAAAACTGTTCTTTCTGCCTAGAAACTGGAGATTGTCCATAGCAACCAAAAAGTGTCCCTTTATGTCAAAAGTGGTTTTAGACCAGCTAGAAAACAGCGATAATAAATTAGAATCACTTGCAGAATTGAGCGATAGTGATTTGTGGGGAAATTCGTCAAACACTGAAAAACACTTTTATTATTATTATATTATTATTTGTTATAATTATTTTATAGTTATTTATTATATTATAATTTATAATTTTGTTTTTTGAACTTTATCATACCCGGGATGTCTACTAGACTCTGATTTGGAAAGATTTAAGTGAGTTATTCCTAAGAATTACAGGCCTACAATATAAAACGCCAAATTTCCATGCAGAATAATGGTATCGCTTTCAGCACATAAAATCTGACAGAATCATACCGCCAGAGAGGTTAAACCCTTTATAGTTATAATAGTACGACCCCAAACGGGGTGGTGGCACTATGCGGATGTGCTTTCCCATCTATCACCCCTCTGCAGTTAGGAAAGTCCCACCGCTCGGCAAAATGGGATGCCACAGTCTGCCATTCCTGTGGCGATGAAGGAAACTGTGGATTTAAACAAGATTTTTTTTTAGTACTTTTGCACATAAAATTTCAAGCAGATTATACAAAAACATTCTTGGCCAACATCAGTATAACATTTATTTTTAGGAGTATTTAAAGACAAAAAGAGAAGGCACAATTATCACATTCCTCACCCCCTCTGATGACTCATTAAACACATTTTAGGGGGAGGGGGGGTTCTAGCTGAGTTTGGGCCCTCAAAAAAAAGCCTCTACCACTCTGCCTGAATGTAATGAGAAGCAAAACATTTGGACACATTTTAGGGGGGGGGGGGTGGAGGGTGTCCTGCCTCGTGATATAGGGGGACACCAAATCCAACAGATGGTGAAAAACGGGGTCAGTCATCCAGAGATAATTCCTGTAGTCATCAGGGTTATTCGCCTGGATTTCCCACAGCAGAGGCATATGAGAGAATTGGTCCCACTGGAGCAACCAATTCTTGGTCCATGAACTCCTCACCCTGTTCATGGACTGAGCTTGGGTCAAAGTATTAACCGCAACACCAAGCGCATACGCAGCACAAGCTCTACGATGAGAACGTACTTCCAACATGGCTAGAAACGGCCGGCTGGTCAGAACGAACTTAAACAGAACGCACTGAAGGGGCAGAAAAATTGGGCCTTTGGTGGTGGTGCCACAACACTGTAAGCCCTCACAGTTACTCTTGGTGGGCGCAGGAACGGGCCCTGATGTGAAATATTAGATCAAAAATTGTAATTACACACCCCTGTTAAACAGGGGTAGAAAAATTGGGTCTTAGGCAGTGGTGGTGGTGCCACAACACTGTAACCCCTCACAGATTCTGTTGTTGAGCGCAGGTACGAGCCCTGCTGTGAAATATTAGATCAAAAATTGTAATTACGCGCCCCTGTTAAACAGGGGCAGAAAAATTGGGCTTTAGGCACTGGTGCTGGTGCCACAACTCTGCAACCCTTCACAGATATTCTAGTTGAGCGCAGGAACAAGCCCTGCTGCAAAATATTACAGCAAAAGTTATAAATAGACGTCACTGTTAAACAGGGGCAGAAAAAATTGGACCTTAGCCACTGGTGGTGGTGCCCAGAACCAAAAATGCTCTTAGAAGCTATCAACATGAACATTGAGGAGGAATAGGATAGTCATTCAGCATAACAGGATAGTCACTCAGTATCAGCATAGGCAGTCTTGAAGGGATCTCACATTCCTAAAAAAAATTAAACGGTTACACCAGCATCAGGTGCTTGGTAGCTGGTGATCCAAGACTGATTCATTTTTATGAAGGTGAACCGATCAACCGAGTCGGAGGACAGGCGCACTCTGTGATCGGTTACAAAGCCTCCAGCAGCACTGAATGTGCGTTCCGAAAGAACGCTGGATGCGGGACAGGCTAGTAGCTCAATTGCATACTGTGCAAGCTGTGGCCAGTGAACCATCCTCAAGACCCAGTAACCCAGTGGATTTTCGGTTGGAAAGGTCTCCAGGTCTGATCTTGTCCCTAGGTATTCCTGCACCATGTAAATCAGATGCTGGCGATGGTTGCTGGAACCGATCATACCTTGGGGCAGCAGACTAAAAAATTGTCTGAACGCATCGGTCAGACGGCCACCTTCTCCACCGCTCCTTCTGTGACTGACCGAAGCCTCAGCAACACGTTGTCCAGGACCAGGAGTTCGTAACCTCCCAGGCTCTGGAAACGCATTGCACAAACCTTTCTGTAGGGCCTCCCGAAGATGTTTCATCCTCTGCTCTCTCTGCGACGGCTGGATAAGTTATGCAACCTTACCCTTGTAACGTGGATCAAGAAGGGTTGCCAGCCAGTAATGATCCCTCTCCTTGATACCACAAATCCGAGGGTCCTTTCGCAGGCTTTGCAGGATCAGGGAGGCTATGCAGCGTAGGTTTGCTGAGGCATTTGGTCTGGAGTCCTCTGGGTCACTAAGGACGACATGATCCGCAGCCACCTCCTCCCAGCCACGTACAAGTCCATGGGTTTCTGGGGACTTAAAATGATCCCTTGAAGACTGCTGCTGATGCTGAGTGCTAGGTTTCACCTCCATGTTGACACAATCCTCACCCTCCTCTTCCTGTGAGATCGGCAGGCCCGCAGGAATACTGTCTGGATAAAGGGGGCCTTGAGAGGTAAGGAAGTCCTCCTCTTCCTCCCTCTGTTCTGCCTCAGTTGCCCTGTCCATTATTCCATGCAGCGTGTGCTCCAACAGGTAGACAGGAGGGACAGTATCACTGATGCATGCACTGTCACTGCTCACCATCCTCATGGCCTCCTAAAATGGTGACAGGACAGTGCATGCATCCTTGATCATGAGCGAAAAAAAGCCAAGCTCCCCTGACCCTGTCTTGGTGCCATACTCACACAGGTACTCGTTGATGGCCCTCTGCTGCGTGTGCAGCCGCTGCAGCATTGCCAACGTTGAGTTCCACCTGGTGGGCATGTCACAGGTGAGGCGGTTCTTGGGCAGGTTGCATTCCTTTTGGAGGTCAGCCAGCCAAGCACTGGCATTATATGACCGGCAGAAATGCCCACAGACTTTCCTGGACTGCCTCAGGAGATCCTGTAAGCCCGGGTACCTGCACAAGAACCGCTGCACCACCAAATTAAAGACGTGAGCCAAACAGGGCACATGGGTCAAGTGTCCTTGTCGGAGGGCGGAGAGGAGGTTGGTGCCATTGTCGCAAACCATCATTCCTGGCTGAAGCTGGCATGGCGTCAACCACCTCTGAGCCTGCCCCTGCAGAGCTGTCAGAATCTCTGCCCCAGTGTGGCTCCTGTCCCCTAAACAGACCAACTCAAGCACCGCATGGCATCTTTTTGCCCCTAGAACACCTACGGAGCACCGCGGGTTCTGAGGACAAATCTGCACAGGAAGAGGCTATAGAGGAAGAAGATTAGGGGGTGGGGGAGAGAGGTGTGGCAGAATCACCACTACCAGCATTTTGGAGGCGTGCTGGTGGAACAAGCTCCAACAATACTGCACCCTATCCTGTATCCTTCCCAGCTGCCATGAGAGTTACCCAGTGCGCCGTGAAAAAAAGGTAAAGTCCCTGTCCATGCCTGCTGAACCATGAGTCAGCGGTAATATGCACCTTACCGTTGACCGCCCTGTCCAACGTGGCCAAGACATTGCCTTCCACATGCCGGTAGAGAGCCGGAATCGCCTTCCGTGAAAAAAATTGGCGTTTGGGAACCTGCCACTGAGGTACCGCACACTCCACAAATTCACGAAAGGGGGCAGAGTCTACCAGCTGAAAAGGCAGCAGTTGGAGTGCTAGCAATTTAGCCAAGCTAGCATTCATACACTGAGCAAGTGGATGGCTGGGACCGAATTTCTTTCGCCGGTTTAGCAACTAGGGTAGGGAAATTTGCCTGCTACAATCGAACGTTGGTGTAGCGATAGCAAATTGCCCGCAAGTACTTGGCACATCTAGTTATACACCTTCATTCCTCTCAGTGCAGGTTTCTGAGAGTACTGAAGGTATAGTGGGGTTGGAGATCCCAGCTGATGAGGAGCAAGGAGAGGTCCGCCTTGTTCTTTGGTGTGGGTCTTTTAAGTATTTTTGTCAACGGACGGCATGGGAGCTCAACATATGTCTGTTCAAGCATGTGGTGCCCAAGCGGCTACTGTTTTGGCCACCCTTCAGACATATGTTGCAAACAGCAATGGTGCGATCTGCTGTACTCATCTCAAAAAAGGCCCACACCAAAGAACCTTTGGAAAAAAGTGCGGAGTCAGCAGCGCCCTGCACATGCAGAGCTGTGCGGTGTGATGCAGTCGGTTGGCTGCCCTTAAGCTGGCCCCTGGAGGGCATCCTGCCTCGTTGGAGATGTGCCACCTCCTCCTCTCTCCTATCAGGCACCCACTTAGAGTCAGTGACCTCATCATCCCCTCCCTCCTCGTCACTGGAGAAAACCTGGCAGTATGCTGCAGCTGGGAGAACATGACTGCCAGTTTGATGTCCTTCTTGGGCACCCCCTTTCCCTGGGCTCACGTTACTGCCTTCCTCAAGCTGGGTACCATCATCGGAGCCTTCAAAACGCTGTGCATCCTCCTGCAGCATGTACCCAACACTGTGGTCGAACAGTTTGGGGGACTCCTCCGTGCATGATGGTGGGGCTAGGGAAGGAGTAACTGATGACATTGAGCCGATCGAATAGGCCGCTTGGGCAGCTGCATTGGCAGCCAAAGTACTTTGAGCCTGGGTGACAGAGGATGAGGACGGCTTTGTCATCCACTCTACCAACTCTTCTACATGTTGTGGCTCAACACGGCCAGCTGTCAAAAAAAGGACAAGTGTGCCCCACGGCCACGTGCTGAGGATGCACCATGTCTACGACCAGCACTGTTGCCTCTAGACACAGAGCCTGCTTGCCCTCTTTTAGTGGCCTGTGAGTGTCTTCCTCTCCTTGTTGGCCTTTCAGACATACCGTAAAAATTAGACTAGCAAAACACTGCCTAGTTTACTAGAAAAAGTACACCAGGAATGGCCTGCAGTCAGATATAAAGTTATATACAATACTGGCGCTTATGGTTGCATAGAGACAAAACACAAGAGTCCTTTAAGCTGTAAGAAAGCTTTGGTGTGAGTTTGAACAGCCCTGGGATAAAACTGGGCAGCCTTAAAATATGAAACAGAGATAAAACAATACAAAGCTGGGATGTACCGGTGTGTGTGTGTGTGTGTGTGTGTGTGTGTGTGTGTATATATATATATATATTGTGACAGCAGGAAGGTAAAGTCACCTGGTTGCATCCAGGGGGGTAGATATATTTCGCCCAGATTCAGGCTTTACGCCGACTTATACAGCTAGGTGGAGAGTTGTATAAGCCCAGCTGAGACTAGTGGGCTCATGGATGACTCATACCTCTAGGGAGAGTGTGGGGCGTCGTACAGACAGGGAGTTGATGAGACCAGCTGAACCTTGTCAGCTCATTTAGGCCTCTATAAGAAACTCCCAGATTCATTAGATGTTAGCTCATGCCTGGAACCAGACCTGTGTGGACTGTCTAGGGAGAGTGAACCCCTGTGCGGTGAGGCAAAGCCTGTGTGGCTATTTGTTTGGACTTTTACTAAACCAGGGACTTAGGGACTAGGACAGCACTAGGCTGATCCCAGTTGTTAGTTTAGGAAACCTGCATGTTTAGTCAGAGGTCAAACTGACCAGGATTTATTTTGTTTGTTTCTTTTTGGCTTTGCTGTGTTTTTGTCACTGTACATAGAGAAATAAACCGCACCTTTTGATTTTGAAAACCACAACCTCCGTCTGCTGGCCCTGTTTTTGTGTGGGGAGCCCAACCAGGGGGTCACACACACCCGCTACCGAGTTAACCCCCTCACAGTTGGTGGAGAACCAGTGGCAGTTTTTTTAAGCCAGCATGGAGGAGATACTGAAACAGCTGGCTCTAGCAAATGCCAATCAACAGCAGACAAATGCAGGTTTGCAAAGGAGCCTTGCAGCCCAGCAGCAAGCTCATCAACAAGCCCAGCAGCAATCTGAGGCCCGCTTCATAGACCTGTTACAGAAGCAAGAGCAGAGACTACAACAAATGGAAGCAGTAATGCAGCAACGTCCGCAGACCAGTGAGGAAAGCCGTCCCACTAATACCGCGTCCTTTGGGGTGAGTCGTTTATTGACAAAAATGACTGGAGAGGATGATCCAGAGGTATTTTTGACCACATTTGAAAGGACTGCTGAAAGAGAAAAGTGGCCTGAGGAGCAGTGGGCTGGACTGGTGGCTCCTCTGTTAACTGGTGAATCGCAGAAGGCTTACTATGACCTAGAGCCTGACCAAGCAAAAGACTATGTGATGCTAAAAGCTGAAATATTGGCAAGGCTGGGTGTCACCCTGGCTGTCCGGGCTCAGCGTGTGCATAACTGGACTTTCCAGCTTGGAAAACCCCCCAGGTCTCAAATGTATGATCTCATTCACCTGAGCAGGAAGTGGCTACAGCCAGAGACTTTGTCCGCACCGGAGATTGTGGAACGTGTTGTGATGGATCGTTTCTTGAGAGCTCTTCCTACCGCCATTCAAAAGTGGGTAAGCCACGGAGACCCAGAAACGGCCGGTAAACTTGTGGATCGTGTAGAGAGATACTTGGCTACAGAGAACCTGACGGCCTCTTCCAGAGACTCTCGGACTTTCCACCCTAAGACCAGACCATCCCCAGGGGCGGATAAGAGGATTCCAAGGGGTGAGGGTGGAGAGAGTGAGAGGGTGGGAGCTCTACCCCAAGTTTGGCGAGAACAGCCTGGGAAATCAGCGGCTCAAGAGGCCGCAAGAAGGATCGTTTGCTACCGCTGCCGGCAAGCGGGACATATTGCAGCAAATTGCCCGGTTGTGGAGGAACCCATGCAATGTGACTTTCTGATGGACAGACGTCAGTCGCTGTGTGCGACAGTCGCATGCACTGCCATTCGGGGAACTGAGAAACATTTATGCAAAATGTGTATTAATGGTAGAAATGTTGTGGTATTGCTGGATTCAGGTAGCCTTGTGACCCTGATAAAGGCTGAATTAGTTAAAACAGAGGTCTCTGGGAATAGCAAGGTAGCTGTTATTTGTGTGCATGGGGACACCCGAGAGTATCCAGTGACTACAGTGTGTTTCGAGACCCCCAAAGGTACCCTCTCTCATCCAGTGGGGTTAGTATCTCAATTACCGCATGATGCCATTGTGGGAAGGGATTTTCCGAAGTTCTGGGAACTGTGGGATGATCCTGAGCCCCCCACTGGTGCCCCTATGTACCAGGAATGTGATAGCCAGAACTCCTCTGAGAGTGGGGAGGACTCTCCAGAATTTCCCTTGTCAGTATTGGCAGGGGAGACTCAAGAAACTGGAGAGGAGCCCACCTCCTCAGACGAAAACCTACCGTCTGTGGAGTTTTCTGATCTGGAGGTTCACAGGGAAAATTTTGCCACAGAACAGTTAAAAGACCCCGCCCTAATAAAGGCACGGGAAAACGTAGTGGAAATAGATGGCGAGTTAGTGAACCCAGATATTACCTGCACTTACCCATACTTCAGCGTAGAGAAGGACCTACTGTATCGGGTGGCAAAAAGGGCAGAAGAAACCGTTGAGCAGCTGGTGGTGCCCAAACCTTACAGGAAGTTGGTGTTGGAGTTGGCCCATGGGCACATTCTTGGAGGTCATCTGGGGACAGAGAAAACCCGAGAGAGGGTATTACAGAGATTCTATTGGCCTGGGGTGATGAAGGACATAGAAAATTATTGTTCCTCCTGCCCTGTGTGTCAGAGGTCGGCCCCGATGCCACATTTCCGTAGCCCGCTGGTCCCTCTACCCATCATTGAGGTCCCGTTTGAGAGAATCGCAATGGATTTGGTAGGTCCTATAATCAAGTCCGCTAGGGGGCACCAGTACATATTGGTTATAATGGACTATGCCACCCGTTATCCAGAAGCGATCCCTCTCAGAAATACCTCGGCCAAAACCATAGCCAAAGAGCTATCTCTTGTTTTTAGCCGGGTGGGTATTTGTAAAGAACTGCTTACGGACCAAGGTACACCCTTTATGTCCCGGGTTATGAAAGAGCTGTGTAAATTGTTCAAAGTGACGCAATTGCGTACATCTGTGTATCACCCCCAAACCGATGGGCTGGTTGAAAGATTCAACAAAACCCTAAAACAAATGTTGAAGAAAGTGGTGGATAGAGATGGAAAGGATTGGGACTGTCTACTTCCTTATTTGATGTTTGCTATTAGGGAGGTGCCCCAATCCTCTACGGGATTCTCCCCCTTTGAGTTACTGTATGGGAGACACCCAAGAGGGCTGTTGGATATTGCCAAGGAAACTTGGGAAAGTGAGAGTTCTCCCCACAGGAGTGTGATTGAGCATGTCGCCCTGATGCAAGATCGAATTGCACAGGTAATGCCCATCGTGAAGGAACATTTGGCCCAAGCGCAGTTGGCACAGCAGAGAGTGTACAACCGTGGAGCAAAGACCCGTACCTTTTCCCCGGGGGATAGGATATTGGTACTTGTCCCTACGGTTGAAAGTAAATTCCTTGCCAAATGGCAAGGCCCCTACGAGATAATGGAAAAAGTGAGCGAAGTGAATTACAAGGTCAGACAACCAGGAAGGCGAAAGCCCGAACAGATATATCACGTTAATCTGTTGAAAGCCTGGAGGGATAGAGAGTCCCTAGTCGCAGAAACTTGGTCACCAGCTCAAACTGGTTGCGTGATTCCGGAGGTTGGAATAGCAGCCACCTTGTCACAACCCCAACAACAGGAGGTTAAGGAGTTTGTGCTTCGCAACAAGGAGGTGTTCTCTGAGCTGCCGGGACAAACATCTGGGGTAGAGCATGATATTATTACCCCGCCCGGTGAAAGGGTGAAGTTAAAACCCTATCGGATCCCAGAGGCCCGACGGGAGGCAATACGGGAGGAAGTACAGAAAATGCTGAACTTAGGGGTGATAGAGGAGTCCCAAAGTGATTGGTCTAGTCCCATTGTGTTGGTGCCTAAACCGGATGGGAGCTGGCGATTTTGTAACGATTTTCGTCAGTTGAACAAAGTTACAAAATTTGACACCTACCCCATGCCACGTATAGATGAGTTGATCGACCGGCTGGGAACAGCCCGATACATGACGACTCTTGACCTCACAAAAGGGTATTGCCAAATTCCCCTGGCCAAGTCGGCCAAAGAGAAAACCGCATTTGTAACCCCAGACGGGGCGTTCCAATATAAGAGAATGCCGTTCGGGTTACAGAATGCGCCGGCCACATTCCAGCGGAAAATGGACCAGATGCTGAGGCCCCATCGGAAGTATGCTGCGGCTTACCTGGATGACGTAATTGTCCATAGCACAGATTGGGCCTCACATCTGCCAAAAGTGCAAGCAGTCCTGGACTCTGTTCGGGAAGCGGGGTTTACGGCTAACCCCAAGAAGTGTACCATTGGGCAGGAGGAGGCCAAATATCTTGGGTACACCATTGGCAGGGGAGTAATAAAACCCCAACTCAACAAAGTCGAGGCCATCCAGAGTTGGCCACGTCCCAACAGCAAGAAGCAGGTACGAGCCTTTCTGGGAATCGCGGGTTATTATCGGCGCTTCATTCCCCACTTTGCTTCTAAGGCTGTGCCCCTAACCAACCTGACGAAAGGGAAAGGGTCGGTCATGATTAAATGGACCCCCGAGGCTGAGGCAGCATTCCAATTCTTGAAACAAGCCTTATGTAGCCAGCCAGTGTTGTACTCACCCGACTTCTCTAAAGACTTTGTCGTACAAAGTGATGCGTCAGATGTGGGGTTAGGAGCAGTATTGTCCCAGGTCTGGAACGGGGAAGAGCACCCAGTCATTTACCTCAGCAGGAAGTTGAAGTCCCATGAGGTAAATTACGCCACGGTTGAAAAGGAGTGTTTAGCGGTGAAGTGGGCTCTAGATTCCCTTCGGTACTATCTGCTAGGTAGGCACTTTGACATGGTTACGGATCACGCTCCGTTAAAGTGGATGGCTCAAAACAAGGAAACAAATAGAAGAGTGAATAGGTGGTTCCTGGCCCTCCAGGAATTCAACTTCACAGTAAAGCATCGCCCTGGCGTTCAAATGGGGAATGTGGATGCTTTGTCTCGAGTACATGAATGCCTGATTGCTGGTGTTCCAACCCCGAGGTTAAAACAAGAGGGGGGGGTATGTGACAGCAGGAAGGTAAAGTCACCTGGTTGCATCCAGGGGGGTAGATATATTTCGCCCAGATTCAGGCTTTACGCCGACTTATACAGCTAGGTGGAGAGTTGTATAAGCCCAGCTGAGACTAGTGGGCTCATGGATGACTCATACCTCTAGGGAGAGTGTGGGGCGTCGTACAGACAGGGAGTTGATGAGACCAGCTGAACCTTGTCAGCTCATTTAGGCCTCTATAAGAAACTCCCAGATTCATTAGATGTTAGCTCATGCCTGGAACCAGACCTGTGTGGACTGTCTAGGGAGAGTGAACCCCTGTGCGGTGAGGCAAAGCCTGTGTGGCTATTTGTTTGGACTTTTACTAAACCAGGGACTTAGGGACTAGGACAGCACTAGGCTGATCCCAGTTGTTAGTTTAGGAAACCTGCATGTTTAGTCAGAGGTCAAACTGACCAGGATTTATTTTGTTTGTTTCTTTTTGGCTTTGCTGTGTTTTTGTCACTGTACATAGAGAAATAAACCGCACCTTTTGATTTTGAAAACCACAACCTCCGTCTGCTGGCCCTGTTTTTGTGTGGGGAGCCCAACCAGGGGGTCACACACACCCGCTACCGAGTTAACCCCCTCACAATATATATATACTGAATACACTGCAGCTAACTAAATCAACTGCCTGCCTGAAGTATTTTAGAAACAGTACACCAGGAACGGTCTGCAGTGAGATCTGGCTGCACAGGATACAGTGTATGTGTGTGTATGTGATATATATTGGACCCTTAAATTTAGGGGGTCGCTATGCCCAAATTTAGGGGACGGCCTGAGCAATAGTTTGTCTCAGGCCTTCTAAATTGTTATACTGGACTCTGCTCTGCTGTGGTGTTGTCTGGTGTATGGTTCCCTTTTGCCTGTGGGTGGCACTGTTGCCCAGGCCTAAGGTCGAACCTCAGGTGACACAATGGAGTGATTGGATGTCCTCTCTCGGCTGCCGTGCGGTGGGCGGGGTTTCGCCTGCTGTGCATGCCGGGAGAGGGTATATAAGGGGCAGACGCCATGTTTTGGGAGGAGTGCCGGGGGAGGTGTGCCCCATGGGGGTGCGTGGACTGGCCGAGGAGTCTCGGGCACCTTTGTCCCGAGGCTGCAACATTCCGGGTAGGCCCAGTACCCTTAACTGGGTCTACAATCAGCACATTGGAGTCCCAGGGTGCCCAGGTGAGGGTACCCGCTCTGACTGAGAGGAAGCCGGGGGAGGATCGGTCCCACAGAGGAGACGAGTGATAGTAGGTCGCTGTCTCGGGAAAGGCCTGGTGACCTGTCAGAGGGAAGGATTCCTTGCTCAACAAAGCTAACCCTGTAGAGTGCCTATTGGCATCGTCTGTTCTCCAAATTCTACAGAGGGTTAAAGAAGGTTCTGGATTCAGGAATAATAGAGAATCTCCTGAACCCGTCCCTGGAGGGGACAAAGTGACAGTATTGTTTGAGCTCCACTCCGGCTGCTAGACTGTGAGAGGGATCTATCCGGGTGAGCTAAACCCACTCGGAATCGAGTGGCGATGAGTTAGTCAAGTGTTGTGTGCCTGAATCTACCTCCTAATCTTGCTACCTTTTTCTCTCGTCAACTTTCCCCTTGTTACCTGAGCAGAAGATAAAATTAACTCTCAGTTGGAGTGACACAGTCTGGACATTGGCTTTACTAAGGAGGGGAAGAGAATAGACTTGACCCTATATCCTAGGGACGGGAACCAACGGAAGGAGGTAACTCGCTGCAGAACCCAAAATAAATAATTTGCGGCCCATATAGTCTTGGGAGGACTCGCTATATATATATATATATATATATATATATATACACACACAGTTGCAATAAAAAGTATGTGAACCATTTTGGAATCATATGGATTTCTGCACAAATTGGTCATAAAATGTAATCTGATCTTCATCTAAGTCACAATAGACAATCACAGTCTGCTTAAACTAATAACACACAAAGAATTAAATGTTACCATGTTTTTATTGAACACACCATGTAAACATTCACAGTGCAGGTTGAAAAAGTATGTGAACCCTTGGATTTAATAACTGGTTGAACCTCCTTTGGCAGCAATAACTTAAACCAAACGTTTCTTGTAGTTGCAGATCAGACGTGGACAACGGTCAGGAGTAATTCTTGACCATTCCTCTTTACAGAACTGATTCAGTTCAGCAATATTCTTGGGATGTCTGGTGTGAATCGCTTTCTTGAGGTCATGCCACAGCATCTCAATCGGGTTGAGGTCAGGACTCTGACTGGGCCACTCCAGAAGGCGTATTTCCTTCTGTTTAAGCCATTCTGTTGATTTACTTCTATGCTTTGGGTCGTTGTCCTGTTGCAACACCCATCTTCTGTTGAGCTTCAGCTGGTGGACAGATGGCCTTAAGTTCTCCTGCAAAATGTCTTGATAAACTTGGGAATTAATTTTTCCTTCGATGATAGCAATCCATACAGGCCCTGACGCAGCAAAGCAGCCCCAAACCATGATGCCCTCACCACCATACTTCACAGTTGGGATGAGGTTTTGATGTTGGTGTGCTGTGCCTCTTTTTCTCAACACAAGTAGTGTTGTGTGTTTCTTCCAAACAACTCAACTTTGGTTTCATCTGTCCACAGAATATTTTGCCAGTGCTGCTGTGGAACATCAAGGTACTCTTGTGCAAACTGTAAACGTGCAGCAATGTTTTTTTTGGACAGCAGTGGCTTCCTCTGTGGTATCCTCCCATGAAATCCATTCTTGTTTAGTGTTTTACGTATCATAGATTTGCCAACAGGGATGTTAGCATATGCCCGAGACTTTTGTAAGTCTTTAGCTGACACTCTAGGATTCTTCTTCACCTCATTGAGCAGTCTGCACTGTGCTCTTGCAGTCATCTTTATAGGACGCCCACTCCTAGGGAGAGTAACAGCAGTGCTGAACTTTCTCCATTTATAGACAATTTGTCTTACCGTGGACTGATGAACAGCAAGGCTTTTGGAGATACTTTTATAACCCTTTCCGGCTTTATGTAAGTCAACAATTCTTAATCGTAGGTCTTCTGAGAGCTCTTTTGTGTGAGGCATCATTCACATCAGGCAATGCTTCTTGTGAAAAGCAAACCCTGGACTGGTGTGTGTTTTTTAGAGGGCAGGGCAGCTGTAACCAACACCTCCAATCTCATCTCATTGATTGGACTCCAGTTGGCTGACACCTCACTCCAATTAGCTCTTGGAGATCTCATTAGTCTAGGGGTTCACATACTTTTTCCACCTGCACTGTGAATGTTTACATGGTGTGTTCAATAAAAACATAGTAACATTTAATTATTTGTGTGTTATTAGTTTAAGCAAACTGTGATTGTCTATTGTTGTGACTTAGATGAAGATCAGATCACATTTTATGACCAATTTGTGCAGAAATCCATATCATTCCACAGCTGATGTTCGAGTCAAACTCATGTTCAACTCGAACAGATAGCCCATCCCTAATGCTGAGTGACTATCCTATTCCTCCTCAATCTTGATGATGCTGGCTTCTAAGAATATTTTTGGTTCAGGGCACCACCACCACTGCCTAAGGCAAAAAACTTTCTGCCCCTGTTCAACAGGGGCGTGTAATTACAATTTTTGATTTAATATTTCACAGCAGGGAACGTTCCTGTGCCCACCAAGAGTAACCACGAGGCTTTATAGTGTTGTGCCACCACCACCACCACCGCCTAAGGCACAATTTTTCTGCCCCTGTTAAACAGGGGCATGTAATTACAATTTTTGATCTAATATTTCACAGCAGGGCTCGTTCCTGCGCTCAACAAGAGTATCTCTGAGGAGTAATAGTGTTGTGACACCACCACTACCACCACCAAAGGCCAAATTTTTCTGCCCCTGTTCAACATGGGCGTGTAATTAAAATTTTTGATCTAATATTTCACAGCAGGGCCCGTTCCTGCGCAGCTTTACAGTGTTGTGCCACCACCACCACTGCCTAAGGCCCAATTTTTCTGCCCCTGTTTAACAGGGGCATGTAATTAAAAATTTTGATCTAATATTTCACAGCAGGGCCCGTTCCTGCACTCAACAAGAGTATCTGTGATGGGTTACACAGTGTTGGGGCACCACCACCACTGCCTAAGACCCAATTTTTCTGCCCCGGTTTAACAGGGGCGTGAAATTACAATTTTTGATCTAATATTTCACAGCAGGGCCCGTTCCTGCGCCAACCAAGAGGCTTTACAATGTTGAGCCACCATCACCACCACCACCAAAGGCCCAATTTTTCTGCCCCGTTTAACAGGGGCATGTAATTACAATATTTGATATAATATTTCACAGCAGGGCCCATTCCAGCGCCCACGAAGAGTAACTGTGGGGGCTTACAGTGTTCTGATACCACCAACACCTAAGGCCCAATTTTCTGCAGAGTATATAGGGCAAGCGGTCCCCTCCATTTTTAAACATCCGACTTACAAATGACTACTACTTACAAACGGAGGGAGACAACAGGAAGTGAGAGGAAATCTACCCCTAGTAATGGAAATTCTCTCCTGTAAGAGTTAATATGGGAAAAAGGTGTCTCCACTGAGGCTTCATCACCAATCCTTGTTTCCCTAATAACCCACAATTTTCAAAATCAAATTGTCATTGGGACAGAAAGTGAGGTGAAATCTTCTGAACAGGGGCACAAACAGCAAAACAAATGTTACAGGGCTGATAACCCTTCCCCTATGCTATCCAAAAAGCTTAAAAATAGATTTTTTGGCTGGAGCTACACTTAAAAAATGTACCTGTTCCAAATTACAAACAGATTCAACTTAAGAACAAACCTACAGTCCCTATCTTGTTTGTAACCCGGGAAGCACCTGTATACTGCTGTTCAGAGTATATAGGGCCTGGGGGCCTCACGTCTTTTTTTTTTTTATTTGGGTGCAGGGTCCCCCTAATATCCATACCAGACGACCCAAAAATCCTGGTAATGGACTGGGGGGGGGGGCCCATGCCGTTTTTCTCAATGATTTTCATCTATATTGCCGCGACCTGACAATACATTACAGCCGCAGTTTTAAATGACTTTTTTTCCTTTAGAAATGTCATTTTGCTGCAGAGACTGTTCTAAACACGGAAAAAATTGCCACTTTACAGGCATACTATAGACACCCCCCAGGTACGAAATTTAAAGGAATTGTTCATTTTTATTGTTTCACTTTAAGCATTCTTAAATTCACTGCTCCCAAAAAAACGTCAGTTTTTAAAACTTTTTTTTTGCATTGATACATGTCCCCTGGGGCAGGACCCAGGTCCCCAAACACTTTTTATGACAATAACTTGCATATTAGCCTTTAAAATTTAGCATTTTTGATTTTTCACGTTCGTGTCCCATAGACTTTAACAGTGTTCACACAACTTTTTTCCAGTTCGCATGTTCTGCCGCGAACTGAACCGGGGGGTGTTCGGCTCATCCCTAATAAGGATGTAAGCAAAACCTTATACAAATGAGAGGTTGTAGATATAGTATACTTGGATTTTGCTAAATGTTTAACACAGTTCCCCACACATGGCTAATGTGGAATTTAAGGTCTACTCACTTGGAAAAATCAGTTTGTAAATAAATACAAACCTGGCTTAAAGACCATATTCAGAGAGTAGTGGTTAATGTTTCATACTCTGAATGGTCAAAGGTGTTAGTGGTGTACGCAAAGGTTCAGTGTTGGGACCCTTACTTATGTGCACACATCATACATACTAGGGAGAGTACACCTTAGGGAATCAATGGTGGAGAAGGATCTGGGTGTTTTGGTTGATCATAAACCTAAAAATTGTATGTATTTCCTATGGATTTTAAACCGATGGATTTTTCCATCGGAAATCCGATGAAGCTGACTTACATCAGTCTTGCCTACACACCATCAGTCAAAAAACCGATCGTCCCAAACGCCGTGACGTAAAACACTCTGACGAGCCAAGAAAAATTAAGTTCTATGCTTCTGAGCATGCGTCGACTTGATTCTGAGCATGCGTGAGTTTTTTATCCAATGGAGTTCCCCACAGATGATAGTAATTTTTTTTTCTATCGGATAAATTTAAAACATGTTCTATTTTTTAACACTGATGGAAAAAAGACCGATGGGGCCCATACACGATCGGTTTGTCCGATGAAAAAAGTCCATCGGACTGTTTTCATTGGTAAAACCGATCGTGTGTACAGGGCTTAACGCCAAGCTGCAGTTCCAGAAGCGAGAAAAAATATTTCCTGTATAGAAAGAGGTAAGGACTGCAGAGAGAGAGAGACATAATTTTGTTCTTGTACTAATCATTAACAAGACCTCATCTAGAATATGACAATAAAGTGTTACTAAAAAGAGGAGATTAAAGGGGTATAAATACAGAAGTGGTCCATAAAGTGGTGTAGAGCAATTTACTTTAAGGTCATCACAGAGGACAAGGGGGCACTCTTTAAGTCTAGAAGAAAAGAGATTTAATCTCCAAATATGAAAAGGCTTCTCCACAATAAGAGCTGTGAAATTGTGGAATAGACTCCCTCAAAGGCCAAAGGCTGGTTCTGGCCACCTCAGTAGATTGTTTAAAAAAAAGCCTGGATTCTTTCCTAAATGCGCACAATATAACTGGATACTAATATTTATGAGTAAAGTTGATCCAGGAAAAATCTGATTGCCTCTTGTGGGAACAGGAAGGAATTGCACCCCCCCCCCCCCCCCACTGGACGAAATTGGTCATGCTTTGTTTTCTTTGCCTTGCTCTGGATCAACTGTGGGTATAAGAGAGCTTATATTGGTTTTTGATTTGTGTTTTTGTTTTGTTTTTTTCTCTGTTGTCTGAACTGGATGGACTTTTTTTTATCCAGATTAACTGTATCACTGTGTATATAAAATGCCTGTGTTCCTACCAGGCACAGAAGAATTTCCAGGTACACTAGTAGATCTTTCTGGAAGTGACTTTTCTTGCTTTTAGCAAGGTAAGGATAACAAACTCACAGACCCTTCGATCTTTTAAGACCTGGGGTTCAACAGCCATGCCATTAAAACCGGAGACTGTAAAATGGGATGGAATAGAGGGCATTGAGATAGCAGATCTTGCCTGTTGGGAAGAGACAAGGGATTGTTTGCTAGAAGTTTCAGTATGTCTGTCTGTGTACGAGGTTCTTCTGGACCAATTCAGAACAATTGGAATCACTGTTTTCCTCTCTTGCTTTTATCTTTATAAGCAGACAATGGAAAATATACACTGAACTGAGACTAGGATTATAAAGGCATCTGAGTCTAGGGCTAGAGGACCCTTTGTTCCGGCTACAAACGGGGAAATGTGTTGTTGAATCTGTAGAGTAGGATGTCTATATCCAGATTCCCCAATTTCTGACATGTCAGATTGAAGATGTCTGGGTGAAGGGCCCATTCCCCTAAACCAGGCTGTGGAGGCTGAGGTAGTCACTTTGCAGTTTTTCACTCCTGCCATATAGACTGCAGAGATCACTGGACAGTGAGTTTCTATCCATGAGATTATTTGACTTGTTTCCTTCAATGTTTCTTTGCTCCTAGTGCCTCCTTGAGGTTTAATGTAGGCCACAGCCATGGCCTTGTGTGACTGCCACCTGATTGAGTATCCTCATCGAAGGGGGATCCAACATTGCAGAGCCATCCAAACTGCTCTGAGCTCCAGGATGTTGATGGATGTTCCCTGGACCAGGAGGGACTGTAAAACTCCTCTTCAGTCTGAAAGTCTGGCGTCTGTTGTTATCACTTTCCAGTGATAAGGAAGGAAAGACCTCCCTATTGTCGGACTGGGGTTGAGATCCACCAAGATAAGAGTTCCTTGCTTGGCTGGACAGGAGCATGGGTAGGTCGGAAGGAGGATCATGACTGTTTCAGGCCAGAAGGATGTTTTGTTGGAGAGTTTTTGAATGAAATAAGGCAAATAGTACAGCCTTGAAGTAGGCTATCATGAGGCCTAGAAATCTCATGGGGAATCTAATTGTCGGATGTCACTTTGAACTCAATTCTCAAGTGTGGATTCTGAGAGAGACTTTTCTTTTCTGAAAGAAAATGTGTCCAGGACCAAACCCAAGTATTCCAGGTTATGAAAAGGCTGGAGAGCAGAGTTTTTTTAAATTGATCACCCAGCCAAATTCCTGGAGCATCTGCATTGACCTGTAGACATTTCATGAGAGCTAGATGTGAGATAATTTTAAGAAAGGTCTTCTAGATAGCCACAACACATTGGTTTTATACTGTTCTTAATCAATTTTATCACTAAATTACATTTGACTCTTGGATGTTTATTTAGCACTTTTAACAATTTTCCATGTAGATAGCCTATGACGTGGATGTCCTAAGTTCTGAGAAGGACAAGAGGTGTATTACCTTTGTCGATAGGCAGAGGATAGGCCAAAGAGCAAATTGAAAGTGATTGTCTGATACTGTGGAGCACAGAAAGCACTAAAGAAGTGTATAAATAGTAACATGTAGATATGCATTTTGGATGTCTACGGATGCCATGTATTCCTCTTGTCTCAAAGGCAATTACTGACCATTGAAGATTTCATGTGAAATTTTGGAATTTGAAGACATTTGTTGAGGGATTTAAATGCCAGAAAATTAATACCCCCATTGGGCTTTAGTACCGTAAAACTTGCTGGGCTTTGTGGCCCAATACTTGGGCCTAACAGAAGGGCTATACTTAGGTTTTAAAGTTGAAATCTGGGTAAGCATTTAGGTGCTCTACTGTTTGAAGTGGTAGAGGCTCCTGAGGGGGAGGTTTGGGATCTTCCACTGTGGGAGTAAAATCTTCCCTCGTGTGTCATCTTTGATTAATTGGCCAAGTTCTTCCCCAAATAGACATCTTCCTTGAAAAGGAAAATTGGTGAGGCATTTTTTTTACAGGCAGCTTCAGCTGTCTAAGATGTTGGTCACAAGATTTGGTGCATGTGAATGGAGATTGTGGCCATTTTTGAAATCTGTCTCATGCCATGTTCTAGGGTATTCACATAAAAAAGCAGAGTGGAAGGTATTTGCTGTAATTGCTCTGTTAAGGAAAGGTCCTAGAAACAGGGTCATGTTGGCTGCAGTAAAGAGAATCTTTAAGAACATCTTAAACTTTTTTACTGCAAAATTTTGAAAGGAGGAAAATCTTCAAAATGTACAATGTATGCTTTAACAAGCCAAAGTAGCAGGACAATCTGTGAATTTAACAATGACTGCTTGTCTTCTATTTATTTGTGCCAATTTCCTGATGTCCCATACTATGAAGAAAAACGTATTCACAAAATCTGTGTAGTTACGCAATGAGTAATAGCTTTGATATGGAAATATTCTTCCATTACCTTCTCCCTAATTATTGCTAGATTTGATTCTTTGAAGTTAATGGAAAAAAAGTATTCACATCCCAACAGTCCCAGATTGCCCAGGAAAGTCCCGCATTTGGGAGGTCTGTCCCAGGTCCTGGGCACCTTCATTCCGGGACATCCCCACCCCCCAACACAAGTCTGCTCCCCTCCCAAAGCACCCCCCAGCACACATCTGTCCAGCCAGCACAAGTCCATTCCCTTTCCAAAGTACCCCAAGTATATACTTGACTCTCCAGCACAATTCCACATCCCCTCCCAAAGTGCCCCCAATATGTATTTGACCACCCCAGAAAAAGTTCACTCCCCTCCCAAGCACATATGTGCCTCCTACTCCACCTTCTAGAACATATCCTCTCACCTCCCAAAACACCCCCAGTACATATCTGACGCCCCCACCCTCCAGCACAAGTCCAGTCCCCTCCCAAAAGCACCTTCCCAGTACGTATATGACCCCCCAGCGCAAGTCCATTTCCTTCCCAAAGTGCCCCCCAAGCACATATCTGCCCCCCCACCTTCTAGCACAAGTTCTCTCCCCTCCCAAAGCACCCCCAGCACTTATCCAATCCCACCTTCTAGCACATGTCCTCTCCCCTCCCAAAGCCCCCCCCAGCACATATCTGACCCCCCACTCTACCCCACATTCTAGCACAAGACCTCTACCTCCCAAAGTGACCCCCCCCAGCACATACCCGAAGTTGAGTTTTGTTTAACCATGCCCCTTAAACCCCTCCCACTGTAAATTTTGGACACACCCATTTATGTGGCGGCTTTGTGCGCCGAAGGCTTTTACTGTACCTCCCCTAAGTGTCCCTCGTTCTCAAGTTTGAAAGTTGAGAGGTATGGTATTCATGACTCTTTCTCACTTCTCTGCCAAATGGCACATATGGTTATCCAATTGTTACCTATATCTAAACTAAATATTGTGTTTTTTTCTATGAATAAAAAGTTAGCTTTTCAGCTTTCTGATATTATGTTTTCTCTCTGGTACTGAGTATACAGCATATTTGGATAATTCCAGTATGCATGATATACATTATAACACTTGTTTACTTTTTTGGAAAACTGTGATGCTTCATTGAAATTTGTA
Organism: Rana muscosa; assembly: GCA_029206835.1. Lineage (NCBI taxonomy): Eukaryota > Metazoa > Chordata > Amphibia > Anura > Ranidae > Rana > Rana muscosa. The sequence goes on from CM055119.1 coordinate 24,324,047, forward strand.
TATTTGTGTAGGATGCAAATGTTCACATTTCTATACTCTCTGTATAATGTGTGTGTTTTTTTTTTATACTACTATTTTAAAATGGTTTGGAACTGACTATATAGAAAAACAGCAATATAAACTGACTACAGAAAACACAAAACCAAACAAAACGAAAATTTATTTAGGTGACTGACCCTTTAAAATTGATAAACTTAAACCGGAGTTCCACCCAAAAATTGAACTTTGGCTTTTCGGAACCCTCCCCCCCTCCGGTGTCAAATTTGGCACCTTTCAGGGGGGAGGGGGTGCAGATACCTGTCACGCCCCTACCCACACCCCCGCTGTCTTCTGGGAAACACACTGTTCCCAGGAGAGTGCGGGGAACCAGTGACGGCTCGCCGCGCTACTCACGCATGCGCAGTAGGGAACCGGGCAGTGAAGCCGCAACGCTTCACTTCCCGATTCCCTCACCGAGGATGGTGGCAGGTGCAGCGATTGCTCGTCCACGGCTGCCGACATCGGGGGCGCGCTGGATAGGAAAGTGTCCATATTTTAAAAGTCAGCAGCTGCAATGTTTGTAGCTGCTGACTTTTAAAAATAATTTTTTGGAGGAAACTCCGCTTTTAGATGCTAACAAGAGGCCCTAACTATGAATGATGCTCTCCTGGACCTGGTAATCTCAAACCATGCAGAGCTTATTACTAATGTTCATATAAAATAACATCTGGGTAGCAGTGACCATACCATGATTTCATTAAATGTTAGCTGTAAACAAAAAGCTCATACTTGAAAAATAAAAACACAACTTTTAAGAGAGCAAATTTTCCAAGGATCAGGCCTCGTACACACGACCGATTTTCTCGGCAAGAACCAGCAAGAAACTTGCTGGCAGAGAGGTCTTGCCGAGTAAATCGGTCGTGTGTACGCTGCTAGCGTGTTTCTCGTCGAGAAAACCGACAAGAAACCTCGACGAGAAAATAGAGAACCTGCTCTCTATTTTCTCGTCGAGATTCTCCTCGGCGTGTTTCTCGACGAGAAAAGTGAGTGTGTGTACACTTACCTGTCCGCCCGGAAGCCCGCGCATGTTCGAAATGAATTTGACGCATGCGCGGTAGCTTCCTAGGCATACGTAGGGTATACCAAGATGGCGGCGACGGCATGGAATATGACGAGCGCATGCTCGACGTAGTCGATGACGTCACCGCGTACACTCCTTTCAAAGAACCGCGGGTTCTTTGAAACGAGCGTGTGTACACTCGGCCGGGACAAGTTTCTTGTCCAAGAATCTCGTCGAAAAAAACGACATGTTTTTCTCAACGAGAATCTCGGTCGTGTGTACGAGGCCTAAGGACTGCTCTCCAAGACTTATGCCCCATACACACGATCGTTTTTCATGTCGTTAAAAATGCCATTAAAAAAAATGGCCATTAAAAATGATCGTGTGTAGGCTCCAGAGCATTTTTAACGACGTGAAAAACGGCCATTAAAAATTTCGAACATGCTCTCTTTTTTCACGTCGTTTTTCATGTCCTTTTTTTTAACGACGTGAAAAACGATAGTGTGTATGCTTTAACGACGTGAAAAAAAACGCGCATGCTCAGAATCAAGTATGAGACAGGAGCGCTCGTTCTGGTAAAACTAGCGTTCGTAATGGAGATAGCACATTCGTCACGCAGTCACGGACTGAAAAGCACGAGACTGAAAAGAGCGAATCGTCGCTCAACAAACTTTACTAACATGAAGGGTGGCGCCATTCGAACGGAACTTCCCCTTTATAGTGCCGTCGTACGTGTTGTACGTCACTGCGCTTTGCTTGATCGTTTTTTTAAATGATCGTGTGTACGCAAGACAGGCTTGAGAGGAAATATGAAAAAAAACGACGTGAAAAACGGCAAGAAAAAAAATGGCAAGAAAAACGATCGTGTGTATGGGGCATTAGACTGGGAGGGAATATTGGCATCGAAGAACACAATATAAATGGGAATTCTTCAAAACGACTGTATGTGAGCACACTGCAAAATATGGGCAAAAAGTTTAAAAGGCTAAAAATAAAACCTATGTGGCTCATGGCCAAAGTTAAAAAAAGCTAAAAATAATTAAAAAAGAGCCTTTGAAAAATATAAAAATGAAGGAAAATTTGTGTTTTTAAAATGTTACAAAGACTATAAAAGGCTATATAAAAAAGGAAATTAAGGCCGCAAAAATTCAAAAGGAAGGATAGATTGCAAAAGATAGTACTGTAGGACAAACCCCCAAAAATTCTTCAAATATTTTAATAGTAAAAAGGTCAGGTCTGAGCATGTAGGCCCTTTACAAAATAATCTGGAGTGGGTGACTGGGGACAAAGAGAAGGTACATTTATTAAATATCTTCTTTAACTCCTGTGCATACAAAAGAAGCACGGGGAAGCTCATGTCCATAATGGGTATGGTATTGACACAGCCCCAAATGATCCACAATAGCTCAAAATTGATATGGTCCAAAAATATTTTGACAGAATAAAGGTGAATAAAGCACCTGGACCATATGGCATACACCCACTGATCCTAAAAGAATTGAGCTCTGTCATTTCAAAGCCATTGTTTCTAATTTTTGGGGTTCTTTAGTGACTGGAATAGTACCACTGGATTGGCATAAGGCCAATATGGTGTGTAGCACCCCTTTACTTCAGGGGAGCTAGGTACCTAAATTTAGGGGTTGATCTTCTTCCCCGGAAGGCACAGGTAGCTTTCCTGAAAAGATCCGGAGCTTCCGGTACCCGGCTTCCACATGAACCGTATTGCTCTTCTGGCACTTAGTTACAAAGTCTCCCAGAGCATTCAATAGTTCCGGCCCTATGGCTGCCAGGGGTGTCCCCGGGGCTATCATTTCCCGACTGCATTCCATTTTGGGGAAGAGTAGCGGGGATGATGGCGGAGAGGTTTTTGGAGATTCCTTCTTTGCAGCCCTCGTATGCACTAAGCAGTATAGCTGGTTATCTATGGCTTTTATGTTCTGACCTCTAAAATCTTCCGGAACTTCTCCTCTCCATTCCACTAGTGCGTATGTACACAAGATATCTGGCTTTATATCCATCACCCATGCCTTCTGACTCGGAGACAACGACATTATGAGCTGCTTTATCTCGTTTTCTTGCCAGATCCCCCCAGGGAGTTCAATAACTACCGCCTCGGTTGAATCTGCGCCAACCGCTGCGCACCACTGTGTCATTGCTGGCGGGTCCATGCTGGTACTTCTGACCGGCTTGATTGCAGCGTGCAGTATACAGGAATCCCGGACCCGAGCCCCCACGTGTAGCGATACCCCCAGTTAAGAGGGCTGCCTGTATGATTTTGAGCCCTGTAGTGCACTGCTGTCAACCCCTGGAAATCGGCTCTAACCTCCCTTGGCACAGTTAGTAGGGGGGCAGGGGTGATAGGACTGTGAGGCCTGTAACTCACAGCACCACAGTCCTATGACAAGAACACACAGCAATATATTAAAACTTTCTTTACCTGTCTCTTCTGTAAGTAAAGGACACAGACACCAATAGACTTAACCCTTGTATGTTTACTTAGACTAGTGGGTAAGCAATAAAACAGGAGTGTACATGTCATGTGCAGAGCCCTGCAATAAACAGTGTTCAAATGAGCAGACAAGTATAATATGCTATGCAACTCTAACAGTCCCTTTTTTAGCTATTTCCCCTTGTGGACAAAATGGCACCCAGGAATGTCTACGCTACACAGTCAGGCCTGACTGAACTAAGGAGAAGTTCCATAGAGAAATCTTCGCTAGCAACGGTGGTGCACTTGAAGAATAGAATTTGTAATCCACCAATGTAACAGGAATACTGTGTCTGTTTATGAGCTGGTGCTCTCTCACCCAACCGGACCAGTCCGCGTCCGTTTCTTCCGCTGCGGTGTCTAAGTACACCGATCCCTCGACATCTGGGTCTTCGGTCCTCCTGGCGAAGGTGCAGTATCAAAGGAGAGACGTCCCTCAGGTTCCTCGGTGCGAGCGGAAGGCTCTTTGGAGAAAGGCCCAGGCTTTGGGCCTAAAGTCACAGGAGATCAAGCGGTAGGTCAACCTGCTGGGCGGGCGGTGTCCAAAGAGAAAGACTGGGCTCCGCCTCTCCCTTATAAAGTCCACCCCAGCAGTCCTTGCGTGGGGCAATGCACCCTGGGTGCCTTAAAGTGTACTGGGTAATGTAGTCTCTGAGATATAAAAGGGCAATACCCCGCTACACTATATTGTCAAAAGTATTGGGACACCTGCCTTTACACACACACATGAAATTTAATGTCATCCCAGTCTTAGTCTGTAGGGTTCAATATTGAGTTGGCCCACCCTTTGCAGCTTCAACTCTTCTGGGAAGGCTGTCCACAAGGTTTAGGAGTGTGTCTATGGGAATGTTTGACCATTCTTCCAGAAGCGCATTTGTGAGGTTAGGCTCTGATGTTGGGCTCTGATGTTGGACGAGAAGGCCTGGCTTGCAGTCTCCGCTCTAATTTATCCCAAAGGTGTTCAATTGGGTTGAGGTCAGGGCTCTGTGCAGGCCAGTCAAGTTCCTTGAACAGACATATAGTGAATATGATACACAAAATCCGGTGTTTACATAGTAAACAATGTGCAAAACAGTGCAAATAAATATAAAATGAATAGAGTCTATGAATAAATGAATAAAGTGCAAAAAAGTCCTAATTATTTTTTCCGTGAGTTCATATGGATCAGATCACATAATCAGATACACAATGGATCTCCTCTTCATACCAAAGGTAATCTTCTATCAAAAGAACCCTCACACAGCTTAATGCTCACAGAGCTCTTACCATAATCCAGATAAAAGAAAGCCTTTCAGATGTCTCTGACTCCTTCATTCCTGTGGTACCGTCATTCGCTGCAGCTCCACTCCGATCCGGTGTTTCAGGGGGCAGCTGGAGGCATCCACAGGTGATTCTCTCGTGGGGGACAAAAACACAAAAAGGAGGGGCTCCCGTAGTGTAGTAAATAAAATACGGTTTATTACAAAGCCAATCAGGCAGGTACACAGATGAAAAAAAGAAAAATTAAATGAATAAAAGATAAAAATGCTCAGCGTGTGCCGAGTGACACTTCCTTTTTTAAATTAAGTCAGATGGGTACAGATTTTCTACAATAGACGAGTACTATTTGCATGTACTGCCAGTGAACTCTAACAACTTCTCTGCATCAATAGAGAGAAGCAGAGAAGGTGTTTGAGTGGTCTCTGTATGGTGCAGGATATAATACATCTAGTAGCGTCTGTTGCATGTCTGTTTTTTGTGAAACCCATTTGGTCTGGCTTCACTAAATAGGAATAATCTCTATCAACCGGTTCACCAGCAACTTGGCATAGATTTTCACATCCAAGTTTAACAAGGATATTGGTCAGAAGTTTGCTGGCATGGTAGGTTCTTTACCCGGTTTGGGAAGCGTAACCACATAAGCTCTCAGCATTTCGTTGGGAAACGATCCATCAGACACTGTATCTTGGAACATAGACATTAGATGAGGTGAAAGAATTTGTTTAAAGAGTGTATAGTATTCATTGGAGAACCTGCCTGGTCCAGGTGATTTACCAGACAGAAGAGAATCTATAACATTTTCAAGCACTGTGAATGGACAGTTAAGCAGCCTTAAGTTTTCAGATGATAGAGTTGGGAGGTGTAGTTGTGCCAAAAAGGACTGAATGGAAGCTTCTGAGGGTTGAGGTGTAGAGGCATCCTCTTTCAGGTGTTATAGGGAACTGTCATGGATATGCAGTAATGTTTGTCTGCCATCTTACCTTCCTCCTCTTGTGTTCACCTTAGAGGCCAGACTCTCTCGCCTGGCTGCTTTTATAATCTCTCCTCCCAACCTGGCTCCACCCCAGGCCCTATCACAGAACTCTATATTAACCTGTGCACTGCAAGTCTGCCTTGCTGATCAACGTGTTTGTTAAGCATTGTGTGTTTGGGTTCCTGCCTGCCGTGTGCTACGTCTGTCTCTGTGTTACGATACAACTTGGCTTTTCCCCTCACTATTCTTGTATCCTGTGCTGCTGCTTCCCCTCTATCCTCTTTACCCTACAGAGCGTGAGCTAGGGGACTCTGGGGGCCGCGACATGGACCCAGCTGCAGCATAGGCCATCCTCACCACTAGAGGCTCTGGTGAAAACCTACTGGGTCTTAGACTCCATGCCCTGGGGAATCTTGGGCTCTAGCTGCCTGTGAATCCCTGTTGTGCTCCACTGGTCCCACTTTCCACAACCACCCAGTGTCCCATCCGCAGCAGTCAGCCATAGGGTTCACTACCTTGTGGTGCACTCCTGACTTCCAACGGTGTGCATCTGTCATCTGGCCACAGGTGACCTGACAGTTTGATCAGCCATGGACCCGGCTGACGTGCCGCTCCCCGCAGATGATCCTTTGCAGGGCATAGTCCACAGACTTGAGACCCAGGAATCGAATCAGACTCAGGTGATGCGATTTCTCCAGGATTTGGCTTCCCGCTTCGAGCAGCTCCAGGCCTCCTTGGGAACCCCAAATCCGCAACCTCAAGTACAACCAGCGGCTGCACCTATCGCACCAGTCGCAGCCACACACTCACTACAACTGCCAGCTCTGTTCTGTTTCTCTGGGGACTCCAAGGCCTGCAGGGGGTTTCTCAGCCAATGCACGATTCATTTTGAGCTTCAGCCTCAAAACTTCCTGTCTGATCGGGCTAAGGTAGCCTATATCACTTCCCTCCTCTCCAGTGAAGCTTTAGCCTGGGCTGCCCCCCTGTGGGAGAAGAATGATCCGGTGGTTTCCAGCCTGTCCAACTTCTTGAAGCTCTTTCGTAACATCTTCGAGGAGCCGGCTCGGGCTTCTTCAGGGGCTAGTGCTCTCTTACGTCTTCGCCAAGAATCTTGTTCAGTGGGACAATATGCTCTTCAGTTCCGTATCCACACAGCTGAATTGAGCTGGAACTATGAGGCCCTGGTCGCTACCTTTTTACATGGCCTCTCTGACCGAGTGAAAGACGAATTAGCGGGAAGAGCCATCCCCGTCGGTCTGGACGATGTAATTTCTTTGTGCAATCAGATCAACATTCGTTTTCAGGAGAGATCCCTAGAAAAGGGACGCCAACACTCCCTGGGCCCTAGCCAGTCTGAGCTCCCCTCCCTTCATCCCGCGGAGCATCTTCTGCCTGCTGAGGAACCTATGCAGCTGGGCCGGACCAGACTAACCCCCGAAGAACATGCTAGGCACATAACTCTGGGCTTGTGCCTCTATTGTGGGGGCAAGGGTCATTTTCGTGACTCCTGCTCGCTTTGTTCGGGAAACGCTCGGGTCTAATACATTTGGAAGGTGGAGTACTGGACCCAGAAACATCACCTTTTTGTCTTCTCCTGCCGATGTTCCTTCATGTAGGCACATCTCCTCAATCAACCCTTGCATATCTGGATTCCGGGGCTTCCGGCAATTTTATGGATTGGAGAACTGCTCCTTCTATGAAGCTTACCCTTTCACCTCTCACTACGCCATTGGTAGTCTCGGCAATTGATGGCACTGTTCTCCCAGGGGGCCCTATTTGCTTCCAGATGCTACCTATTAGGATGTCGATAGGATATCCACTCCTGGTGGAGAATCCCTTTCTCATTCTACCCAAGGCCTCTCCCTCCATTGTATTGGGCATGCCTTGGCTACAGCTACACTCTCCACATGTGGACTGGGTCTCTGGGCAGATCCTGGCTTGGGGTCCCTCATGTTTCTCGTCATGTCTTCTCAAGGTGGCCCCAAGGAGAGACTTCCGGTTGCTACCACTATATCTTCTGATCTCCCCGCTGCATACAGAGATTACCGGAATGTGTTCTGTAAGAAATCAGCTGAGGTGCTTCCTCCCCACAGGTCTTTTGACTGTGCTATTGACCTTGTCCCTGGAGCAACTCTGCCCAGGGGTTGTACCTACCCTCTGTCCATCCCAGAGACCCAGGCCATGTCTGAGTATGTCGCAGAGAATCTAGAGATAGGTTTCATCCGGAAATCCTCATTGCCTGCAGGGGCAGGGTTCTTTTTCATTGCCAAAAAGGATGGTATCTTAAGACCCTGCATTGACTATTGAGGTTTAAACGCGGTTACTATCAAAAATCGATACCCCTGACCCTTAATATCTGAGGTATTCGATAGGTTGAAGGGTGCCTCCATTTTCACCAAGTTGGATCTCAGAGGCGTGTACAATCTCATTCGAATACGGGAGGGTGACGAATGGAAGACTGCATTTAACACTAGAGACGGGCATTTACGAATACCTGGTTCTGCCTTTTGGTTTGTGTAATGCCCCAGCCGTGTTTCAAAACATTGTCAATGAAATCTTCAGGGATCTGCTGTACCAGTTTGTCGTCATCTATCTGGATGACATTCTGATCTTTTCGGAAAATCTGCTCATCCACAGAAACCATGTCCGCACTGTACTTCAGCGTCTTAGAGAGAATAATCTCTATGCCAAGCTGGAGAAATGTTCCTTTTGATTGTTCTGAGGTCCTGTTTCTAGGGTGCTTTGTCTCAAGTTTGGGTCTTCGTATGGATCCTGGGAAGGTCTTGGCTATTAACAACTGGCCTCTTCCTGCTAGCCTCAAGGCCACACAGCGCTTTCTTGGATTCACAAATTATTATAGGCGGTTCATAAGGAATTACTCTTTCATTGCCGCACCAAGAAGGGTGCGAATGCCAAAGACTGGCCTCCCGAAGCTGTCTCTGCGTTTCACGACCTGAAACAGGCCTTTGTTTCTGGACCTCTCTTGAGGAGACCAAATCCTGGGGATGCATTTTTTATTGAAGTGGACGCTTCCTCAATGGGGGTGGGAGCTGTGCTTCTTCAATTCTTTGAGAAGAGATGTCAACCATGTGCAATCTTCTCCCAAAAAAATTCTCAGGCAGAGAGGAATTATGACATCGGTGATCAGGAACTTCTCGCAATTAAATTGGCGTGAGGAGTGGCATCATCTCTTGGAGGATTCCCCTCACTCCATAACGATCTTTACTGATCACAAGAATTTACAGTATCTACAGAATGCTAAACGTCTGAATCCCAGACAGGCCAGGTGGAGTCTCTTCTTTTCCCGTTTTAATTTCACGATTATGTACAAACCTGGTTCCTGCATTGGTCGGGCTGATGCGCTCTCTAGGTCATTTGAAACTTTGGATGAGGAGTCCACTCCTGAACTTGAGCCGATCATTCCAACCTCGTGCATTGTTGACCATTCTACCACCCTGAAGTCAAAAATTCCTCCTGGTAAGACCTTTAGCTCCGCGGGGGACAAGAGCTAAGATCCTTCATTGGGGACATGATTCCAAGGTGGCAGGTCATTCTGGATTCCTCCGGTCCTTCTTACTCATCAGTCGTCACTACTGGTGGCCTAATCTCCGCTCAGATGTCAAAGACTACGTTAAGGCTTGTCATGTCTGTGCTCAGTCTAAATCCTCCACACAAGCTCCTGCTGGTCTCCTCATTCATTTGCCCATTCCTAAGGAGCCCTGGGCTCACATTGCCATGGATTTTATCACCGATCTCCCACTGTCTGAGAATAATACAGTCATTTGGGTGGTAATCAATCGGTTCTCCAAGATGGCTCATTTTGTTCCTCTTCCTGGCCTTCCTTCTGCTCCTGCCTTGGTTCCCATTTTTATTCGAGAATATTGTTTCCGACCGGGGTGTTCAATTTACGTCTCGTTTTTGGAGAGCCTTTTGCAAATCCCTCAATATTGTCTAGGATTTTTCCTCTTCTTAGAGGTCTTTATTCGCACCTTAGTGTCTGCTCATCATGACGATTGGTCCTCTCTACTTCCATGGGCAGAATTCTCTCATAACAATCATGTAAATACCAGTTTATGGAAAACACCCTCAACTTCCTCTTCCCATGACCAGTTCTCCAGATATTCCAGCTTTGGCTTCGGTTCAGGAGTCTCTCAATTCTGTTTGGGGTGACTTTCATGATTCCCTCCAGGCAGCTGCTGAAAAATTCAAAGGCTTTTCTGACCGCCGCAGGCGTAAACCGCCTTCTCTACAGCCAGGGGACAAAGTCTGGCTCTCCACCAGGAACATCAAGCTCCGAGTTCCTTCTCTGAAGTTTGCTCCACAATTCATTGGTCCGTACACTATAACTACTAAACTGAATCCGGTTTGTTTCAAACTTCAGATTGCTAAAAGCCTTAAAATCGCTAACTCCTTCCATGTTGCCCTTCTGAAGCCTTTAGTCCTCAATAAGTTCTCTTCCCTACCGTGGCGCCTGTCTCTGAGGATAATCAGGAGTATGAGGTCAGTCAAATTCTGGACTCCCGACTCTGTAGAGGCGTTCTTCATTACCTCGTTCATTGGAAAGGGTTTGGTCCTGAGGAGAGGTCTTGGATCACTGCATCTGAGGTCTTTGCACCTCGTCTGTTAAAGAAGTTTCATCTGAAGTTTTCCTCTAAACCCGGGCCCAGGCGGGGAAGGGGGAGGCCTCGTAAGAGGGAGGGTACTGTCATGGATATGCAGTAATGTTTGTCTAACAAACAAAATGACGGCGCTAGAAGTAAGCCAAAAAATACACAAGTAAATTAAAAAAATTATATAACAAATATGGGATAATAAGCAAAGAAAACAGTCGTACACAGTAGAAAAGGTACTGATAAAGGAAGGTATAATTATGGAGAATACTAAAGGGTAAAGATGATGATAAAGTCCCAATAAGAATTAATTAATGTCCATATGATGGTGCTGGAGATAATGATGGTGACAGCAAGGGGGGACAAAGATACATATGCACCATTGGCAGCACTGGGGAGTGAAGCAACTCTGTAAAATGACAAAAAAGGAAAAGAAAAATGTGCCTACTAAGTGCGGTATGTTAATATATAATTTTAATTGATAAAAGATCAGCAAAATGGCTACTCACAGAACAGTGGATAAAACAGCGCATAGAATGATGTGCATAGGGTCCTTCAGGGGGAAGTCACTCTGTGGTCCGGGGTCGCCTGTAGTTGTATCTACTCCGCACAGGTCCGTCTGGTGGGATAGTGTCCGTAGATGTAGTAAAGAGAGCGTGGTCGGTCTCGTTGAAGGGCTGGCAGAGCCGAGACTCTCTACACAGTGGTGTGCATGTCAGCCTGGAGCGCAAGCGGTACTCGGCGACAGGAAGTGACGTCAGGTCGGGTCAGGCTCGTGTTGAGGCAGCCACATAGAACAACGTCCTGTACATCAACTGGGATATCGATTGTTGAACATCAAAACATAAATACATTAGGATGAGTAGCAAATAAAATTAAACATTTATAATTAAAGATACACATACACAAAAGCATTTAAAAATGAATATAAAAATAGCATCTATATAAGGTTATTATGTGTTAACACATGTATGTGCGCAAAAAAGTGAATCACTTAATCCTAGCAATAGTTAGACCAGGCCATTATCAAGATGCATTATTAATTGATTAAAAATAAGATTAAAAATAGATGGATATAAAATAGATGAATTAGAATTTATACAATTATATATTTATATGTATGTATATGTATACAAGTATGTGCATATGCATATGAATTACACACACACACATATACACATCATTATAAAATGAGAGGGAGAAAAAATGTGTAGCTGAGACGCCTATCGATCAACATAGATGGTACAAGAAAACAAACAAAGAGTTTCAAAAGATTTAGATAAATATGAGTGATTGTGAATAATTAAAAGAAAAGATGTGTATGCAGATGTACGTGTGCATAAGATACCGAATACAGAACACACATGCACATCGCATGACCACGTATGTTGGTATTGTAGGGAAGGGGAAGGGGGAGTGTGTGTGGACAAAGATAGCAGAATCCAGACAGGTGGACAGAATATACACACACTCTTGTTTATACACGTATACACATGAAAAACTTGGGAATGAAGAGTCGGTGTGTGTAGATACATGCGTGCATGCATGCGCATATGTACACACACATAACCCTCCCCTATCATTAAATAACTGTATTGACCTCAATTTCCTCATTGAGTCCATAAGGCGTTAAAGTATTGAGAATGTAAGCGAACACACAAGCTGCTTGCCAGAGGCCTCGCATTATGGCCATACATGATGGAAGTATCCCACCAGCAACCGATGCACAGGCTGAACAATACTTCTACATTAGTGCTCCCTAATCCAGCAGCCGAATGGCTACATACATTGGCCAATCGCTGCTTAGCAAGTCATGACAGCCAGGATCAGAGTTGGAATATAAGAGATAGAACACTCCATACTGCATTACCCAATACATTTAATACATTTTATTAAAATAAATTGCACTTACAATGAAGTAAAAGAATCAAGCATCAGATTAGATAGTTTGCGCTCCGCTCAGTATTGGCACTGTGCGCAATAACATCACTGCTTAAGGCAGTTGGTTTCGGCAGTGAGGTCATCGTGCACGGCGTTGTCTGTTTACATCTGCCTACCTCTGGGTCCGAACAGTCCCACTAAAAAATTTAGAAAAGGACTCTGTCCTGTTCCATTTAGGCAGAGCAGATCTGAGGTATCTGGGTGTAAGCAGAGCTCTGCCCATGTCCGCTCTGCAGATACTGAGTGGACACAGATGTATCATCCGCCAGCTTTGCTCCGATCAGCAGAGGATCAGCTTTCAGATCTCCTGCTGATCGCAGCGGAATCTACCCTGTGAGAAAGGGGCAGGGGTGTAACTATAGAGGTGCAGGAGTCGCGACCGGGCCCTGTGCTGCAGAGGATGGGGGGTACAGCAGTACCAGCGTGGTGTCACTGGAGATGGGGGTGGGTACAGCAGTACCAGCAAGGTGTGCTCTCCAGCCCCTGTGTGCTCTTTCCTGGACCAACTCGTCGGCTCTGCTAGGTTCCCCATCCGCTCGCCTGCTGGCTGCTGCTGGGGATCTGTCAGGACAGAGAGTGGGAAATGGACTGCTAAATGGGTAATTTAACGGCCCCTTCTTTTTCTGAATTGAGAGTTTGTGATCTGTACCGATCACTGACTCTGTCCATTCATAACTGTGGAGCTATTCCTGTCAATTCACTCTATGTAGCCGAGGCTGCAGAGAAGGAGATTGGTCGCTGTGTCCTCAGTCTTCCTCTTTGTCTCAAAGGTGGAACATCATAGGTCTGTTTAGACCTCTGATATCTCACCAAAGTCCCCCAACGGGGCTCCTAAAAAATTGTAAAATATAATAAACTACTGAAACCAGTGGCAAAACTACAGGGCTCACAAAGGTGGTACCTGTGACCGGGCCCTGGAGTTCCACCACTGGACTTGGGGGGAAGGGCCTAGTTCTAGTTACGCCACTGGAAAGGGGCCCAAGTGCTAGAAAGCCTAGGTTTTTTGTAGAAACACTTATTTTGTTTGTTTGGTGCTGCAATTGTAATGATTGTAGCCTAGTTGAAACCCCAAGGTGCTGGGTGGACTCTTGCTACCCACACAAACCCTAATTGAACTTGTGTAACCCATGAGATAGTAAAATTGAGGCTACTACAGAATAGGTAATGGACCAAATGATCAGGCAGGGAGTAACTGTAACTTGCAATTTACTAAACATGTGCTACGTTAGATGCAATATTGCAAAAAAGGTTCACGATGGCAAAAAACATGAATTAACACCAGAATAATGAAAGCTGCACAAACAGCAACTCTTCACAGTGAAGTTTCTGTGACTCAATCGGGATAACACATGCCTGCATAACATAGTCTACATAAGACTCTATTACATTAAAGAGTCAATATGAGAATCACTACTTCAGTAAAATAGTTCAGAACATAGCTATTTGCATTTATCCTATTAAACAGTGTTTCTCATACTAAAGTTCAGGGTTCTCTGGTAACACAGGTGAACAGCTGGAGGTATCCAAGACCCAGGGATAAAGTTCCACCCATCTAGATCTGGAGTACTTTGGTAGCAGTCTGGCAGGGGCTCTCAGTAGCTTCTGGAGAAGCTGTGTGCTATTAGGCTCCTGCAAGGGTGTCCGCATGCTGGTTTTGACAGTGGAGGGCCTTTCAACTGGCTGCAGATCTTCTGTCTCATCAGGTGTGGCCTCTCTAAACTGCTTAGAGAGCAAAGCCGAGGGACTTATACTTTCTGTGCCCATCCAGAAATCCAGGGCGTTGTGGAGTTGAAGATGCCTGTGCCTGCATCTGAGAATAACGAGTAAATAGGCACACTGCAACACTACCTTTACAAGCAAGATAACCCACCATAAGGTTATTTATTTGCTGTTGCTGATAAAAGAGAACTGGGTAGAATGAGTCCTTTATACAAGATAAAGGGAAAGTGGAAGAAAGAAATGTTTCAGCTGCAGGATCTCTCTATGTATAGAATGTAGGAATTAAGTAAGCAAACGTGTATTGTTCTGATTGTTAATATTGGGAAAATTGTTGAATGAAATGTAGTACAAATTTGTCTTACATGTCTAATGTTATTTTTTTACAGGTGTTGGCTACACTGTGATATTAATAGCACTCTATGTGGGCTTCTACTACAATGTCATCATTGCATGGTCATTATACTATCTGGCATCTTCCTTCACCTCTGAGCTTCCTTGGACCACATGTGGGAATGTGTGGAACACTCCAAATTGCACTGACCCAACTGTTCTTAATGGTTCTCTTTTTGGAAATGGAACAAAATACTCAAAGTACAAATTAACTCCAGCTACACAGTTTTATGAGTAAGTTTTCTTTAAAGACATATGTTAATACTGCTTGTCCTTTTTTGCCATTTAGTACAGACTTCAAGATAATAAAACTTTACTGCATATCACGTCACCATCCCAAAGCTGGTATGAACAGATGGCTGTCTGACTTTCCAAGGAAAGATACACAGACATATGCATAAAGTGTTGATGTTTTAAGTCTCACAGAGTAAAATGTGCTACAGTATGTGTTTAGTAATACAGTAAATGTATTTTACCTTGTGCTTTGCTTAGAATACAGTAAATTAAATACTGTGTTAACCACTTGAAGACCAGGGCTTTTCTGGAACTTTTTGTTGTTTACAAGTTTAATTTATTTTTTTTGCTAGAAAATTTCTTAGAACCCCCAAACATTATATTTTCTTTTTTAGCAGAGACCCTAGAGAATAAAATGGCAATGGTTTCCATATTTTATGTCACAATGTATTTGCTCAGCGGTCTTTCAAATGCAATATTTTTGGAAACAATACACTTTAATGAATTAAAAAAAAAAAAAAAATAGTTACCCCCAATTTTTTTGTATATTGTGAAAGATAATGTTATGCTGAGTAAATAGATACTTACATCTCATGCTATAAAATTGCGCACGCTCGTGGAATGGCGACAAACTACGGTACTTAAAAACCTCCATAGGCAACGCTTTAATTTTTTTTACAGGTTACCTGTTTAGAGTTACAGAGAAGGTATTGCACTAGAATATTTTTTTTTCCTATTTATTTAACTTTTTATTTTTTCATTTTACACTGTCCCTTTTCATTTATATTAATTATTTTGCTCAATTTTATTCCTATTACAAGGAATGTAAACATCCCTTGTAATATTAATGAGGATGACAGGTCCACTTTATTGAGAGATCTGGGGTCAAAAAGACCCCATTTTGACTTTAAAAAAAAAGTTCAAATATTTGTTTTAGCCCAAGAACCATAAATAACGTCAGATATTGCTCCAGCCCCCAAGGGCATAGAGATGAGTGCCGGCCATCCTGACCTCAGTCAACTTCCTGCCCAGCAAACTGCTGCATCGGATCACTCTCTGGCTTTACCAGTTAGCTGCTGCCATAACACCAGTATTAAACGTCAAAGTAATGGCGTAATTTTGGAGAGGGAGTGGAGGAGAAAATCTCTGGTGCCACACATCCACGCAGGTGTTCAGTGTCGACCTCAGCCTGGGCTCCCACCAGGCCACGCCCCCAACCTGTTTCACTCCTCACCTCAGAGCTTAGTCATGGGGAATGATCACTGGTGTGCGCAGCCTATTGCATTAGGGTGTGCACCCCAAAGCTCAAACACACATGTGTGTGTAAAAAAAAATATATATATATATATATATATATATATATATATAATAAAACACACATACATACACACACACTGTACACACAAACAAACACACTCTTATAAATAAATGTGAACAAACATTTTAAAATGTATTAAAACATTTTTTTAACACTTAATTTTTATGTTTTAACAATTAATTGTTCACACTAGTGGTTAGGGGCAGTAAAACTCTGCGGTTGAGCCATGCTTTTACCACCCCTCAACCACTACCCCCTTTTTAGCTGTGGAGGCAGCGACTGGGCATGTTCACGTGCCACACCTGCAATTATACCCTGTTGTTTTCAGCAGGTATAGCACCCACTGACCATGACTCAGTGAAGGGCGTTACTCTGCAAGCAGCCCTCAACCATGTGCAGTGTGGAGTTCAAAGGGTAAAGCAGGTGGTGTGGAGGTGATACAACTCCTCACTGCTTCTCAAATGCTCTCTGAAGAGCGATCTGTTTGCAGATCGCTCTTCAGAAATCAAAGCATTTGTGAATGAGCCCCTACATATTCCACAGCGCCCCCCTCACATCTGAGTTCTCCTTTACATCAGAGTCCACAGCATTTAACCTTACACCAGAGTCAATATCTTATATCACAGTTCCGCTTTTAAATTAGGGTTCTCAGAGAGCCCCCCTTACATCAGAGTCCCCAGAGTTCCCCTTCACATTGGGAAATCTGATGTAAAGAATGCTGTGGACTGTAGTGTAAAGGGGGACTTCGATATAAGAGGGTCTCTGGTCACCAGAGTCCCCCCTTACATCAGAGTTCCTAGCATCCCCTCTTATATAAGGGTACCCAGAGTCCCCACTTACATCAGAGTCCCCCTTTATGTACACTGTAAGTGGGGACTCTGATGTAAGGGGGGACTCAGGTGATCAAAGACCCCTTACATCTTCCCCATCAATGTACCCCTTTTCTCATCTGCCCCACCACTTTACCTCCCTCCACATCTGTCCACTGCCATATCCCTATGCTCTTCTGTCTCACTACTGAATCACTTTATCATCTGTCATAACACTGAACTTATCTGCCCCACCAATGTAACCCGCTTTCTTATCTGCCCCACCAATTCACCTCCTTTTACATCTGCCCCACTGCTTTACACCCCCTGTTTTCTTCCCTAACACTGTACCTCCTGCACATCTGTCTCACCTCTGTACCCCCCTGGTCTTCAGCCCCACCTCTGTACCCCCCTGGTCTTTGGCCACACCTCTGTACCCCCCTGGTCTTTGGCCCCACCTCTGTACCTCTCTTGTGTGTATACAGAGCTGAATGAGAAGGAGGAGGGGGAGGAGACAGCTTCATTCTGCTGTGTGTGTGAGAGACGGGCTGCAGGACAGGAGACATACACCTGAAGCATGTGAAGTGATGTGAAGACGGGCCAATGGCGAGGTGCGGTGGGCGGGCCCCTTCGGTGTTGGGCTTGGAAGAAGTTAGAAGAGAAGTAGAACACTGCCAGTTTGCTTCTTTGCAACACTCGCTACTGAGTTTTGCTAAGCAATGTGGATAAAATAAAATGATTCATATTTCCTCGTCTACATAAAAACCATATGTATAGCATTAATTATCAGACAAAAACATCTGCGATTTGCATAGCCAACAGTTACTCCCTGCAGTTGGAGTAAGAGTCAAACTACCTAAAATGTGTACGCTACTAGAGCGTCAAACTAAAGATGGTAGAATTTAGTAAAACAAAAATCAACTCAAAGAAAAATCTACAATGGTTGCTACCCTTGGGGGATAATAATCTGAATATCATGAGCACTCAATAGTCAGTATTTAAAGAGGAAGCAAACCCTGATGGGTTTTACTTCCTCTTTTTTTTTCCCTGCAAGGTAAAAGCATAATGAGCCGGTATGCATCGCATACTAGCCCATTATGTGGCACTTACCTGAAAATGAAGCCCCGCTGGTGGCAGTATCCATCTTCGCCCCTCTTCCTTTCAGGGCCGCGGGCTCCGGCTCTGTGACTGGCCGGAGTCTCATGACATCACTCCCACGCTTGTGCACCGTAGCTGTCAGTCACGGCACTTGCTAGTAAAGAAATGGCACGGAGAGCGGTTTTTTCACATCACATGCACCGATGATGATGATGTATATGGTTAATATCTCCTAAACCTTGCAGGTTTAGAAGATATTTACAGTACCTACAGGCTGTAGGTACAAGTGGTGGAACTAGGTTTACAACCACTTTAAATAATCAATGACAAGAACAATATAACATAGTTACCCTTCCAAAATGGCTGCTGGCTCACAATGGTTGTTACCAGAGTCCACTAAGATGGCTGCCTTTCCCAAAATGGTGACTGGTTAGGGAGGAGCTTGCGTCCTTAAAATTTCAGAGTATGAGGCGTTATCAAGTATGATGGATGAAGTGTGTGGGTGAAAGTCTCGAGAGTGATGAGGTATATAAAGTCTGTTGATGTGTGAGGTGTATGAAGTTTATGCAGTGATGAGAACTGTATGAAGTGTCCTAATGGCTTCCCATCTTAATTCTATATACCATTTTGAACAATAAGCTCATACAAATTATAATAAGCCTAGCCCAGAAGGTGCAACTTTTTTCCATTGGTTGATGCAGGTAATAATGAAATGGGAAGGACACGTGTATTGGAGTGAATGCGCTGCGCACCCCGAAGAATGCAAGAAAAAATGGGAAAGTTCCCCCATGGGGTTATTAAGCAGTGAAATTCCAAAGTAGTTTGCAAAAGTATATGTTAAAAGAGTTTATTATATATGTACATTAAATACAGTCATGACAATTATAAGCTTCGGTACAAGATATGTAACAAACACACAGAATTACAAACACAGCATTGCTATACAGTTTTACAT
The DNA here is from genome assembly GCA_029206835.1 of Rana muscosa. Lineage (NCBI taxonomy): Eukaryota > Metazoa > Chordata > Amphibia > Anura > Ranidae > Rana > Rana muscosa. Next base: position 24,342,881 of record CM055119.1, read on the forward strand.
TTCACATGCATCTGTATAAGTTACTGACGCGTTTCGATCCCGAAGGATCTTCTTCAGAGGATTTGTGGTTTGCTGTAAGAAAAATATATAGTGAGTTTCAATGGATGCTGGTAAACGCGCGTTCAGATGCAGTTGGACACTTTTTTCAACTGCCCCTGAACCCATACAATGTTATCCTATGTGTCCATGTACACAGTCTCGTTTATTTTCGTTTTTAGGCAGTTGCATTTAACCTTGTTTTTCTGAAAGCAAAAAAATGGGTTCAGACGCCAAAGATATCCACGTTTCAGACACCAAACGCGGCTAAACGCGGTACCGGCGTTTAGCAGCGTTTTCGTTTATAAGCGTTTTTAAAAGTGACCTATTTTTTTAGATTGAAAATCTCAAAAATGATGGCAAATGATGAAAAACCATAAAAAAATATAAAAAAACTGTAATTGCTTGCATTGCATTGTGGACAATCCACAACTTGTGGCAGGTGATGTGGCACGTGGACAATCCACAACTTGTGGCAAGTGGACAATCCACAACTTGTGGCAGGTGACGTGGCCAGGTGATGTGGCAGGTGACGTGGCAAGTGGACAATCCACAACTTGTGCCAGGTGACGTGGCCATGTGACATGGCAGGTGACGTGGCAAGTGGACAATCCACAACTTGTGCCAGGTGACGTGGCCAGATGACAATCCACAACTTGTGGCAGGTGACGTGGCAAGTGGACAATCCACAACTTGTGGCAGGTAATGTGGCCAGGTGACATGGCAAGTGGACAATCCACTACTTGTGGCAGGTGACATGGCAGGTGACGTGGCAAGTGGACAATCCACAACTTGTGACAGGTGATGTGGCCAGGTGACGTGGCAGGTGACGTGGCAAGTGGACAACCACAACTTTTGGCAGGTGACGTGGCCAGGTGACGTGGCAGGTGACGTGGCAAGTGAACAATCCACAACTTGTGGCAGGTGACGTGGCAGGTGACGTGGCAATTGGACAATCCACAACTTGTGGCAGGTGACGTGGCCAGAAACATGGTCAGGTGACGTGGCCAGGTGACGTAGCAGGTGATGTGGCAAGTGGACAATCCACAACTTGTGGCTGGTGATGTGGCAAGTGAAATAAATACAAGTACAATGCTGCTCTCTCAGCTGCTGCTACTCACTCTGGTCTCACAAAATGGCTGAAATGGTTAATAATACTGTTTTGTGAGCTTAGGGAGGGTCCTTATGATGTTTCTTAACTAAACGCTTATAAACGCAAACGCGGTAAAACACGGGTAAACGCGGCATGCAAACGCGGCAAAACAGGCGTTTCTAAACGCCGGTTTTAACCTTCGTTCAGAAGACTTTGCACCAGCGTCCCATGTACATGGGGCCTTATTCTGAATTATCCTCATACTGAATTATTCTCATAAATGATCTGTTGTAAGAATATCAATTTTCTCATGGTAAAGGCATGGCCATGTGATATATCTAATATATATCTTTAGGGTTCAGGAGATCTGGTAAAGCCATTTAAATGAGTATACAGTCCAAATCCAGCAAATTATATTGATTAGCAATAAATGTTTTACATATATACAGTATGCGTGTGTGTGTATATGTATATGTGTGTGTGTGTGTGTGTGTTATATATATATATATATATATATATATATATATATATGAGAGAGAGAGAGAGAGATGTAGCACCCTGGAGTTTAGGCAGGGTTGCTCCTAACGAATTAACTTGCCAGGAGTAGTTATCCTGGTTGACTGCTATAGATCTATTGATTTCTCCCTAAGTTTGGCCTTGTTGCACTTTTCTCATCTACCACTAGGTGGTTGTGTACTTGGTGGTACTAGATACAAGAAGGGCAACGCAAGGTCAAGTTATGGGTATATGGTAGGGTTGTCCCGATACCGATACTAGTATCGGTATCAGCACCGATACCGAGCATTTCCCCAAGTACTTGTACTCGGGGGAAATGCTCCGATGCTTCATCCGATACCTGGGCAGTCAGGGATGATCGGTGCGGCGGGGGGAATTACAAGCACTGATCTGCCTGTATACATTTCAATAAAGCCTGACAGCTTCTCCCCGGACCCCCCTCCCCTTTTTAGCTGCTTTAGTGAAATTTATACAGCGGTGATCGGTGCTTGTAACTCCCCCCCAACACGCACTGATCACCGCTGACTGTCACTGTATCTTTCTCCGTTCTGCTATACTCCTCCACGCTCTGTGTCCCCCTGTGTGCTGTTCTCCTCCTCCGTGCTCTGTGTCCCCCTCGGCGCTGCTCTCCCTCTCCGGTTCGTTGTCCCCCTCTGTGCTGCTCTCCCCCTCCGTGCTCCCCTCGGTGCTGCTCTCCTTCTCCGGGTGTCCTTGTATCCCCCTCCGTGCTGCTGCTGTCGGCGCTCCGTGTCCCCCTCCTGCTGCTCTCCCCCTCTGCGCTCCGAGTCCCCCCACCATGTCCTCCTCCACCCCCTCTGTCCTCGGTATCTCAGGATGGAGAGCGGAGGTAGGAGCCGCTAAAGCCGGCTCCTTCCTTTTCGAATGAACAGAGTCAGTGATCACTGACTCTGTTCATTCATATAACTGAAACATCGTAACCTGTGTTTACGATGCTTCAGTTTATGAATGGAGAGGAGCCTCCTGTCCATTCATTTTAGCTGAGGCTGCAGAGAAAGGGACTGGGGAATCTGTGTCCCTCGTCCCTTTCTCTGTCTCATAGGGGAGATGTCAGAGGTCTGTTAAGACCCCTGAAATCTCACCAAAGCCCCCCAACAGCGCTAAAAAAATAAAAATAAAAATAAAAAATAAAAAATGAATTGTAAAAAATAATAAAAGTTAAAAAAAACACACTGACACAATCCACTCCCCCCCCCCCCCCTAAAAAAAATAAAAAAAAATAAAGCACTGTAAAAAAAAAAAAAATTGTAAAAAAATAAAATAAAATACTGACACGTAACATTAAAAAAAAGGATCGGTAATCGGTATCGGCGAGTACTTGAAAAAAAGTATCGCTACTTGTACTCGGTCTTAAAAAAGTGGTATCGGGACAACCCTAGTATATGGGGTATCTCAGCCAATGGGCAGGGGTTTGCTTGAATCCCTTGACCTGCTAGGAGAACCTACATATTTGGGTGAGGTCAGGTGATCTGTCTGGGTGGACATGTGTTGTGCTGCCTGGGTTGCTAGGCTATAGATTAGGCCTATCCTGGGCACATCTGGCTGCTAGGCTGTCTGAGGGCCTATCCAGAAGCAAGAGAGCAGCGCAGGCTTGGGACTGCGCCTTGCAGTCCAACCAGAACTGCCGATTCTGCCGGCCGGAGAACCTGTCATTGTCGGAGGTAGAGGGGAATCTGTCACCAGTAAGGGATTATCCGCCTTATTACCAGGAACCACAGTGAGAAACTGAAGCAAGTACCGGAGCAGTAGTCTGACCAACCGGGGTTGGTGAAGAATGGGGAAACTTTGGTGGGAATTGGGCCAGGGACCCAGCTGGGGGAGGTGACGCTTGCAGAGCGGCCTTGTCTGTCAAGCCAGGAACCAAGCAGGCCAGCGGGGGTGAAGCTTGAGAGGTATCCAGAGTGCCAAGCTAGGGACCCAGCAGAGAAGCAGGGGTGACGCTTGAGGAAGATACCACGTGAAGATTGGAGAAGCTCAAGGGGTTCAGTGGCAGTGAATCAGTGGGTCTAGTGAGAGACCGGGAGCTCAGTGTATTGAAGAACTAGTGATTGTAGTGAAAGTGAAGGAACTGTTAAGACTTGTGTTTGGAACTGTTAAAGACTGTTGCCATAGGAGACAGCATTCCTACACATGCAGATGTGGCGTCTTGCTGTATATTTTTCCCTGCATGGCTGCCCTTCTATTGAAGTCTCTGAGTCTGCCAATTAATCTTGCAACTACCTGTCCTGGCCCTACCCCTTTTTCCCCCAAAAAGGTTTGTTAAGAGAAATAAACGTTCTTTTGCATCTCAGAAGTGTCTGGCGCCCAATAACTTTAACTATACACCCACCATGCCTCACAACCCACTACACACAGACAGTGGCGTAGCGTGGGTTGTCAGCGCCCGGGGAAAGGTAAGTAATTTGCGCCCCCTAACCTGCGGACATTTCACACTCACATAGTCCCTTCCCTTCCTACAATAGTACTAACCTGCTTGATTCCTACACTGACCACTACACTAACCTCTACACTGACCTACCTACCTGACCACTAATCTACCTGATTCCTATACTGACCACTACACTAACCTCTACACTGACCTACCTGATTCCTATACTGACCACTACACTACACACTGACCTATCTCATTCCTATACTGACCCTTACACTAACCCACCTGATTCCTACACCAACCACTACACTACACACTGACCACTACACTGACCTACCCGATTCCTATACTGACCACTACACACTGACTACTACACTACCAACTATCCTACCTGATTCCTATACTAACCACTACACAATACACTACCCACTGACCGCTAAACAATACACACTGACAGCTACACAATACTCTACCCACAGACCAATACACACCACACAATACACCACACTGACCACTACACTAACCTACCTGATTCCTATACTGACCACTACACAAACTACACTATCCACTACCCACAGACCACTACACACTGACCGCTACACAATACACACTGACTACTACACAATAAACTACCCACAGACCACTACACAATACACACTGACGCTACAGCATTGGTGGACTACAAGGTCCAGCATTTTACTATAGGAGGCTTTGGTGGACTACAAGGCCCAGCATTTTATTATAGGAGGTATTGGTGCACTACAAGGTCCAGCATTTTACTTTAGGAGGCATTAGTGCATTACAAGGTCCAGAATTTTACTTTAGGAGGCATTGGTGGACTACAAGGCCCAGCATTTTACTTTAGGAGGGATTTGTGGACTACAAGGTCCAGCATTTTACTATAGGAGGCATTGGTGGACTACAAGGCCCAGCATTTCACTATAGGCGGCATTGGTGGACTACAAGGCCCAGCATTTTACTATAGGAGGCATTGGTGGACTACAAGGCCCAGTATTTCACTATAGGAGGCATTGGTGGACTACAAGGCCCAGCATTTTACTATAGGAGGCATTGGTGGACTACAAGGCCCAGCATTTCACTATAGGAGGCATTGGTGGGACTACAAGGCCCAGCATTTTACTATAGGAGGCATTGGTGGGACTACAAGCCCCAGCATTTTACTATAGGAGGCATTGGTGGGACTACAAGCCCCATCATTTTACTATAGGAGGCATTGGTGGGACTACAAGGCCCAGCATTTTACTATGGAGGCATAACACGTTACACACTGACTTTCTGGCTGCTCCCTCCCTCTCTCCAGACCAATACCTTCTCCCCCCCGGGCCAGCAGCAAAACTCACGAGGGAGACGAGTCTCACCTTTTTTTTCTTCCTACTCTGCTTCTGCGCCGCCGCCTGTCACACTGCACGCCCGGGCCGCCCCGACGGGGACATGTTCACGGATCCATTCCGGAGAGCCTGAGGAGGAGGAGGCGGAGGCGGAGAAGACAGCAAGCGTACAGTTGTACACAGCTCGCAGCGAAGGCCAGCCCCGCTCCCCGCGATTGAGGATAGGCCAGACCAGGCCAGCCCCGCCCACCGCACATGACCACTTGACCCAATCACAGGGCCAGGGCTGGCCTGAGACTAAACATGGCGGCCGCAGCCCGGGGTCACGAAAATTAAAATTACGATAATGTAGCGCCGGTGACACGTACTGGCACGGGATTGCCCCCCCCCCAAATGTTGCGCCCGGGGCCTAGGCCCCCCTCGCACCCCCCACGCTAGGCCACTGCATACAGAAGGATGTCAGCTATCCCTGGCCCTGGAGGTTCTCAGTAGATCAAAGGAGGCCTGGGACCTTGATATATATATATATATATATATATATATATATATATATATATATATATATTACACCCTTTTTTCTGCCGTCCTCCATTCGCAGTTGGGCACACCTGCTACTTGCCTGGTATCCCCCTTTGTATAGAGGGGCGAGCATAGTTATTGTTTGGGTCTTGCAGCAATTACCTCTCTCAAGTGGATCCCTTCTCTCAGTTGTCTAGGTAGAAGTTCTTCAGAATAAGGCCAATGTCCACACAGGAGTAAAACCTAAGCAGCAAGGTTTTATTCTTTATCTTTGCAATAAACTTGAATAGGGAGTAGGAAAATGAGAGAAGTAGGGGGATAGGTTCAGGCACGCAACACTTAAAACACAGTGTAACTCTTTAATCGCCACTCAAGCCTGAGTGGGTATTGCTCACCCGGATAGTCCCTTTATGAGCGGTCCTAGCAGCCGGGATGGAGCACGGATGAATAGTTAAACTTTAAAGGGTGCGATCCGGAAATCCTCTGCCACAGGATTGTCAATAGTTCCGAACCTCCCAGCCAAGCAATAAAGAGAGAAACCTTTGCACCAGATTGGCGTACTGCAGGGCTTGTAATAAAGATGGTGGATTCCTCTTTAGGCGAGTTTCCAGGCCTCTTCCCGAGACCGCAGTATTGTCGCTAGTCTCCTCTGGAACTGATCCTTCCCTGGTCTCCTTTCCTTAAGGTGGGCTCCCTACAGGTGGGCAGCCTGGGATCCCTCTCTGAGGTGTAGGCCCCAGCCAGCAGAGCTGGGCCTATCAAGCAGCGACACAGCCTCGGGCTGAAGGTGCCCTAGGCCCAAACACACACGCGCACCTTGTGTCATATGGGCCACGAGATGCACACACAGGACCAAGGGTCCCCTGGAACGAACCAACCCCAATGGCGTCTGTCCCTTATGTACCCTCTCCCAGCATGCACAGCGGGTTGACCACGCCCACTGCACGGCTGCTGAGAGAGGACACCCAAGGTGTTGTGATACCCCCCTGTAGTTCAACCTGAGACGGTGGTGACAGTGCCACCTACAGGCACCAGGGAACACTACTACCAGACAGTATCACACCCAGAGCAGAAGCAATTTAGAACAATCGATTGGTCTGAGCCCAACTACTGGCTCAGACCACGCCTAAATTTACACATAGCGCCCCCAAATATTGGGGGGGAGGGCGCTACACACACCCCCTCCTAGAAGAGACACTCCCCAGTGGCTGGGGAAATCACAATCCTTTGATTTACCAAACAAACAAAAAAAACTGAACTGGTGCCTGAACCAAATTTTTGGGGAAAGAAGAAAGAAAGAAAGAAAGCACACAAGATAACATTGCATTCTCCAGATACTGACATTTCAAATATACACTCCTCCCATTACTAACTATTGTACAGGATGCCGTGGCTGGGTCCGGGAAGGACGCTATATTTCCCCTCTGTTTGGGCTGTGGTTCCTTTAAGGGAACAGAAAGGGTTAACACACCTGTCCAAGGAAGTGGTTTAAGAGAGACAGGAAGTTTTAGGTGAGAGGAAAGGAGTGTAGTGATGTCTGTGCATGGTGAATGGTGGACACTGCAAAAGCTGTGGAGGCTGTGAAAAGCTGTGAAAAGCTGTGAATGTACATGGCAGTGGCCTGCATTGAAGTCTGCTAGCTGGGAAACTTACCTGCAACACCAAGTAAGGACTGTTTAACTGCAACAGCAGTTATAAGCTCTACAAGTCGGTGAGACTATTATTTCTTTTTGTTTTGCTGCTGCATTTAAGTTTAATAAACGTGAAAAGCCTGTGTCCTGCGATCTAGCTGGTTCCCTGAACGCTACACTGGTGGAGAATGCAGGCAGGACAGAATAAGAAGAAAAAAAAAAAAAATATTTTTATTTTTTATCTTTGCATTGAACTTGACATTGAACAGTTAAAAAGGACAGTACATTGGATATATGTCCTGGGTTAAAGCTGCACAAACGTTGAAAGCTGAAGCAATGGAGGAGCTAATTAAACAGCTGTCCCTGGCTAATATGCAAGCGCAAACTCACCATGAGGAAGCAAATCAGCTGCAGCAAGAAAATACTCGCCTGTTGGTGACCCAGTTGGCAGCCCAGCAAGCAGCCCAACAAGAGGTTATGCAGGCTCAGGTGGCTGTCTTAAAGGAAGCAGTGCAGCAGCTATCTCAGGTTCGGGAGCAAGCGGCTGTTGCCCCTGGCAACCAGGTAACGGTGAGGGCAAGCCATTTTTTGCAGAAATTGTCCCTGAGCGATGATGTAGAGGCATTTCTTGCTACATTTGAGAGGATGGCAGAGAGAGAAGGGTGGCCTCAGGACCAGTGGGCCGGCCTCATTGCCCCTTTTCTCACCGGAGATCCTCAAAAAGCCTACTTTGACCTGCCACTCGATGATGCTAAAGACTATCAAAAGTTAAAGGCAGAAATTCTGGCTCGTCTGGGGGTGACTACGGCCGTTCGGGCCCAACGAGTACACCAATGGAAGTATCATCCAGATCGGCCACCTCGGTCTCAAATGCATGACCTGGTGCAACTGGTAAAAAAATGGCTGCAGCCTGAGGTGTTGTTGGGCCCCCAAATCGTGGAACGCGTTGTGCTGGACCGATACCTGAGATCCCTGCCAGACGACCTTCAATGGTGGGTCAGCCATGGAGACCCCAAAACAGCAAACCTCCTTGTCGAGATGGTGGAACGATATACAGTGGTGGAGGACCTGCTCGGACCTACCAAGCGCATAGGCCCCAGTCTACCACGGCCTGTTCGACCAACTGCTGCCCTTCGAAAGGATGTTCCAAGGAGTCCAGGAGCAAACACCCCGGAAGGTCAAGAGTCACTCCCGGTACCTCCTCAGCGTTCTGTTCCTGTTAGGAGAGGAGGGGATGTACAATGTTGGCGATGTCATTCCTGGGGTCATACCCGGGCACACTGCCCACTGCAAGAGGAGCCCATGGAATGCGGGGTTCTTCGGAGGGGGTCTTTTTATGCCCATAAAGTATGCACCACACAGCTCGACCTGGGTGAGGAAAAATTTGAGTGTGAAGTCCAAGTGAATCATCTCCCTGCCCGGGCTTTGTTGGACTCCGGAAGCATGGTAACCCTGGTTCATCCTAGAGTAATTGGGAAGATCGGTCCAGTAAGAAAAACCTTACGGGTGGTGTGCATTCACGGGGACACTAGAGAGTACCCTCTCATCTCGGTGACCATCTCCTCAGCATGTGGCACTGGTACTCAAGAGGTGGGGGTGGTAAAGAACTTGGTACACGATGTTATAATAGAACGAGACTGTCCGTTGTTTACAAAACTGTGGGAACAAGGAGAACAGTTCAGAGATTGGAGAGGAACTAGCCTCCCTGTTCCTGCTGCTGAGAGGAATAACCCTGAACTGCCAAATATTCTTAATGTGGATCCAAAAGATGAAATTGCTAATGGTTGGGTTAATGGTGATGAAAGTAGAGCTGATACTGTTGAGAATGTCAAGATATGTGGTCCACAGACCTACCAAAACACTGAGGGGGGAGGACCTTCCCCACTTCAGGTAATGCTGGGGGAAGAGGACGAGGAAGTGGCCTCTACCCCTGCCCTGCCAGATTTGGGTGTTCCCCAGGGGGCGTTTGGTACTGCTCAGATGCAGGACCCCACTTTGGCCCATGCACGGGAACAAGTTGTAGTAGTAAATGGGGTTCCCCAAGAGCCAGGTGCGAATGAGCGGTGGCCACACTTCGCAATATATAATGAGTTATTGTATCGGGTTACCAAAGTAAGAGAAAATGTGATAGAACAATTGTTGGTACCCCAACAATATAGACAAAAGGTTCTGGACCTGGCCCATGACGATGTGTTAGGGGGACACCTGGGAGTTGAGAAGACGGAGGCACGGATCACCGACCGGTTTTACTGGCCAGGTCTGAAAGCAGAGGTAAAGAAATACTGTACCTCTTGTCCCACCTGTCAGTTGACCGCTCCGGTGACCCACTTCCGGAGCCCTTTGATCCCTCTGCCCATAATTGAGGTCCCGTTCGAGAGGATAGCCATGGATATAGTGGGTCCCTTGGTAAAGTCAGCTCGAGGTTACTCCTACATATTGGTGATTCTTGACTATGCCCCCCGATATCCTGAGGCGCTTCCCCTTCGGAATACCTCCTCTAAGGCTATTGCCCGGGAATTGTTCCAGTTGTTTACACGGACTGGTTTTCCCAAGAAAATACTCACAGACCAGGGAACCCCGTTTATGTCAAGAGTTATGGCCGATGTGTGCAAGCTGTTCCGGATTAAACAGCTGCGCACATCGGTCTACCATCCCCAAACGGACGGGTTAGTGGAACGCTTTAATAAGACCCTTAAGTCTATGCTCAAGAGAGTGGTACAAAGGGATGGGAAAGACTGGGACTGCCTGTTACCAGCTCTCCTGTTTGCTATCAGGGAAGTGCCCCAGGCCTCCACGGGATTTTCGCCCTTTGAGTTGGTATATGGGCGGAGACCTCGCGGACTACTTGACTTTGTTAAAGAGGAATGGGAAAGTGAACCTGTTCAGCATAAGACAGGTTGAATATATCTCCCAAATGCAGGAAAGGATCCAAACTGTGATGCCACTAGTCAAGGAGCATTTGCAAAAAGCCCAGGAGGCTCAACGACGGGTCTATAACAGGGCTGCTAAAATAAGGCACTTCCAAGTGGGGGATCGAGCAGCGGTGCTAATTCCCACTGTGGAAAGTAAATTCTTGGCCAGATGGCAAGGTCCCTTTGAAGTTGTGGAAAAAGTGGGAGAGGTAAATTATAGAGTCCACCAGCCAGGCAAGAGGAAACCGTATCAGATATATCATGTCAACTTGTTAAAGCCCTGGACCGACAGGGAACCGGTGACCTCCCTGGCTAGTGCAAGACTTGAGCCTCAGGTTGGGGTTGAGAGTGTCCAAGTAGCAAGTACCCTGTCTAAAATCCAAAGTCAGCAGGCAAAGGAGTTCTTGCAGAGAAATAAAGAAAAGTTTTCAGACTTGCCAGGGCTAACTAGTGTTATAGAACATGATATTATCATGGAACCTGGAGTCAAAGTTTTTGTCCGGCCCTACCGCATCCCAGAGGCTCAAAGGAAGGCCGTTTCAGAGGAAGTGAAAAAGATGCTAGACCTGGAGATCATTGAGGAATCGCAGAGTGAGTGGTCGAGCCCGATTGTGTTGGTACCAAAGCCCAACGGGACTCTGCGATTCTGCAATGATTTCCGGAAACTTAATGAGGTTTCACGGTTTGATGCCTACCCTATGCCCCGGGTAGATGAGCTTATTGAGAGACTGGGTCCAGCCAGGTATATCACAACATTAGACCTTACCAAGGGGTATTGGCAAATCCCGTTGACTAAGGCTGCTAGAGAGAAAACGGCTTTTTCTACCCCAGAGGGGAGTTTTCAGTACAAACGAATGCCTTTTGGACTGCAAACTGCTCCAGCCACTTTCCAGCGAGCAATGGATAGGATTTTACGACCTCACCGGGAGTATGCCTCAGTGTACTTGGACGACATAGTCATTTTTAGCAGAGACTGGGAATCACACTTGCCCAAAGTCCAGGCAGTACTGGACTCTCTTTGGAAGGAGGGGTTTACAATAAACCCTGAAAAATGTGCTTTGGGAATGGAGGAGGTGAAATACCTGGGCTATATTGTGGGTAGAGGGGTGGTGAAACCTCAGGTTAGCAAGGTAGAGGCTATACAGAATTGGCCCCGCCCCCTCACAAAAAAGCAGGTACGTGCATTCCTGGGCATGGTGGGATACTACAGGAGATTCGTACCTAACTTTGCCACATTGGCGGCTCCATTGACCGATCTGACTAAGGGTCGGAAATCGGTCATGGTGGAATGGAATGCAGATACTGAAAAGGCTTTTTTGGAGCTCAAGTCAGCACTGTGCCAACACCCTGTCCTGATAGCACCCAATTTTTCAAACGAGTTCGTTGTCCAGACTGAAGCTTCCGATGTAGGATTGGGAGCTGTGTTGTCACAGGTTGTTCATGGGGAGGAGCACCCAGTAGTCTTCCTCAGTAGGAAGTTGACACCAGCGGAAAAAAACTATGCTATAGTTGAACGAGAATGTCTGGCCATTAAGTGGGCTCTGGAATCCCTCAGATATTACCTCTTGGGAAGGAAGTTTAGGTTGATTTCTGACCATGCCCCTTTAACATGGATGAGGCAAGGTAAAGGGACTAATGCCAGGATTACACGTTGGTTCTTGGCGCTCCAGGAATTAAAATTTGTAGTGGAGCATAGGCCCGGGAGACTGCATCAAAATTCAGATGCCCTCTCCCGAGTCCATTGTTTTAGCTCCACTGTTGCCTCCACCTCCTTGGCGTTGGGGCACAGGGGGGAATATGTACAGGACGCCGTGGCTGGGTCCGGGAAGGACGCTATATTTCCCCTCTGTTTGGGCTGTGGTTCCTTTAAGGGAACAGAAAGGGTTAACACACCTGTCCAAGGAAGTGGTTTAAGAGAGACAGGAAGTTTTAGGTGAGAGGAAAGGAGTGTAGTGATGTCTGTGCATGGTGAATGGTGGACACTGCAAAAGCTGTGGAGGCTGTGAAAAGCTGTGAAAAGCTGTGAATGTACATGGCAGTGGACTGTATTGAAGTCTGCTAGCTGGGAAACTTACCTGCAACACCAAGAAAGGACTGTTTAACTGCGACAGCAGTTATAAGCTCTACAAGTCGGTGAGACTATTATTTCTTTTTGTTTTGCTGCTGTGAAGCCATTTAAGTTTAATAAACGTGCTTTTGTTTGAAAAGCCTGTGTCCTGCGATCTAGCTGGTTCCCCGACGCTACACTATCTATCCCACCCCATTCTCCGGTGGTCTTGACAGTAGCTCCTGGTACCTGCAAGAAATCACAAAAATATGCATATGAAAAAAATAAACATCCTATCACTAGTATCTATACTACTTAGAAGCAGACTGTTTCCCCTGGAGGAAGCCGTTTCCTTCTATAAAAGTTTTAATATGTCAAGCCTAGCATAAAAAACAAAAATAAAAAAATACAAAATTCTGATCATAAAGTACTGTATTATCATTGCAATCTCTTTCCCTGCAGACCACTGCCACCTAGTGTCAGCAGGGTCACAACGTCCTGTACTGGTTACGCATAGGTTTGTAACATAACACATTGAACATCCCACTCATGACCAGGGCGTCTTTTCACCACAAAATCCTAACTGACTATCCCATAGTTCACTTAGAAGAAAACTGTCCCTTTGCTCTGAGGTACAGTTCATAGGATACAAAACAAAGTAAAACTCCTGTCTATAGTGCTCAAAGATAAAACTTTGGATCCGGAAGGGTAATTGACTTCCTCTCTCCCTGGGCAGCAAATTACAATTCGGTCGGCGTGAATATGCCGACCATAGTTCCAGTCCGGGCGGCAACATTTGAAGCGGTCGGTCATGGCAGCTGAGTGGGCAAAATTCCTGTATGGCTTGGGCACTTGGAGGTAGTCCCAGATGGCTTCCCCGTGCCACCGTTCACGACAGGCCTCAATCTCAAATAACAGTTCCTTGGGTACGTAGGGGTACTCCAAGCCATACTCACCAGCCACTCTTTTCATGAGGATCCGCTGCAGGCGAGCAAGTTTAGGGAGAGTTGCGGGATCTCCCATTCCAGGCAACACATAAGAATCCGGGGACTTCCGGACCAAAACCGTAACAGGCCCTGGTAAAAGTCTCTCACTTGGGGCAGGTACAACACTCTCTGTTATGGCAGGGACTTCCACACGGGGTGTAGTGTTCACCAAACTCATGGGCGATCCCTCTTTCTGGCTGCGGGTCAGAGCAACAGTTTTCGCATTGTCCCATTCCTTTTTGAGAAAGATTTAGTCAATCTCGACATCATCCCCAACATCGGATGATGAGTCAAGGTCTGAGGTATCATACTCCTCAGCAGGTATGTAATTACGGGTAGAGCTTGACATATTTTTCCCAGCCTCCTTACTGTCTCCTGACCTGGACTTCTCAAGGCATCCTGCCGCCCTCGAGGTCCGGTTCCGGCAGGCGCTGGGGCAGGCTTCGCCCGCGGCGGGGGAGGCCTTGACATATCCCACCTTCCATTTCACTGGTGGGATATGAACTTCAGTAGTGGCGGAGGCAGCGTCCGCTGCGGTGTCCGCCGATAGCTCTGCAGTCTCAGGGGCATCCCTCCTGGATACATCCGCAACAGGAGAAGCGATGCATGTGGGCCTGGCTGTAGGAGTGTAGGCAACTTCCTCCTCCAAAGTAACGGCGCCTGTGACCCAGTTAACCCGGTATGCTCGGGGCGATTCGGTGGGCTGGTCCACCTCAAAAAGGAACTCCCCGCAAGTCCAACATCTTCCGAACGGGCGTAACTGCACAGCCAGTCCATCAAACTTGGAGCAAAGCACGCCCAGGGCCTCCGCATCCCGACATGTGTATACACCATGTTCCAAATTATTATGCAAATTCTATTTCAGTGTCACAAAGATTAAATATTTGATTTTTCAGTTTAACTCATGGATGGCATTGTGTCTCAGGGCTCTTTTGATCACTAAAAACAATCTCAGACACCTGTAATAATTAGATTGCCAGGTGAGCCCAATTAAAAGGAAAAACTACTAAAGGAGGGTGTTCCACATTATTAAGCAAAGCACCATTTTCATGCAATATGGGGAAGAAAAAGGATGTCTCTGCTGCCGAAAAGAGTGAAATAGTTCAATGCCTTGGACGAGGTATGAAAACATTAGATATTTCACAAAAACGTAAGCGTGATCATCGCACTATTAAGATATTTGTGGCTGATACAGAGCACAGATGAGTTTCATGAAGATAAAGGCACATTGAGGAAGATTTCTGCCAGATCCATGCATCGGATCAAGAGAGCAGCTGCTAAAACACCATTACATAGCAGCAAACATATATTTAAAGCTCCTGGTGCCTCTGGAGTCCCACAGACATCAAGGTGTAGAGTCCTCCAGAGTCTTGCAACTGTGCATAAACCTTCCATTCGGCCACCACTAACCAATGCTCACAAGCAGAAACGGCTGCATTGGGCAGAAAAATACATAAAGACAATTTTCAAACAGTCCTGTTCACTGATGAGTGCCGTGCAACCCTGGATGGTCCAGATGGATGGAGTAGTGGATGGTTGGTGGACGGCCACCCTGTTCCAACAAGGCTGCGACGTCAGCAAGGCAGTGATGGAGTCATGTTTTGGGCCGGAATCATTGGAAGAGAGCTGGTCGGCCCCTTTAGGGTCCCCGAAGGTGTAAAGATGACCTCTGCAAAGTATGTGGAGTTCCTGACTGACCACTTCCTTCCCTGGTACAGAAGGAAGAACTATGCTTTCTGTAATAAAATCATCTTCATGCATGACAATGCACCATCTCATACTGCAAAGAATACCTCTGCATCAATGGCTGCTATGGGGATAAAAAGAGAGAAAGTCATGGTGTGGCCTCCATCCTCCCCTGACCTCAATCCTATTGAGAACTTTTGGAGCATTCTCAAGCAAAAGATCTATGAGGGTGGGAGGCAGTTTACATTCAAGCAGCAGCTCTGGGAGGCTATTATGACATCTTGCAAACAAATTCAAGCAGAAACTGTCCAGAAACTCACAAGTTCAATGGATGCAAGACTTGTGAAGCTGGGGTCCTATGTTAAAATGTAATGTGACCTGTTAAAATGTTTAAAAAGTTAAAATGTTGTTCAAAGTTTGATTGAAATAACTTTTGATTTCAGTAAATATGCTGCAAACACAACAATGACAATTTTCAGTTCTTTACAACCTATAAAATGTTTTGAAACTTACTGTGCGTAATAATTTGGAACAGTGCATTGTAAGTTTTTTATTTTGAAAAAAAAATCTGTCATTAGGAGGTTTGTTCAATAAAATTTGAATTGCACTCTTAATAGTTGATAACATAAGAATTATGCTGACTGTTAACATCAATTATTTAGGTAATTGAGAAAAATATCATTAGCCTAATAATTTGGAAAAGGGTGTAGTGCGAAACTGCCCCGGGGCTTGAGCCGGATCCCCGTATCCATGAGCGGGGCTGCAAGTGGGGCAATGTCAATGGAAGTAGGCATTGAGAACATCCGGGGTTCCGGTAAGGCTGAGGTCCATGGAAGTACAGACATATTGCTCTTCTTGCTCAATCCAAACTCTCTCTGTCCCTTAGCACCAAATGCATCCACGTGCAACACACAAATGGTGGGAACTCCTCCCCTTTTTTCTCTTCCTGCACGTAGCTTGCGGGCTTTTCTTTTTCTGGACACGCCCATGAACTACGCAGTCTGAAAAATATCCAAAGTTCTCGTTCAAAGTACAGTAACACAGTCCAACTCCCTCAATGGCCGACTTTCCAATCACATAGAAAATAATCCACTTGTGCAAGAGGTAGCCACAAATCCCGGATGAGCCCCCACGTGTAGCACACAAACCCTTTTTTCTGCCGTCCTCCATTCGCAGTTGGGCACACCTGCTACTTGCCCGGTATCCCCCTTTGTATAGAGGGGCGAGCAGTGTTATTGTTTGGGTCTTGCAGCAATTACCTCTCTCAAGTGGATCCCTTCTCTCCGTTGTCTAGGTAGAAGTTCCTCAGAATAAGGCCAATGTCCACACAGGAGTAAAACCTAAGCAGCAAGGTTTTATTCTTTATCTTTGCAATAAACTTGAATAGGGAGTAGGAAAATAAGAAAAGTAGGGGGAGAGGTTCAGGCACGCAACACTTAAAACACAACAAGCCTGAGTGGGTATTTCTCCCCCGGATAGTCCCTTTATGAGCGGCCCTAGCAGCCGGGATGGAGCATGAATAAATAGTTCAACTTTAAAGGGTGCGATCCGGAAATCCTCTGCCACAGGATTGTCAATAGTTCCGAACCTCCCAGCCAAGCAATAAAGAGAGAAACCTTTGCACCAGATTGGCGTATTGCAGGGCTTGTAATAAAGATGGTGGATCCCTCTTTAGGCGAGTTTCCAGGCCTCTTCTCGAGACAGCAGTATCGTCGCTAGTCTCCTCTGGGACTGATCCTCCCCTGGTCTCCTTTCCTTAAGGTGGGCTCCCTACAGGTGGGCAGCCTGGAATCCCTCTCTGAGGTGTAGGCCCCAGCCAGCAGAGCTGGGCCTATCAAGCAGCGCCGCAGCCTCAGGCTGAAGGTGCCCGAGGCCCAAACACACACGCGCACCTCGTGCCATACGGGCCAGGAGACGCACACACAGGACCAAGGGTCCCCTGGAAGGAACCAACCCCAATGGCGTCTGCCCCTTATGTACCCTCTCCCAGCATGCACAGCGGGTTGACCACACCCGCTGCACGGCTGCCGAGAGAGGACACCCAAGGTGTTGTGATACCCCCCTGTTGTTCAACCTGAGGCGGTGGTAACAGTGCCACCTACAGGCATCAAGGAACACTGCTACCAGACAGTATCACACCCAGAGCAGAAGCAATTTAGAACAATAGATTGGTCTGAGCCTAACTACTGGCTCAGACCACCCCTAAATTTACCCATAGCGCCCCCAAATATTGGGGGGGGGGCGCTACACACATATATATACAGTGGGGCAAAAAAAGTATTTAGTCAGCCACCAATTGTGCAAGTTCTCTTAAAAAGATGATAGGCCTGTAATTGTCATCATAGGTATACCTCAACTATGAGAGACAAAATGTGGAAACAAATCCAGAAAATCACATTGTCTGATTTAGAAATAATTTATTTACAAATTATGGTGGAAAAGAAGTATTTGGTCACCTACAAACAAGCAAGATTTCTGGCTCACAGACCTGTATCTTCTTCTTTAAGAGGCTCATGTGTCCGCCACTCATTACCTGTATTAATGGCACCTGTTTGAACTTGTTATCAGTATAAAAGACACCTGTCCACAACCTCAAACAGTCACACTCCAAACTCCACTATGGTGAAGACCAAAGAGCTGTCAAAGGACACCAAAAACAAAATTGTAGACCTGCACCAGGCTGGGAAGGCTGAATCTGTAATAGGCAAGTAGCTTGGTGTGAAGAAATCAACCGTGGGAGCAATAATTAGAAAATGGAAGACATACAAAACCACTGATAAGCTCCCTCGATCTGGGGCTCCACGCAAGATCTCACCCCGTGGGGTCAAAATTATCACAAGAACGGTGAGCAAAAATCACAGAACCACACGGGGGGACCTAGTGAATGACCTGCAGAGAGCTGGGACCAACGTAAAAAGGTTACCATCAGTAACACACTACGCCACCAGGGACTCAGATCCTGCAGTGCCAGACGTGTCCCCTTGCTTAAGCCAGTACATGTCTGGGCCCATCTGAGGTTTGCTAGAGAGCATTTGGATGATAATGTCATATTGTCAGATGAAACCAAAGTAGAACTGTTTGGTAGAAACATAACTCGTCATGTTTGGAGGAGAGAGAATGCTGAGTTGCAACCAAAGAACACTATACCTACTGTGAAGCATGGGGGTGGCAACATCATGCTTTGGGGCTGTTTCTCTGCAAAGGGAACAGGACGACTGATCCGTGTACATGAGAGAATGAATGGGGCCGTGTATCGTGAGATTTTGAGTGCAAACCTCCTCCCATCAGCAAGGGTATTGAAGATGAAACATGGATGGGTCTTTTAGCATGACAATGATCCCAAACACACCACCCGGGCAACAAAGAAGTGGCTTCTTAGGAAGCATTTCAAGGTCCTGGAGTGGCCTAGCCAGTCTCCAGATCTCAACCCCAAAGAAAACCTTTGGAGAGAGTTGAAAGTCCGTGTTGCCCAGCAACAGCCCCAAAACATCACTGCTCTAGAGGAGATCTGCATGGAGGAATGGGCCAGAGGGCAAGGGCATTGAAGATGAAACGTGGCTGGGTCTTTCAGCATGACAATGATCCCAAACACACCGCCCGGGCAACGAAGGAGTGGCTTCGTAAGAAGCATTTCAAGGTCCTGGAGTGGCCTAGCCAGTCTCCAGATCTCAACCCCATAGAAAACCTTTGGAGGGAGTTGAAAGTCCGTGTTGCCCAGCGACAGCCCCAAAACATCACTGCTCTAGAGGAGATCTGCATGGAGGAATGGGCCAACATACCAGCAACAGTATGTGACAACCTTGTGAAGACTTACAGAAAACGTTTGACCTCTGTCATTGCCAACAAAGGATATATAAAAAAGTATTGAGATGAACTTTTGATATTGACCAAATACTTATTTTCCACCATAATTTGCAAATAAATTCTTTCCAAATCAGACAGACAATGTGATTGTCTGGATTTGTTTCCAAATTTTGTCTCTCATAGTTGAGGTATACCTATGATGACAATTACAGGCCTCTCTCATCTTTTTAAGTGGGATAACTTGCACAGTTGGTGGCTGACTAAATACTTTTTTGACCCACTGTATGTGTGTATATATATATATATATATATATATATATATATATATACACACACACACATACACGGTAGGTGTATATATATACACATATATATATATATATATATATATATATATATATATATAATATATATTTATATAATATATCTCTAAACACAATGATTTGTATATTTAAACCATTTCTACAATATGGGATATTTCTAAATCAGATTATTACATATACCTAACAATATTATTACTATTTAGAACAGAAAAAAACTTAACTCAAAACATACTGCTATGAGTAAGCATCTCACGATGTGAAACGCGTTAGCCCATCTCTGTGTTCACTTTTGAGTGCCTTTGCTGTATTTGTGGATTTTATTAATAAACCAGCATTCTTTGCAGAGTGCGGCCATCCAGAATTTTTTCTTTCCTCTCAAAACATACTGCCACGTAATAATGTCGTGGTGTTATTGAGTTTATTACACTAACATAATTTTTATTGTTTTTCAAGCGCTACTATTAGCTTTTCTCACTCAGTATGTTTTGAGTTAAGTTTTTTCTGTTCTAAATTTTCATTCACTAAGTGGCAGCTTTAGTTATTTGCACGTTTTTTCATTGGCGCAGTGGGCTATTCTGGGCGTTTATATCCTATATCAATAACACATTGTCAATATTATTACTATGCCAGCAAACAAGAAAAATCATGACTTGCCTCTATTTCATGAGATATAATACATGAAGTTATAATCTTATACTTATACACTGTTAGATATATGCGGAGATGGAACGATGCTCAATAAAATATTGTCCTAAACATAACAAAAATGTATGGTAATTATTACTTTTAGGCATATTATGGACCATGGAGGTCGTACATCAATATTTATGATAATATTCATAGTGGGATCTTTCTTATATAGTGTCCATAAGTGTCAATATATAGCTGAATTCCTAAATAGTTCAGGAATTTTGAGGAGGCAATACCGATATTTACTAGCTTTGTCTGTTTACCAACTCTAAAGCCTCGTACGCACTGTTTGATTTTCGGAAGGGGATTGTCTGTTGACAGACAGTTTGTCCTAAATTCTTACCGTTAGTACGCTCCTTTTGACAATTGTTGTCCAATTTTCTGACAACAAATGTTGGATGACAGGCTAGTAAATTTTTGTCAAACGACAGCTCCACCTCAGATTTTTAAAAAACAGTCCCTGCACAAAATGACATTTCTAAAGGAAAAAAAGTAATTTAAAAACTACTCGCGGCTATAATGAATTGTCGGGTCCCGGCAATACAGATAAAAGCCATTGAAACCCCCCCCCCCCAGTCCATTACCACGCCCTTTAGGTCTGGTATGAATATTGAACCCCGAACCAAAATAAAAAAAAAAGTGTGGAGGTCCCCCCAAATTCCATACCAGGCCCTTCAGGTCTGGTATAGATATTAAAGTGGATGTAAACCCAAATTTTTTTATTTATTTTTGCTGTAAATTGGTAACGTGGTGCATTGTACCCCTACTATTTCACCCAAAAAAGTGAAAAAAATTGTAAGAAAAAACACACACACAGCTTGGGAAAAGTCCTTTAATAAAAAAGGAAAAAAAAAATCCAGCAATGTAATCCTTCTACGGTCTGCGATACACGCCCCCACTGACGCAACGGGGTTTGCCGCGGGGTTACCCAGTGACATGTACGGGTGACCCCGCCCCCCTCTGACGCCACGGGAAACCCGTTGTCAAGCGGGTCTTACGTCATTCGGCGGGCCACCTCCCATGGAGGTGGAATCGATCGTGGCGGCGCGTATCGTCGGTCGTAGATGGATTACATCGCTGGAATATTTTCTTTCTTTTTTATTAAAAGACTTGTCCCAAGCTGTGTGTGTATGTGTGTGTGTGTGTGTGTGTGTTTTTTACAATTTTTGTCACTTTTTTGGGTGAAATGGTAGGGTACAATGTACCCCGTTACCAATTCACATCGGGGGGGGCGGGATCTGGGGGTGCCCTTTGTTTCAGATTCCGATAAGCCCCCCCGTCCGCAGACCCCCACAACCACCGGGCAAGGGTTGTGGGGATGAGGCCCTTGTCCCCATCAACATGGGGACATCCTCCCCATGTTGAGGGCATATGGCCTGGTATGGTTCAGGAAGGGGGCGCTCTCTCGCCCCCCCTCTTTTCCTGCAGCCTGCCAGGTTGTGTGCTCAGCTAAGGGTCTGGTATGGATTTTTGGGGTCAACCCCACGCCATTTTTTTTTTGCGCGGGCTTCCCCTTAAAATCCATACCAGACCTGAAGTGTCTGGTATGGATTTTGAGGGGGGCCCCTACGCCATTTAAAAAAAAAATTGGCGCAGGGTTCCCCTTAATATCCATGCCAGACCTGAAGGGCCCGGTATGAAATTGGGGGACCCCCACGCATTTTTTATTTTTAATTTTGGTTCGTACATACGACCGTTTTTCTCGGCAAGAAAACAGCTGGGAGAGCTTTTGTGATGTTTGTGCTGGAGCACTGTGTGACCCTTCACCTTTTTCTCCTGATGCATGCTGGGGAAGGGGCTGTACCAGGAAGTAGTGAGAGTGGTGTGTGGAACTGGGAAGCAGCAGCATGATGCACAGAAGGGATTACATCTGGTAATGACAGAATCCTTTTGTATTAGGACTCTATGTAACAAAGTCATCATGTTCTGAGTGAGTAATAAACCCTTCCATGGTTAAGAAGTTCATCTGGCCTGTGTGTAGCTTGCTGAGCAGATACCGGCAGCATTGCTAGCAACACTCTGAGAGACCCCGTGTCTAAGGGACATAACAGCTTTTTGCAGAGAAAACCATTTGTGTGTATGGTTTCTCGGCAGGAAAACTGCCGGGAATCTCGACGAGAAAAATAGAGAACCTGCTCTCTATTTTTCTCGTCCAGATTCTCGGCAGAGTTTTCCTGCCCAGAAACCCGGTCGTCTGTACTTTGACGAATGCGCGGTAGCATACAAGAGTAGTGTAGGGTGTAGCAAGATGGCGGCGACGGCATCGAATGTGACGAGCGCAGGCTTGTCGTAGTCGATGACGTCACCGCGTTCTTGCCATTCAAAAGAACGGCGGTTCTTTTGAATCGCTGTGCGTACACTCGGCGAGCAAGGCAAGCTTGCCGGGAATATCAATGTTTTTTTTCCCGACGAGATTCCCGCCCGTGTGTACAGGGGGAAGCTGTGTTCACAATGTCTCCCCGCAGTGATGTAGTCCCAAGGGAGGGGAGAACACGCTGACTAACCCCCAGCCAGAACGGCTCAGATGATGGGGGCAAGCTTACTGAGGAGGAGCAGGAAGTAAGAAATTCAGACAAAGAAAAAAAACATTTAGAAGGGAAATCGAAGGAAAAGGTAAGTGAACCAACAATGCACTAGCTTAAAGGAACCCATTTAGAAAATAAAAAACAAACCTTTACAACCCCATTAATGTTGATTGAGAGGGTTTATATCCACTTTAAAATTCAAATAGGATCTTGCGGCTACAAAGTCAGACCTTTATTATATTCCACCTCCCCATCTCCAAAGCATTGTGAAAGCCTTAATAAGGAGAGAAACTGAGAAATGTGCATTGCTGGGGAAGAGTATACCCTTTTTTGTCTATGTTTTCACTTATTATAGCAAATATCTTATACCGCGTACACACGACCGTTTTTAATGTCATTAAAAAAAACGTAATTTTTCTCGACGTGATTCTTCTCAAGCCTGCCTTGCCTGCACACGATCATGAAAAAAAATATATATAAAGGGGAAGTTCCATTCGGATGGCGCCACCCTTTGGGCTGCTTTTGCTGATCCTTAGAAAAGTTTGGTGAGAGACGATTTGCGCTTTTCAGCCTTGTGCTCTTCAGTCCATTACAGCGTGACGAATGTGCTATCTCCATTACGAATGCTAGTTTTACCAGAACAAGCGCTCCCGTCTCATCACTTGCTTCTGAGCATGCACGTTTTTTTTCACGTCGTTAAAGCCTACGAGAAAATGACGAGAAAAACAACGACGTGAAAAACGACGAGAAAAATTAGAGCATGTTCCAAATTTTTAATGGCCATTTTTCACTTCGTGAAAAATGCTCTGGAGCCCACACACGATCGTTTTTAATGACCAAATTAAACAATTGCATTTTTCTCGTCATGAAAAACGGTTGTGTGTATGCGGCATTAGGTATAGTTAAACATACATTTATACAGGCTTTATGTTTTGTTTACAGGCTTGTCTTGTACACCACTCAAATGGATAAGCAATGCAAGCCACAACTGGTCACAGGCTTCATAGAAGCAATATAAGGGCCCTTTCACACGGGCGGATCCCGTGATGATCTGCCCCGTGAACATCCGCTTGCTCAGCGGGGATCGCTCCGTTGATCCCCGCTGAGCCGGCGGATGACTTGTCCGTCTCTGCACACTGTGTAGAAACGGACCGGTCAGATTGCCGCTTTCCTCTATCGGGGGATCGTCTGTCCGTTTTCATCCGATCCGATCCACAGACCGATGGAAAAATAGGATTTTCCTCCATCTGCAGTAACGGAGCATAGCGGAGCCTAATGAGATCGGGTGTCAGCGGATGTTCATCCGCTGACATCCACTATCCCATAGGGATACATGTATGTTCCTTTTTTCATCCGTAAACGGATGGATGAAAAAACAGACATACGGTCCGCATGTGTGAAAGGGCCCTAACTCTTTAAAGAATAGTCTCAGTAGACATAGACTTCAGGAAGCAGAATTCCATTTAACCACTTAAGGACCGGACCAATACGGACCATAATGACCAGAGGTGTTTTCACAATTTGGCACTGCGTCGCTTTAACTGACAATTACGCGGTCGTGCGATGTGGCTCCCAAACAACATTGAGGTCATTTTTTTCCCACAAATAGAGCTTTCTTTTGGTGGTATTTGATCACCTCTGCGGTTTTTATTTTTTGCGCTATAAACAAAAATAGAGCGACAATTTTGAAAAAAATGCTATATTTTTTACATTTTGCTATAATAAATATCCCCAAAAAAATATAAAAAAACATTTTTTTTTTCCTCAGTTTAGGCCGATACGTATTCTTCTACATATTTTTGGTAAAAAAATAAATAAATCGCAATCGGCGTTATTGATTGGTTTGCGCAAAAGTTATAGCGTTTGCAAAATAAGGGGTAGTTTTATGGCATTTTTATTATTTTTATTTTTTTACTAGTAATGGCGGTGATCAGCGATTTTTTTTGTGACTGCGACATTATGATGGACACTTTTGACACATTTTTGGGACCATTGTCATTTTCACAGCGATCAGTGCAATAAAAATGCACTGTTTACTATGAAAATGACACTGGCAGTGAAGGGGTTAACCACTAGGGGCGCTGGAGGGGTTAAGTGTGCCTAGGGGAGTGATTATTACTGTGTGGGGGCGTGGCTACGAGTGACACGTCACCGATCTCCGCTCTGATTAAACAGAGCGGAGATCGCTGACAGTGTCAGTAGCGGTGCGGGGAGATGTTGTGTTTACACACACATCTCTCCGCTCCGAGCCTCCGTGAGACGATCGCGGGGATCCCTGCGGCGATCGAGTCCGCGGGACCCACGACCCGACTCACAGGGAAGGCAGGGGGGTCGCGCACGCGACCCCGACGTCAGCACTTAAAGGGCCACCTACAGGTACGTGATTGTGCCTCCAGGTGCCCTTCTGCTGATGTATATACACAGTGGCTGGTCCTTAAGTGGTTAAAGTGTAACACATTCTATGACTGGAATGAAACAGTAGGAGGCAAGAACATGTAAAAATTTAGGAATGGCAGAAACTGCCTAGACCTTGCTGTGAGAGTCCCCATGTGTAAGAAGCTTGTAGATAATTCCTCCTTTAAGTAAGTTGTCTGTTTTGTTTGGACCAATCATTTAAAATCTTGTCAATTGTTAATGTTTAAACTTTTTTTTTAATGTTTTTTTTGCTTTCTTTAAATCTTTAAAATGTGAAAAGCAGAATGTGTTTAGCTGTTATCTAGATAATAAGAAAAGGCTGTTTTTAGGAAATCTCCTTATGTTATGTTATGTTTTGCCATAGACGTGAAGTGCTGCATCTGCATGAAAGTGCTGGAATTCATGACCTTGGCCTCCCACGATGGCAGTTAACTCTGTGTCTTTTTGCTGTTCTTATAGTCCTATTTTTCAGCTTATGGAAAGGAGTAAAGACATCAGGAAAAGTGAGTACATTTTTTAAAGCAACTTACAATGTATAATTCCAAAATCAAATTTCCTAAATTCTCAGAACTAGAAAAAAACAAAGAAGTTTCGTAAAAGTTGCGTCTTATAATTTGTTAAAAGTAAAGCTGGTGTTTTCCCTTTTTTTTTTGGGGGGGGGGGTTTGTATTAAATATACAGATTTAGGGACTCATGACTACAGAAGCTTTACAGTATATATATGTAGCGGGGTGTCACTTTAAGGAGCCTAAAAGTCTACTATACCCAGAGTACAGCGGGACACCCACAGTGCATTGCCCGGCGCAAGGTCTGCTGGGGAAGGCCTATTTAAGGAGGAGCGGAGCAACCCGCGGGTCTCTTTGGACCTCGCTCACCTAGCAAGTGGAGCCTTCGCTGGGTCTGTCGTTGGACTGTGCCTGAGAGTTGGGCCTTGTGATCCAAAGAGCCTCCAGCCTTTGCGGGAGACCCCAAGAGTTACCTCATCCATCATCCTTCTAAGGACTGTCGGGAGGATCGGAGACTACAGGAGTCGTGAGACTGTGTACGGGAACCCAGTTACGGAAGTCGGTTGTACAGACTGGTCCGGTCGGGTGAGAGAGCACTTGCTCAAGGATTAATTGACTAATCTTTAGGCTCAGTGTCCCCCGTTCAGGGACCACAGTTTACCAGAGTGTTGCATTGCATGTAGCAATAGTTGAATCCTTTATTGCATATCAAGTAGATGACTGTTCTTTTTCCCTGTGGATTACAAATACCTTTTTTTTTTTTTAAGTGCACCACCATTGCTAGCGAAGATCTCTCCCAACGGAGCATCGTATCTGCAATAGTCAGGCCTGACTTTAAAGTAATTAGACACTGTTTGGGTGCCATCTTTGCCCACGAGGGGGAAGCTCGCGAGCGTAGTTGATTGACATTGAGTGTGTGAAATACTGTTAGAACTTATTGCTTTATTATATGCTTAACAGTTAACATTGCAGGGCTCTGCATAGGCATATGTACTATTGTCTAACTTTATGCTTTATACTCAGTAAAACTTACTTGTGGTTAAGTAAATACGCTGTGTGGTTATATGTTTATTGCGGTATTGTGATCCCCTTAGCTAACGGGTTCCACAATCCCATATTTACTGCTATCTGTGCCAGGGGAGGTAAGAGCCAGTTACTGGGGGTTGACAGCAGTGTGTTACAGGCCCAAAATCTATATCAGCAGCCCTCTTAACTGGGGGTATTGCTACACGTGGGGGCTCAGAGTCCGGGATCCTGTACGCTGCAATCAAGCCTGCCAGAAGTACCGGCATGGATTTTAGCAGTGACCCCGTGGTGCGCATCAGCCGGCACTTTTCTAGACAAGGCTGTAGTCATTGAACTTCCCGGGGAAGACTGGTCCGGAAGCGATGTAGAGCGGCTCATGGAGTTACTGTCCTTGAGCCAGAAGGCATGGTTACTTGACCTCAGGCCAGACGAAGAGACCTCCTATACCTATGCATTGGTAGAATGGAGGGAGGAGATACCTGAGAGTTTGAGGCCAGAGTGTGCAGTCCATAGACCAGAAGATATACCGCTTAGCGCATGCAAAGCATATAAAGAAAGAACCCCCTGAACCTACAACCAGGGGGAAGCAGACAAAAGAGACAACAACATCCGCGGCGCCCCTGACCGCCATAGGCCCTGAGCTTCTCAGCGCTTTAGGGGACCTTGTAGCAAAATGTCAGAAGAGTAACACTGTGTGCGTGGAGACTGGGTACCGGAAGCTCAGAATGTTCTCGGGCAGGCAACCTGTGCCGTGCAGGGAAGAGGACTTTGATACATGGATGGAACAAGCAATGCAGGCTGTGGAAGGATGGGAAGTGACAGAAGCCCAGAAGCAACAGCGCATAAACGAAAGTTTAAGGGGGGCTGCTGCTGAAGCGGTGAAGAATCTCAGATTCAGCAATACTTCCTGTACTGCTTATGACTACCTAACCATGTTGCAGGAAGAGTTCGGCCCGTTGGAAAAGGTTACTGACTTAATTTACAAATTTGAGCATACTCTTCAACAGCCAGGGGAACAATTTTCTGAATATGTCCGCAGGTTGAACAAAATGCTCTGCCAGATAGTTCTGAAGAAGGGGATGGTACCACAGGCTATAGATGCATCCAGGATGCGGCAGGTCATGAAGGGAGCACTGCGCTCTGATCCAGTCTGGCTCCATCTGAAGACCACCGGCGGAGTCATGTCCCTAAGCTATCCAGACCTCGTGCGAAAAGTGAGAGATGAAGAGGCTTTGCTCAAAGACCAAAAAGTGACTGAGAAACCCACCCCTTCTCCCTCAGCTGTGGTTGGATCTGTTGTGGCCACGGAATGGGACTCTGAGGTGGCTGTCTTGAAGTCACAAATGACCCAAGTATTGGAAATGCTGACTTCCTTAATGGCTAAGAACCCAGGAGCCATAAACAAAGAAGAAGAGAAGAAAGAAGTGTTTCAAAATGTCTCAACACCAGTTTTCCAACAAGCCGGAAGAGAAGAGATTTGTTTCAACTGTGGAGGGGTTGGGCATTACGGACGAGTGTGTCCCAGCCCGATGAAGACCCAAGGCACATACCGCAAGCCGGCAGAAAACTTCAGAGGGCCCAGGTGAAGTAGTCAACCGGGTGCCCGTCAGTTCCAGTAAACTCCAAAGGAATCAGAGAACAAGAGAAGCCAAGAAGAGAGGGGAACAATTCCCCATCCCACAAACTCAATACCCCTCACCTTAAGTCCAAACCCAAAATTTGGCAAGAGATCAATGCATACCAGGCCCAACAAGGACTCAGATCCAGGAAGAGAGTAAAAAAAGAAATCACAGAAAAACAAACCCATGGAATCTAGGAAGGAAACCTCTCCGAGAAGATTCCCTGTCAAACTGGTGGGACCCTCCCCTGTAGTCCCCATTCAAGTGGAAGGGATCTACACAAAGGCCATTCTCAACACAGGAGCTCAAGTAACCCTTCTGTACCGGGAATTTTCCCAGAAACATCTGAGGCATTTGCCCCTGCAGAAGCTGGAAGACTTGCAAATATGGGGAATTGGAACCCAAAGCTTCCCGTACGACGGATACCTCCCAATTAGATTGGCCTTCGACCCTTCAGTAGCTGGGGACACAGAAGTTTTTGATACATTGGCGGTGGTCTGCCCTCGCCCGCCAGGAGCCAACAAGAGTTCCCTCATAATAGGGACGAACACTGATTATTGGCCCCTATAGTACAGGAACAGGATGCCCCAACAATCAGAATCCACCCTATGTTACAACAGGCCTATCAGCATCTGGTATTGGAAAACAAAGCTCCAGCAGAAGGAGTGGGAAAGATCTGGAAACTAGATAAGAGGGAGAAGATACTACAACCCGGTGAGGTTGCCAGCCTGAAGGCCACTGTAAAGCTTACATGGGAACAACCTGGTGCCTTCGTAGCATGAGCATCCGCTGAAATTTTTTCAGGGGGGGGCATCATTTTAAGGTCAGTCATGCTCGGCCCCTTTTTGACAATGTCATGAAGGGGAGGGGCTTAGTCATTATGACATAAAGCGCAGGCATGCAAAGGTTTGATAAACCTGCTGCAAAAGCTTAACAAGAAGGATCAAGCTGCCATTGTCTGATTAGCAATTTCTATTTTTTTTAAACCCCCCCCCCCTCTCTAACGGCCGAATAGCACCACTAAAACGATGGTAAAGCACCGCTAAAACTAGCGGCGCTTTACCGATAACGCGGCCAGCTGGCAGTGTGAAATAGCTCTTGAGGTTAATTCTGCATCACTCCATGTCCATATAAATATAGCCTAGAGAATGTACATCTTTCTATATTGCAATGTATTGCAATACATCTGTTGTGGCCATATTTTGATCTTGATGAAAACAGCCTATACTGTATACTGTATGTATAGGCTGTTTTCTTCAAGATCAAAATATGGCCGCCCACAACACAGATGTATTGCAATACAAAAAGATGTACACAGTGGTGTCGTGGCACTAGCACTGCTGTTACCTGTAGTTCTTCAGCGATAGGCCACGCACCTGTGGGAGGAGCCGGCACCGCGCCAGCCGGATCGGCATAGGCACATTTACACAGGCAGAGGCAGGCTGAGACAGCAGCTAATCATGGAACAGCTGGGTCAGGGTCACGGTGATGTTAAGCAGAGGCCCGAGTGGCAGAGCCAATCTGATGCTTGGGCCGGGGGTGAGGAGGGAGGGACGGATAGTCGAAAAAGACTGAGAGCAGCCCCAGCCCCCAGGCCAGCAGCAGTCTGCAGACTTAGAAAAAAAAAGTCCACGGCTGCCACGGAGGCGGCCGCTGTGGCCATTGCAACACAGGGGGCAAGTGCGTGTCTTCACTCTGACTTCTGGGGGGGGCAATTGACCCCCCTTGCCCTAGGGAGCGGACGCCCATGCTTCGTAGTTCTGGAATCAGATTCCTTAGACACCCATCCAGGGTTGGAAGTAATCCCTGAAGTAGTTCCATTAAGAGCCATGAAGAAGGCCAGTGGCAGGGTATCGGTGAGCATCAGGAGTACTACCGACACACCTGTGAAGATCCCAGCTCGGATGCTGTTGGGCCAAGTGAATTCTGCTACCCTGGTTGCCTTGTCAGACTTGGAGAAGGAAGAAGGGGGGAAAGCTACTGTGGAGAGACTTTGCTTGGAGGAGACAGCCTTACCCCCGGCATGGAAGGAGAGGGCCAGAGCCCAATTGACTAGATGACAGAAGATCTTTTCAAGGGAGGAGTTCGACGTGGGGTTTGCAAGAAGTGCTACCCACAGGATCTGCCTGCAGGAGGACAGGCCATTCAGGGAAAGAGTCTGGCGGATTCCCTTGGCAGATTTGGAAGATCTGCGAGAGCAACTGACAGAGCTAAAGAGAACCGGTGTCACCTGGGAATCTAGGAGCCCATACGCCTCTCCAAAAGTGGTGGTTAGGAAGAAAAATGGGTCATTGAGGCTGTGTATCGATTATCGGACCCTCAATAGAAGAACGATACCCAATCAATACACTACCCCATGAATAGAGGATGTCCTACAGAGTTTGTCTGGAGCAAAATGGTTCAGTGTAATGGACCTGAAGAGCGGGTATTACCAGATTCCAATGCACCCAGATGACCAAGAAAAACAGCCTTTATCACCCCGGTGGGGTTCTATGAATTCAATCGCATGCCCCAAGGCTTGTCGGTAGCCCCAGCCACCTTCCAGCGACTTATGGAGAAGACAGTAGGGGACATGAATCTCATTGAAGTGCTGGTTTATCTGGACGATATAATTGTGTTCGGGAAGACTCTAGAAGAGCATGAAGCAAGGCTGAAAAAGATCTTGAAGAGACTCAGTGATGAGGGACTCAAGCTTTCTTTGGAGAAGTGCCAGTTTTATCAATCTTCGGTCCACTACCTGGGGCACATTGTGTCTGCCGAAGGAGTGTCCACAGATCCAGAAAAGTTGGAGGCTGTTACCTTCTGGCCCTGGCCCACTACAGTGACTGAGATCAGATCATTCTTGGGGTTCTGCTCCTATTACCGAAGGTTTGTGGAGGGGTTTGCCATGATCGCCAAGCCCTTGAATGAACTCTTGAAGACAGAAGGAGAGGAGGATGACTCTGGCCCTAGGAAGCCGGGGGAGTCTGTGGAAGATCAGTGGATGGAAAAATGTGAAGAAGCGTTCACAAGATTGAAGGAGAGCTTGACCACTGCCCCTGTCTTGGTTTATACAGATACCAAGAAGCCGTATGAGTTACATGTGGATGCCAGTCATGATGGTCTGGGAGGAGTGCTGTATCAGGAGCATGATGACCAGCTGAGACCCATTGCTTATGTGAGCATAAGCTTGACCCCAGCTGAGAAGAATTACCCCACCCATAAGTTGGAATTATTGGCCTTGAAGTGGGCTGTGGTGGACAACTGAGGGACTACCTGTATGGAGCCGAATTTGTGGTTAAAACAGACAATAACCCGCTCACTTACCTTCTGACCACAGCCAAGCTGGATGCCACCGGCCACCGTTGGCTGGCAGCCCTCTTAGGATTCACCTTCAGTTTAAAGTACAGACCTGGGACTGGAAACAGAGATGCAGACGCCTTATCCAGAAGGGCCTATACCCCCACCAATCCTACAGAAGACTGGACTCAACTAACCTCGGAGGGAGTGCGAGCCCTGTGTCAAGGAGCGAAGTTCCAAGCCAGTGGAGGATCCAGGGCTGAAGAAATTGGGGTCTCGGTTCTTGGAGTAGCCAAGTATTACTGTGATGTGGCCCAGATTGGAGAGGAGAATCTACCCAGACTTTCAAAGAGAGATCTAAGGAGAGATCAACTGGAAGACCCGCTGGGAAGGCTGGCCTTGGAAGCACTGGAGAACCAAACCCCAGACTTACTCCTGAAGGACCCCTCATAGGAGGCTCGCCTATTGAGAAGAGAATGGGACCAGTTACAGATGCATCAAGGCGTGGTCTACCGAAGGGGCCCCTCTGATGATCTGGAGGATAAGTGGCAACTGTTTCTGCCCGAGAAGTATCGAAAGACTGTTCTGACCGCTTTACATGACGATCATGGTCACCTAGGATCGGAAAGAACTTTTCAACTCATGAGGAACCGGTTTTACTGGCCCTGTATGCGGGCTGAAGTGGAGGAATATTGCCATTCATGTGCAAGCTGCATACAAAGAAAGACTCTACCTCATCAAGCTGCCCCAATGGGCTATCTATAAAGTCAAGGGCCCTTGGATCTGGTATGCATTGATTTTCTTTGTATAGAACCTGATTTGAGAGGACATGGGAATGTTCTGGTGATAACCGATCATTTCACCCGATATGCTCAGGCATTCCCAACCAAAGACCAGAAGGCCTCCACAGTGGCCAAGGTACTTGTCGAGAAGTTCTTTGTACATTACGGACTACCTCAACGCCTCCACTTGGACCAGGGAGGGGACTTCGAAAGTAGACTGATACGGAAACTGTTGGATTTCCTGGGTATAAAGAAGACCCGAACCACCCCCTACCACCCACAAGGGGATGCTCAGCCCGAACGCTTTAATTGGACATTGTTAAATATGCTGGGGACTTTGAGTAATGAGAAGAAACAGCATTGGGGCAAGCATGTGGCTGCCATTGTGCATGCGTATAATAGTACAACTAGTGATGCCACTGGATACTCCCCATACAGGTTGATGTTCATCAGGGAAGCAAGATTACTGGTAGACCTAGCCTTTGGCAGTTCAATAGATCATACATACGCGGCTTCTCACAAAGGATATGTGGACCGGTTGCAACAGAGTTTAAGACTGGCATATGAGAAGGCCCAGGCGACTTCCGATCAAAGAGGAGCCAGGAATAAGTGGAGCTACGACCTCAAGGTTCGGATTCATGACCTACAGCCAGGAGACAGGGTTCTGTTGCGGAACTTGGGCACACCAGGAAAACATAAGCTGGCCGACCGGTGCAGGTCCCAACCCTATGTGATCTGTAAACAACTGCCAGGCTTACCAGTATACCAACTCAAGCCAGAAGGAAGTGTGGGGCCATTGAAGACATGGCACAGGAATCACTTACTGCCCCTCTCTAAAGCAGTCCGTTTGCCCCCTACCTCGG
Source organism: Rana muscosa (assembly GCA_029206835.1). NCBI lineage: Eukaryota > Metazoa > Chordata > Amphibia > Anura > Ranidae > Rana > Rana muscosa. The sequence goes on from CM055119.1 coordinate 24,375,877, forward strand.
ATCCTTCTGGGCCCCTTTCAGCCTCCAGTACCCCCAGACCTGTCACCAGGTCTCAAGCAGCCCATTTAGAAGAGATGGATGCCCAAGACCAGAGTGAAGATGAAGAATTGGAACTTGATTGGTTGTGGACACCGCAAATACCTGAATCCATGGCCATGGCCACCCCATCATCTGAGGTTATCACTAGAGACACTTTAAATGCTGAGGCTTCTGTATTCATACCGCTTGATACTCTTACTGAGGAATGGGAGGAATGGAAGGATGCCCAAGACTCTTTTCCAGAAGAAGATCCCAGGGATTCCTTGAACCTCTCTGCACCTGAAGTAGATGCCCCTGGACCATTGGAACCCAATGTACCGGACTTAGTAGAAGGAGAGTTGGGTGGATCCACTGCAGTAGAAACTCCGGTCCCTAGAGAACAAAGAGAGAAAAGGACCATCCACCCCCCAAGAAGACTAACGTATACTCAAATGGGAGAGTGCTCAGAAGAGACTATTGCCACTGCAAGAAGGACAGTAGATAAGCCTGTCCCCTCTACTGTGAATTTAGCAGAGGGCAACCCTAGCTCGCTCCCTGGCACAGTTAGACAGGTCACTTCCACTAATGTGACTTGTAGGCAAGACAACCTCTCACCCAAGGCTTGGTGGGAGGTTCCTCTGCCAGGCTCCTTTGTGGCCGTACGTTGTGTTGAATGTTCATATACTAACAAAGTTCGTTAACTGTTTATCTTTGGGGACCCAAGACTCTAAGCGGGGGGAGTGTGTAGCAGGGTGTCACTTTAAGGAGCCTAAAAGACTACTATACCCAGAGTACAGCGGGACACCCACAGTGCATTGCCCGGCGCAAGGTCTGCCGGGGAAGGCCTATTTAAGGAGGAGCGGAGCAACCCGCGGGTCTCTTTGGACGTCGCTAACCTAGCAAGTGGAGCCTGCGCTGGGTCTGTCGTTGGACTGGGCCTGAGAGTTGGGCCTTGTGATCCAAAGAGCCTCCGGCATTCACGGGAGACCCCAAGAGTTACCTCATCCATCATCCTTCTAAGGACTGTCGGGAGGATCGAAGACTACGGGAGTCGTGAGACTGTGTACGGGAACCCAGTTACGGAAGTCGGTTGTACGGACTGATCCGGTCGGGTGAGAGAGCACTTGCTCAAGGATTAATTGACTAATCTTTAGGCTCTGTTTCCCATGTTCAGGGACCACAGTTTACCGGAGTGTTGCATTGCACGTAAGAGGGACCGTGTGTTGTGCAGCAATAGTTGAATCCTTTATTGCATATCAAGTAGATGACTGTTCTTTTTCCCTGTGGATTACAAATACCTTTTTTTTTTAAGTGCACCACCATTGCTAGCAAAGATCTCTCCCAACGGAGCATCGTATCTGCAATAGTCAGGTCTGACTTTAAAGTAATTAGACACTGTTTGGGTGCCATCTTTGCCCACGAGGGGGAAGCTCGTGAGCGTAGTTGATTGACATTGAGTGTGTGAAATACTGTTAGAACTTATTTCTTGATTATATGCTTAAAAGTTAACATTGCAGGGCTCTGCATAGGCATATGTACTATTGTCTAACTTTATGCTTTATACTCAGTAAAACGTACTTGTGGTTAAGCAAATACGCTGTGTGGTTATATGTTTATTGCGGTATTGTGATCCCCTTAGATAACGGGTTCCACAATCCCATATTTACTGCTATCTGTGCCAGGGGAGGTAAGAGCCAGTTACTGGGGGTTGACAGCAGTGTGCTACAGGCCCAAAATCTATATCAGCAGCCCTCCTTAACTAGGGGTATTGCCACACACACACATATATACATACATATATATGCGCATTGATAAGCCTATGATGTCTGTTTAGGAGTCCTGGGTGAATGCTAGGTGGATGTGCCAGTCATTGGAAAAAGGTGTGGATTGACAAACCAGGCCTGAATGTCAGTGACACCTTTACCCAACATACATTGTTTTTAATTTTACTGTGCTCCAGTATAACAAGAAGAGGTCTACAGACCAGTGTGCAGCTTTACATAGACAAGGCAGAGTTGGTGGACTATTAATGCCTTGTAAATGTAGCGGGGTCTCCTTTAAGGCCCCAGGACTACGTTTCCCAGAACCCTGTTCGGCACCCAGAGTGCAGTTAGCCACCACGGAGACTCATGGGAGGGGTTATTTAAGGAGGAGGCGAGGCGGAGCTCGGCCTCTTTGGACACCACGCTGCAAGCAAGAGTTTCTTCCTGTGCGGATCTGCTGCAGTGCAAGGCCTGAAGCCTGGGCCTTGCGCAACTTTCAAAGAGCCTTCCACCCCACTGCGGAGCCTGGGTGGCATCTGACTTGTCGAGTGAGGACAGCAGTTGGATCGGGGACCCGATCGTTGCAGATGCTGTGTGCGGAGACACAGCAGTTGGAAGTCCCGGGCTGGGATTGCGCCCGGAGTGGTGAGCGAGCACTTGCTCAATCCAATAGACTTTACTGATTCTAGGCCTATAGACTGCCGTGGCTCACCGATTGTTTGCTTGTTGTTCCACTGGGGGACCGGTAGCAGGACAGAGTTGAAGTGTCCCCCCCCATCATAGTGTTCTTAGCGATTGCCAGTTGTGGATTACAAATACCATTCATCAAGTGCACCACCGAAAGTTTGCATGCAAAGAAACCCCTATAGAAAGGACTGAGATTTATTCTGGGACAGGCCTAGCCAGGGTGGGGATATAGGATATTGTTTAGTGCGCCACAGGGCGTGTATACCATAATAGCTACGCGTGGTGGATTACCGCGCAGCGCCATTATTGTGTGCTGTATTGATTGCTGCAGGGCTCTGCAAGTCAGTTGTGAGTATTATATCCTGTTTAAACCTTTTCTTTTACAACCAAAGTAAACTGTTATACTTAATCTTTAACATTGGTGTGTTGTCTTACTGTAAAGAAGGTGCCTTTACCATACCCATTGATTATGATAAAAAAATATAACCCCTAGACTAGCTGTGCCAGAGTGGGTCGAGCAGATTGCCGGGGGTTGGTGGTGCTGTACACAGGGCCCAAAAAAAACAAATCCAGCGGCTCTCTTAACTGGGGGTAGCGCTACACGTGGGGGCTCTCGAGTCCGGGATCCTGTTGCAGCAAGTAACGCGCCAAAAGTACCAGCATGGACCCACTAGAAGTAGGACAGTGGTGTAAAACGGCTGGCACAGATCCAGCCGGGGTAGTAGTCATAGAACTCCCAGGGATCTGGCAAGAAGAAGCGGTGAAGCAGCTAGTGATGTCACTGTCACCGTATCAGAAAGCATTGGTGGTGGATGTCAGGACGAATTCCTCACTGACCCACGCATTAATAGAGTGGAAGGACGGAGTCCCAGAACATTTCAAGAATCCAAGTGTAGAAGCTGTAGATGATCAGACTTATAGCCTAATACACGCGCTGCCGCTCAAGCCAGGATGACGGTTTCAGACACCGAAACTATCTCCATCACCCACCCCAAAACCAGAAAAACAGATGAAAAGGGAAAGTCCTGGGTCGCCATCTGCCACCCTCGGCGCAGAGTTGTGCGCGGTCCTGGGGGAACTTGTGGCCCAGTGTAAGAAAGATCCTACAGATTACCAGATGTCAGGATACAGAAAACTTAGAATATTCTCAGGAAGGAAACCTGTACCTTCAGGTGAAGAGGGGTTTGAGGAGTGGTTAGACGGTGCCACTCAGGCCCTAGAAGAATGGGAAGTCCCAGACCACAGAAAGAAGCAGAGAATTGCTGAGAGCTTGAAGGGGCCTGCTCTAGAGGCCATACGCAACCTCAAGATGAGTAAGACAGACTGTAATGCACAGGACTATCTGGACATTTTGCAGAATGTGTTCGGTGGAACAGAGAAAATCACTGAGCTCACTTATCAGCTGGAGCACTGCTACCAGAAGACAGGAGAGAAGCTGTCAGAGTTTATGAGGCGCCTGGATAAGATCCTGCATAAATTATTCTAAAGAAGGGGATTGACCCACGGAAGGTGGATGAGGCCCGTGTTCAACAGGTGATGAGAGGATCTCAGCCCCTGGACCCCATCGCATTGGCGCTACGCACAAGACAGGACGGGAAGAGCCTTGAGTACCCCGACTTGATTCGAGTAGTCATAGAGGAAGAAACTCTTGCTTGCAGTGCAGTGTCCAAAGAGGCCGAGCTCCGCCTCGCCTCCTCCTTAAATAATCCCTCCCATGAGTCTCTGCGGTGGCTAACTGCACTCTGGGTGCCGAATGGGGTTCTGGGTAACGTAGTCCCGGGGCCTTAAAGGAGACCCCGCTACATAAATATTTACATAACACTAGAAAGAAAAAAGAAAAAAAAAACACCATACACTTTTCAGTAAAAGCAGTATACTTTAACTCAGTAGGTATTTTCATTTGCCTAGAGTCCAACTTTAATAATTCTTAAATAAGCATTCTGGGAGTGACATACTATCAAAATACTATTTACATTGCCCCTTTTGAGGAACTGCATAGTATAGGCATGGAAAACAATTCTCCAGGAGACATTAAAATGTCAGCTTAAGCATAAATTATTCTGAAATCCAACTATAAATAAACTTCCTTTGACAAGAATTGTAACTTACAGGTTTTAAACATTTCAATTTAGTATGATATACGTAACCTCTGCTTGAAAACCTGTATAATGCAGCACATATTTAGAGGAAAAGGTTAATGTGACCCTGAAAAGATCCAGAGAATTTAACATGCTGTTGTAATGAAGAAGGTAAAAGCAGACTATAAAAAAGCATGGATAATGAGATGTATATGCAGTTTATACCTCCTGACATTGGCTGCTATTGATAATGCTCACAAGCAAAAAGCGAATAGTTGTGAAAAAGTGTGAATAGATAGTTATAAACCAGCCCTGTGTGTTACAGTCCAATAACTACCTAAAAGCATTGTTTATACCACCTTTTTTTAGTCCAGCACTTACAAGGAGGACAGTCTACAGACCTGTGTGTGCAGCTTCAAATAGACTAGGCTGTTAACCAGGTTTATGGGTATGTGCATCCCTGTTAATCATAATGTCAACATCCCTGTTAATGTCAACATCCCTGTTAATCGTAACACTCCCGCTACTTTTAAACTGCTAAGCCTAACCTCCTCGTTTGACCCAAAACAATGGACAAACGCTTCTACTCACTCTGTTGTCAACTGCCTTGACCTCATATTCCCCTACCTATGCACTCCGCACAACCTCTCCAATATTCCTTTTCCTCTCTCTGATCACCACCTTATTAGTTTCACTTTCTCCCTGTCTGCCTCCTCCTTGCCTTCCAACTACCAAACTATTACCCGTAGAAACCTCCGCCATCTTAACCCTTCTCTTCTTTTTTCTGCTACAGATTGTCTCTACGACAAAATCTCATCCTTGTCCTGCCCCAACTTGGCCACTTCTGTCTACAACAGTTCACTGTCATCCACCCTGGATACCTTTGCCCCCCTCACTACACACAGAATCAGGCCCCGACCGCTACAACCCTGGCAGACAGACAATACCAGAAGCCTCAAAAAAAGTAGCTGTGCTCTTGAGCGTCTGTGGCACAAGACTAAGTCACAGCGAGATTTCAGCCAATATAAATCTGCCCTCCAAAAATACCATATCTGCCTCCACACTGCCAAACAGACCTACTTTATCACTCTAATCAACACCCTCTCACGCAGTTCCCGTCAACTCTTTTCTACCTTTACCACTCTACTTCATCCTCCATTACCTCCACCCACTAACTTACTCACTGCCCAGGAGATTGCTAATCACTTCAAAAATAAGATTGAGACAATTTGTCTCGAGATCTCTGCTCTACAGATATCTCCCTCACTTTACACTCTTTGTCCTCCTGCGCAATCAATACTTCCCTCTTTTAACCCAGCTACTATAGAGGAAGTCACTAAACTTTTTTCTAACGCCCACCTAACCTCCTGCCCCCTGTACCCTGTTCTTTCTCAAATACTATGATCACCATCTGACTCTATCCTACACTCTTTAACTCATATCTTAAACCTCTCACTCTCTACTGGCATTTTCCCCAACCCTCTAAAACATGCGCTAGTCACTCTCATACCAAAAAAGGCCTCACTGGACCCAACCAAACTTAACAACCTAAGACCCATCTCTTTACTCCCTTGTGCCTCCAAACTCCTTGAACGTTTAGTCTACAACTGACTGAGCGACCACCTAATTGAGAATAACCTTCTTGATCCCTTTCAGTCTGGATTTCGCCCACAACACTCCACAGAAACTGCCCTCCTAAAACTCACAAATTACTTACTAACAACCAAAACCAATGGTCATTATTCCGTACTCTTAGTCTTGGACCTTTCTGCTGCCTTTGATACAGTTGACCACCCCCTTCTCCTCAAAAAACTCAATTTGCTTGGTCTCAGTGGCTGTACTCTCCGTTGGTTCGAATCTTACCCATCTCATCGCACCTTCAGTGTCACAACTCCACTTCCTCCTCTCCAACTCCTCTTACCGTTGGGGTCCCCCAAGGTTCTGTGGGATATACTAAAACATTTAATGTGAAAATGGCTTAATGTAGCTTAACGAGCAAAAAAAGTGCCTAAACCTCAATCAATTGCCCTGAAACTTTGCACAGCCTAATATCTCGACATTCCGAACCTATCCAAGAAGTTTCATGCGATTTGGTGTTCCACAAGGCAAACTAGGGACATTAAGCTTGTTTTTTGGGGAGCTTAATGTAGCCTAACGTACAAAAAAGACCTTAAATGTTAACCAATTTCCCCCAAACTTCACACAGTAGAAGACTCTATCGATGCCAACATATTCTTAAAATTACAGCTCATTTGGTTAATCACACCAAAAGTTATTCACATTAAGCTATATTTTACAATGCTAAAACATTTAATGTAAAGAGCTTAACGTACCATAATGTGCCTTAACCTCAATCAATTTTCTTAAAACATTGCACAGCCTAAGATCTCAACTTTCCAAACCTATCCAAGAAGTTTCGTGCAATTCGGTGTTCCACAAGGCAAACTAGCAACATTAAGCTTCTTTTTTGGGGAGCTTAATGTAGCTTAACGTACAAGAAAGACCTTAAATGTTAACCAATTCCCCCCAATCTTCACACAGTAGAAGACTCTATCCATGCCAACATATTCTGAAAATTTCAGCTCATTTGGTTAATCACACCAAAAGTTATTTACATTAAGCTATATTTTACAATGCTAAAACATTTAATGTGAAATTGGCTTAATGTAGCTTAACGAGCAATAAAGTGCCTAAACCTCAATCAATTGCCCTGAAACTTTACACAGCCTAAGATCTCAACATCCCAAACCTATCCAAGAAGTTCTGCGCAATTTGGTGTTCCACAAGGCAAACTAGGGACATTAAGCTTGTTTTTTGGGGAGCTTAACATACAAAAAAGACCTTAAATGTTAACCAATTCCCCCCAACCTTCACACAGTAGAAGACTCTATCCATGCCAACATATTCTGAAAATTTCAGCTCATTTGGTTAATCACACCAAAAGTTATTCACATTAAGCTATATTTTACTATGCTAAAACATTCAATGTGAAAATGGCTTAATGTAGCTTAATGAGCAAAAAAGTGCCTAAACCTCAATCAATTGCCCTGAAGTTTTGCACAGCCTAAGATCTCGACCTTCCAAACCTATTCAAGAAGTTTCGTGCGATTTGGTGTTCCACAAGGCAAACTAGGTACATTAAGCTTGTTTTTTTTGGGAGCTTAATGTGGCTTAACGTACAAAAAATAGCTTAGATGTTAACCAATTTCCCCCGAAACTTCGACTATGTCTATGTTAACCACTTAACGACCGCCCACTGTAAATATACGTCGGCAGAATGGCACGGACAGGCACAATCACAATCACGTACCTGTACGTGCCTGCCTTCGTATGGGTGGGGGGTCAGACCCACCTCCGGTACAGTGAGCGGCCAGGATCGATTCGGGAGCGATCCGTGATGAGGGGGCCGCCATTCGATTCTGGCCACCCCCTCGCGATCGCTCCTGGCGAATGAAAAGCTTCCTCTGCCTGTATAATGTTTACACAGGCAGGAGGAAGTGATGTCATCCCTCATGCGGCACTCGCATATACCGAGCGCCGCATGAGAGAAGACACAGAGGTTAGTGCACAAACACTACACTAACACCAGCACACATAGGCACATGATCGCCCCCCCAGATCACCCCCCCCAGATCACCCCCCAGCCCCCAGTCACAGTGTCACTGATTGCAGTGACCATTTATTTACTGATCACTGTCTTAGTGTTGGTGATGCCGATAGGTAGCCAGTTATTTTTTTTAGGTTCGCCGCAGGTTTTTATAGCGTCGGGTACCCCCATATATTACCTAATAAAGGTTTAACCCCCTGATTGCCCCTAGTTAACCCTTTCACCAGTGATCACCATATAAGTGTTACGGGTGACGCTGGTTAGTTAGTTTGCTTTTTATAGTGTCAGGGCACCCGCCGTATATAACCCAATAAAGGTTTAACCCCCTGATCGCCCGGCGGGTGATATCAATTAGGTTTGAGCGTCAGAGAGGGTCTGCCTTGCCCCAGGCAGCATCAGGTTAGTGCCAATAACGCTAATACCCACGCGTGAAGCATACACCTCCCTTAGTGGTATAGTATCTGAACAGATCAATATCTGATCTGATCTGATCTATACTAGCGTCCCCAGCAATTTAGGGTTCCCAAAAATGCAGTGTTAGCGGGATCAGCCCAGATACCTGCTAGCACCTGTGTTTTGCCCCTCCGTCCAGCCCAGGCCACCCAAGTGCAGTATCGATCAATCACTGTCACTTACAAAACACAACACACATAACTGCAGCGTTCGCAGAGACAGGCCTGATCCCTGCGACTCCAGTGCTGTAGGAGGTGATTTCACCACCACAGTTAAAAAAAAAAAAGAGCATATATGCCGAAGCATGGGGGCAGCAGGGGCGGAGGAGCGATTTTGCTCCTAATGCCGCGTACATACGGTCAAAATTCCGACTGAGGCATGCCCGTGGAAAAGTCCGACCATGTGTGTGCGGCATAACTTTTGCAGGAGGATGCCCCAATGCTTCGGCATATATAAATGGTGCATGTATGCCCATCGTTAGAAGTGGGTGAATGAAGGGAGGTATTCTAATGGTGGGCATACCCACCGATCAATCTCTTTTTTTCGTTCAGCCAACAGGCTGCATGAAAAAAAAGATTACAATACATGTCCAACAAGGACCAGCAACATACTGGTATGTTGCTGGACTTTGGTTATACCAGATTGATGCCTGCGGGTTTAGGTATCATCTTGGTATCATTCTTTTCAGCCAGCGGCCGACTTTCATGTAAAAGCAATCCTAGCGGATAATTAGCCTCTGGACTGCTTTTACAAGCAGTGGGAGGGAATGTCCCCCCCGGATATAAAAAGCGCCATTGGGAAATTGGGAAAGCATTTTATCACACCGATCTTGGTGTGGTCAAATGCTTTGAGGGCAGAGGAAAGATCTAGGGTCCAATAGACCCCAGTTTTTTCAAAAAAAGAGTACCTGTCACTACCTATTGCTATCATAGGGGATATTTACATTCCCTGAGATAACAATAAAAATGATAAAAAAAAAAAAAATATGGAAAGAACAGTTTAAAAAAAAAAAAAAAAAGCAAAATTAATAATAAAAAAAAAAAAAGCACCCCTGTCCCGCCCTGCTCTTGCGCAATAGCGAACGCAAGTGTCGGTCTGGCGTCATATGTAAACAGCAATTGCATCATGCATGTGAGGTATCACCACGAAGGTCAGATCGAGGGCAGTCATTTTAGCAGTAGACCTCCTCTGTAAATCTAACGTGGTACCCTGTAAAGGCTTTTAAAAATGTATGTAGTTTGTCGCCACTGCGCGTTTGTGCGAAATTTTAAAGCATGTCTTGTTTGGTATCTATGTACTCGACCTAAGATCGTCTTTTTTTATTTCATCAAACATTTGGGCAATATAGTGTGTTTTAGTGCATTAAAATTTCCCCAAAAAATGCGTTTGAAAAATCGCTGCGCAAATTCTGTGTGGAAAAAAAAACACCCACCATTTTAATCTGTAGGGCCTTTGCTTTAAAAAAATATATAATGTTTGGGGGTTCAACATAATTTTTTTGCAAAAAAAAATAAATGTTTTCATGCAAACAAAAAGTGTCAGAAAGGGCTTTGTCTTCAAGTGGTTAGAAGAGTGGATGTAAGCTTCCTAATGTTGTGTATAAAATGCCAGGACAGTTCAAAACCCCCCCAAATGACCCCATTTTGGAAAGCAGACACCCCAAGCTATATACTGAGAGGCATGTTGAGTCCATGGAATATTTTATATGTTGACACAAGTTGCGGAAAAAAGACAATTTTCTTTTTTTTTTTTTTTGCACAAAGTTGTCACTAAATGATATATTGCTCAAACATGCCATGGGCATATGTGGAATTACACCCCAAAATACATTCTGTTGCTTCTTCTGAGTACGGGGATACCACATGTGTGAGACTTTTTGGGAGCCTAGCCGCGTACGGGACCCAAAAAACCAAGCACCGCCTTCAGGCTTTCTAAGGGTATACATTTTTGATTTCACTCCTCACTGCCTATCACAGTTTCGGAGGCCATGGAATGCCCAGATGGCCCAAAACCCCCCAAAATTACCCCATTTTGGAAAGTAGACACCTCAAGCTATTTGCTGAGAGGTATGGTGAGTATTTTGCAGATCTTGCTTTTTGTCACAAAGTTTTGAAAATTAAAAAAAATAAAATAATAATAATTATTTTCTTTCTTCATTTTCAAAAACAAATGAGAGCTGTAAAATACTCACCATACCTCTCAGCAAATAGCTTGGAGTGTCTACTTTCCAAAATGGGGTCATTTGGGGGGGGGTTTGTGCTATTTTGGCATTTTATGGCCTTCGAAACCGTGATAGGTAGTGAGGAGTGAAATCAAAAATTTGTGCCCTTAGAAATCCTTAAGGCGGTTCTTGGTTTTCGGGGTCCCGTACGTGGCTAGGCTCCTAAAAAGTCCCACACATGTGGTATCCCCGTACTCAGGAGTAGGGATGAGCTTCGTGTTCGAGTCGAACATACGTTCGACTCGAACATCGGCTGTTCGATCGTTCGACGAAGATCGAACGATTTGGGCCGTTCGCGCCAAATTCGAGTGACGCGAACGGCCCACAATGCACTACGCCATCGCAGTGTCATCCAGGCGCTGTGATTGGCCAAGCATGCACTGTGACCCCGCATGCTTGGCCAATCACAGCGCCGGCAGCGAGGAGAGCAATGATTGGCCACAGGCAGGATGCCTGTGGCCAATTATTGCTGATGGGGTTTAGTACACGCCCCACACTATAAAAGGCCGCCAGCGCGGCGGCCTTGTGTAGTGTGTTCCGGAGCAGGGAAAGAGAAGCATAGGCAGGGACAGTGTCATTTTTTTTCCTTTACTAATCCTGGATTCCTTGTGTTTAGGGACAAATAAGGATAGGTAGGGAGAGTGTCAGTGACAGTGTGCTATTCTGTGCTAATCCTTGTTTGTAGGGACAGAGAGGTACAGTGAGGGAAACTGACAGTGTGCTATTCTGTTCTAAAACTATTTTGCTGAACCATATTTTCAATCCTTGAGTTGAGGGACAGAGAGCTACAGTGAGGGAAAGTGTCAGTGTGCTATTGTGTTCTAAAACTATTTTGCTGAACCATATTTTCAATCCTTGAGTTGAGGGACAGAGAGCTACAGTGAGGGAAACTGACTGTGTGCTATTCTGTTCTAAAACTATTTTGCTGAACCATATTTTCAATCCTTGAGTTGAGGGACAGAGAGCTACAGTGAGGGAAAGTGTCAGTGTGCTATTGTGTTCTAAAACTATTTTGCTGAACCATATTTTCAATCCTTGAGTTGAGGGACAGAGAGGTACAGTGAGTGAAACTGACAGTGTGCTATTCTGTTCTAAATCAATTTTGCTGTTCCATATTTTCAATCCTTGAGTTGAGGGACAGAGAGCTACAGTGAGGGAAACTGACAGTGTGCTATTCTGTTCTAAAACTATTTTGCTGAACCATATTTTCAATCCTTGAGTTGAGGGACAGAGAGCTACAGTGAGGGAAAGTGTCAGTGTGCTATTGTGTTCTAAAACTATTTTGCTGAACCATATTTTCAATCCTTGAGTTGAGGGACAGAGAGGTACAGTGAGTGAAACTGACAGTGTGCTATTCTGTTCTAAAACTATTTTGCTGTTCCATATTTTCAATCCTTGAGTTGAGGGACAGAGAGCTACAGTGAGGGAAACTGACAGTGTGCTATTCTGTTCTAAAACTATTTTGCTGAACCATATTTTCAATCCTTGAGTTGAGGGACAGAGAGCTACAGTGAGGGAAAGTGTCAGTGTGCTATTGTGTTCTAAAACTATTTTGCTGAACCATATTTTCAATCCTTGAGTTGAGGGACAGAGAGGTACAGTGAGTGAAACTGACAATGTGCTATTCTGTTCTAAATCAATTTTGCTGTTCCATATTTTCAATCCTTGAGTTGAGGGACAGAGAGCTACAGTGAGGGAAACTGACAGTGTGCTATTCTGTTCTAAAACTATTTTGCTGAACCATATTTTCAATCCTTGAGTTGAGGGACAGAGAGCTACAGTGAGGGAAAGTGTCAGTGTGCTATTGTGTTCTAAAACTATTTTGCTGAACCATATTTTCAATCCTTGAGTTGAGGGACAGAGAGGTACAGTGAGTGAAACTGACAGTGTGCTATTCTGTTCTAAATCAATTTTGTTGTTCCATATTTTCAATCCTTGAGTTGAGGGACAGAGAGCTACAGTGAGGGAAACTGACAGTGTGCTATTCTGTTCTAAAACTATTTTGCTGAACCATATTTTCAATCCTTGAGTTGAGGGACAGAGAGCTACAGTGAGGGAAAGTGTCAGTGTGCTATTGTGTTCTAAAACTATTTTGCTGAACCATATTTTCAATCCTTGAGTTGAGGGACAGAGAGGTACAGTGAGTGAAACTGACAGTGTGCTATTCTGTTCTAAATCAATTTTGCTGTTCCATATTTTCAATCCTTGAGTTGAGGGACAGAGAGGTACAGTGAGTGAAACTGACAGTGTGCTATTCTGTTCTAAAACTATTTTGCTGAACCATATTTGCAATCATTGAGTTGAGGGACAGAGAGCTACAGTGAGGGAAAGTGTCAGTGTGCTATTGTGTTCTAAAACTATTTTGCTGAACCATATTTTCAATCCTTGAGTTGAGGGACAGAGAGGTACAGTGAGTGAAACTGACAGTGTGCTATTCTGTTCTAAATCAATTTTGCTGTTCCATATTTTCAATCCTTGAGTTGAGGGACAGAGAGGTACAGTGAGTGAAACTGACAGTGTGCTATTCTGTTCTAAAACTATTTTGCTGAACCATATTTTCAATCCTTGAGTTGAGGGACAGAGAGCTACAGTGAGGGAAAGTGTCAGTGTGCTATTGTGTTCTAAAACTATTTTGCTGAACCATATTTTCAATCCTTGAGTTGAGGGACAGAGAGGTACAGTGAGTGAAACTGACAGTGTGCTATTCTGTTCTAAATCAATTTTGCTGTTCCATATTTTCAATCCTTGAGTTGAGGGACAGAGAGCTACAGTGAGGGAAACTGACAGTGTGCTATTCTGTTCTAAAACTATTTTGCTGTTCCATATTTTCAATCCCTGAGTTGAGGGACAGAGAAGGACACTCGTAGAAATTATCAGTGTGCTATTCTGTGCTAAATCTTGTTTGTAGGGAGGGACAGAGTAGGACAGTGAGGGAAAGTGTCAGTGTGCTATTCTGTTCTAAAACTTTTTTGCTGAACCATATTTTCAATCCTTGTGTTTAGGGACAGAGAAGGATAGGCAGGGGACAGTGTCAGTGTCATTGTTGCTAAGCCTCCTGCACAATATACACCTGAAGGTAGCCCTTATTGCTGTTTTTCCCATCTCCCTGCAGGCCATCCATTAAAATGTCTGGAAGGCAACCAAGGAGAGGCAGACAGTCAGGAGGCAAAAAAAGAGGGCAAGCAGGCTCTGTGTCTGGGGGCAACAGTGCTGGTCGTGTACACGGTGCATTGTCATCAGCACATGGCCATGGGACACGCTTGTCCTTGTTTTCTGCAGCTGGACATGTTGAGCCACATCATGCCGAAGACTTGGTAGAGTGGATGACCAAGCCCACCTCATCCTCCTCATCCTCTCTCACCCAGGCTCAGGGTAGTGGCAAAGCAGCTGCCAAAGCGTCCTCTTCTCTGGTATCATTATCTTCATTAGTCAATCCTTCCCTAGACCCACCATGCCCTCCTCCTGAGGAGTCCCCCGAACTGTTTGAGCACAGTGTTGGGTACATGCTCCAGGAGGATGCCCAGCGTTTGGAAGGATCTGATGATGATACCCAGCTAGAGGAAGGCAGCAGCGTGAGAGCAGAGAGAGGGGATGCTCAAGAAGGACACCAATCTGGCAGTCATGTTCCAGCAGCTGCAGCATACTGCCAGATTGGCTCCAGTGATGAGGAGGGAGGGGATGATGAGGTCACTGACTCCACGTGGGTGCCTAATAGGAGAGAGGAGGAGGAGGATGAGGAGGAGGCACATCTCCAACGAGGCAGGATTCCCTTGAGTGGCCAGCGTATGGGCAGCACACCGACGGAATCACACCGCAGAGCTCCGCCTGTGCAGGGCGCTGCCTCTGCCCGTCATTCAAAAAGTTCTTTGGTGTGGGCCTTTTTTGAGGCGAGTGCATCAGATCGCACAGCTGCTGTTTGCAACATATGTCTCAAGCGTATATCGCGTGGCCAAAACATCAGCCGCTTGGGCACCACATGCTTGATCAGACATATGTTGACCTGCCATGCAGCTCGTTGGCAAGCCTACCTTAAAGACCCACACCAAAGAACAAAGCTGACCTCTTCTTGCACCGCATCAGCTGGGATCTCCAACCCCACTATACCTTCACTCCTCTCTGAAACCTGCTCTGAGAGGAATGAAGGTGTAGAATTAGGTGTGTCACAGGCAAGTACTTGAGGGCACTCTGCTAGCAGTACACCAACGTCCGATTCTAGCAGGCAAATTTCCCTGCCCCAGCTGCTGGACCGTCGAAAGAAGTTCACTCCCAGCCATCCACATGCCCAGCGGTTGAATGCTAGCTTGGCTAAATTGCTAGCACTTCAACTGCTGCCTTTTCAGTTGGTAGACTCAGCCCCCTTCCGTGAGTTTGTGCAATGTGCGGTTCCTCAGTGGCAGGTTCCCAAACGACACTTTTTCGCACGGAAGGCTATTCCGGCTCTCTACAGGCATGTGGAAGGCAATGTCTTGGCCTCGCTGGACAGGGCGGTCAGCGGTAAGGTGCATATTACCGCTGACTCATGGTCCAGCAGGCATGGACAGGGACGTTACCTTTCTTTCACGGCCCATTGGGTCACTCTTTTGGCAGCTGGGAAGGATGCAGGACAAGGTGCAGAAGTTGGAGGTTGTTCCACCCCCACGCCTCCAAAATGCTACTACTGGTTGTGACACACCTCTCTCCTCCACCCCCTCCTCTTCTTCTTCCTCCATGGCCTCTTCCTGTGGTTTGTCCTCAGAACCAGCGGTGCTCCGTAGGCGTTCAAGGGGCTACGCAAGTACGCAGGCAAAAAGATGCCATGCCGTGCTTGCGCTGGTGTGTTTGGGGGACAGGAGCCACACTGGGGCAGAGGTCCTGTCTGCTCTGCAGGGGCAGGCCGAGAGGTGGTTGACGCCACGCCAGCTTAAGCCAGGAATGGTGGTTTGCGACAATGGCACCAACCTCCTCTCCGCCCTCCGACAGGGACAACTGACCCATGTGCCCTGTATGGCTCACGTCCTTAACCTGGTGGTGCAGCGGTTCTTGGGCAGGTACCCGGGCTTACAGGATGTCCTGAGGCAGGCCAGGAAAGTCTGTGTGCATTTCCGCAGATCTTATAATGCCAGTGCTCGCCTGGCTGAGCTTCAAAAGGAGTTGAACCTGCCCAAGAACCGCCTTATATGTGACAAGCCCACCAGGTGGAACTCAACGTTGGCCATGCTGCAGCGGCTGCACACGCAGCAGAGGGCCATCAATGAGTACCTGTGCGACTACGGCACCAGGACAGGGTCAGGGGACCTTGGTTTTTTTCACCACGCCAGTGGGGCATGATCAGGGATGCATGCACTGTCCTGGCACCATTTGAGGAGGCAACGAGGATGGTGAGCAGTGACAGTGCATGCATCAGTGACACTGTACCTCTTGTCCACCTGTTGGAGCACACGCTGCGTGGAATAATGGACAGGGCACTTGAGGCAGAACAGAGGCAGGAAGAGGAGGACTTCCTTGCCTCTCAAGGCCCCCTTTACCCAGACAGTGTTCCTTCTGTCCCACCCATCGCACAGGAAGAGGAGGAGGAGGAGGAGGAGGAGGAGGATTGTGTCAGCATGGAGGTGGAGGCTGGCACTCAGCATCATCAGCAGCAGTCTTTTAGGGATGATTTACAGTCCCAAGAAACCAGTGGACTTGTACGTGGCTGGGAGGAGGTGGCTGCGGATCATGTCGTCCTTAGTGACCCAGAGGACTCCGGACTGAATGCCTCAGCTAACCTACGCTGCATGGCCTCCCTGATCCTGCAAAGTCTGCGGAAGGATCCTCGTATTCTTCGGATCAAGGAGAGGGACCATTACTGGCTGGCCACTCTCCTTGATCCACGGTACAAGGGTAAGGTTGCGGACCTTATCGTACCGTCGCAGAGGGAGCAGAGGATGAGACAACTCCGGGAGGCCTTGCAGAAAGGTCTGTGCAACGCGTTCCCAGAGACTGGGAGGTTACAAACTCCTGGTCCTGGACAACGAGTTGCTGAGGCTTCGGTCAGTCAAAGAAGGAGCGGTGGGGAAGGTGGCCGTCTGACCGATGCGTTCAGACAGTTCTTTAGTCCGCAGCCCCAAAGTATGATCGGTTCCAGCAACCATCGCCAGCGTCTGATATACATGGTGCAGGAATACCTAGGGGCAAGGTCAGACTTGGACACCTTCCCCACCGAAAATCCTCTGGCTTACTGGGTCTTGAGGATGGATCACTGGCCAGAGCTTGCACAGTATGCAATTGAGCTACTGGCCTGTCCTGCATCCAGCGTTCTTTCAGAACGCACATTCAGTGCTGCTGGAGGATTTGTCACGGATCACAGGGTGCGCCTGTCCACCGACTCGGTTGATCGACTGACTTTCATCAAGATGAACCAGTCTTGGATCACCACCAGCTACCACACACCAGATGCTGATATAACAGACTAATTGATTTTAAAATGTCACATCCCTTCAAGACTGATGCTGATGCTGAGTGCCTGTGCTGTTATTTTGTCTGGCTATCCTCCTCCTCCTCCTCAATGATACGATTAACGATGATAGCTTGGAAGATCATTTTGGTTTATGGGTGACGCCACCAGTGGCTAAGGCCCAATTTTTCAGCCCCTGTTTAACAGGGGCGTGTAATTAAAATTTTTGATGCAATACTTTGCAACAGGCCTCATTGCTGTGCTCCAAGTACAGTATCTGTGAGGGGTTGCAGTGTTGTGCCACCAGTGCCTAAGGCCCAATTTTTCAGCCCCTGTTCAACAGGGGCATGCAATTATAATTATTGATCTAATAATTCACAGCAGGGCCCATTGCTGCGCCCACCAAGAGTAACTGTCAGGCCTTACAGTGTTGTGGCACCAGCAACACCATCACCACCACCACCAAAGGCCCAGTTTTTCAGCCCCTGTTCAACAGGGGCATGCAATTATAATTATTGATCTAATAATTCACAGCAGGGACCATTGCTGCGCCCACCAAGAGTAACTGTCAGGCCTTACAGTGTTGTGGCACCAGCACCACCATCAAAGGCCCAATTTTTACTACCACTGATCAACAATTATATGTTATTACAATTCCTGATATTATACTTGACAGCAGGGCGTTCCAGCACCCACCAAGAATAACTGTGAGTGCTTTCAGTGTTGTGCCAACACCAACACCTAAGGGGCCAATTTCTGCAGAGTATATACGGAAGGTCCCTACTTTCAAACATCCAACTTACAAACTACTACTACTTGCAAACGGAAGAAGACAACAGGAAGTGAGAGGAAATCTACCCCTTGGAAGGAAAATTCTCTCCTGTAAGAATTAATATGGGAGAAAGGTGTCTCCTCTCTACTGATGCTTTATCACCAATCCTTGTTTCAATACAAACACCACATTTCAAAAACAGTTGTCATTGGAACGCAAAGTGAGGTGAAATGTTCTGAACAGGGGCACAGACAGCAAAAAAAATGTGACAGGGGTGATAACCGTTCCCTATGTTTTCCAAAAAGCTAAAAAAAAGGAATTTGGCATGGAGCTACACTTAAACAATGCAGCTGTTCAAAATTACAAACAGATTCTACATAAGAACAAACCTACAGTCCCTGTCTTGTATGCACCGCCTGTATACGGCTGTTCAGAGTATATAGGGGCTTTTTTATTTTGTGTGCGGGGTTCCCCTTAATATCCATACAAGACCCAAAGGGGCTGGTAATGGGCTGGGGTAGGGGGGGGGGGGGGGTTGATGGGGTAGCTATGCCATTTTTCCTAAAGATTTTCATCCATATTACCGGGACCAGACATTGCATTAAAGCCGCAAGCAGTTTTAAATGGCTTTTTTTCCTTTAGAAATGTCATTTTGTGCAGGGACAGTTCTAAACACGGGAAACACGTGGCACTTCACAGGCATACTTTAGACACCCCCCAGGTACAATATTTAAAGGAATATTTGCCTTTTTTTTTTTTTCACTTCATGCATCATTAAAATGACTGCTCCCGGAAAACGTCCGTTTTTAAAACTTCTTTTTGCATTGATACATGTCCCCTGGTGCAGAACCCGGGTTCCCAAACTCTGTTTCGGACAATAACATGGATAATAGTCGTTATAATTAGCACTTTAGAATCCGAACGTTCGCATCCATTGTATTTAATAGGGTTCTAATGTTCGCGCGAACTTTCGGTCCGTTCGCGGGTTCTGGTGCGAACCGAACCCGGGGGTGTTCGGCTCATCACTACTCAGGAGAAGCAGCAAAATGTATTTTGGGGTGCAATTCCACATATAACCATGGCATGCGTGAGCAATATATCATTTAGTGACAACTTTTTGTAATTTTTTTTTTTTGTCATTATTCAATCACTTGGGACAAAAAAAAATATTCAATGGGCTCAACATGCCTCTCAGCAATTTCCTTGGGGTGTCTTCTTTCAAAAATGGGGTCATTTCGGGGGGTTTTGTACTGCCCTGCCATTTTAGCACCTCAAGAAATGAGATAGGCAGCCATAAATTAAAAGCTGTGTACATTTCAGAAAATGTACCCTAGTTTGTAGACGCTATAACTTTTGCGCAAACCAATAAATATACGCTTATTGACATTTTTTTTACTAAAGACATGTGGCTGAATACATTTTGGCCTAAATGTATGACTAAAATTGAGTTTATTCGATTTTTCTTATAACAAAAAGTAGAAAATGTCATTTTTTTTCAAAATTTTCAGTCTTTTTCCGTTCATATCGCAAAAAAAATAAAAAATCGCAGAGGCAATCAAATACCATTAAAAGAAAGCTCTATTTGTGGGAAGAAAAGGACGCAAATTTAGTTTGGGTACAACATTGCATGTCCGCACAATTTTCAGTTAAAGCAGCGCAGTGCCAAATTCTGAAAACACCTCTGGTCCTTAAACTGCATAATGGTCTGGGGCTTAAGTGGTTAACCATATAGAGACAGCCGCATGCAGATAGACGTCTGCACAATGGCACGGGCAGGCAAATAGGCGTACCTGTATGTCCCTTTAAATTTGGTTCCTACTGCGTGCCTCGTGAGTGCGCTCGCGGGTCCCGGGGACTCCGTGTTCCCGGGCGGCCCGCAATTACGGTCGGCAAAGGCAGAACGGGGATGCCTTTGTAAACAAGGCATTCCCCTGTTCTGCCTAGTGACATGTCACTGATCGAATGTTCCCTGTGATCGGGAACAGTGATCAGTGACGTGTCACCGATAGCTCCTCCCCTTAACAGTTAGAATCACTCCCTAGGACACACTTAACCCCTTCAGTGCCACCTAGTGGTTAACCCCTTCACTGCCAGTGTCATTTTCACAGTAATCAGTGCATTTTTATAGCACTGATCGCTGTAAAAATGACAATGGTCCCAAAAATGTGTTAAAAGTGTCAGATGTGTCCAAAATAAAGTCGCAGTCACGTTAAAAATCACAGATAGCCGCCATTACTAGTAAAAAAAAGAATAATAAAAATGCCATAAAACTATCCCCTATTTTGTAGACGCTATAACTTTTGCGCAAACCAATCAATATACGCTCATTGCGATTTTTTTTTAACAAAAATATGTAGAAGAATACATATTGACCTAAACTGAGGAAAAAAAATAGCATTTTTTAAAAAAAAATGGGGATATTTATTATAGAACAAAGTAAAAATATAGCTTTTTTTCAAAATTGTCGCTCTATTTTTATTTATAGCGCAAAAAATAAAAACCACAGAGGTGATCAAATACCACCAAAAGAAAGCTCTTTGTGTGAATAAAAAGGACATCACTTTTGTTTGGGATCCACGTTGCACGACCGTGCAATTGTCAGTTAAAGCAACGCAGTGCTGAATCGCAAAAAGTGGCTGGTCTTTGGCCAGCCAAGTGGCCTGGGGCTGAAGTGGTTAAGATACTCAGAAAATTTCAGCTCATTTGGTAAATCACACCAAAAGTTAGTCACATTAAGTTATATTTTACAATTCCAAAACATGTGGCTTAGTGTAAAAAGAGCCTAATGTACCAAAATGTGCTTAAACTTTCATAAATTGTCTTGAAACTTTGCATAACCTAAGTTTTCAACTTCACAAACCTATACTAGAAGAGTCCTGGATTTTGGTCTCCCACAAAGAAAATGAGGGTGTTAAGGGGAGGTCCACCCTGAAAAAATCTTTACATTAAAAATCCTAAAAAAAAAGAAAGAAATTTATAGAAAAAAAAATAAAAATTCTACTCACCCTAAATGCCTGTTGCTATGCGGAAGTCCCCTAATCTGCCTCTAATGTTCCTCTTCTCGTCCGCGGTGGGTCTCCTTCCGCATCCTCTTCTTGTGAATGGGCCGCGCTGCCTTCTGGGAACTGTGTGTATCCCAGGAGGCAAGCCGCCCATTCACAAAGCGCCGTGCGAGTGGTGCATGCGCAGTAGGAAACGGGCAGTGAAGCCTTACAGCTTCACTGCCTGTTTCCCTTACTCAGGATGGAGGAGCCGGGACCTGCCAGCAGCGATCGATCGCCGTGGCAGGACCGACATCGCGGGCGAGTAGGACAGGTAAGTGTCCTTGTTAAAAGTCAGCAGCTACACTGTTAGTAGCTGCTGACTTTTTTTTTGTGGCTGCACCTCCACTTTAAGCTTGTTTTTTTGGGGAGCTTAATGGGGTTTAACTTATTATTGACATGGATATTCACTGTGTTGTTCATTTAAGCACAAGAGACTCGATCTTGTTCACGCTGTTGAAATGTGTTCTGTAACTTTCACCTAACACACAGACACATCTGCTCTGTCTCTACCCCCCCCCCCCCCCCCCCCATCAAGGTTTTACTTTTGCAATTGTTCTATTCGCTAGCGTTTAATAATATATTCCTATTTGTTAGTTTTTACTTTCAAAGTATTTTATTTTTCAAGAAATAAGAAACATTGTACATAAAATAAGTTACACATAATAGTTTAAAATACAAATCAGTATTAACCAGTTTCACTGTCTTCCCGGAGAAAAATTATAAAAAGAATAATTAATATACTAATTACGGATATAATATAGAAGACGAAGAAAAGAGAAACATTAGGTATGTAATAATTTGATTAGGATATCTTAAAAATGAATATAACGGATAATCTACACCAAGAGGCCTCAGTGGAAATGTCCCCTGGAGCAACGGGAGACCCTGACCCTCCACGGCACCCCAAAAGGAATCTTGCTGTGCCCGAAGGGAGGACTCCCAAACTCCCAGAAGGACTCAAATAAAATCCCTCCTACCCTCTTTTTTGAAAAAATTAAAAAGGTAAATAAAAAGATAAAATATTGTATCTAATAGAACTGAATGATACATCTCCTAAGTTATTGCGTATTGGTTTAATAATAAAAAAGAGTTAACCCGTAAATAGGATCCTTTAACACTTCTCTGGGAGACTTTATGAAATAATATTAAAAAGGAATAAAGATAGACAAGAAGAGAGAGAAAAAAAAGGGTTTTTATTTGTTAGTTTTTAATAACATCTCACACCACCCCTTTCTTATCTATGTATAAAATAACATGTAATAATACATTTTGGATACGGACATTTTACACACAGTGATTGACTCCGGTGTATCTGTTTCTGCAGCTGCAGTATTAACTTCTGTTTTTAGAGTCCCAATCAGAAATAATAGGATTTTTATAACAGCTTACCTGTAAAATCCTTTTCTTGGAGTACATCACGGGACACAGAGCGACATAGTCATTACTAATGGGTTATATAGATACCGTCAGGTGCTGGCACTGGCAACTTCCAAAACCGGAAGTACCCTCCCCTATATAAGCCCCTCCCATCCGGGAGCACCTCAGTTTTGTAGCAAAGCAATAAGTGTCCCCAAAGAGGGGCGGGAGCTCTGTGTCCCGTGATGTACTCCAAGAAAAGGATTTTACAGGTAAGCTGTTATAAAAATCCTATTTTCTTTCTCGTACATCACGGGACACAGAGCGACATAGTCATTACTAATGGGATGTCCTAAAGCAATGCCAAATGAGGGGGGGGATACACCATATATAAGCTGAGCGCTATCAGACATGAGGATCTTTTGCGGCCTGCAACACACTGCGCCCAAAGGCGACATCCTCCTGACTTCTAACGTCCACCTGGTAGAACCTAGTAAACGTGTGTACTGAAGACCATGTTGCGGCCTTACAGATTTGAGCCAGGGAGGCCTGGTGATGCACTGCCCATGAAGTTCCAACTGCTCTCGTGGAGTGCGCTCTAACTTTGAACGGAGGCGGTCTCCTTCTCAAGCCATAAGCTTGCATAATGACCTGTCGAATCCACTTGGCTAAAGTAGATTTTGACGCTGCCTGACCCTTTCTGGGGCCTTCCGGCAGAATAAACAAAGTATCCGTTCTGCGAATCTGAGCAGTGGCTTTTAGATAAGCTTTAACTGCTCTTACTACATCCAAAGAATGCAATAACTTTTCCTCTACCGAAGTAGGTTTGGGGAAAAAAGAAGGAAGAACCACATCTTGGTTCAAATGAAACCTCGATACCACTTTAGGAAGAAAGGCTGGATGAGGACGTAACACTACTCTGTCCTTATGGATAACCAGATATGGCTCCTTACAGGACATAGCTGCTAATTCCGATACTCTTTTAGCCGAACAAATGGCTACTAGAAAAATCAATTTCCTGGTGAGAAGCACCAAGGAAATATGCTGTAATGGTTCAAATGGTTGTTTCTGTAGAACTGACAGAACCAAGTTTAGATCCCATGGACATATGGGAATATTAACCGGAGGACTAATACGCATCACTCCTTGTATAAAGGCTTTGACTAGTGAATGCGAAGCCAAGGGCCTTTGAAAAAATATTGACAAGGCCGAAATCTGACCCTTGATAGTACTCAAGGCAAGCTTCCTATCTACAGCCCATTGTAGGAAGTCCAGAATCCTACCTATTACGTATTTACGTGGATGCCATTTCTTGGCCTCACACCAGGCGATGTACGCCTTCCAGATTCTATAGTAGATCTGCCTGGATACCGGCTTCCTGGCATTGATCATGGTAGATACCACAGCATTAGAGAGCCCTCTCTTTTTTAGAATGTGGGCTTCAATAGCCAGGCCGTCAAACCTAGGGCTGGTAAGGAAGGGTGGTATATCGGTCCTTGCGAAAGCAGGTCCGGACGATGTGGGAGGGTCCAAGGACTCCCCACTGACATTTTTACAATCTCCGCGTACCATGCTCTTCGGGGCCACGCTGGAGCCACCAGAATCACTGGTTTCTTTTCTACCCTGATTCTGCGGAGTAATCGAGGTAACAATTGTGGCGGTGGGAATGCATATATCAGCTTGAACTGATCCCAAGGGAACACTAGGGCATCCGAGCCGCACACTAGGGGATCCCTTGTCCAAGAGACAAACCTGTCCACTTTTGTGTTGAACCTGGATGCTAGCAGATCTACATCCGGTGTTCCCCACCGCTGACATATTGTCCGGAAAACCTCGGGATGAAGGGACCATTCCCCTGGGCATAATTGTTGGCGACTTAGAAAGTCCGCCTTCCAATTCTCCACTCCTGGAATGAATACCGCAGATATGGCTGGGACATATCTTTCTGCCCATCTCAGGATGTAATTTACTTCCCTTTGGGCTGCACGACTCCTGGTGCCCCCCTGACGATTGATATATGCCACTGCTGTGGCATTGTCTGATTGAACTCTGACAGGGGACCCTTGGAGTTTGGATGTCCATGCTACTAGGGCATACCGGGCTGCTCGTATCTCTAAGAGATTGATGGGCAGGGCCTTTTCTGCTTCTGACCACTTGCCCTGGAGAGACCATTGCTCCAGTACTGCTCCCCAGCCTATAAGGCTGGCATCTGTAGTGACTACCTTCCAGGAAATCGGACTGAAGGATTTCCCTCTTTCCAGATTCTGGGGAACCAACCACCAGCGGAGGCTCTTGCGAACGGAAGGGGACAAGGACATTGGTAAGTCCAGAGCCTGAACTTTTTTGTTCCAGGCTGACAGTATGGCCCTTTGCAACTTCCTTGAATGGAATTGACCGTAGGGTACTGCTTCGAATGATGCCACCATTTTTCCCAGCAGCCTCATGCAGAGGCGTATGGATGGCTGTCTTTTTGAACCCACTAAGTGGATCAAATCTCTCAAAGACGACCCCTTTTCTTGAGGCAAGAAAATTTTTCTCTGGTCTGAATCCAGCCTTAGCCCCAAGTATTCCAGACTTTTGACTGGTTTTAGGGCTGACTTGTCTCGGTTGATAATCCAACCGTGATATTCCAGATACTTGATTGTCTCGTGAACAACCACTTCTAGTTTTTCCACTGAGTGGTCTATCAGCAACAAGTCGTCTAGATATGCCATTATCGTTACACCTTGTGTTCTTAGATTGGCCAATAATGGGGCCAGAATTTTTGTGAACACTCCTGGTGCTGTGGCCAGACCGAAGGGTAAGGCTCTGAACTGAAAATGGCGCCCTTCTACCGCAAAGCGTAGAAATTTTTGGTGGGCTGGAAAGATGGGAATGTGCAAATAAGCATCTTTGATGTCGATCGAGGCTAACCATTCCTCCCCTTGTAGGGCAGTGGCTACCGATCGGATCGACTCCATCCGGAAAGTCCTGATATGTAGGAATTTGTTTAGCCCTTTTAGATTTAATATGGGCCTCACGTCCCCGTTTGGCTTCGGAACTGTAAAGAGGTTTGAGTAAAACCCGAACCCCCATTCTTCCAGGGGAACCTCTATAATTACTGCTTGAAGCAATAATTGTTCCAGTGCCAACAGGAGGGATCCTCTCTTCTGGGGATCCCTTGGCACGTTTGACCTTATAAAGCGGGAAGGAGGGGAGTTTTTTAACTCCAATTTGTATCCCAGATTTACTGCGGAGAGCACCCATCTGTCTCGGATCGTGTCCCGCCAGGTTTCTGTGAACAACTGAAGTCTTCCCCCCACCCGATTGGGTGGGGGCAACCCTTCATGCATTTGACTTTGGGGGAGGTTTTGTACCTCTCCTGCTCCAGGGCTTCTTGTTACCCTGCAACTGTCCCTGATTTTTACCTCCGGGATTTGACCGAGGAGGCCGTCGGAACTGTTTCACAGCCGATGTCCTAGGGACTGGAGAAGACGGCCTCTTAAAAGAGGGACCTCTAACTCTATTTTTAACCGGCAAAAGTGTACTTTTACCGCTGGAAATTCTCTGGATATACTTGTCCAGGTCTTCCCCGAATAAGCGCTCACCATGAAATGGGAAGCTGACCAGCAATTTTTTACAGGGAGCTTCAGCAGACCAGTTTTTGAGCCATAGAAGCCTGCGCATATGTACTACAGACAGCGTAAGGCGGGAGGCCTGATGGATTGAATCCTTTATGGCGTCCACCGCAAAGCATAAGGCTCTAGGTAGATCAGCTAGGGCAAGAGCCTGCTGATCTGGCAAGTCCCTTAAGACCTGTTTCAACTGATCCTTCACTGCTTGGCAGACCCCAATAGCTGCCACTGCTGGTTGTGTCACCAATCCTGCTGTAGAAAAAGCAGATTTTAATAAGGACTCCAATTTTTTATCTATTGGGTCCTTGAACATTTGGACATTATCCACCGGACATGTCAGTGATTTATTCACACAAGAGATGGCTGCGTCCACTGTAGGGACCCTCCATTTCCTGATGAACTTATCCTCCATGGGATAGACCACCGGAAATCTCTTAGGGGGAGTAAATATTTTGTCAGGATGCTCCCAATCCTGGTAAATGAGCCCTTCCAGTAAAGGATGGATCGGAAAGGAACAAACAGTCTGGGGAGCTTTTAGCGACCCCAACGAGGAGACCGAAGTGGATGATGGCTCCGCAAGTGGCATTTTAAATGCTGATCGGACCATATTAGTCAGGGACTGAACCCATAACCTTTCAGCATGTGATGCTGAGAACGGCTCTTCCACTGTTGATTCCTCTACAACCGAATCGACCTCATCCTGATCCCCTTCAGGTAGGTCGATCCCTGTATGGGACTGTTGCTCTGTTAACAGGCACTCTGAGGGAGGAGACGGAGATCGGGCGCTTTTCTCCTGTGACAGGGAAGCCGCGATCAATGCTGACAATCTCTCTTCCAGCCCTCCCAGAGCTGAGGAAAAAACCTCCTCTGTTACATACACAGGAGCAGGTGAACTGAGGACAGCCACAGTACCAGGTACTCCTGAGGGTGCTCTACGGTCACTAACCTCTGATTCTTCAGGGGAGACTGGTGCAGCCAAAGCATGCCCAAGATCCTCAGAGCCCGATGGAGACCCCCTATTCCTCCTGGAATTTCTAGTCCCGGAGTTTTTAGACGGCATATTCCTAAGCCACAAAGCTGAGGTATTCCAGCCGAAATACACCAGTTACTGACAATAGTCTAGCATAAATGCTGCTATAAGAAACAGTTGGTGTCTACTAATGTGCCTTTCTAGGGGATGCCTGTATCAACCGCTTGCTGTATGCCCTTTTTTAAATGTTGCCAGCTCTGTCTCTGTACTTCATAGCCAGCTCACCACACAAAATTGTGGTTTTTAACATGCTGGGACGCCCGCACATGCGCAGAAGCGCTGCGGCGCGCACAGAGCGTCATCCCCCAGGCTCCGCCCCCTTTCCCGGCTCACCTCTATATATAGAGGCGCGTGCACGCGCACGCGCGCGGCCACGTGCGCCTTCGGCGCTAATTTTGAAAAATGGAAACTGGGGACAAGAGCCAGGGCCCCTCTTTGCCGCAGGCCGGGGGATGGACGAGCATTGCAACATGGCAGAGGAAGCAGTTTCCCATAAGAGAACTCACCATCTGCCTGGACTTGCTCTGCTGAGAAGAAACTAGTCCACATGACAAGAAAACATTCCACAGCGGCCTCTAGTGGACAAACACAGGTACCGCAGTCTAATATATTAAATATATATAAAAAATTTTTTTTTTTTTTTTTCTTGACCACCATTAAAAATTATTACATTTTTTTAGTAGTTACAGGCATGCACAGAATTTTGCGGGAATACCATTAGGTAACAGACAGAAAGACAAATTAGGCTTGGGGGTCCCCCAATAGAACCAAGTTCCTGGGGGCCCCCACTTACCTGTTCCCCGCCGCAGGACTTTGTTTGGTCCACAAAAGCCCAAACTTCACCTATCACGGCAGGCATTGTAATCAAACCTTCAGGGACCGGGTTCCCAAGGATTCCACTCCCCTGGACCTGTATAGCACCCTGCACAGAAAACATCTTGGTCGTGGGTATGACCAGAGCTCTGGATCCCAGGGTCCAGCTCTCCTAAGAGAAGCATTACAGGCAAAACCTTGCTCTTCTCTGCAAGGCCCGGGTACCGACCGTTTAGCTATGAAGCTTTTTTGGTCGGATCCGGAATAGCTTACTGAGGCCCAAAAGAACCTGTACGCAAGCTCAGTGAAAAAAAGGGATTTTTATAACAGCTTACCTGTAAAATCCTTTTCTTGGAGTACATCACGGGACACAGAGCGACTTAGTCATTACTAATGGGTTATATAGTTTACCTTCAGGTGTTGGCACTGGCCAATTCCAAACCGGAAGTACCCTCCCCTATATAAGCCCCTCCCACCCGGGAGCACCTCAGTTTTGTAGCCAAGCAATAAGTGTCCCAAAAAGAGGGGTGGGAGCTCTGTGTCCCGTGATGTACTCCAAGAAAAGGATTTTACAGGTAAGCTGTTATAAAAATCCCTTTTTCTTTTTCGTACATCACGGGACACAGAGCGACTTAGTCATTACTAATGGGACGTCCCAAAGCAATGCCAAATGAGGGGGGGGTACATAAGCTGGGCGCCATCAGGCATGAGGATCTTTTGCGGCCTGCAACACACTGCGCCCAAAGGCGACATCCTCCTGACTTCTAACGTCTACCTGATAGAATCTAGTAAACGTGTGTACCGAAGACCATGTTGCGGCCTTACATACTTGAGCCAGGGAGGCCTGGTGATGCACTGCCCATGAAGTTCCAACCGCTCTTGTGGAGTGCGCCCTAACTTTGAACGGAGGCGGTCTCTTTCTCAAGCCATAGGCTTGTATTATGACCTGTCGAATCCACTTGGCTAAAGTAGATTTTGATGCTGCCTGACCCCTTCTGGGGCCTTCCGGCAGAACAAACAAAGAATCCGTTCTGCGAATCTGAGCAGTGGCTTTTAGATAAGCTTTAACTGCTCTTACTACATCCAAAGAATGTAATAACTTTTCCTCTACTGAGCTAGGTTTGGGGAAAAAAGAAGGAAGAACCACATCTTGGTTCAAATGAAACCTCGATACCACCTTAGGAAGAAAGGCTGGATGAGGACGTAATACTACTCTGTCCTTATGGACAACCAGATATGGCTCCTTACAGGACAAGGCGGCTAATTCCGACACTCTTTTAGCCGAACAAATGGCTACTAAGAAAACCAATTTCCTGGTGAGAAGAACCAAGGAAATGTGTTGTAATGGTTCAAACGGTTGTTTCTGTAGAACCGACAGAACCAGGTTTAAGTCCCAAGGACATATGGGAATACTAACCGGAGGGCTAATACGCATCACTCCTTGTATAAAGGCTTTGACTAGTGAATGCGAAGCCAAGGGCCTTTGAAAAAATATTGACAAGGCCGAAATCTGACCCTTGATAGTACTCAAGGCCAGTTTCCTATCTACAGCCCACTGTAGGAAGTCCAGAATCCTCCCTATCATGTACTTACGTGGATGCCATTTCTTGGTCTCACACCACGTAATGTACGCTTTCCAGATCCTATAATAGATCTGCCTGGATACCGGTTTCCTGGCATTGATCATGGTAGATACCACAGAATTAGAGAGCCCTCTCTTTTTCAGAATGTGGGCTTCAATAGCCAGGCCGTCAAACCTAGGGCTGGTAAGGAAGGGTGGTATATCGGTCCCTGCGAAAGCAGGTCCGGACGAAGTGGGAGGGTCCAAGGACTCCTCACTGACATTTTTACCATCTCCGCGTACCATGCCCTTCGGGGCCACGCTGGAGCCACCAGAATCACTGGTTTCTTTTCTACCCTGATTCTGCGGAGTAATCGCGGTAACAATTGTGGCGGTGGGAATGCATATATCAGCTTGAACCGATCCCAAGGGAACACTAGGGCATCCGAGCCGCAAGCTAGGGGATCCCTTGTGCGAGACACAAACCTGTCCACCTTTGCGTTGAATCTGGATGCTAGCAGATCTACATCCGGTGTTCCCCACCGCTGGCATATTGCCTGGAAAACCTCGGGGTGAAGAGACCATTCCCCCGGGCATAATTGTTGGCGACTTAGAAAGTCCGCTCTCCAATTTTCCACTCCTGGGATGAAAACCGCAGATATGGCTGGGACATATCTTTCTGCCCACTCCAGGATGCAATTTGCTTCCTTCTGGGCTGCACGACTTTTGGTGCCACCCTGATGATTGATATATGCCACTGCCGTGGCATTGTCTGATTGAATTCTGACAGGGGACCCCTGGAGTTTGGATGTCCATGCTACTAGGGCATACCGGGCTGCTCGTATCTCTAAGAGATTGATGGGCAGGGCCTTCTCTGCTTCTGACCACCTGCCCTGGAGAGACCATTGCTCCAGCACTGCCCCCCCGCCGATGAGGCTGGCATCTGTAGTGACCACCTTCCAAGAAACCGGACTGAAGGGTTTCCCTCTTTCCAGATTCTGGGGCACCAACCACCAATGGAGGCTCTTGCGAACGGAAGGGGACAGGGACATTGGTAAGTCTAAAGCCTGAACTTTTTTGTTCCAGGCTGACAGTATGGCCCTTTGCAAATTCCTTGAATGGAATTGACCGTAGGGTACCGCTTCGAATGAAGCCACCATCTTTCCCAGCAGCCTCATGCAGAGACGTATGGATGGTTTTCTTTTTGTACCCACTAAGTGGGTCAAATTTCTTAAAGACGACACCTTCTCTGGAGGTAAGAAAATCTTTCTCTGATTTGAATCCAGCCTTAGCCCTAAGTATTCCAGACTTTTGACTGGTCTTAGAGCTGACTTGTCCCGGTTGATAATCCAACCGTGATATTCCAGATACTCGATTGTCTTGTGAATAGCTACTTCCAGCTTTTCCACTGAGTGGTCTATTAGTAGCAGGTCGTCTAGATATGCCATTATCGTTACACCCTGTGTTCTTAGATTGGCCAATAATGGGGCCAGAATTTTTGTGAACACTCGTGGTGCTGTGGCCAGACCGAAAGGTAAGGCTCTGAACTGAAAATGGCGCCCTTCTACTGCAAAGCGTAGAAATTTCTGATGGGCCGGAAAGATGGGAATATGCAGATAAGCATCCCTTATGTCGATCGAGGCTAGCCATTCCTGCCCTTGTAGGGCGGTGGCCACTGATCGGATCGACTCCATCCGAAAGGTCCTGATATTTAGGAACTTGTTTAGCCCTTTTAGATTTAATATGGGCCTCACGTCCCCATTTGGTTTGGGGACTGTGAAAAGGTTCGAGTAAAACCCGAATCCGCTTTCTTCCAGGGGAACCTTCATGATTACCCCTTGGAGCAATAGTTGTTCTAGTGCCAGAAGGAGGGATCCTCTCTTTTGGGGATCTCTTGGCACGTTTGACCTCATAAATTGGGCAGGAGGAGTGCCTTTTAACTCCAGCTTGTATCCCAGACTTACTGCGGAGAGCACCCATCTGTCTCTGATGGTGTCCCGCCAGGTCTCTGTGAACAACTGAAGTCTTCCCCCCACCCGATTGAGCGGGGGCAATACTTCATGCCTTAGGGGGAGGTTTTGTACCTCTCTTGATCCAGGGCTTCTTGTTACCCTGTGATTGTCCCTGATTTCTGCCCCCTGAATTTGACCGCGGAGGCCGTCGGAACTGCTTCACAGCCGATGTGCCCGGGACTGGAGAGGTAGGCCTCTTAAAAGAAGGACTTCTACCCTTGTTCTTAACCGGTAAGAGTGAACTTTTACCGGCAGAAATTTTCTGGATATATTTGTCCAGATCTTCTCCAAATAAGCGTTCTCCATGAAATGGGAAGCTAACCAGCAGTCTTTTACAGGGAGCTTCAGCAGACCAGTTTTTGAGCCACAAAAGCCTACGCATATGTACTATAGACAGCGTAAAGCGGGAGGCCTGTTGGATTGTATCCTTTATGGCGTCCACCGCAAAACACAAGGCTCTAGGCAGGTCAGCTAGGGCATGAGCCTGCTGATCTGGTAAGTCCCTTAAGACTTGTTTCAACTGATCTTTCACTGCTTGGCAGACTCCAATCGCTGCTACCGCAGGTTGTGTCACCATACTTGCTGTAGAGAAAGCAGATTTTAGTAAAGACTCCAATTTTTTATCTATTGGGTCTTTGAACATTGGAACATTATCTACTGGACATGTCAGTGATTTGTTAACAGAAGAGATGGCTGCGTCCACTATAGGGACCCTCCATTTTCTTATGAACTTATCCTCCATGGGATAGATCACCGGAAATCTCTTGGGGGGAGCAAATATTTTATCAGGATGCTCCCAATCCTGGTAAATAAGCCCTTCTAATAAAGGGTGGATTGGGAAGGAACAGACCGCCTGGGGAGCTTTTAGCGACCCCAGCGAGGAAACCGTAGTGGATGGTGGTTCCGCCAGAGGCATTTTAAATGCTGATCGGACCATGTTAGTCAGAGACTGAACCCATAATCTTTCAGCCTGAGAAGCTGAGAAAGGTTCTTCCACTGTTGATTCCTCTATAAGTGAATCAACCTCATCCTGATCCCCTTCAGGTAGGTCGATCTCTGTGTGGGGCTGTTCCTCCACTAACAGGCACTCTGAAGGAGGAGACGGAGATCGGACGCGCTTTTCCTGTGACAGGGAAGCAGCGATCAATGCTGTTAATCTCTCTTCCAATCCTCCCAGAGTTGAGGATAAAACCTCCTCTGTTATATATACAGGAGCAGGTGGACTGGGGACAGCCGCAGCACCAGACATTCCTGCGGGGTTTCTACGGCTACTGACCTCTGCATTCTCAGGGGAGTTTGGTGCAGTGCAAGCATGCCCAATATCCTCAGAGCCCGATGGAGACCCCTTTGGCTTCCTGGAAGATTTATTTCCGGAGCGTCTGGACGACATATCCTTTAAGCACAAAGCTGAGGTATTCCCGTCGTCATACACCAATTTTTGCTGGTAATAGTCTAACACAGGTGCTGCTATATACCAGCTGGTGTCCACTAAAGTGCCTTTCTATGGGGATGCCTGCATCAACCGCCTCTGTGTGCCACTGTTTGTTGCTAGCTCTGTTTGCATGCAGCTGACACTTGTACTGTGTCTTTTAACCATGCTGGGACGCCCGCACATGCGCAGAAGCGCCGCGGCGCGCATCGAGCGTCATCCACCCGCCCCGCCCCTTTTTTTTCATAGGAGGCGCGTGCACGCGCCCGCGCGCGCGCCCGTGCGCCAATGGCGCCCTTTTCGAAAACCAACAGAGGACTAGGAGCCAGGGCCCTTTTTGCCGGAGGGCCTGTGCGGTGGATGAACGCAGCAACAGGGCAGAGGAAGTGGATTCCCTCAGAGAAACTTACCAGCTGCCTGGATCTTTTGAGTTGAGAAAACCAAAGATCCACATTTACAAGAAAAATGGACTACAGCGGCCTCTAGTGGTTTAACACAGGTACCGCGGTCCCTGTTTTTTTTTTTTTCTTGACTACTATTAAAATTTTACATTTTCAGTAGTTATAGGCAAACACAGATATTTAGCGGGAATACCGTTAGGTAACAGACAGAAAGACAAATTAGGCTTGGGGGTCCCCCAATAGAACCAAGTTCCTGAGGGCCCCCACTTACCTGATCCCCGCCGCAGGACTTTGTTTGGTCCACAAAAGTCCAAACTTCACCTATCACGGCAGGCATTGTAATTAAACCTTCAGGGACCGGGTTCCCAAGGATTCCACTCCCCTGGACCTGTATAGCACCCTGCACAGACAGCGTCTTGGTCGTGGGTATGACCAGAGCTCTGGATCCCAGGGTCCAGCCCTCCTAAGAGAAGCATTACAGGCAAAACCTTGCTCTTCTGCTGCAAGGCCCGGGTACCGACCGTTTAGCTATGAAGCTTTTTTTGGTGGGATCCGGAACAGCTTACTAAGGCCCAAAAGAACCTGTACGCAAGCCCAGTGAAAACACATGTTACTCTTTGGCCAACACCTTAGACACTGGCAAAAAACTGAGGTGCTCCCGGGTGGGAGGGGCTTATATAGGGGAGGGTACTTCCGGTTTGGAATTGGCCAGTGCCAACACCTGAAGGTAAACTATATAACCCATTAGTAATGACTAAGTCGCTCTGTGTCCCGTGATGTACGAAAAAGAAACACATGTTTCTTCTTGGCCAACACCTTAGACACTGGCAAAAAACTGAGGTGCTCCCGGATGGGAGGGGCTTATATAGGGGAGGGTACTTCCGGTTTTGGAAGTTGCCAGTGCCAGCACCTGACGGTATCTATATAACCCATTAGTAATGACTATGTCGCTCTGTGTCCCGTGATGTACGAGAAAGAAATTTCCATAACACTATAAAGTGCCTAAACCTTAATCAACTGCCTTGAAACTTTGTGCAACCCAAGCTTTCAGCTTCCCCAAATCAATCCTAGATGTTTCATGGATTTTTGTTTTCGACAAAACAAGTGAGTTACATTAAGCTTGTGAAGCCCCTACCACCTTTTGTGTAGTGGCTGTAGTGTGGGACAGCCAATGGGGGAATATTATGTGTGTGTGTGTGTGTGTGTGTGTGACTCACCAGCCATTTACTAGGGGTTTCTTGGCCAGTGGTGCATGCTGGGGAAGTGCATATACAGTATACTTAGGAGAATTGGCATGTGCAATGCACAGCCTACATCAGTGGCGGAATTATCAGGGTCGCAACAGCCGCCGTTGCGACTGGGCCCTGTAGTTCCGCCAAGTCCGGGGGGCCCGCCCGCCACCCGTGTGAGGGGCCCGCCCGCCACCCGTGTGAGGGGCCCGCCCGCCACCCGTGTGAGGAGCCGTTCCGCCGCGGGGATCGGGTGCTTTCGCCCGCTGAGGGACAGAGAAGGCAGAGGCAGGGCCGGATTCCTGACAAGGCAGTGGATGCAGGGGCGGCACCGCGGCAACCCCCCCAAGACCCGGCATCTCCCCCTGCACCTCTGGCTGGCCGTTTAGAGTGCAGTGGGGAGATGTGGTAGGAGGTGGAAGGCGGTGATTGGCAGCTCTATGGTGCCTGTGTGGGCAGCGGGATCTCCCTGGGGCTTGT
The DNA here is from genome assembly GCA_029206835.1 of Rana muscosa. Lineage (NCBI taxonomy): Eukaryota > Metazoa > Chordata > Amphibia > Anura > Ranidae > Rana > Rana muscosa. The sequence continues at coordinate 24,410,857 of CM055119.1, forward strand.
AGTACTCTCTCAAGTGTTAGTGTATACAGTGGAGAGGAGAGGGGCCTCTGACCCGGGCAGGTATCAGTTTCACTTTCACTCTGCGTGTACACTGTTGCTGATGCCCAGGTCTGAGGCCCCTCCCCCCTCTGCTGTATACATTTTGGATATAGAACTACTAGCCCCAGCAAGATGCCTCCGCCTGTGGACACCATAGAGCTGCCGATCGCCGCCTCCCACCTCCACCAGCCAGGTACAGGGGAACCTCTGCTAGGGTGGAGTCAGCTGTTTGGGGACCCTGATGTAAGAGGGGGCTTTCTGGGGACACTAATGTAAGTAAAGGGGCCTCTGGGAACACTAATGTAAGAGGGGGGGCTCTCTGGGGACACTAATGTTAGGGGGGCTCTCTGGGGATTCTGGTGTAAGGGGGGCTCTCTAGGGACCCTGGTGTAAGGGGGGGCTCTCTGGGGACCCTGGTGTAAGGGGGGCTCTCTGGGGACCCTGATGTAAGTAGGGAGGCTCTCTGGGGACCCTGATGTAAGGGGAGGCTCTCTGGGGACCCTGATGTAAGGGGAGGCTCTCTGGGGACCCTGATGTAGAGGGAAGCTCTCTGGGGACCCTGATGTAAGTAGGGAGGCTCTCTGGGGACCCTAATGTAAGGGGAGGCTCTATGGGGACCCTGATGTAAGGGGAACTCTCTGGGGAGTCCCCCTATGTGATGGTGTGTGTGTGTGTGTGTGTGTGGGGGGGGGGGGTGGCATTGAAGGACCTGGCCTTGGGGCGGCAAAGGGAGTAAATCCGGGCCTGGGCAGAGGCAGCGCTGAGACTGGGGGCAGACACTGAAAAATTAAGTCAGCAGACCTGCTGACACCAGTGAGAGAAGGCGGGGGAGGAGCTTTCCTCTCTGCGTGGAGTACCTGTACCGTCTACACATGAGGCAAGAAGGCATCCTGGCGGGAGATTAGAAGGCACGGTGACCATGACCGATCGAACGGAATTCCCGGGTAATCGATTGATTGATGGTAAGTGACATTTTGCAGAGCTGAGCAAACGATGCCAACCTCCACCACCTGTGCCTCTTGCTGATCCCATCCCCCCACCACTGATCTCATCCCTATCCCCCCCATTACTTCTACAACAGAGGTGATGGGGGGGGGGTAGGGATGAGATGAGTGGTGGGAGGATGAAATCAGTAAGAGGCACAGGTGGTGGTGGGAGAGGATGGCACCACTACTGCCACCGCAGCCACTCCCCCTCAAGTACCACTGCAGCCACCCCCCCCCTCAATTACCACCGCAGCAACCCCCCCTCAAGTACCACCGCAGCAACCCCCCTCAAGTAACACTGCTGCCACCCCCCTTAAACATCCCCGCTGCCACCCCCCTCAAGTACCACTGCTGCCACCCCACCTCAACTACCGCCGTTGCCACCCCCTCAAAAAAAAAGTATAAAAATCATGCTTTTTCGGGGGGGGGGCCTTTGTGATTTCTTGCACCGTGGCCCAAAAGTTCCTAGTTACATCTCTGGCCTACATCCAGGCTTGTCCTGGAGTTGGGAATGCTCAAGTGTGGGAAAGGTTTGACTAGGCCTTAGGCCTAGAAGAGGCCTCACATGCTGATTGGGGAGGGGAACCAGAGACACTGGATGGCTACTGGAGGTACCTGTTACTAGAAAGGACCTAAGGAGCAAGTCTGGTGTCCCTCCTACTGAAGATCTTATGTCTATCCCTATTCAGCTGTTGCTCTAATACCCAGTGACAGCCTGTGCTCCTATTGATTCTGCACTGTGGAATACTGAAAGGCACTGGTGAGTCTGGAGTTCTGTTCTAATCTAGTTTTGCCATGGATGTTCTCAGCCCTATACCTTCTGGCAGTTTCTGAGTTCTCCAATAAAGCATTCAAAAATGTACTTAAAACGACTGGCGCCAAAACTTTCTTTGATCGCACAGCCCTTCACTAGCCTAGGATCTGTCAGAGATCAAAATGTCAGCCTTCCCTGCCTTTGGGTGTCCATGCTATGCCTCTGGGGGTCAGGGGGTGCTGTACTTGTTATTTTGGAAATTTATTGTACAAAAACCAACTTGGATGTTATCCAATTTCCCCAAAATTCACACAATAGAAGACTGTATCTATGTCAGCATATTCTAAAAATATCAGATTGTTTGGTAAAACAGACCAAAGGTTCACTTTTAACTATTTTATTATAGTCCTGAAATATTTAATTGGAATAACTTAAAGGGTAAGTTCACCTTTACAGAAAATATGTAAAGTAAACTTACACTGGACCCCCTCCCCATCCCCCCGGATCCAGGTGACCTGGAGCCCCGCAATCACACGCTGTGACACATTGGGTCACTGCTTTACTGGTCAGGGGATTTGAAATCCCCGTGGCTTGATCTTCTAAATGTACCTCGTAAATGTACATATAGGAGACATTCTAATTGGTTGGTGCCTTCACATGGATGGCGCTGACCAATCGAGACCCGCCTAGTAGTGTTGAGCGAACCCGAACTGTAAAGTTCGGGTCCGTACCGAACTTTAGCTTTTACCCGAACCCGGACTTTGCGTGAAAGTCCGTGTTCGAGTTCGGGTTCGGCAATCTAATGGCGCAGTTAGAAATGCCTCAGGGGCCAGCCAATCACCTTTTGATTAGCTGGTGCGCCCTTAGAAGCCATCATAGCCATGCCTACTAATGGCATGGCTGTGATTGGTCAGTGCAACATGTGACCCAGCTTCTATATAAGCTGGAGGCACACAGCACACACGTCACTCTGCTTCAGAATAGATAGGGAGAGGATCTTGTCTGCTGCTGTTGCTTATTGGGAGAGATTGAAAATACATGAGTTAGTCCTGATTCTGGAATCTGAGGGAAAAGATAGAGAGACAGTGTAGTGTAGGGCCAGGTTCCTGTTGGTGCTTTCAGGGAGAGAGATTTATTATATAGGAATAGGAGTCCAGATTCAGAGATATAACTCAGCGATCTGCATAGGTTTACCTGTTTGTGTTGCAGTGCACAGTCTTTTTACACTGCTATGAGCCCAGTGTCAGAGAAAATCTAACTTTTATCTGCAAGCTCAGTGCACCAGCACTGCATATATTACATTGAGAGATACACCGTTTCCATACTGTGGGTGTATTCTGCTCTTGGAAAAAGACCCATTTAGGGCAAAAAAAAGGCACTTTATTGTGCTCTTTTCCAAAAACCCATTTAGGACAAAAAAAAATTGCATTTTATTTTGCTCGTGCAAAAAAAGACCCATTTAGGGCAAAAAAATAAATAAAAATTTGCACTTTAACCACTTAAGCCCCGGACCATTTGGTAGCTAAAGGACCAGAGGTGAATTCAGAATTTTGCACTGCGCTGCTTTAACTGTAAATTGTGCGGACATGCAATGTTGTACCCAAACAAAATTTGCGTCCTTTTCTTCCCACAAATAGAGCTTTCTTTTAATGGTATTTGATTGCCTCTGCGATTTTTATTTTTTGCGATATAAACGGAAAAAGACCGAAAATTTTGAAAAAAAATGATATTTTCTACTTTTTGTTATAAGAAAAATCGAATAAACTCAATTTTAGTCATACATTTAGGCCAAAATGTATTCAGCCACATGTCTTTAGTAAAAAAAAAATGTCAATAAGCGTATATTTATTGGTTTGCGCAAAAGTTATAGCGTTTACAAACTAGGGTACATTTTCTGGAATTTACACAGCTTTTAATTTATGACTGCCTATCTCATTTCTTGAGGTGCTAAAATGACAGGGCAGTACAAAACCCCCCAAATGACCCCATTTTAGAAAGTAGACACCCCAAGGAAATTGCTGAGAGGCATGTTGAGCCCATTGAATATTTTTATTTTTTTGTCCCAAGTGATTGAATAATGAAAAAAAAATAAAAAAATAAAACAATTACAAAAAGTTGTCACTAAATGATATATTGCTCACACATGCCATGGTTATATGTGGAATTGCACCCCAAAATACATTCTGCTGCTTCTCCTGAGTACGGGGATACCACATGTGTGGGACTTTTTAGGAGCCTAGCCACGTACGGGACCCCAGAAACCAAGCACCGCCTCCAGGATTTCTAAGGGCGCAAATTACTACCTATCACAGTTTTGAAGGCCATAAAATGCCAAAATAGCACAAAACCCCCCCAAATGACCCCATTTTGGAAAGTAGACACCCCAAGCTGTTTGCTGAGAGGCATGGTGAGTATTTTACAGCTCTCATTTGTTTTTGAAAATGAAGAAAGTACATTTTTTTTTCTTTTTTTTTTTCAATTTTCAAAACTTTGTGACAAAAAGCGAGATCTGCAAAATACTCACAATACCTCTCAGCAAATAGCTTGGGGTGTCTACTTTCCAAAATGGGGTCATTTGGGGGGGGTTTGTGCCATCTGGGCATTCCATGGCCTCCGAAACTGTGATAGGCAGTGAGAAGTGAAATCAAAAATTGACACCCTTAGAAAGCCTGAAGGCGGTGATTGGTTTTTGGGGTCCCGTACGCGGCTAGGCTCCCAAAAAGTCTCACACATGTGGTATCCCCGTACTCAGGAGAAGCAACAGAATGTATTTTGGGGTGTAATTCCACATATGCCCATGGCATGTTTGAGCAATATATCATTTAGTGACAACTTTGTGCAAAAAATAAATAAATGAATAAAAAATTGTATTTTTTACGCAACTTGTGTCAACATATAAAATATTCCATGGACTCGACATGCCTCTCAGTATATAGTTTGGGGTGTCTACTTTCCAAAATGGGGTCATTTGGGGGGGTTTTGAACTGTTCTGGCATTTTATACACAACATTAGGAAGCTTACATCCACTCTTCTAACCACTTGAAGACAAAGCCCTTTTTGACACTTTTTGTTTACATGAAAACATATTTTTTTTTGCAAGAAAATTATGTTGAACCCCCAAACATTATATATATTTTTAAAGCAAAGGCCCTACAGAATAAAATGGTGGGTGTTGCATTTTTTTTTCTACACAGTATTTGCGCAGCGATTTTTCAAACGCATTTTTTTGGGAAAAAATACACTTTTTTTTATTTTAATGCACTAAAACGCACTATATTGCCCAAATGTTTGATGAAATAAAAAAGATGATCTTAGGCCGAGTACATAGATACCAAACACGACATGCTTTAAAATTTTGCACAAACGCGCATTGGCGACAAACTACATACATTTTTAAAAGCTTTTAAAAGCATTTACAGGTTACCCCGTTAGATTTACAGAGGAGGTCTACTGCTAAAATTACTGCCCTCGATCTGACCTTTGCGGTGATACCTCACATGCATGGTGCAATTGCTGTTTACATATGACGCCAGACCGACGCTTGCGTTCACCATTGGGCAAGAGCAGGGCAGGACAGGGGTGCTTTTTTTTTTTTTTTTTTTATTATTAATTTTGCTTTTTTATTTTATTTTTAAACTGTTGCTTCCATATTTATTTATTTTTATCACTTTTATTGTTATCTCAGGAATGTAAATATCCCCTATGATAGCAATAGGTAATGACAGGTACTCTTTTTTGAAAAAACTGGGGTCTATTGGACCCTAGATCTTTCCTCTGCCCTCAAAGCATCTGACCACACCAAGATCGGTGTGATAAAATGCTTTCCCAATTTCCCAATGGCGCTTTTTATATCCGGGGGGGGGGGACATTCCCTCCCACTGCTTGTAAAAGCAGTCCAGAGGCTAATTAGCCACTAGGATTGCTTTTACATGAAAGCCGGCCGCTGGCTGAAAAGAATGATACCAAGATGATACCTAAACCCGCAGGCATCATTCTGGTATAAACATTCAAAGTCCAGCAACATACCAGTACGTTGCTGGTCCTTGTTGGACATGTATTGTAATCTTTTTTTTCATGCAGCCTGTTGGTTGAACGAAAAAAAAAGATTGATCGGTGGGTATGCCCACCATTAGAATACCGCCCTTCATCCACCCACTTCTAATGATGGGCATACATGCACCATTTATATATGCCGAAGCATGGGGGCATCTTCTCGCAAAAGTTATGCCGCGTACACATGGTCAGACTTTTCCACGGGCAAGCCTCCGTCGGAATTTCGACCGTATATACGCGGCATTAGGAGCAAAATCGCTCCTCCGCTCCTCCGCCCCTGCTGCCCCAATGCTTCAGCATATATGCTTTTTTTTTTAACTGTGGTGGTGAAATCACCTCCTACAGCACTGGAGTCGCAGGGATCAGGCCTGTCTCTGCGAACGCTGCAGTTATGTGTGTTGTGTTTTGCAAGTGACAGTGATCGATCGATACTGCACTTCGGTGGCCTGGGCTGGACGGAGGGGCAAAACGCAGGTGCTAGCAGGTATCTGGGCTGATCCCACTAACAGTGCGTTTTTGGGAACCCTAAACTGCTGGGGACGCTAGTATAGATCTGATCAGATCAGATATTGAGCTGATCAGATACTATACCACTAAGGGGGTGTATGCTTCACGTGTGGGTGTTAGCGCTACTGGCACTAACCTGACGCTGCCTGGGGTGTGACGCAGACCCTCTCTGACGCTAAAACCTAATTGATATCACCCGCCAAGCGATCAGGGGGTTAAACCTTTATTGGGTTATATACGGCGGGTGCCCTGACACTATAAAAAGCAAACTAACTAACCAGCGTCACCCGTAACACTTATATGATGATCACTGGTGAAAGGGTTAACTAGGGGCAATTAGGGGGTTAAAACCTTTATTAGGTAATATATGGGGGTACCTGACGCTATATAAAAACCTGACGGCGAACCTAAAAAAAAATTACTGGCTACCTATCGGCATCACCGACACTAAGACAACGATCATAAAAACGATTGCTTAGCGACAGTGGTGATAGGGGGTGAAAGGGTTACCTGGGGGGCGATCAGGGGGTTAAACCTTTATTAGATAATATAATGGGGTACCTGACGCTATAAAAACCTGCGGCGAACCTAAAAAAAATTACTGGCTACCGATCAGCATCACCGACGCTAAGACATTGATCAGAAAAATGATCGCATAGTGACGGCGGTGCTAGGGGGTGAAAGGGTTACCTGGGGGGTGATCAAGGGGGTTACACCTTTATTAGGTAATATATGGGGGTACCCGACGCTATAAAAACCTGTGGCGAACCTAAAAAAAATTACTGGCTACCGATCAGCATCGCCGACGCTAAGACATCAATCAGAAAAATTATCGCTTAGTGACAGTGGTGATAGGGGGTGAAAGGGTTACCTGGGGGGCGATCAAGGGGGTTAAACCTTTATTAGGTAATATATGGGGGTACCCGACGCTATAAAAACCTGCGGCGAACCTAAAAAAAATTACTGGCTACCGATCAGCATCACCGACGCTAAGACATCGATCAGAAAAATGATTGCTTAGCGACGGCGGTGCTAGGGGGTGAAAGGGTTATCTGGGGGGTGATCAGGGGGTTAAACCTTTATTAGGGGGGGTTAGGGGGCTACACTGGACCTAAAACTAAATGTAGTGACACTTTTACAGTCACAAATGTCACTGATTGCAGTGATCACTAAATAAATGGTCACTGCAATCAGTGACACTGTGACTGGGGGCTGGGGGGGTGATCTGGGGGGTGATCTGGGGGTGTCTGGGGGGGCCTCGGGGGGCGATTTATGTGCCTATGTGTCCTGGTGTCAGTGTAGTGTTTTGTGTACTAACCTGCATCTTCTCCTGTACGGCGCTCGGTATATGTGAGCGCCGCAGGAGAGATGACATCACTTCCTCCTTCCTGGCAGGCAGGGGAAGCTCTCTCATTCGCCGGGAGCGATCGAGAGGGGGTGGCCGGAATCGAACTGCCGTCCCCTCATGCCGGATCGCTCCCGAAGGTAAAACGACCACCCACTGTAAAGAAGGGGGGTCCGATCGGACCCCCCAACTATAAAAAGGCAATCACGTACATATACGTGATTCTGCCTGTCGGTGCCATTCTGCCGACGTATATTTACAGTGGGTGGTCATTAAGTGGTTAATGTACTCTTGCAAAAAGACCCATTTAGGGCCACAAAAAATATTTTGCAGTGTGTTATACATATGTGGAGGCGTGTGAAATAAACCATTTCTATATATTTGTCTTCTACTGTGCTATGCTAAAAAAACAATTTTTTTTTTGAATAGCATTTTCTGCAGTTCTGCAGCTGTGCGATTCAGCGGTTACGTACTGTGGGTGTGTTGTGGTCTTCCAAAAAACGCCATTTAGGGCCACAAAAAATATTTTGCAGTGTGTTATACATATGTGGAGGTGTGTGAAATAAACAATTTCTATATATTTGTCTTCTACTGTGCTATACTAAAAAAACAATTTTTTTTTTTAATAGCATTTTCTGCAGTTCTGTAGCTCTGCGATGCAGCGGTTACGTACTGTGGGTGTGTTGTGGTCTTCCAAAAAACGTCATTTAGGGCCACAAAAAATATTTTGCAGTGTGTTATACATATGTGGAGGTGTGTGAAAAATATTTTGCAGTGTGTTATACATATGTGGAGGTGTGTGAAATAAACAATTTCTATATATTTTTCTTCTACTGTGCTATACTAAAAAAACATTTTTTTTTTAATAGCATTTTCTACAGTTCTGTAGCTGTGCGATTCAGCGGTTACATACTGTGGGTGTGTTCTGCTCTTCCAAAAAAAAAACATTTAGGGCAGGATCCTAAATTTGGAAAATATGAGGAGAAGACCTGGAGAACTTTGGTCTCTGCCACAGACCAGGGTGTATAGGAGGGAGAAAGGCACACTGCACTACCAGCCTATATAAAGAGGTTGAGCGGTGTACTTGACGGGCCGTGTCCACTGCCGGAGTCAAAACTCCTCCAGAGGATGATTCTCACCTCTACTGTAGGTAGAGGCAAGTCCTTTAATTCCCAGTAAAGTCAATGTCCACACCAGCTGAAATTACAACTCTTATTCTCTCATGGCAAAATAAACTCTACTCGGATAGAAAAGGTTAGAGCAAAGAAACAGGACAGCTTAAGGTGTGTAGGAGGTCCAGGCACAAACGTAGCACATTCACTTCACTGCTTAGGTTTCTCAAACAGTTTTAGGTGCACGGTCTCTGCCACAGACCTTGAGGTTGGTCTCTGCCACAGACAGGGTGTACAAGGCCCCTGCCACGGACCTGGAGAACTTTGGTCTCTGCCACAGACCAGGGTGTATAAGGCCCCTGCCATGGGCCGGGTGAATAAGGCCTCTGATACAGTCAAGATGACCTTGAGCTTCTCCTTCTACGAACCTAGCCCATATCAAGGGGAAGACATCTCTCCAGGGAGTCAACAGACCCTTCCTTCACCGTGAATCCTGCATCGGTCCATCAGAATGATCCTCCCTTCCCTGGAACAGGGTCCCCTACACAAGGCGGCACCCTAAGACTCCTCGACCCTTAGCGGACTCCAGACGAAGGCTTTGGACTCCAGGCTTTACTCCCGCCCCTAGGCCTCCATACCCAGGGCAGCAGGAACTCCAGGATAGTACCTCACCCCAGGCTAAAGGTGCCCGAGATGGAACAGGAACACATGCACCCAGGCCGAAGGCACCTGGGCGCGGACCCCACTGGACATCAGCCCCCAGGCCAAAGGTCTGCCCCTTTTATATGCTCTCCCGGCATGCACAGCAGGTTCCCCACCCCGCTGTACTACTGCCAAGAGGGGACACAAAAGGCACAGCACTGTATCGGCGGTTCAACCCTAGCCTACCATGGCAGCGCCACCTGTAGGCCGCAGGGAACTGCACACCAATACTGTCCCCCGAGGACAAAATGGTCCATGAATCCTACAGAATTAGGGTGTTTGAGCCTATTTACCACTCAAACACTTCCCTTAAATTTAGCACCCCGCTACATTTTTATTTCAAAGTATTTTATTTTCCCACTAGCTTATCCATTAAATTGAATAATTTATTCCAGAAAGGGCGTATTCTGGGGCATTCCCACAATGTGTGGCATCGTGCCGTTGAGTTTCTGAGGTTCTTAATGACTTCCTGTACCTCTTCTGCTGAAAAGGGGGCCTCCAGCATATTTTTTTATTTTTTTTATGTTATTTTAAGTTATTTCCCTATCCACATTTGTTTGCAGAGAACTTGCCATGCTCTTAACAACATTTTGCTGCCATTTTCAGCCCTCTAGCCCTTTCCATTATTTTTTTAGAGCCTTTTTAGTCCTTAGAAGTCCGGGTCCCCATTGACTTCAATGGGGTTCGGGTTCGGGTTAAAGTTCGGTCCCGATCCCGAACTTTTTTCCGAAGTTCGGCCGAACCCGTCGAACCCGAACATCCAGGTGTCCGCTCAACTCTACCGCCTAGCCCATTTTGTCAGCGCTGGAGAAGAGGAGAGAAAGCTGTGGGGATTTCAAATCCCTGGACCGATAAAGCAGCGACCTGATGTGTCACAGTGTGTGATTGTGGGACTCCGGGTCAGCTGGACCAGGGGGGATGGAGAGGGGGATTCAGTGTAAGTTCACCTTACAGATTTTCTGTAAAGGTGATATTAAACTTTAATGTAAAAGGAGCTCTATGTGAAATAAAGTGCCTAAATCTCAATCAATTGCCTTGTAACTTTGCACAGAACTTTGCACAAGTTCTCTGGGGTACATTAAACCACATTAAGCTTCCAAAAATTAAAGGGGTTGTAAACCCTCAATATTTTTCACCTGAATGCATTCTATTCTATTACAAAATAGGGAATAGATTCATGGCATTTTTATGGAATTTTTATTATTTATTTATTTTTTACTAGTAATGGCGGCGAGCTGCGATTTTTACCGGGACTGCAACATTATGGTGGACAGATCGGACACTTTTGACACTTTTTCTGGGACCATTGACATTTATAAAGCGATCAGTGCTATAAAAATGCACCAATTACTGTGTAAATGTCACTGGCAGGGAAGGGGTTAACACTGGGGGGGCGATCAAGGGGTTAAATGTGTCCTTGGAGTGTTTCTAACTGTGATGGGATGGGAATGACTAGAGGAGGAGCCAGATCACTGTGTCAATCTGTCTCTCCTCCCCTATCAGAACAGAGATTTGTGTGTTTACACACACACAAATCCCCATCCTGGCTCTCATGCCTGCGATTGCTGGTTGCCGGTGGCGAACGCGCCTGCTGGCCACGCGCATTTGGGTCCCTCACTGTGCAGCGGGCACGTGCCTGCTATGGCTCTTAAAGGACATTTCTTCAGTGTTGTCACATGAAAAGATATCATAAAATATTTACAAAAATGTGAGGGGTGTACTCACTTTTGTGAGATACTGTACCTCCTCTGTACAGTGCTTTTTCACAGAGCAGCTCTGATCCTCCTCTTCTCAGTTCCCTCCCTGGCGCTCCTGGCCGCTCCCTCCTGCCAAATGCCCCCACAGCAAGCACTCGAGCCGAGCCACAGCTTTGAGTGTCCATTTAGACAGAGAGCCATGGTTTGGCCCCACCCCCTCTCTCTCCTCGATCTGTCCCTCGGCTCTCGGGTGGAGGCGCCGCCATCTTCGGTAAGGGAATCAGGAAGTGAAGCCTTGCGGCTTCACAGCCTGGCTCCCTAGTGCGCATACGCGAGTCGCTCTGCGCGATCCCACTGGTCCCTGCTGTCTTCTGGGACCTGTGTGTCTCCCAGAAGACAGCGGGGGGATGGAGGAGGCGCCGGACGTGGCGTAGATATCCGCGGCTACTGCGGCTATTTAAGCCCGGGAGTGGAAGCAAAATACCTGTATTAGACAGGTATCTGCTCCTCCCTCTCCCCTGAAAGGTGTCAAATGTGACACCGGAGAGGATTCCGAAAAGTGGAAGTTCCTTTTTTATGTGGAACTCTGCTTTAAGATAACGACGTAATACATACATTTTTTTTTAAGGTCAAACAAGGCTTTCTTATTGTGAATATTGTCCTGTAACAATTTTTTTTTTTTTGCAATCCTTAAACAATTAAATGTAATAAAACTAAACAAAAGGCATTTTTTTTTCAGCAGTAAATATATGTAAAAAAGGTGTAAAAAATATTAATAAACAAAAACAGAAAAAAAGTTTAACTATTAGTTAACTCCCTTAGTCGTATTCCCAAGTGTGGCTCGGGGTGAATTTTTCATACCATAAGTGGTAACATCGAGCCAGACTCGGGCTGCATTGCAGTATCCAGGGAGACTTACTTACCTTGTTCCCTGGATCCTGCGATGTCTCCCCGCAGTGTGTGCGAGCTGTCTCCTCGCTCGATTCACACTGCCGAGTGCCGAGCTCCGTTCCTTGTGACGCTGCAGCGCACGGTGGTGGAGATTGGCGCCAAAGTCAAAAAAGTAAAAACACAATACACATACAGTATCCTGTATTCTTACAGATTACAGTACTGTATAAAAAAATTACACATCCCCTTTGTCCCTAGTGGTTAGTCCAGTGTCCTGCATGCAGTTTTATATTATAAAAGCTGTTCTTTCTGCCTGGAAACTGGAGATTGTCCATAGCAACCAAAAAGTGTCCGTTTACGTCAAAAGTGGTTTTAGACCAGCTAGAAAACAGCGATAAAAAAAATTAGAATCACTCGCAGAAATTCGTCAACACTGAAAGTAATGACAGCGACAATTCTGCAACTGAGCAAATTTCAGTGTTTTTGATTTGATTACATTATTGAATAATTTTTATTATAATTACATTACTATTTGTTATAATTATTTATAGTTATTTATTATATTATAATTTATGATTTTATGTTTCAAACTTTATCATACCCAGGATGTCTACTAGAGTCTTGTTTGGTCAGGTTTAAGTAAGTAATTACTAAGAATTGCAGGCTTACAATACATAACACCAAATTTCCATACAAAATAATTGTACCAGCAGCAAGGCAGAGACACTGGACGTGCTACACAAGTCCTGTGTACATTGATGATATTTTTGTGGTTCCATCAGCAGTGAATCCCAGGAAACCATAATATGCAGAGATTGACACTTGCCAGCAGTGTGAATACCTGGTCTGTCTCTTTCACCTCTGCCATCATCCTATTGGCTCATCATTATAACAGCCCTTTTCTATTCCATGCTGGGTGTATGATTTGGATACTGTGTGTACGGACCATCCGAATGAGACTATTGGCTGAGGAAGGGACGTTTGCATCACCAAAGGCTGCAGCTGGGTCAAAGGTCCAATGCCATAAACCGCTTGGCTTCTGGTAAGCTGCTCCCCCTCTCTTTGGTGGTGGATTCTTCACGGCTTGCTTTGAGTAATCACGGTGGTGTGAAGTTTGGGGTTACCCTTAATGACCTATGGACTAATTTAGATGATTGGTTAAATGCCACTGGACTATTTTGGTGTGATGCCTGATAGATTTCCATATACATTTAAATAAGCTCCGAATTCCTAATAGACTATGGTTAAAAGTGGCACAGTTTTTTCTTTGTTTAAAATAATTGTACCGCTTTTGGTACAAAATTCCAGACAGAATCATACCGCCAGGGAGGTTAATAAAATAGAAAAGAAAAAAATCACCAGGAAAATTACAATTGAATAAAGAAGGAGAATATAGAGTTAATTAGTGCTGATTAGAGAAAACTAAAGGGTTAATAAGGGGGTTCAACAGAGGAACATTTAATTAGAAAAAAAAACAAACATTTTTTTTGACTTGTCAAGGTTGCTTTAACTCTCTTCACCTGCAAATCAAAGTTCATCACTTTGATCTATAGATGCAAAACACAGAATGTTACAATTGATACAATGTTTCAATGTAACTTTCTGTGATGTGTTTGTTGATAAACTTTGCCAGCCTGTTCTTTTTTTTTTTTTTGACAGCTGCTGCTGAATTGTTGGGTACTGAGACAGGAAAGGGTAAAATATAGCTTAATGTGAATAACTTTTGGTGCGATTAACCAAATGAGCTGAATTTTTCATTATATTTTGGCATGTGTAGAATCTTCTACTGTGTAAGGTTTGGGGGAAATTGGTTAACATTTAAGGTCTTTTTTGTACGTTAAGCTACATTAAGCTCCCCAAAAAAAAAAGCTTAATGTACCTAGTTTGCCTTGTGGAACACCGAATCGCACAGAACTTCTTGGATATGTTTGGGAAGTTGAGATCTTAGGCTGTGCAAAGTTTCAGGGCAATTGATTGAGGTTTAGGCACTTTTTTGCTCATTAAGCTACATTAAGCCATTTTCACATTAAATGTTTTAGCATTGTAAAATATAGCTTAATGTGAATAACTTTTGGTGTGATTAACCAAATGAGCTGAAATTTTCAGAATATGTTGGCATGGATAGAGTCTTCTACTGTGTGAAGATTGGGAGGAATTGGTTAACATTTAAGGTATTTTTTGTACGTTAAGCTATATTAAGCTCCCCAAAAAAGAAGCTTAATGTCGCTAGTTTGCCTTGTGGAACACCGAATCGCACAAAACTTCTTGGGTAGGTTTGGGAAGTTGAGATCTTAGGCTGTGCAAAGTTTTAGGGCAATTGATTGAGGTTTAGATACTTTATTACACGTTAAGCTACATTAAGCCATTTTCACATTAAATGTTTTAGCCTTGTAAAATATAGCTTAATGTGAATAACTTTTGGTGTGATTAACCAAATGAGCTGAAATTTTCAGAATATGTTGGCATGGATAGAGTCTTCTATTGTGTGAAGTTTGGGAGGATCTGGTTAAGACTTCATGTCTTTTTTGTACGTTAAGCCACATTAAGCTCTCCAAAAAACAGGCTTAATGTCCCTAGTTTGCCTTGTGGGACACCAAATCGCACAAAACTTCTTGGATAGGTTTGGAAAGTTGAGATCTTAGGCTGTCCAAAGTTTCAAGATAATTGATTGAGGTTAAGGTGCATTATGGTACGTTAAGCTCTGTTTTAGCATAGTAAAATGTAACTTAATTTGAATCAATTTTGGTGTGATTAACAAAATGAGCTGAAATTTTCAGAATATATTGGCATGGATAGAGTCTTCTACTATGTGAAGTTTGGGGGGAATTGGTTAACATTTAAGGTCTTTTTTGTACGTTAAGCTACATTAAGCTCTCCAAAAAAAGAAGCTTAATGTCGCTAGTTTGCCTTGTGGAACACCGGATCGCACGGAACTTCTTGGATAGGTTTGGGATATTGAGATCTTAGGCTGTGCAAAGTTTCAGGGCAATTGATTGAGTTTTAGGCACTTTATTGCTCGTTAAGCTACATTAAGCCATTTTCACATTAAATGTTTTAGTATATCCCGGTTCTGTCCTTGGACCTCTGTTATTCTCGAACTACACGTCCTCACTGGGTCAGTTTAAAGCCTCCCATGGCTCCCACTACTATTTATATTCTGATGACACCCAAATCTATCTCTCTGCCCCTCAGCTCACCCCATCAATCTCCTCATGCATCACTGATTTACTAACAGACATATCAGCCTGGATGTCACACCACTTCCTCAAACTGAATCCATCTAAAACTGAGCTCTTAATATTTCCTCCCCCACGTGCCCCTTCCCCTGACTTCTCTATAAAGATAAATGGCGCATCTATCAGCCCGTCCTCACATGCCAGGGTGCTAGGGGTAACCTTAGACTCTGAACTGTCCTTTCAGGCCCACATCCAATCCCTGTCCAAATCATGCTGCCTTAGCCTCCGCAACATTTCCAGAATATGCCCCTTTTTAACTAATGACACCACCAAGCTTCTAATTCACTCCCTTGTTATCTCTCGCTTCGACTACGGCAACTCCCTCCTCATTGGATTACCTTTACATAGACTATCCCCTCTTCAGTCCATCATGAATTCCGCTGCAAGACACATCCACCTTACCAACCATTCAGTGTCCTCCACCCCTCTCTGCCAATCCTTCCACTGGCTTCCACTCACCCAACGAATAAAATTCAAAGTACTAACAATAATTTACAAAGCCATCCACAACTCGGCCCCCAGCTACATCACTAACCTATTCCCAAAATACCAACCAAGCCGCTCTCTTCGTTCCTCCCAAGACATCCTGCTCTCTAGCTCCCTTGTCACCTCCTCCCATGTTCACTTCCAGGATTTCTCCAGAGCTTCGCCCATCCTTTGGAACTCCCTACCCCAATCTGTCCGACTGTCCCCTAATCTATCCATCTTTAGACGATCCCTGAAAAGTCTCTTTAAAGAAGCCTATCCTGCTTCTAACTAACACTGTTTTACTTCCTCCATCAGCTTATCCCCCACAGCTATTACATTTTGTATCAATTGACCCTCCCTTTTTAGGTTGTAAGCTCTATTGAGCAAGGCCCTCTGATTTCTCTTGTACCAAATTGTAATGTAACTGTAATGTCTGCCTTTATTTTGTTAAGCGCTGTGCAAACTGTTGGCGCTATATAAAACCTGTATAATAATAATAATAATAATAATAATAATGTGCATGAGCAGTTGGTTGACTGATGCATTAAAATATAGCTAAAGACAAAACCTTTTCTGGTGACCCTAGTGACAACCAGGGATTTTCTCACTTTGGCGGAATCTCCTCTCGCATCCTGTTTTGACTATGGGGCAGGATATGAAGGTAAATCTCCCCAATAGGACGAAGATGGGCAAAAAAAAAACAACTATATATAAACTATAAATTTAATGTCCAACGATCAAAAATGAAGACTGCAGCAACAAAATATATAAATTACAATACAAATGACGGCGCAAGAAAAAGAAACACAAGCCTAACTGGTGAATAAATCAGATAAAAATCAATGAGATAAAATCTCTCTATTAGGCAGTCCATATGATGAGAATACTAAAATTCAAGTCCTTTAGAACATATGCACTGTTGGCGGCAATTGTAGAGCGAAGAGGACTCTGTATACAGTAGAGAAAAGAAAAACAATGCGCCTACTAAGTGCAGTATGTTAGTAATTTATTTAAAAAAAAGTTAAAATAACAGCCAAATGGCTACTCACAAGATAGAAGTGGAGTACAGGCATAAATATGTTCCTCTCTGTGAATTGTCTGCGGAGGGCATGAGTCAGTCCGTGCATCTGTGATCTCCCGGTTGTGCAATGCTGCCAAGTGTAGAAGTGCACTATGATAATCCGAGGAAAATGCGGAAGCATTGAAATGCGTCATCAGTAGAGTTGAGCGGACACCTGGATGTTCGGGTTCGACGGGTTCGGCCGAACTTCGGAAAAAAGTTCGGGTACGGGACCGAACTTTAACCCGAACCCGAACCCCATTGAAGTCAATGGGGACCCAGACTTCTAAGGACTAAAAAGGCTCTAAAAAAGTAATGGAAAGGGCTAGAGGGCTGCAAATGGCAGCAAAATGTTGTTAAGAGCATGGCAAGTGCTCTGCAAACAAATGTGGATAGGGAAATAACTTGAAATAACATTAAAAAATAAAAAAATATGCTGGAGGCCCCCTTTTCAGCAGAAGAGGTACGGGAAGTCATTAAGAACCTCAGAAACTCAACGGCACGATGCCACACATATGGTGGGAATGCCCCAGAATACGCCCTTTCTGGAATAAATTATTCAATTTAATGGATAAGCTAGTGAGAAAATAAAATACTTTGAAATAAAAATGTAGCGGGGTGCTAAATTTAAGGGAAGTGTTTGAGTGGTAAATAGGCTCAAACACCCTAATTCTGTAGGATTCATGGACCATTTTGTCCTCGGGGGACAGTATTGGTGTGCAGTTCCCTGCGGCCTACAGGTGGCGCTGCCATGGTAGGCTAGGGTTGAACCGCCGATACAGTGCTGTGCCTTTTGTGTCCCCTCTTGGCAGTAGTACAGCGGGGCGGGGAACCTGCTGTGCATGCCGTGAGAGCATATAAAAGGGGCAGACCTTTGGCCTGGGGGCTGATGTCCAGTGGGGTCCACGCCCAGGTGCCTTCGGCCTGGGTGCATGTGTTCCTGTTCCATCTCGGGTACCTTTAGCCCGGGGTGAGGTACTATCCTGGAGTTCCTGCTGCCCTGGGTATGGAGGCCTAGGTGCGGGAGTAAAGCCTGGAGTCCAGAGCCTTCGTCTGGAGTCCGCTAAGGGTCGAGGAGTCTTAGGGTGCCGCCTCGTGTAGGGGCCATGTTCCAGGGAAGGGAGGATCATTCTGATGGACCCATGCGGGAGTCACAGTGAAGGAAGGGTCTGTTGACTCCGTGGAGAGATGTCTTCCCCTTGATATGGGCTAGGTTCGTAGAAGGAGAAGCTCAAGGTCATCTTGACTGTATCAGAGGCCTTATTCACCCGGCCCGTGGCAGGGGCCTTATACACCCTGGTCTGTGGCAGAGACCAAAGTTCTCCAGGTCCGTGGCAGGGGCCTTGTACACCCTGTCTGTGGCAGAGACCAACCTCAAGGTCTGTGGCAGAGACCGTGCACCTAAAACTGTTTGATAAACCTAAGCAGTGAAGTGAATGTGCTACGTTTGTGCCTGGACCTCCTCCACACCTTAAGCTGTCCTGTTTCTTTGCTCTAACCTTTTCTATCCGAGTAGAGTTTATTTTGCCATGAGAGAATAAGAGTTGTAATTTCAGCTGGTGTGGACATTGACTTTACTGGGAATTAAAGGACTTGCCTCTACCTACAGTAGAGGTGAGAATCATCCTCTGGAGGAGTTTTGACTCCGGCTGTGGACACGGCCCATCAAGTACACCGCTCAACCTCTTTATATAGGAGGGTACGGGCTGGTAGTGCGGTGTGCCTTTCTCCCTCCTGCGAGGAGCCAACAACATAAAGGCTGGTAAGGGGGAAAGGATCTGTGCGCTACAAAAAAATAAAATAAAAATTATAATCTTGACCTAGGAGGACGAGGTCCATATGGAGTAGAAGGTTGAGGTGGCGGTGTATGTGGCTGTGTAGGTGGAAGCGGCGGTGGAGGAGGATGAGGTAGCCAACACTGGTTCAAAAATACAACAATGGCTGGGTAAGGCCGGTGATGTGTCGAATTCTGTCCCCCGTCAAATAGTGTCCACCCTGTACTGCGCTTGCTCAGTATGTAGGACAAGGGGATTTCGAAAATCTCCCAAGACGAACGGCGCCTGCGTGGTGAGTTCAGGTGAAGGCCACACCATCCGTGGTTCAAGCCGAGCCAAGTGAGGCCGTGCCCGAAGCGTGGCGATCGAACCGAGCCCGTGAGGGGCCCTGTTACTATGTGCTACCGTATGTCCACTTGGATGGTGGGGCTTGAACCTGCACTCACTGCGCAGGCGCCGTTCATCTTCGGAGATTTTGTGAATCTCCTTGTCCTCTGTACTGCGCAAGCGCTGCGCCTTCGCAGTATGGGCCGGACACAATCCGATGGCCGGACAGTTTTTGTCACAACACCGGTATACATGTCTATTCTGCAGAAGGTACGGACAAGTCCTGTGGGATCCATGCCTGGTTCATTTTAATGAACGTGAGCTTGTCCACATTGGCTCTGGACAGGCGGCTGCGCTTGTCTGTGATAACGCCCCCTGCCATGCTAAATACACGTTCAGATAATACACTGGCTGCAGGGCAGGCCAGCACCTTCAAGGCATAAAGGGCAAGCTCAGGCCATGTGCCCAATTTGGAGACCCAGAAGTTAAAGGGGGCAGACCCGTCATCCAGTACGTGTAGGCCTGTGGACACATACTGCTCAACCATGTTGTTTTTTTAGTATAGCACAGTAGAAGAAAACTATATAGAAATTGTTTATTTCACACACCTCCACATATGTATAACACACTGCAAAATATTTTTTGTGGCCCTAAATGGGTCTTTTTGCAAGCGGACATTAAAGTGCAAATTTTTTTATTTTTTTTTGCCCTAAACGGGTCTTTTTTTGCACGAGCAAAATAAAATGCAATTTTTTTTTTTTTTTTTGCCCTTAATGGGTCTTTTGGAAAAGAGCACAATAAAGTGCCTTTTTTTTTGTTGCCCTAAATGGATCTTTTTCCAAGAGCAGAATACACCCACAGTATGGAAACGGTGTATCTCTCAATGTAATATATGCAGTGCTGGTGCACTGAGCTTGCAGATAAAAGGTAGATTTTCTCTGACACTGGGCTCATGGCAGTGTAAAAAGACTGCACTGCAACACAAACAGGTAAACCTATGCAGATCGCTGAGTTATATCTCTGAATCTGGACTCCTATTCCTATATAATATATTTCTCTCCCTGAAAGCACCAACAGGAACCTGGCCCTACACTACACTGTCTCTCTATCTTTTCCCTCAGATTCCAGAATCAGGACTAACTCATGTATTTTTCAATCTCTCCCTAAAAGCAGCAGCAGCAGACAAGATCCTCTCCCTATCTATTCTGAAGCAGAGTGACGTGTGTGCTGTGTGCCTCTAGCTTATATAGAAGCTGGGTCACATGTTGCACTGACCAATCACAGCCATGCCATTAGTAGGCATGGCTATGATGGCTTCTAAGGGCACACCAGCTAATCAAAAGGTGATTGGCTGGCCCCTGAAGCATTTCTAACTGCGTAATTAGATTGCCGAACCCGAACCCGGACTTTTGCGCAAAGTCCGGGTTCGGGTTCGGGAAAAAGCTAAAGTTCGGTACGGACCCGAACTTTACAGTTCGGGTTCGCTCAACCCTAGTCATCAGTCATCGCCTGCCATTGACGTCACTTCCGGTCGCCGAAGCTGACTGTGCTCCAGCGTGAACCGCACGCCATATACTGCGGGGAACTGTACGTTCACACTGTCACAGAGCGACAGTGCCTTACATCCATCGCTTCACTGCAACCTCCCCATTGCTGCAACATTATCATAGTGCACTTCTACACTTGGCAGCATTCCACAACTGGGAGATCACAGATGCACGGACTGACTCATGCCCTCCGCAGACAATTCACAGAGAGGAACATATCTATGCCTGTACTCCACTTCTATCTTGTGAGTAGCCATTTGGCTGTTATTTTAACTTTTTTTAAAATAAATTACTAACCTACTGCACTTAGTAGGCGCATTGTTTTTCTTTTTCTTTTTTTCTTTACCCAATATATAATACAAAGTAATAGCAAAAAATGCATGTGCTGTCTCTTTAAGTGAAATAATTTATCACACTATACTGTATATTAACAATAAATAAACGTAAAACTCATGTTGAGCCATTTAAAATACCAAATTATCCTCATCGAATGTAATAATATAAAAAATGTGTGCATGAATTATCAAATAAACTTTGTTTTTTTTTTAATTCACAAATCCTTATCAAGAGTAATCAATAAACACATATAAAACACCTTGTATGAGTGAATAAAGTGCAAACGTGCAAAAACCAAAATAGATGAATAAATATCTAAAAAGTCCAACAGTTCGGGGGGCGTGGCCTAGTAAGCGACTGGAATGGAAGCACACTGAAGGAGCTCCGTGATAAGACACAGCCGACAGCTCTCTAAACTGCTTCTTGGGTCCTGGAAATGGGCAGATTGACTTACCAGGCTTCACACTCCAGATCCCGCCGAGGATCAGCCGCCTCCTCATCCAGAAATATCTCGGATCTCTTCAAAGCTGCACCGGCCTCGCGGGGCAATGTGGCGAGTCACAAGATGGCATGGTCCCATCATGAAGAAGAAGACTTCAGCGAGGATTCACAGTACACAGCAGAGACCCCAGGTAGGAGCCATACTTGCTCCGGCAAACCCCTCACCTTTGCAGACATGTCTGTCATAGCTGCGGATATCAAAACCACATTCTCTGTAGCAATCACGGATCTAAAATCCAACCTGCTAGTCCTCTGACAAAATGGAGGCAGTGGAAGTGAAGGGGAGACAGAGAGACAGAGCCATACACAGGTTAGAAAAAGAGGCGGACACTCATACTTCACATTTTATTGAAATGAATCGCCATCTGGAAGATTTAGATAACCGTGGACGTAGATGCAATATACGGGTGAGGGGGATACCTGAATCAGTGTAAAATGACCAGATTGTCCCTGCACTACAAAGGGTGTTCAATAGCCTTCTGGAAAGGTTGGAAGACATAGAGATAGACTTTGTTCGAGCACACCGAGTGTAGTGATCTCATATATAGTCCACAGTTGACCCAATTGATATTTAAGTATTATAATGATGATATAAGTTATGTTCCCGCAGCATCACCCAAGTTCTGCAGAGAATGCACTTTGACTTCCAATACAGAACAAAGTCCAATACTTGCACAGATGACAACGAATCCAATCAGAATATATATATATTTCAGAGACCCACTTCTCCTAGATCATATTCTAGACCTGTGCTTTCCTATCCATGCAGAGTATATCCTGTGCCTTCATATTCCTACAGAATATCTCCTATGCCTTCATATTCCTAAAGAATATATCCTATGCCTTCATATTCCTACAGAATATATCCTATGCCTTCATATTCCTACAGAATATATCCTATGCCTTCATATTCCTACAGAATATAACAAGACTAGACTGAATATCATATTATATGGCTTATCCATTGAATGACCGAGCAATTTGATTGGCTGTCTTTGATCTACACTCTGTCATTCAGGATGACAGAGAATGACCCCCCTACCTAGCCGGAGACGACCACAGCCATCATTTGCATTCTTGCATAATAACATCAAAAAGCTCTCTTTTGACACACGCAATTAGATTGCAGATACGAAAGGTGGCCTGAACACCGTTTTGAATAGACTCGTCCTGGATTCTTGCATATTGACCTAAACAAGTCCCCTTGATATGTGTAGTAAATCCTGTTTGGCCCTTTGGTCAACAAACAGCCTTTGAAATGTCAGTGTTCAATTCGGTTAACAGGCCACCTCACACACCTAGGTAGGCTTGCATAAGATTAGCACATCAGTCATTATCTGTCCCCTTGATATGTGTAGTAAACCTTGTTTGGCCACTAACCCCCTTAGATCAACAACTACACTTTGATATGTGTAATTAGATCACAGATACCAAAGTCAGCTGAAATATGGCCTGGTCAATCTTGTACTCATACAATATACACATACACATACATACATACATATATATATATATATATATATATATATATATATATATATATATATATATATATACACACACATACATATATACATACATACACACACATATATACATATACACATACACACACACACACACATTATATATATATATATATATATATATATATATTATATATATATATATTGTGACAGCAGGAAGGTAAAGTCACCTGGTTGCATCCAGGGGGGTAGGTATATTTCTCCCAGATTCAGGCTTTATGCCGACTTATACAACTAGGGAGAGAGTTGATGAAGCCCAGCTGAGGCTAGTGGGCTCATGGATGATTCATACCTCTAGGGAGAGTGCTGGGCGTCCTGCAGGCAGGGAGTTGATGAGACCAGCTGAAGCTTGTCAGCTCGTTTAAGGCCTCTATAAAAACTCCCAGCTTCATTAGGTGTTTGCTCATGCCTGGAACCAGACCTGTGTGGACTGTCTAGGGAGAGTGAACCCCTGTGCGGTGAGACAAAGCCTGTGTGGCTATTTGTTTGGACATTTACTAAACCAGGGACTTAGGGACTAGGACAGCACCAGGCTGATCCCAGTTGTTAGTTAGGGAAACCTGCATGTTTAGTCAGAGGTCAAGCTGACCAGGATTTATTTTGTTTATGTTTCTTTTTGCTTTGCTGTGTTTTTGTCACTGTAAATAGAGAAATAAACCGCACCTTTTGATCTTGAAAACCACAACCTCCGTCTGCTGGGCCTGTTTTTGTGTGGGGAGCCCATCCAGGGGGTCACACACACCCGCTACCGAGCTAACCCCCTCACAGTTGGTGGAGAACCAGTGGCAGTTTTTTTTTAAGCCAGCATGGAGGAGATACTGAAACAGCTGGCTCTAGCAAATGCCAATCAACAGCAGACAAATGCAGGTTTGCAAAAGAGCCTTGCAGCTCAACAACAGAGCTTCGCAGCCCAGCAACAAGCCCAGCAGCAATCTGAGGCCCGCTTCATAGACCTGTTGCAGAAGCAAGAGCAAAGACTACAACAACAGATGGAAGCAGTAATGCAGCAACGTCCGCAGACCAGTGAGGAAAGCCGTCCCACTAATACCGCGTCCTTTGGGGTGAGTCGTTTATTGACAAAAATGACTGGAGAGGATGATCCAGAGGTATTTTTGACCACATTTGAAAGGACTGCTGAAAGAGAAAAGTGGCCTGAGGAGCAGTGGGCTGGACTGGTGGCTCCTCTGTTAACTGGTGAATCGCAGAAAGCTTACTATGACCTAGAGCCTGACTAAGCAAAAGACTATGTGATGCTAAAAGCTGAAATATTGGCAAGGCTGGGTGTCACCCTGGCTGTCCGGGCTCAGCGTGTGCATAACTGGACTTTCCAGCTTGGAAAACCCCCCAGGTCTCAAATGTATGATCTCATTCACCTGAGCAGGAAGTGGCTACAGCCAGAGACTTTGTCCGCACCGGAGATTGTGGAACGTGTTGTGATGGATCGTTTCTTGAGAGCTCTTCCTACCGCCATTCAAAAGTGGGTAAGCCATGGAGACCCAGAAACGGCCGGTAAACTTGTGGATCGTGTAGAGAGATACTTGGCTGCAGAGAACCTGACGGCCTCTTCCAGAGACTCTCGGACTTTCCACCCTAAGACCAGACCATCCCCAGGGGCGGATAAGATGATTCCAAGGGGTGAGGGTGGAGAGAGTGGGAGCTCTGCCCAGGGTTTGGCGAGAACAGCCTGGGAAGTCGGGGGCTCAAGAGGCAGCCAAAAGGATTGTTTGCTACCGCTGCCGGCAAGCGGGACATATTGCAGCAAATTGCCCGGTTGTGGAGGAACCCATGCAATGTGACTTTCTGACGGACAGACGTCAGTCGCTGTGTGCGACAGTCGCATGCACTGCCATTCGGGGAACTGAGAAACATTTATGCAAAATGTGTATTAATGGTAGAAATGTTGTGGTATTACTGGATTCAGGTAGCCTTGTGACCCTGATAAAGGCTGAATTAGTTAAAACAGAGGTCTCTGGGAATAGCAAGGTAGCTGTTATTTGTGTGCATGGGGACACCCGAGAGTATCCAGTGACTACAGTGTGTTTCAAGACCCCCAAAGGTACCCTCTCTCATCCAGTGGGGTTAGTATCTCAATTACCGCATGATGCCATTGTGGGAAGGGATTTTCCGAAGTTCTGGGAACTGTGGGATGATCCTGAGCCCCCCACTGGTGCCCCTATGTACCAGGAAGGTGATAGCCAGAACTCCTCTGAGAGTGGTGAGGACTCTCCAGAATTTCCCTTGTCAGTATTGGCAGGCGAGACTCAAGAAACTGGAGAGGAGCCCACCTCCTCAGACGAAAACCTACCGTCTGTGGAGTTTTCTGATCTTGAGGTTCACAGGGAAAATTTTGCCACAGAACAGTTAAAAGACCCCGCCCTAATAAAGGCACGGGAAAACGTAGTGGAAATAGATGGCGAGTTAGTGAACCCAGATAATACCTGCACTTACCCATACTTCAGCGTAGAGAAGGACCTACTGTATCGGGTGGCAAAAAGGGCAGAAGAAACCGTTGAGCAGCTTGTGGTGCCCAAACCTTACAGGAAGTTGGTGTTGGAGTTGGCCCATGGGCACATTCTTGGAGGTCATCTGGGGACAGAGAAAACCCGAGAGAGGGTATTACAGAGATTCTATTGGCCTGGGGTGATAAAGGACATAGAAAATTATTGTTCCTCCTGCCCTGTGTGTCAGAGGTCGGCCCCGATGCCACATTTCCGTAGCCCGCTGGTCCCTCTACCCATCATTGAGGTCCCGTTTGAGAGGATCGCAATGGATTTGGTAGGTCCTATAATCAAGTCCGCTAGGGGGCACCAGTACATATTAGTTATAATGGACTATGCCACCCGTTATCCAGAAGCGATCCCTCTCCGAAATACCTCGGCCAAAACCATAGCCAAAGAGCTATCTCTTGTTTTTAGCCGGGTGGGTATTTGTAAAGAACTGCTTACGGACCAAGGTACACCCTTTATGTCCCGGGTTATGAAAGAGCTGTGTAAATTGTTCAAAGTGACGCAATTGCGTACGTCTGTGTATCACCCCCAAACCGATGGGCTGGTTGAAAGATTCAACAAAACCCTAAAACAAATGTTGAAGAAAGTGGTGGATAGAGATGGAAAGGATTGGGACTGTCTACTTCCTTATTTGATGTTTGCTATTAGGGAGGTGCCCCAATCCTCTACGGGATTCTCCCCCTTTGAGTTACTGTATGGGAGACACCCAAGAGGGCTGTTGGATATTGCCAAGGAAACTTGGGAAAGTGAGAGTTCTCCCCACAGGAGTGTGATTGAGCATGTCGCCCTGATGCAAGATCGAATTGCACAGGTAATGCCCATCGTGAAGGAACATTTGGCCCAAGCGCAGTTGGCACAGCAGAGAGTGTACAACCGTGGAGCCAAGACCCGTACCTTTTCCCCGGGGGATAGGATATTGGTACTTGTCCCTACGGTTGAAAGTAAATTCCTTGCCAAATGGCAAGGCCCCTACGAGATAATGGAAAAAGTGAGCGAAGTGAATTACAAGGTCAGACAACCAGGAAGGCGAAAGCCCGAACAGATCTATCACGTTAATCTGTTGAAAGCCTGGAGGGATAGAGAGTCCCTAGTCGCAGAAACTTGGTCACCAGCTCAAACTGGTTGCGTGATTCCGGAGGTTGGAATAGCAGCCACCTTGTCACAACCCCAACAACAGGAGGTTAAGGAGTTTGTGCTTCGCAACAAGGAGGTGTTCTCTGAGCTGCCGGGACAAACATCTGGGGTAGAGCATGATATTATTACCCCGCCCGGTGAAAGGGTGAAGTTAAAACCCTATCGGATCCCAGAGGCCCGACGGGAGGCAATACGGGAGGAAGTACAGAAAATGCTGAACTTAGGGGTGATAGAGGAGTCCCAAAGTGATTGGTCTAGTCCCATTGTGTTGGTGCCTAAACCGGATGGGAGCTGGCGATTTTGTAACGATTTTCGTCAGTTGAACAAAGTTACAAAATTTGACACCTACCCCATGCCACGTATAGATGAGTTGATCGACCGGCTGGGAACAGCCCGATACATGACGACTCTTGACCTCACAAAAGGGTATTGGCAAATTCCCCTGGCCAAGTCGGCCAAAGAGAAAACCGCATTTGTAACCCCAGACGGGGCGTTCCAATATAAGAGAATGCCGTTCGGGTTACAGAATGCGCCGGCCACATTCCAGCGGAAAATGGACCAGATACTGAGGCCCCATCGGAAGTATGCTGCGGCTTACCTGGATGACGTAATTGTCCATAGCACAGATTGGGCCTCACATTTGCCAAAAGTGCAAGCAGTCCTAGACTCTATCCGGGAAGCGGGGTTTACGGCTAACCCCAAGAAGTGTACCATTGGGCAGGAGGAGGCCAAATATCTTGGGTACACCATTGGCAGGGGAGTAATAAAACCCCAACTCAACAAAGTCGAGGCCATCCAGAGTTGGCCATGTCCCAACAGCAAGAAGCAGGTACGAGCCTTTCTGGGAATCGCGGGTTATTATCGGCGCTTCATTCCCCACTTTGCTTCTAAGGCTGTGCCCCTAACCAACCTGACGAAAGGGAAAGGGTCGGTCATGATTAAATGGACCCCCGAGGCTGAGGCAGCATTCCAATTCTTGAAACAAGCCTTATGTAGCCAGCCAGTGTTGTACTCACCCGACTTCTCTAAAGACTTTGTCGTACAAAGTGATGCGTCAGATGTGGGGTTAGGAGCAGTATTGTCCCAGGTCTGGAACGGGGAAGAGCACCCAGTCATTTACCTCAGCAGGAAGTTGAAGTCCCATGAGGTAAATTACGCCACGGTTGAAAAGGAGTGTTTAGCGGTGAAGTGGGCTCTAGATTCCCTTCGGTACTATCTGCTAGGTAGGCACTTTGACATGGTTACGGATCACGCTCCGTTAAAGTGGATGGCTCAAAACAAGGAGACAAATAGAAGAGTAAATAGGTGGTTCCTGGCCCTACAGGAATTCAACTTCACAGTAAAGCATCGCCCTGGCGTTCAAATGGGGAATGTGGATGCTTTGTCTCGAGTACATGAATGCCTGATTGCTGGTGTTCCAACCCCAAGGTTAAAACAAGAGGGGGGGGTATGTGACAGCAGGAAGGTAAAGTCACCTGGTTGCATCCAGGGGGGTATATTTCTCCCAGATTCAGGCTTTATGCCGACTTATACAACTAGGGAGAGAGTTGATAAAGCCCAGCTGAGGCTAGTGGGCTCATGGATGATTCATACCTCTAGGGAGAGTGCTGGGCGTCGTGCAGGCAGGGAGTTGATGAGACCAGCTGAAGCTTGTCAGCTCGTTTAAGGCCTCTATAAAAACTCCCAGCTTCATTAGGTGTTTGCTCATGCCTGGAACCAGACCTGTGTGGACTGTCTAGGGAGAGTGAACCCCTGTGCGGTGAGACAAAGCCTGTGTGGCTATTTGTTTGGACATTTACTAAACCAGGGACTTAGGGACTAGGACAGCACCAGGCTGATCCCAGTTGTTAGTTAGGGAAACCTGCATGTTTAGTCAGAGGTCAAGCTGACCAGGATTTATTTTGTTTATGTTTCTTTTTGCTTTGCTGTGTTTTTGTCACTGTAAATAGAGAAATAAACCGCACCTTTTGATCTTGAAAACCACAACCTCCGTCTGCTGGGCCTGTTTTTGTGTGGGGAGCCCATCCAGGGGGTCACACACACCCGCTACCGAGCTAACCCCCTCACAATATATATATATATATATATATATATATACACACACACACAGACACACGTATCTATACACATATAACGTCCCACATAAATCGGCCAACATATTACAACACCGAGCTCTCAGAGCTAGGGGACCTGAGGATGCTCCCCCGAGAGACATTATCTGTTGTCTACAGAACTTTCAACTTAAGGAGGACATTATGAGGAAGGCGCGCAGAAACGATCGCATTGTCTTTAATGGCACGCATATCATGCTGTATCAGGATCTCTTGCAAATTACACTGAAAAACCACAGGGCCCTGCGCCCCCTCCTGGAACAGCTCAGAGAGAAGGACACAAAATACACATGGCGCTTTCCCTTCGCTTTGGTAGTCACATCCGCAGGCAAACAGCATGTACTACGCTCTCCTGCTGAATTGCCTGACTTTTGTGAGGCCTTGAACCTGGAGCCAATAGATCTGCCCGAGTGGTATCAAGAGTACACATTACCACCCTCTACGAGAAGCCCTCCTGATTCTCCTTTTTTCACACCGGACAAGCAACGTTACAAGAAACTGAAACAAGGATGTGGAGGGGGCTTGCAATTGGGGACGCCTGCACCGCGCTCCACACCCGCCAGGGGTCACGCACTTGAATAACTCGCGCTACACTGAATGGATTCTATTTGAGAGACTCACGGCACCCTAGATGGTGAACGGGACTAAGGCCCGACATGATCAAAAGCTATATGTACTGAATGGACACATTCTGGTTCTCTACACTCTTTGTTCCTGACCCTGTCCAAGTTGGATACCCTTATATCAGACCCAATCAGAGACCTTGGGGTCAGGTGTCCAGAACCACATTAGAGACTCGGTGAGTGAGCACATAACGACTTCTACAAACGCTCCCACCTTCAACCACATAGTTTCAGGTACTGTTTGGTTAATCCTGGGAGATGGCTGGGTGAGGATGGTCGAACCTGCTGAAGACTGATAACTCATCACTGTTGCCCTCACGATTCTCAGAGACTCCATTCTAGCTGATAGTTTGAACTCCCTCTCCTAATTTTGGTGATGCTGAACATAACCTTTTTTCTGATCCACAGGTATTATCATAACACACCAATCGAATTGTGCCTTCTCGATTAGAGTCCATAGAACAAAGTTGCCTACACAGGCCCAATTAACATTTTTTTGCTTTAAAGAGGCTGTGTCTTTTCCTTGCTATGCTTTACCGACAGTGTGTACACTATATAGGTTATTTTAATTGTTCTGTTTTGTTTAATCAAACACACTGGTCGCTGGCTCTCCACGTTACCAAAAAGTCTATCTGGACGGAGATTTTTGTTCAGATAGACTACTTTTCTACTTTAGTGAAGGATATTTTTTTGTCTAAAGTGTTCCACAATTGTTCTCCTTGCTGCTGGAATAACTTCCACGCTTTAATTTTTCTCTTCTTTTTATTCTTTTCTCCTTCCTTTCTTATCTTCTCCCTCCCCCTGCCCTTACCCCATCCTACGCCTTCCCTATTGTCTCGTCTTAACCATTGATTCTGACACACCTCCCAGTGGAGGCAGACCACTAACAAAATACTAAAGTATATTTCAGAATCAGCATCAGTGACAACTCTCGACATTACCAATGGCTTACTCATCCCTGGGGAGGAATCCCATGATCATATCGCACAAAACAAAAGGACTGAATTTCCCAGAAAAAAGGACATCTCTCCTTAGAGAGTTGAAGGGTAAGCCTCACTTCGTTTTCTTACAGGATACCCTTTTCAGAACAGGCCACATACAAAAGCTTACTAACACCTACTTTAATGCAGCACACCATGTGACCAATGACAATGCTAAAACTAAAGGGGTAACGACCCTGATAAGTAAGGACGCACCATTCGCCCTGCTGGATCGCCTAGTCGATCCGGAGGGGCGATACGTTTTCCTAAAGGGCACTTACAATGGCAAACCCATCACCTTGGCAACCGTTTATTTTCCCAACTCGGCGCATGTGACTTTCTGCCAGAAGATAACACGGGAATTAAGGGGTTTCGCGTCAGGGCTCCTTATTTTAGGGGGTGACTATATACCCTGGGATCCGACAGTAGATTCCTCATTGGAGAAATCTTGCATTCCGTACCGTGCACTCAAACGACTGAAAACAATGCTCAACTCCTTACAGTTGATAGACACTTGGAGATTTCTCCACCCTGACTCCAGAGACTTTACATTCCACTCGATTCCCCACAACCGCTACTCCCGAATTAACTACCTATTCATTACCCAAAGAGACTTACACTCTGTGACAGGAGCCCATATCAGTATCCAATCATTATCTGACCATGCACCATCTCTCTACTGATTGACCCCGGACTGTCCACTCCTAAGCCAAACTCCTGGAGACTGAGCGCCTCACTTCTGACAGACCCAGAATCACCTCCTCCCTATCGGAATACTTCCGTCTTAATGTCACCCCAGGTATGGACCCTATGACGATCTGGCAGGCACATAAGTGTTCCATAAGGGGAGACCTGATCAGAATAGGCTCACAGAAGAAAAAGCAACAGGACCAGGTAATCAGGGGACTGACAAATAAAATACATAGACTTGAAAGCCACCACAAACAATCCCTGTCAATACAGTCTGCGACGGAACTACTTGAAACTCGTAAAGCCCTGCAGGAACTGTTTGAGACCAAAACCAAAAGAATGCTGTTCTTCAAAAAGAAACTTTACTATGAGACAGGTGACAAGACAGGTAGATTCCTAGCGAGAGCCTTAAAAGAAGCCAACGCCATCAATCACATACCAAAAATCAGAACACATCAGGGGACCCTAGAGGTATCCACAGAAGCCATAGCGGCACAATTTCACCAGTTCTATACAAAACTGTACAACCTCCCACAGCAACATAAACCCTGAACCGTGGAGGGAGATAGAGATACTGTTATACTAGACTACCTAAATAAAAGTGGCCTTCCCAAATTGGAGGACTTAATGTTAAACCCCCTTGAAGAGCAAATCACGGTAGAGGAGACTCAGTCGGCAATTCAGGATCTTAAATCAGGGAAAAGTCCAGGACCTGACGGGTTTACCTCGGTCTATTATAAAACATTCAGTGATATATTTTCGATACCCCTGACAAGGGCTTTGAATTCACTATCCTCTCCCAGATCGGTGCCGACTGATTTTCTATCTGCCCATATCACACTTATCCCGAAACCTGGGAAAGACCATACCGAAGGCTCCAGCTACAGGCGCATTTCCATACTAAATCTCGACTTTAAGATACTAGCAAAAATCATTGCCAACAGACTGAGACCATTACTTGCCTCCTTGATCGGCCCTGACCAGGTTGGTTTCATGCCCGATAGAGAGGCCAAAGACAATGTGATCAGGGCCTTGCTTTTGACAAATGAGGCACATAGTCGCGATTTTGAAGGCCTTCTCCTGTCCACGGATGCGGAGAAGGCCTTCGACAGAGTTGCCTGGGATTATATGATGGCCACTTGCAAACATGTCGGTCTCGGTCCGCGAATGATGTCGTGGATTGCAGCCCTCTATGCTAGACCTAAAGCCAGGCTAAAAATAAGTGGCACACTGTCGGAGGAGGTCCTGATTTCGAATGGAACTAGGCAGGGGTGCCCTCTATCCCCAATTCTGTTCATTTTGTCCCTAGAACCGTTCATCAGAATGGTCAATGGAGAAAAATCAATAACAGGTTTTATGGTCACAGGAGTAGAATACAAGATCGCGGCCTACGCTGATGATCTTCTGTTTTTCCTGACTAATCCCCACATCACTGTCCCTAACCTGATGAATCAGTTTTCAATCTACGGATACATATCAAACCATAAAATTAATTTCACTAAATCTAAGGCCATGAACATCTCCTTGATGAAAGAATCACTAACTAAAACACAAACCAACTGCCCCTTTAATTGTGTGACTAAGGCACTCAAATACTTGGTAGTGTGGTTAACGCCTAAACTGACATCCATTTATGAACATAAACTTCCCTACACTATTACAAGACATAAGAAAAGACTTACAGACCTGGAACCCTAAATATTTCTCCTGGTTCGGAAGAGCAGTGATCTTAAAGATGGTTATCCTCCCAAGGCTACTGTATCTCCTCAGAACCCTCCCAATCAAAATATCACAGTAATTTTTCAGAACACTGCAGTCTACCCTCATACAATTCCTGTGGAGGCATAAAAAAACCAGAATAAAGTTCTCTCTCCTCACTAGGCCCAAAGACAAAGGTGGGATGGGCCTGCCAAATTTTTACAATTACTACCTGGCGTCATACCTTACAAGGGTGATCGATTGGCACTGCCACGGCAAGTCCAAAGACTGGGTGAATCTGGAGGACTCACTGAGTGAGACTCCCTTGCTGTTCTCACCATGAATTCCATGGCAGAGCCAAACCGACACCATTAAAAAGCATCCATTGACAGGCACTACATTATCCCTGTTTCGGGAGGTGGCCACCAAAACAGACCTGACTACTGTTCTCAGCCCATTGTCCCCATTGAGAGATAACCCAGACTTCCCGCCAGGAATTGGTAATGCTACTTTACAAACCCCTGACTCCAAGCCCCCACTCACAATGAAAGATTGCTTTAACAAGGGCTTATTTAAAAACCTAACAGCACTCCAAGACTTTCCTGGTGGACATACTTTCAAATCCGTTCTTACGCTAACTCTGGGTCGCGGAGGTCTTACCTTTCAAGGGAATTGACTGAATTTGAGAGAGTCTGCGCTAAAGGCTCAAAGTGTGACAGAGTAACCTCCATTACCTACGCCTGGCTACAAAACACACTCACTACATCAGACGATAGATTTAGAATAGCATGGTCTACAGCCTTACAAATGGACATCACTGACAACCAATGGAAAACAGCCTGCATCCTCGCACCTAAATGCTCCATAAGTACCAAAACTCAAGAGACGTCTTTCAAACTCCTGACACATTGGTATGCAACACCAGACAAACTTAAAAAATGGTACCCAAATGCCTCGGATGGATGCTGGAGATGTGAGACAGATACAGGTAGTCTCAAACATATTTGGTGGGATTGCCCGGCTCTGAACGATTTCTGGACTAAGGTCAAGGAGATCACAAAGCAGATCACAGAGACCAGAATTGAATTAAACGTGGCTTGCTGCCTGCTCCACATAACAAATTTTTCTTTAAAACGGTATAAACGTTCATTGACTAAACACCTGCTGAACAAATCCCTAATCCCAATACTCTGGAAAAACTCCAGACCTTCGTCTATTCGAGACTGGCTAAAAAAGGTAGCTGATACTTGTTACATGGAAGATACGGCAGCCCAACACAGATAAGGTCGAAAAATATCAAGAAACATGGTTTCCGTGGTTCGCTTATAAAGCTTCTCAGGCGTATGAAGCAATAATGAACTCATAAGATGCCACCACATTGACTCACCTCCCTTCCATGACTCAGACAATGAGTCAACCTGTTCCCACGTGACTTTGACTATGATTCCTTACTGGAAAAACACTGAATCCTACTAATACGAGACACCTTACCCCACCCATTACCCACTCATCTCCTCTCTTCTCTTTTTCTCCCCCCCCTTTTTTTTTTTCTCAAATTGCTATGTTTCTATTTTTTTTATTGATTATATGCCGAATTTTACAAACAGATAATACGATACGAAGATACTGATGTCTGTTTGACTGACTTTTACAGCCTTTCACAGCTTAGCTCAAGTTAGTGCATAAAGTAACACCTCCACCTACCACGTTTGATGTTTGTATCAACACGAGAATGTTACCTTCTGTCGACCAATCTAACTGTCTGTTACATGTATGGATTATACTGTACTGCTATATCTCTATTTCAATAAACTTTTGATGAAAAAAAAAAAAAAAAAAAAAAAGTCCAACAGGTCATTGAAGATTCCAAACTGGTGCTGTGAAGAATCCACCCAAAAATGAAATAACTTAGAGTGCTCCACCACTTTCAAGTGTGCAAACTCCTTACTAGAAAGATCAGACCTCTATATTGGCTCCAGCACATCCACAAGGACTCCAGCAACTCAATGCCTCTATCCCATAAATACCAACTCCATGGCTGAGGGTCAAAAAAAATTTGCATTTGTTAAATCAAACGGATCAATGACTTCGGATCGGCACACACGTGATCCGCGGCACGCCGCGGGATCGCAGAGCGGTAAAACACATTGAAACTGTCTCCGCTTTGCTCGCACACAGCCCTGTCCCATCCTAACCCAGCGCTGTGATAGACAGAATGCGGGTTCAATGCTGGGATGTGTTCTGTCTATCACAGCGTGGGGTTAGGAGGAGGCGGGGCTGTGTGCCAGCAGAGTGGAGACAGTTTCAACATACGGGCGGTGAGTTGCTTTCTAGCAGAAAATGCGTGCTGCTGTCCATCCTCCCCTATCCCCCCCCCACATACCTCTCTTGGCTGGCTCTGTCTTTGGGACTCCGTCCTCCCCTCGGCCGCCGAGTCTGTCTCCTGTCCCTGCCGCCTATGTACACAGTGAGAGGGGTGAGCTGTGCTCTTCCCATCTCAGCTGTGACAGGAGTTCTATTACAGTGCTAGTGCTAGGACTCCTGTTTTGGAGGTGACAGGGTCAAGAGAACCTCTCTCCTCCAATTGCTATCACACAGGGAATTGTTTTCTCTTGTGCGATAGCAATAAAGTTAAGTGAAAAAAATTTGATAAAAAAAAAAAAAAAATACAAATAAGAAATAATAATTAAATTAATAAAATAAAAAAGTAATTAAAAAGTAAAGAATAAGAAAAATGTTAAAAATAATAAGAAAATTATGCAAAAATAAAGTAAACGACAAGCTACGAATAAAAAAAAGTGATAAAGTAAAAAAAAAAAAAAAAAAAGAATTTTTTTTTTTAGCTAACCGTGCCGCCCCTGCTATCCAATTGCCATTCTCTGTTGATTTGGGGGGGGGTGGTTCGGTTGGTGGGGAGGGGGTGCATTGCGGAACCTGGTCTTGGGGCGGCAGGGAGAGCAAATCCGGCCCTGCTGGCCGCCCTCTCACTTTCTCCGCCCTGGCGAGTCAGCAATTTGGGGCACAATGAGGCTGTAATGGGGGCACAATGAGGCTGCAATTTTTTTTGCTGATCCGAAAAATTATCCGATCCGTGACTCTGATCCGAGGAACGATCTGAACCGTGAGTTTTTTGATCCGTTGCACCCCTAATGCTTAATGATGTCACAAGTTAGTTCTGGCTGACTTGTTTCATGTAAGCACACATCTTCAGGGGAATGCAGCATACTGGGGCATCTGTCATAAGTTTTTCTATATGGTGCATTGCCCGGAACGAGCAAACCAGTGCCCAATATAGACACAGTCATATTAAATTTTATATGCCACCATTTGCTATATACACTATTTATCATACACAACTCACCACTGTATTGTACCTAATAATAAAAGGGCAGAACAAATATTATTAAACTGACATTAACATGCTTAAAGAGTAATTCCACTTTTGTTAAAAAAACAACAACATTTCCCTTTGGGTGATCTATGTACATTGCATGGATTATAACAGCATTTGTTTTTGATTACTACCTTTTGTTATTTTGAAGAAATCACAGTTTTTTCTTCTGTGCTGAGTGGGTCTAATGGGAGTCGTTTCATAATTATCAATCAGCTGTGCAGCTGCAGAGCACTAATGAGGTAAGATCCTGGGCCTACATCCCTTTGGATGTGTTCCTATTGGAAGTATCTCACCAAAAATGACTTTTTTGTTCATGGGGATGCCTGAAATCTGGCTTATATCTTAGACAGACTTCTGGAAAAATTGGTGAGCCAATCACACAAGCAGGAAATGATGTTTCTGGGGGGTGGTCAGTAAACATTCTGTGTACAGAACAACTCCAAGTAGCCATATTGCATTGCATTTTCAGAAAATTACAGCGGCTGCAGATTGAAAAGGAAAGGTAATTTTTAATAACATTCAATTACAACATATGTTGCAATTGTATGCACTATATAATTTATCTTTATTTGCTTTTCCCCCCACGAAAGTGGAGTTACCCTTTAAGTTAAATTTAGTTATAACTGCCCATATGTAATGTGCAACTGGTTCCATCTAGTTGCCAAAATGTATATTTAAGGTGCTCTGATGCTCGTGATAGGCACATGCACCACATATTACAAAAAGGTAAAAAAATAAATAACATTGAAATGCAATTAAAATACAATTATACGTTTTAAACAAACCATGATATATAGATTTTAAATTTTAAAATTATTCTGTGGAGAAGAAACAAGCACCAGACCAAAAGGAAACACTAGCTATTGTTAAAAAAACAGTTGAGGTCCCACTCCAAGTTCAAACCGTGTGGAGTGTAGGACCTCAACTCATAAATCCAGTGGGATTTCCCTGATAACGTTACTACCACGCCAGCGGGACAGCTGTTTTATCAATACCAACTAATTGCAAAGAGGAGTGGAGTTCATGGAGTTCTTCAGATGTCCACTCAAATGGACTGCATGCGTTTGAGGTTTTAATTGAATAAACTACTTGGATGGTATTTGTTCCACTATCCTTTCGATCACACTCTGCCCTTAAGCGCTACAAAATAAAAACAATAACTATCAGTCCTCATGCACACTGGACATTTTTAATGTTGCTTCTAGGGGTATCTGACGTTTCTTTTTTTTTTTTGCCTGTAAGCGCCCCTGAATGTTGGGCTATGTGGGCTACGTTTAGAGGAGTTTAGAGGCAGGGGCATCTAGAGGCAGAAGAAAAACCACTTCCAGTGCAAAGTCCCAGCAATAGTATGACTTGTATTTGAAATATAACCAGTGATGCATGATGTCCAATTAATTATAATTTCCGCCCAAGATAAAATTGATACCAGTTACATTTAACTACAATATGTTTCTTTAGCTGTTACTTGATGTTACCATATATTTTTTTACCCATGTATATACAAAAAACTGAAAATTTACTATCAAATACTTACCGTAATTTTCCTTTCCTGATAGACTCCATGGCAGCATACATTTGGGTAGCCCCGCCCTCGCTCCTACCCCAAAGAACCCCAGTCCGATACATTTTCAGGCTGAGCCAGAGGCCACGTTCCATGTGGAGTGATAAATATGTCCTAAAACTCTAAACAAAGCTGTAGATTGAGAGCATGCTTGAAATATCCCAATATCCATGGCATGGAACCAGTTATCCTTGGTGGTTTTGCATATGGGAGGAACAAATCTTTTGTTCTCATAAACAGAAAGCCACAAGGATCCCTCTCGGCACAACCTCCTGACTAGGGATGAGCTCGGTGTTCGAGTCGAACATCACAGCGCCGGCAGCTAGGAGAGCCATAATTGGCCACAGGCAGGTTGCCTGTGGCAAATCATAGCTATGGGGGTTTAGCACACGCCCCACACTATAAAAGGCCGCCAGCGCGGCGGCCTTGTGTAGTGTGTTCCGGTGCAGGGAAAGAGAAGGATAGGCAGGGACAGTGTCATTGTGCTATTCTTTGCCAAACCTTGTGTGTAGGGAGAGAGAATGATAGGCAGGGAGAGTGACAGCGATATTCTTTGCTAAACCTTGTGTGCAGGGAGAGAGAAGGATAGGCAGGGAGAGTGTCAGTGTCATATTCTTTGCTAAACCTTGTGTGCAGGGAGAGAGGATAGGCAGGGAGAGTGTCAGTGTCATATTCTTTGCTAAACCTTGTGTGCAGGGAGAGAGAAGGATAGGCAGGGAGAGTGTCAGTGTCATATTCTATGCTAAACCTTGTGTGCAGGGAGAGAGAGGGAGAGAGAAGGATAGGCAGGGGACAGTGTCAGTGTCATTGTTGCTAAGACTCCTGCACAGTATACACCTGAAGCTAGCCCGTATTGCTGATTTCCTGGTTTGTTACACTAACAGCCATTTGCAGCACTTACAGCGGGCGTAGTGTGCTTCCTGCTAAATATACACCTGAAGCTAGCCCGTATTGCTGTGTTTTCCTGGTGTGTTACACTAACAGGCATTTGCAGCACTTACAGCGGACGTAGTGTGCTTCCTGCTAAATATACACCTGAAGCTAGCCCTTATTGCTGTGTTTTCCTAGTGTGTTACACTAACAGGCATTTGCAGCACTTACAGTGGGCGTAGTGTGCTTCCTGCTAAATATACACCTGAAGCTAGCCCGTATTGCTGTGTTTTCCTGGTGTGTTACACTAAGAGGCATTTGCAGCACTTACAGCGGGCGTAGTGTGCCTCCAGCACATTATACACCTGAAGCTAGCCCGTATTGCTGTGTTTTCCTGGTGTGTTACACTAACAGGCATTTGCAGCACTTACAGTGGGTGTAGTGTGGTTCCTGCTAAATATACACCTGAAGCTAGCCCTTATTGCTGTGTTTTCCTGGTGTGTTACACTAACAGGCATTTGCAGCACTTTCAGCGGGCGTAGTGTGCCTCCTGCACATTATACACCTGAAGCTAGCCCTTATTGCTCGAGCTTTTTTTCTTTTGTGTTACACTAACAGGCATTTGCAGCACTTACAGCGGGCGTAGTGTGCTTCCTGCAAAATAAACACCTGAAGCTAGCCCTTATTGCTGTTTTTTCCTGTTGTGTAACACAGACAGTCATCTGCAGCACTTACAGCGGGCGTTGTGTGCTTCCTGCAAAATATACACCTGAAGCTACCCCTTATTTCTGGTTTTCCCATCTCCCTGCAGGCCATTAGAATGTCTGGAAGGCAAACAAGGAGAGGCAGACAGTCAGGAGCCAATAAAAGAGGGCAAGCAGGCTCTGTGTCTAGAGGCAACAGTGCTGGTCGTGGACACGGTGCATCGTCATCAGCACGTGGCCATGGGACACGCTTGTCCTTCTTTTCGGCAGCTGGACGTGTTGAGCCGCATCATGCCAAAGACTTGGTAGAGTGGAGGACCAAGCCCTCCTCATCCTCCTCATCCTCTCACCCAGGCTCAGGGTACTGGCAAAGCAGCTGCCAAAGCGTCCTCTTCCCTGGTATCAATGTCATCATCAGTCACTCCTTCCCTAGACCCACCATGTCCTCCTGAGGAGTCCCCCGAACTGTTTGAGCACAGTGTTGGGTACATGCTCCAGGAGGATGCCCAGCATTTCGAAGGGTCTGATGATGATACCCAGCTAGAGGAAGGCAGTAGCGTGAGAGCAGAGAGAGGGGATGCTCAATAAGGACACCAATCTGGCAGTAATGTTCCAGCAGCTGCAGCATACTGCCAGATTGGCTCCAGTGATGAGGAGGGAGGGGATGATGAGGTCACTGACTCCACGTGGGTGCCTAATAGGAGAGAGGAGGAGGAGGAG
Organism: Rana muscosa; assembly: GCA_029206835.1. Lineage (NCBI taxonomy): Eukaryota > Metazoa > Chordata > Amphibia > Anura > Ranidae > Rana > Rana muscosa. The sequence goes on from CM055119.1 coordinate 24,450,712, forward strand.
GATGAGGAGGAGGCACATCTCCAACGAGGCAGGATGCCCTCCGGGGGCCAGCGCAAGGGCAGCACACCGACTGAATCACACCGCAGAGCTCCGCCTGTGCAGGGCGCTGCCTCTGCCCGTTATTCAAAAAGTTATTTGGTGTGGGCCTTTTTTGAGTCAAGTGCATCAGATCGCACAGCTGCTGTTTGCAAGGTGCAGTAGTGTTGGAGGTTGTTCCGCCGCCACGCCTCCAAAATGCTACTACTGGTTGTGACACACCTCTCTCCTCCACCCCCTCCTCTTCTTCTTCCTCCATGGCCTCTTCCTGTGCCTAGTCCTCGGAACCAGCGGTGCTCCGTAGGCGTTCAAGGGGCTACGCAAGTACGCAGGCAAAAAGATGCCATGCCGTGCTTGCGCTGGTGTGTTTGGGGGACAGGAGCCACACTGGGGCAGAGGTTCTGTCTGCTCTGCAGGGGCAGGCCCGAGAGGTGGTTGACGCCATGCCAGCTTAAGCCAGGAATGGTGGTTTGCGACAATGGCACAACCTCCTCTCCGCCCTCCGACAGGGACAACTGACCCATGTGCCCTGTGTGGCTCACGTCCTTAACCTGGTGGTGCAGCGGTTCTTGGGCAGGTACCCGGGCTTACAGGATGTCCTGAGGCAGGCCAGGAAAGTCTGTGTGCATTTCCGCAGATCTTATAATGCCAGTGCTCGCCTGGCTGAGCTGCAAAAGGAGTTGAACCTGCCCAAGAACCGCCTTATATGTGACAAGCCCACCAGGTGGCTGCACACGCAGCAGAGGGCCATCAATGAGTACCTGTGCGACTACGGCACCAGGACAGGGTCAGGGAAGCTCGGGTTTTTTCCCCACGCCAGTGGGGCATGATCAGGGATGCATGCACTGTCCTGGCACCATTTGAGGAGGCCACAAGGATGGTGAGCAGTGACAGTGCATGCATAAGTGACACTGTCCCTCTTGTCTACCTGTTGGAGCACACATGCATGGAATAATGGACAGGGCAACTGAGGCAGAACAGAGGGAGGAAGAGGAGGACTTCCTTACCTCTCAAGGCCCCCTTTATCCAGACAGTATTCCTGCGGGCCTGCCAATCTCACAGGAAGAGGAGGATGAGGATTGTGTCAGCATGGAGGTGAAACCTAGCACTCAGCATCAGCAGCAGTCTTCAAGGGATCATTTTAAGTCCCCAGAAACCCATGGACTTGTACGTGGCTGGGAGGAGGTGGCTGCGGATCATGTCGTCCTTAGTGACCCAGAGGACTCCAGACCGAATGCCTCAGCAAACCTACGCTGCATAGCCTCCCTGATCCTGCAAAGCCTGCGAAAGGACCCTCGGATTTGTGGTATCAAGGAGAGGGATCATTACTGGCTGGCAACCCTTCTTGATCCACGTTACAAGGGTAAGGTTGCATAACTTATCCAGCCGTCGCAGAGAGAGCAGAGGATGAAACATCTTCAGGAGGCCTTACAGAAAGGTTTGTGCAATGCGATTCCAGAGCCTGGGAGGTTACGAACTCCTGGTCTTGGACAACGTGTTGCTGAGGCTTCGGTCAGTCACAGAAGGAGCGGTGGAGAAGGTGGCCGTCTGACCGATGTGTTCAGATAATTTTTTAGTCTGCTGCCCCAAGGTATGATCGGTTCCAGCAACCATCGCCAGCGTCTGATTTACATGGTGCAGGAATACCTAGGGACAAGATCAGACCTGGAGACCTTTCCAACCGAAAATCCACTGGGTTACTGGGTCTTGAGGATGGATCACTGGCCACAGCTTGCACAGTATGCAATTGAGCTACTAGCCTGTCCTGCATCCAGCGTTCTTTCGGAACGCACATTCAGTGCTGCTGGAGGCTTTGTAACCGATCACAGAGTGCACCTGTCCTCCGACTCGGTTGATCGGTTCACCTTCATAAAATGAATCAGTCTTGGATCACCAGCTACCAAGCACCTGATGCTGGTGTAATATACAAGGGATATCAATGATTATAAAAATGATCTTGTTTTCAAATGGCAGAACAACATAGGGCAGGTCGACCCTATCTCAGCTTTTTCCACACCTGAGAAATTGGGTAAACATCAGCTACCTCGGACAGATTGGTCGCCCATATCAAGATCACCTGCCAGAAATATTCCCTACAAGAATATAGTAGACCACAGGGGAAGGGATATGTCCCCAAGGAGGGGAGAAAATCAGGATAATAAACAACTTCAACATAGCAATAACACTCCACAAAATGTTGGGAAAAAAGGCCCCCCACCAGCTGCTGATCGGACCCCACAATATGGGTGGAAGAAACCCAACCATTGGAAAAAAAAAAAAAACATACAAAAATTGGCCCAAATCTAATCAGGGACCAAGAAACGCAAGAGGACCTCCACCTGAACCTCACAGACAAGAGAATAGTCCAGACCATCAACGGAACAACTATGATTGGAGAGATAATAGAAAATGAGTATGATGACTATAGACATAGTGGCAGAAGTCCGGGAACACTGTATCAGTATGGACCCAGAGACGAATGAGGGTTCAGAACTGAACGTGGCCAACAACCAGCCACCTATAGACCTAGAGACAGAAGTCCAGTCCATACATCTAACTATTATGCTCCTTTGAGGGATTTACGCGACGTGGATGTGAGACCACAACGTGATTATCGTTATGAACAAGGCCACAATGTGTCTTTTTTAGAGAGGGGAAGAGAATATCATCACCCACCCCGGAGAACCTAATACACCCAAACAAACAGACCACAAGAAAAAGAGGATGTAGAGGAGGGAAGGGCAAAAACACCAAGAAACCACTAATGGGAGAAGGTATATTTAATCTTGCAGAAGTACCTCTTTCTCAAGAAGAACTGATGACTCTGGATAGAGGCCTTAAATATGCCCCTGTTAGGAATTTAGATAAATTCCAAACATATATTAACATCCAGAAATATGTCAGAAAATAAACATTAAAAAGTATATAACAGAAAACCCAATTAGTGCCAAAATACGTGAAGATAATCTGGTGGCCCATAGTAACTTGAAAAATAAATCCACCTTTAATTCGAAAGTAAAAGACAATAAGCATATTGAAGTCTTCAGACACATGGTGACAGAAGAACTCAAGAGTCTAACAATAAAGAGATTACAGGAACCAAGAGCTATTAAGACGGGTATTCACAAGTTGTCAAAGAAAATAATTAGTGATCAGACATTCAGATAAGGGAGGAGGGATAGTCATCCAAACCACCGAGCAATATCACAAAGGGATGTGCTTGCTGTTGGAAGATGTCAACACCTATTGCAAACTACCTAGCAACCCGATATTTCGGTGGAGAAAAGAATTGGAACAGGTAGTCCACCTGGGACTGAAGAAGGGAATACTCGACAAGAAGGAGGCGAGATATTTAATACCTGAAGCATGTAGAACTCTGATTATCTACGCTTTGCCCAAAATTCATAAGGATAAAGTTAACCCACCTCTGAGACCCATAGTAAATGGAATTGAGTCCATTACAGCAAGACTTGGGCAATATATAGACCGCTTCCTTCAGCCGGCCGTCCAAAAAACCAGGGCCATACCTGAGAGACAAAGAGATGTTGCAGCTACTTGATGAAAACAAAACAACAGGACCCCTCCTGATGGCAACAGCTGATATGTCATCTCTCTACACAATTATACCCCATTATTTAGCTTGCGAAGCAACTAAATGGGGTCTGAGGAAATTCACCAAACTGGCATGCATGCAGAGAAAATTTATCGTAAAATGCTTGGATTTTTGCCTCAAACACAGCCATTTTTGGTATGAGAAGGAATATTATCAACAGAAAACCGGGGTTGCCATGTGGGCTAAGTTTGCCCCGAGCGTCGCTGGACTCTTCATGGCAAAATGGGAGGATGAAAATGTCTTACTTGAACCACCAGAGGAGCTAGTATTATATAGACGCTATATTGATGATATTTTCCTCGTTTGGAGAGGTGAACGTGAAGGACTGGTAACCTTCTTCGAAAGATTGAATAACAACCAACAAAATATAGTATTGACGTGGCAGATTGAGGATTCCAGCATAACATTTCTAGATTTGACGATAATAAGAATTAATAACACCTTTGCTAGCAAAACTTTCTTCAAAAGTGTAGATCGAAATAGCTATCTTCCAATAAAAAGCTGCCATCACCACAACTGGCTCTTCAACATTCCCAAGGGCCAGTTGCTATGCCTGCGACGAAACTGCACGAATATTGCAGACTTCCATAGACAGGCCAATATGATAGGGGAGAGGTTTGTCCAGAAAGGATATGAGGAGAGATTCATCAGGAACAAAATAGAAGAAGTAGCACACATCCCAAGGAGTGACTTATTGCAAAATAAGAAGAATACCTCTAAATTGGACCAAGTGCCAGTTATTCTTGAATATAACACACAATACAAGAAAATCGAGAGTATCTTTCAACCCCATTGGCACATTCTCAAGGCGGATAAGAGTCTGAAAGATATATTACCCGTCAGACCTCAATTCATCTACAAACGTGCACCTACGTTGCGTGATCAACTAGTGAAAAGTGTAGTGAATCCACCAAAGAAGGCATTAACCTTTTTTATTGGTAAAGGGTTCTATCCATGCAAGAGGTGCTACGCATGTAAACATACTAAACGTCCGAATGAAAAGAGATCTGAGTTCCAGTCAAGTAGCAATGGGAAAAAATATGAAATTAAAGAATTCATTGGATGCAACACAGAAGGGGTTGCCTTGTATGTCCTTGAATGCAGTTTGCTGAGAATCCGCGTGAAAGAACATGTGCAAAACATTCAACGCGGCTTTGTCAAACATAGTGTCTCTAGGCATTTTGCAGAATCACATAACAGAGACCCTTCTCATTTAAAATTCTGGGGCATAGTTCCATATTCTAGACCGTGGAGAGGAGGCCACAAAGTGCGGACACTGAGCCAAATCAAGTCCCACTGGATCTTCTCTCTAGATACTTTTGCGCCCAAGGGTTTAAATATTGAGTTTGACTTAAATTGTTTTTTAAGCGACTATTAGTTTGACCTAAATTGCTTTCTAAGCGACTATTAGTTTTCGTCTGAGCTGACACAACTGCATCAGACTCAGATTTTGGGCTGACCCCTGGCCCACCCTTCTCTCTTATGTTGGCTGACATTGGTTTCCCTGGCATGTATTACCTGCCTTGATGTATACTAGTCGTTAATGCTGTGTCTTTTTGGCTACTCCATGGCGTAATAGCCTATGCAATGGATATATGCGACTTGTGCGTTTCCATTGCTTATACATTTTATCGTGGTTTTTGCATTTTTCTATTTATTGTTTGGGGATTTGTGTACATATCACATTTCATATACTATAATAATTCTTATAATAATTTTTAACACTTTCAATGTCATTATGTATTTGCATATGTATATTCCACATATATACATATACTTTAATTCTATTCATTTATATATTTTTAATTGCATGTTTTGTTATCCAATGATATATGCATTTTTTATATATTTTTTTATATTTGCGTATTTCTCCTCCACCAGCAGTTGCGGTGTATCTGCTTGTTGCCGCCACATTATTTTTATTATGTATGTCCCTGCATCCAGCTTTGAGCCTCTCGCTCATCGCATATTTGTTTATATGTATGACAGTACACATATCACGGCACAGGCAGTCTGACTATAGCCCTGTTTAGCCTTGTCATATCAATATTCCCTTTCAGGATACATTTCCTTTACCCTTCTCTCCCTCCCCGCCACCTTCCCCCCTTCCTCGTTTATAATTACATATGGATTGTTTGGTGATATTCTTAATCATATATTGCCAATCTCCTTCCCTATGTCTGTTGGCCCATGACCACAACAAACATGGCCGGGTCTGCATCATTCCCCCTATGCTTTGCTGTTGGAATCTCACAGCAAACATGGCCGCGCTGGCATCCATTGACATTGATATACTGGACTACAACAAAAATGGCCACCACACGCAGACTATTTAAATCCCATATTGTGTATCTAGTGTTATCTTCTGAAGAAGTCATGTGACATGACGACACGCGCGCTAGGATCAGCACAGATACACCGACAGCTGCAGAAGAGGAGACGAGTTTAGCGCTTGTTTTAAATTGTCATTCCCCCACTTATGAAATGTGAGTGTTTTACCTTTTTTATAATAAATACCCCAGTGGTTACAGACCCACACTATGTGCACCTTGTATGTTTTTTATACATGTTCTACTGGCACTCTGGGGTTGCTGCAAGCTTAAGGACCGCATGATTGGAATCACCATATCCTGCAATATTTACGAGTTTGGCGTTCGTAGGATTGATGTCCATGCTCACTAGTTTCATGTGAGTGCAAGATTACATCTTTTGGTTACTTGTTTGCTGGACCCACAGAGTTGCGCTATAAATTTCCTTTTTTTGTTTGTGTATTCCTATGCATCCATGTGAGTGAGAGCATACTTCCATGCAAGATTGTTGCATCGCTGTCCACATTTGAAGTCCCAGTGCATGCTGTCTCTTCCCAGCAGGGAGGTAAGCTGCTAGTGAACACTGGGTGGATTTGCACTGCAGTTTTTTCTTTCAAGCACTGTATGGTTGAGGGGACTTGCTATACAATGGACTTTTGATATCATCTCCTGGAGGATTTCACTGTTATAGTTTTGTGTTTATACACCCCATCATATACTGTCATTATATTTATTTATTTATTTCAGTTGTGTGTCATACACCTTTATTACATATTGGTATTTTATTTCACTGTTGATAACATAGAGTTATAGTGTTTGGTTATATACTATATGCACAGGTTTATCATTCAGAGTGATACACGTTTTGGCATACATCATTACGTTTCCACTGCTGGTTATATACCTTCTATGCGCACAGGTGTGACTTATTTAGTTTATGCACATACTATTTATGTTACACATTGGTTGGCAACATGTTACTGCATCTGGTTGGCAAATATTAGATTTAGTTTGGTTAGCATTAGGTAGTTTCCTTTTCCAGACCTCCTCCCCCACACTCCCTTCACTAGTTATAATCACAGCGCAGCCACCATCACCCTTCTTTCATATATTCACTTCTGTCTGCTTGGATCAGACTCCCCGGTGACTGCTGCAGTGTCCCCAGCCCTTTTCCTTCCCTTCGATCCCCATCCCCCTTCACTAGTTATACGCCCAGCTAGCGCAGGGTTTTTTTCTTTTTATATTTCATCAGTGACACTGTACCTCTTGTCCACCTGTTGGAGCACACGCTGCGTGGAATAATGGACAGGGCACTTGAGGCAGAACAGAGGCAGGAAGAGGAGGACTTCCTTGCCTCTCAAGGCCCCCTTTACCCAGACAGTGTTCCTTCGGTCCCACCCATCGCACAGGAAGAGGAGGAGGAGGATTGTGTCAGCATGGAGGTGGAGCCTGGCACTCAGCAGCATCAACAGCAGCAGTCTTTTAGGGATGATTTACAGTCCCAAGAAACCCATGGACTTGTACGTGTCTGGGAGGAGGTGGCTGCGGATCATGTCGTCCTTAGTGACCCAAAGGACTCCGGACCTAATGCCTCAGCTAACCTACGCTGCATGGCCTCCCTGATCCTGCAAAGTCTGCGGAAGGAGAGGGACCATTACTGTGTGGCCACTCTCCTTGATCCACGGTACAAGGCTAAGGTTGCGGACCTTATCTTACCGTCGCAGAGGGAGCAGAGGATGAGACAACTCCGGGACGCCTTGCAGAAAGCTCTGTGCAACGCGTTCCCAGAGACTGGGAGGTTACAAACTCCTGGTCTGGGACAACGAGTTGCTGAGGCTTCGGTCAGTCAAAGAAGGAGCGGTGGGGAAGGTGGCCGTCTGACCGATGCGTTCAGACAATTCTTTAGTCCGCAGCCCCAAGGTATGATCGGTTCCAGCAACCATCGCCAGCGTCTGATATACATGGTGCAGGAATACCTAGGGGCAAGGTCAGATTTGGACACCTTTCCCACCGAAAATCCTCTGGCTTACTGGGTCTTAAGGATGGATCACTGGCCAGAGCTTGCACAGTATGCAATTGAGCTACTGGCCTGTCCTGCATCCAGCGTTCTTACGGAACACACATTCAGTGCTGCTGGAGGATTTGTCACGGATCACAGGGTGCGCCTGTCCACCGATTCGGTTGATCGACTGACCTTCCTAAAGATGAACCAGTCTTGGATCACCACCAGCTACCAAGCACCTGAAGCTGATATACCAGAATAATTTATTTTCAAATGTCACATCCCTTCAAGACTGATGCTGACTGAGTGACTGTCCTGTTATGTTGACTGACTATCCTCCTCCTCCTCAATGATCCGATTCATGATGATATCTTGGAAAAACATTTTTGTTTCTGGGTGCCGCCACCAGTGGCTAAGGCCCAATTTTTCAGCCCCTGTTTAACAGGGGCATGTAATTACAATTTTTTATGCAATGCTTTGCAGCAGGGCTCATTACTGTGCTCCAAGTACAGTATCTGTGAGGGGTTGCAGTGTTGTGGCACCAGTGGCTAAGGCCCAATTTTTCTGCCCCTGTTCTACAGGGGCATGTAATTAAAATTCTTGATCTAATAATTCACAGCAGGGCCCATTCCTGCACCCACCAAGAGTAACTGTGAGGGCTTACAGTGTTGTGACAACACCACCAACACCACCACCAAAGGCCCAATTTTTCAGCCCCTGTTCAACAGGGGCATGCAATTACAATTATTGATCTAATAATTCACAGCAGGGCCCATTCATGCACCCACCAAGAGTAAATGTGAGAGCTTACAGTGTTGTGACAACACCACCACCACCAACACCACCAACACCACCAACACCACCACCAAAGGCCAAATTTTTCAGCCCCTGTTCAACAGGGGCATGCAATTACAATTCTTGATCTAATAATTCACAGCAGGGCCCATTCATGCACCCACCAAGAGTAACTGTGAGGGCTTACAGTTTTGTGGCACCACCACCACCATCAAAGGCCCAATTTTTACTACCACTGTTCAACAATGGCATGTAATTACAATTCCTGATATAATAGTTGACAGCAGGGTGTTCCAGCGCCCACCAAGAGTAACTGTGAGTGCTTACAGTGTTGTGCCAACACCAACACCTAAGGGGTCAATTTCTGCAGAGTATATACGGCAGGCCCATACTTTCAAACATCCAACTTACAAAATTACTCCTACTTGCAAAAGGAAGGAGACAACAGGAAGTGAGAGGAAATCTACCCCTAGGAAGGGAAATTCTCTCCTGTAAGAGTTAATATGGGAAAAAGGTGTCTCCTCTCTACTGATGCTTTATCACCAATCCTTGTTTCAATAAAAACCCCACTTTTCAAAAACAGTTGTCATTGGGACGGAAAGTGAGGTGAAATGTTCTGAACAGGGGCACAGACAGCAAAACAAATGTTACAGGGGTGATAACCCTTCCCTATGTTTTCCAAAAAGCATAAAAATAGATTTTTTGGCTGGAGCTACACTTAAACAATGTACCTGTTCAAAATTACAAACAGATTCTACTTAAGAACAAACCTACAGTCCCTGTCTTGTATGCACCGCCTGTATACTGCTGTTCAGAGTATATAGGGCCTTTTTTATTTTGTGTGTCCCCTTAATATCCATACAAGACCCAAAGGGGCTGGTAATGGGCTGGGGTAGGGGGGGGGGGGCGGGCTGATGGGGTAGCCATGCCATTTTTCTCAAAGATTTTCATCCATATTACCGGGACCAGACATGACATTAAAGCCGCAAGCAGTTTTAAATGGCTTTTTTTCCCTTTAGAAATGTCATTTTGTGCAGGGACAGTTCAAAACACGGGAAACACATGCCACTTCACAGGCATACTTTAGACACCCCCCAGGTACGATATTTAAAGGAATATTTTACTTTTTTTTTTTTTCACTTTATGCATCATTAAAATGACTGCTCCCGAAAAACGTCAGTTTTTAAAACTTTTTTTGCATTGATATATGTCCCCTGGGGCAGAACCCGGGTCCCTAAACCCTTTTTAGGACAATAACATGCATATTAGCCGTTATAATTAGCACTTTAGATTTTGAACGTTCGCGTCCATTGTATTTAATAGGGTTCTAAAGTTTTCGCGAACTTTCGTTCCGTTCGCAGGTTCTGGTGCGAACCGAACCCGGGGGTGTTTGGCTCATCCCTACTCCTGACTGAGGAAAAATAACCCATAGAAAGGCTGCCTTCATGACTGGAACTTTATACAAAACTGGACTGAAAGAGATTACATCTGGAGCAGCAAGCTGTCAAGGGGCTTAAAGGCCCTGATGATGGCCATGCTTCCTGCTGAGGATGTAGCCCAAGAGAGATTGACATGGCTCAATCCTTACTCCAACTGGACTGGGGGGATCCCACCTGGAGCTGTAAGTCACCAAAGGATCCTTCCTAGCCTAAAGCTTTGATCTTGGCAAACTTCCTGGCTGAAGAGATAGCCCTTATGTCTTCATAGCTCAGTCTTTACCCAAGCTGGACTGCAAAGAGATCTCACCTGGAGTCGTCAAGGAAGCCCAGAGCAAGTAGTAAACCCCACCTAGAGAGTCTTGGCTCTCCTTCGAGTCTCAGATGCAGCCCCCCATAAAAGTATTGGATGAGTAAGGGATAGTCTACCCATGAGACATTGGCTATGACAGGGACTGCAGAGATTTGTCCTTTAAGAGTGCTTTAGGATCAGTTGAAGTCCGGAATGCACCTGACCAGAGGACTGAAGCAAATAAAACAAAGCATTCCAAACTGAACAAACTCTATTCATATCCTTTTGTAGGATTTATAGATGTTAGCTTAAAAACAATTGCAAAGCCTGATCAGTCTCTTCCTGCCAGGACGAGAAACTGGAAGAGATGAACAAGGATGGAACATTGCGCTCTCTACGACAGAAGATCTCATCCGAAAGAAAGGACTTCAATCCAATACCCCGGTATCAAAGGCAGGAACAAAGGCCTGTTTGGCCAATAGGGAATTACTGCAAAAATTGCCATGGTCTTTAGCAACAGACCCCCCCAAAAAAACTGTATATAGATCGAACTGAAAAGCATATGGCTTGTGAGACCTTTCCTGATCTGACACCCTATCCGCACCCAGGGCTTGGCCAAGGGGTCCCTAGGGAAAAACTTTCCAGCTTGTAAAAGTAAGGAGATGCTACCAGATCTAACTCTGAAATCTTGTCCAGAGATAAAATCCACTTGACGGAACCTGGATGTAGGAACCACTTATTGCCCAATTGGGCCACAGAAAATGGATTCTTCACAGAAATTCTATGTAGACTCAAAAGAGATGATAAAGAAGATTCGACTCCATCCAGATCAATCATCTCTACCTTTTCTCAGTGGACTGACCCTGCAGTTTCTGACCTGCCCCCAGATATAGGACACCACTGTGATGTTGTTCAGCCTTACTGGAGACTAAAAACATACAAAAAGAAAAAGAACAACGAGTACCAGGGTGGTTCAACCCAAAAGGCCGTTCATTAAATATGAACTAAGGATATATGACTAGAGTTAGGAATATAGTTTGTCGTCTGTAGCCTAGGAGACTGCATAAGGAAAGAATATTAATCCCAGATGTAATAGAAAGGGGATTAAAAAGAAAGTGGCTACTTTTAAACGACAATTTAGTCTAGGCCATAGGGTTAGAAAAATATATACCATTTATTGTTGAGTATCAAAAGAAAAGCAATTTTATACATATATATTCAGTTAAATACTGTGATAAGTAAAAATATGACTTTACACTATTTTACCGATTGACTCCTAGGGGAGGAGTCAATTCGGAAAATATTACAATCAAACAAGGAGGACAGACAGAACTAACAGTACCATCACCAACAATAAGGGAAAGACACACAGCACAGATGGTCCGGACGCCGGCAATTGAATTCAAAGTGGAGCTGCAGGATGGCAAAACTAACTTGATAAAGATCAGCTTATAAATCTATTATGGTCATATGGACAGAATATACCATGGTGCAGCTTCACTGTGAATAAACCCTAATAAAATTTGGGCCCAACTGGAGAAGATGACGATGTTCCATTAATATCAACCTCCTGGAGGAGGAAGGAAGTCCATGGAGTATTGGATAGAATTTAGGAAGAGGAAGGACAGGGGACAAGTGTTCCTGTTGCGCTTTAGGAATCACAGTATAATGCTCAAATAACCTTCTGTATGGTTTTTCCAGATGGTAAACTTAATCACATCTCCTCCAAAAAATGGTCGGTTGGGATGGGGATGATGAGGGGTTTAAGTCATTGGTTTGTAGGTTAATTAAAGAACATGACCCCTAGTAGCATGACTGACAGTAATTCAATACAGCGCGGAGTGGTAGGAGTTAGGGTTAGGAGTTAGGGTAGCCACAGGTGTACATCAACTTCTTAGTGTATTCAGAAGGGAAGAGATTCAGTTACCACTGACATACTGAGCGGGGCCAGTTTAGTTCACTGGACTCCCGTTGGTACTTTACCCTCTCAGTTGCTCAGCGTCCTTTGAGTTAGCTGTGGCTCCGTGCTCTACCGATCCTCCTTGTTGCGGTGGGATGTCTCACTGTCCGCCGGTCTTTGCACGCCGGTTTGTAGCGGTTCTTATGGCAGCGTGGAGATTCCAGAATTCGCTCTGTATACGCTGCACACGCGCCGACCGGGACTTCGAAAAACCACTGCGTCCGGCGCTGCTGTCTGCCGGTGTCCTCCGTGCATCAATCTCCGCTGTCAGGCTGAGGGGTTGCGTTTCCGGCGTCACGTGACCTCCGCGACTTTGAATTCAATTGCCGGCGTCCGGACCATCTGTGTTGTGTGTCTTTCCCTTATTGTTGGTGATGGTACTGTTAGTTCTGTCTGTCCTCCTTGTTTGATTGTAAAATTTCCTGAATTGACTCCTCCCCTAGGAGTCAATCGGTAAAATAGTGTACGAAGTCATATTTTTACTTATCAAAGTATTTAACTGAATATAGAATATATATACCGCAGAATATCAGCAACAAATAAGTATCAGCATAACCATGTGAAAAATAACAGCACGATCCTACAGGATTAAAGGATTCCTCATAAACTGCAAAGTCCACCCACTGTTAAATGTCACTAGTATTACAGTGACAGAACTTCCCAGTGAGTTCAAACACCAGTTACAAATGAGGGAACTGAAATGTAGATCCAATAGCCGTTAAGTCTTTCATATGAGAGATACTCTCTGATAATTCAATCACTGTAGTTCTTCAATTCAAACAGATCATGTTGCAATTTGTACTTCCATCATTGTCTAAGCAATTCCACTCCCTTAAGGTAATGTGCTTACCAGACTCCAGATGGTTAACCGCCTGTCAGCTCCTCTTTAGATCTCCAGTCAGCTTCCTTCAAGAAATCTCCAGGTTCTCAGGCAATAAGCATAAGTGCGTGCAGCAATGCGGGCATGTAAGACAAATTGAGCTTCACATAGCATAAAATCCTTTAATAAAAAATCCAAAAAGTCCCCCCGCATACAAACATGCTTACAAAGAAATGAATAACATAAAGCATATCACCGGGGATGATCCGTCTGCTCAGTGAGGTTAGTGAACGCTCACACAATTCAAAAGAGCTCCTGAGTCCCGGGAAGACGGACGTTCCCCTGACGTGATTGGTCGCGTGGTCACGCCCTGACGCGTTTCGTGATTGGCTCACGTCTTCAGAGGGCGTGGCCACACATCGCGACTGCTCTTATTTATATTCAAGCCAGTCCTGACGTATCCGCATACGTCAGACGGCTCAACTTTGTCTGAAGGAGATCCGGCACAGCTCTGAATACTCATACGCTGGCCGGATATGTGTTGTGGTCTCCATTCAGAAAAATTACACCTGTCACTCACCAGCACATTCGGACCTCCTACCAGAGGGGACCGAGTGTACCGGATCATTGGCAATGAAGCAATAATAAAATATAATAAAATATAATATAAAAAATGCTTGATATCCTATGTAGTTCTGTGTAGGGATCTATTTTAAAGGCACAGTGACCCCTATTAATCAGAATCTATTAGGACTAGTATGTTATAATCCTCACCATTTAATTAGTGGAGACTTGCATTCAGGCCCGTACAACATGCATGTCATCACTAACATTTACATTCACAGTGACCACTGGGCATGTTTATATCGAACCTAAGTGCCCTCAAGGCAGTAAGGGGATTCACTCTAAATCCGCTGACCACCAAGTTATGCATATACATGTAAATGAGTTCTCAAAAGACATGTCATTGCATATTATATCATGTGAGTGTCCAAAAGCAAACCGTGATATACTGTACATTAAACAATAGAATAAAAGTTGCAGAGTGACTATCTACATTCTGGACTGATCTACTGTACCCGAATTAAATTACCTCACAATTGGCTATGTTTCACCACTTATTGTCCTAAAAACTGCATTCTTTATACAGCCTCATACTAAACATTCAACATGTTCTCTCACTAACATGAGGCCATTCATCTACCCTAATTGGCCCTATAATAGTGGCCTAAAATTAGTAATTGCTGATGAAGCAATTAAGATCTAAGTCTATATTCAAGCCATTAGGACTGAGTGTATTGGTGAGAAATAACCATTGAGTTTCTAATTTGGAAATTTCTCGCACCATATTGGCCCCTCTCCATCTGGGATGGATCTTGTCAATACCCCAGAACTTGAGTCCAATTGGGTTTCTATGATGTTTTTCCCTAAAATGGAGGGGCACGCTATGTTCTTTATAACCGATGGAAATATTATAAATGTGTTCCGACACCCTTTTAGAGAGTGTTCTTTTAGTGCGGCCTATATACATTAGACCGCACGGACATTCCAGGGCGTATACTACATGTGTGGATGCACATGTTATACATTCCTTAATTTGGAATTCCTTCCCATTAGCCGTGGACACAAAGCTGGGGGTGATGGGGTAGCCATGCCATTTTTCTCAATGATTTTCATCCATATTGCCGGGACCAGACATTACATTAAAGCCGCAAGCAGTTTTAAATGGCTTTTTTTTCTTTACAAATGTCATTTTGTGCAGGGACAGTTCTAAACACGGGAAACACGTGCCACTTCACAGGCATACTTTAGACACCCCCCCAGGTACGATATTTAAAGGAATATTTCACTTTTTTTTTCACTTTATGCATCATTAAAATGACTGCTCCATAAAAAACAGCAGTTTTTAAAACTTATTTTTGCATTGATACATGTCCCCTGGGGCAGAACCCGGGTCCCCAAACATTTTTAGGACAATAACATGCATATTAGCCGTTATAATTAGCACTTTAGATTTCGAACGTTCGCTTCCATTGTATAATAATAGGGTTCTAACATTCACGCAAACTTTCGGTCCGTTCGCAGGTTCTGGTGCGAACCGGGGGCTGTTCGGCTCATCCCTATTTAGTACTAACTTGGTGATTCAGGCATTCATCCAGTGCCAGATTTAGGCCTTGGAGAGCCTAGGGGATTTCAATTTGCCGTGTTACTAGAGAGTGCCGTATGTCTCATCTTACCTTCTCTCCCCGCCGCCCCCCCTGGTGTCTGATCTCCTCCACATCACGAGTGCTGCTAGAGCTACAGATGCTGAGGAGATCAGGCTGCAGGGGAGCGGCAGGGAGAGAAGATGGCATGAGACAGCGATCAGTCTCGCACATGCCGCAGAGCTGATCCCGGCAGTCGGGGATCATGAAATCCATGGAGGAGATGGGGAATGGAATGCTGGGGAGAAATCGGAGGTGATTGGCAGGAGGAGCGCACCTCTGTTCCTAACATGACCCTCCACTCATCGGCATCAAATGACAGGGTTCCCTTCTACCCCTTTTCCTGCATGGATGTCCTGGCTCCCTCCATTCACCTTTTTTTTTTGCTGTGCCTGCTGTCTGTCAGTAGTGAAAGCTTCACACACAACACACTTTTTTGTTTTCTCTCCTTTTTTCTTTACTAAGCTGCCCCCTTGTTTTTTCATGTCAGAAGAATTTTTTTTGTGTATTAGGCTGCATAGATCAATTGAGAACAGGGAGCTGCAAGGCTGTTTTTTTTTTTAGCAGATTATTGTTTTTAAGTTTTTAGCAGTGGTCAGCATCCCCAAAGTTGTCACTTTAAAAGCTGCCATTCTTGATTGCAATGCCCTACTGACACCTGGAAAGGAGGAGCAGTGGGGGGCACTACTGACACCATCTACTGCCCTACTAACACCAGCCACTGCTGTAGTGAAACTGTTGTTTGTCCTACAGACAGCGTACACTGCCCTACTGACACAAACCTCTGCTCTACTGACACTGTCCTCTGTTCTACTGACAAAGTCTAATGCCCTACTGACACAGTTCACTGCTCTGCTGACTGACACCATCCACTGCTTACAACTTACAAGCCGACCCTTAATGCACTGTTTAATTAGGCAACTGTGTGGCAAATGAGGTTTAATGTTGATAAATGTAAAAAAATTAGCACTTGGGGACTAAGAATATGCATGCATTAAAAGAAAATTGGGGGGAGATACCACTCCCTCTAAGGTGATGGGATTTTAATTGGATGTATTAGCGTCTGTTGTCAAGGTAAGCACACATACGATAATAATTTTAAGAAAGTATAAGAATTTTATTACAAAATATCAGATAAAAATCACATAGTCATATTGTAATTCGACCATGAATTGATACTTAATACATGAAGTTGAAAAGATGCTTTGGATATGCAGAGAAAGCAGACATGTTTCGCAGATTCCTGCTTCTTTAAGGCAGTTCCGCATGCATCTACAGTGGGGCAAAAAAGTATTTAGTCAGCCACCAATTGTGCAAGTTCTCCCACTTAAAAAGATGAGAGAGGCCTGTAATTGTCATCATAGGTATACCTCAACTATGAGAGACAAAATGTGGAAACAAATCCAGACAATCACATTGCCTGATTTGGAAAGAATTTATTTGCAAATTATGGTGGAAAATAACGTATATACTCGAGTATAAGCCGACCCGAATATAAGCCAAGGCACCTAATTTTACCACAAAAAACTGGGACTCGAGTGTAAGCCTAGGGTGTCCATCTGCATGCCTCACTGTGCCTCACTTTGGCTCACTGTGCCCATGCCTCACTGTGTCCATGCCTCACTGTGTCCATGCCTCATTGTGCCAATGCCTCACTGTGCCCATGCCTCACTGTGTCCATGACTAGACTGATGTTTAACATGGGAGTCTATGGAAGGGCTGCCCGGGTTTGAAAAATTGGTGCTCTCCGGCTGTAGATCCCCCAGACAACAAACTTTGCAAACTTGTAGAGTTGAAATAGGTCTACATGTGTGCCAAGTTTTGGGTCCAGGGGACCTACGGCCGGCCGGTATTAGGTCCCCAAAATCACCAGAGAAATTAAAGTTTAACATGGGAGTCTATGGAAGGGGTGCCCGGGTTTGAAAAATCGGTGCTCCCCGGCCGTAGGTCCCCCGGACAACAAACTTTGCACACTTGTAGAGAAAGAGTGCGGCTACATGTGTGCCAAGTTTGGGATCCAGAGAACATACGGCCTGCCATTTCCGGGTCCCCAAATTCCGGGAGATCAGGCGCAAAAAGGTGACTCGAGTATAAGCCGAGGGGGGGCATTTTCAGCACAAAAAAATGTGCTGAAAAACTCAGCTTATACTCGAGTATATACGGTAAGTATTTGTCACCTACAAACAAGCAAGATTTTAGGCTCTCACAGACCTGTATCTTCTTCTTTAAGAGGCTCCTCTGCCCTCCACTCATTACCTGTATTAATGGCACCTGTTTGAACTTGTTATCAGTATAAAAGACACCTGTCCACAACCTCAAACAGTCACACTTCAAACTCCACTATGGTGAAGACCAAAGAGCTGTCGAAGGACACCAGAAACAAAATTGTAGACCTGCACCAGGCTGGGAAGACTGAATCTGCAATAGGCTAGCAGCTTGGTGTGAAGAAATCAACTGTGGGAGCAATAATTGGAAAATGGAAGACATACAAGACCACTGATAATCTCCCTCGATCTGGGGCTCCACGCAAGATCTCACCCCGTGGGGTCAAAATTATCACAAGAACGGTGAGCAAAAATCCCAGAACCACACGGGGGGATCTAGTGATTAACCTGCAGAGAGCTTGGACCAACGTAACAAAGGCTACCATCAGTAACACACTATGCTGCCAGGGACTCAGATCCTGCAGTGCCAGACGTGTCCCCCTGCTTAAGCCAGTACATGTCTGGGCCCGTCTGAGGTTTGCTAGAGAGCATTTGGATGATCCAGAAGAGGATTGGGAGAATGTCATATGGTCAGATGAAACCAAAGTAGAACTGTTTGGTAGAAGCACAACTCATTGTGTTTGGAGGAGAGAGAATGCTGAGTTGCAACCAAAGAACACCATACCTACTGTGAAGCATGGGGGTGGCAACATAACGCTTTGGGGCTGTTTCTCTGCAAAGGGAACAGGACGACTGATCCGTGTACATTAAAGAATGAATGGGGTCATGTATTGTGAGATTTTGAGTGCAAACCTCCTCCCATCAGCAAGGGCATTGAAGATGAAACGTGGCTGGGTCTTTCAGCATGACAATGATCCCAAACACACCGCCCAGGCAATGAAGGAGTGGCTTCGTAAGAAGCATTTCAAGGTCCTGGTTCATTTTGCCTCTCAGGGAATCAGGAAGGTTTTTTTTTCCTCTGCTGTAGCAAATTGGATCATGCTTTGCTGTTTTTTTTGGCTGTATCTGGATCAACTGAGGGTATAGGATTAGGTATATGAAAGTGTATGATTTTTTTTCTCTTTTATTGGTTGAACTAGATGGACTTGTGTCTTTTTTTTCAACCTGACTATGTAACTGTTCTACTGACACCAACCTCTGCTCTACTGACACAGTCCTCTGCCCTACTGACACCAACCTCTGCTCTACTGACACCGTCCACTGTTTTAATTACACCGTCCACTGCCCTACTGACACTGTCCACTGCCCTTCTGATACAATCCACTGCCCTACGGACACCATCCTTTGCCCTACTGACACCATCCATACACTGTCCACTGTCCTACTTGCTGACACTGTCCATTTTTTAGGTGGGCTGAGTTCATAGTGACACTTGTTCTATTAATCTAAGCATATTTTATAAGTACACAAATACTTTTTTTTTTTTAACTGTGGGCCTTTATGCCCCTCCCAGTGTTAACGCAATTTGGCCACACCCACTGTTCATCACAACGCGCTACGTGCACTGCATTACTACTCTTCTTGGGGTACTCAAAGGTGTCCCAGGTCTTTTACAATTCTATAGCGTATACTACAAAAAATTGCCTTCCACCACTAAAGTGATTTGGGTTTGGCTTAAAGAAGAGGTGGCAACTCTATCCCCCACGCCAGAAGAAAGTGGCTTTATGAGGCAATTTCAAGCCATACCATGTGGCGGATTAGAAGGGGCACCGCCGGGATGAAAGAAGAGTGCACAGAAGCAGGCCTTATAGAAACCTGCTTCTTGGCTCACTTCTCTTTTCCCAGCAGTACCCCTCCTAATCCACTATGAAAGTGAGGCTTGAAATCGCCTCATTCAAAGCTCTCCTCTGCTGTGATTGTGTAGGCCTTCATGCTATATGTGCAGCCAGGCACTATTTCCAAAAGTTTGAAATTACTAATGTATTGTATATATTATTATTATCTATTGCTCATTTATGTACAGTATTTATCACACGTGAACTTCTCTCTCTGGGCAGGGGGCGGGGGGTGTGTGGATAGAGAACTTCTCGGGTGGGGGCACCAAACTGACACGGGTGAAAGAATGTCTAGCTTCGCCACTGATATAATGTATTATTATATAAGGTACAATATTAAAAAGAATTTGTTTGATAAAAAAATGCCTGTTGATTTTGCCAGAAATCTTTTGAGCTGACAACTTCTGTGATGTATGCTGACTATAATCAGTTACATTGCTCATAGTTAGCTCTGGGGACTACAGAACCACACCCCTCTGTGTTGTGCACAATATAAGAAGGACACAATTCTGTGGTTGTATCCTGTTTCTGTTGTCTTAAAACAGAAGTGTGAATGAGTGTTGTCTAGGACTGCAATTGTTACTGGCAGAATCACCAGGTGAAATGAAAGAGGGAAAAGCCTGAAAAAAATACGGTCGCCACATCTAAGATCTGGTAAGCTGCAATGTCTATAAAAGATGTAAAGATAATAAAAGCATAATTGTCCAAAATTTGTAAATTCGTAACAATTCATGTGAGAGCCTGAGCACAAAGAAATTTATAAAAAAAATTACCTTTTGTGACATCTTAGCGTATATTTTATTTGCTAGCCAAATGTTTGCCATGTTCTTGTTCAAATTCACTATTGTTATTTATTTTATAGTAATTTTGTATTATAGGTGGTATGGATAACTGCAACACTACCATATGTGGTACTGTTTGTTCTCCTCATCCGTGGTGTAACACTGCCTGGCTCTTATAAAGGCATTAGTGCATATCTTCACATAGACTTCAAAAGACTTAAAGAACCTGGCGTAAGTGTTATTTTTTTTTTATATCTCTTACATGTTTTCAGCATATCTAATTTAAAGATGTACATTAAGTTTTACTGCACTGCATATAACAATATGGTAACAAATTAATTCACGATAGTCTTTTATTTCAAGGTCTTGTGATGAGTCAGAATAACTCATGAAGCTCACAAACAGTAACATTTGTAATCACACATGAAGAATATTTGTATTATTTGTACTTATCAATTACAATGGTGGAGTACAATGTTTATCTGCAGAGGCTCACCTAGCATATTTGACAGCCAGGGCAAACATCTTTTAGCAACTGTTCTCTCCCCCCCCCCCCCCCCACATGTCTCTCTAGACATTACATGAATAGTAAAAAAACAAAAAAACAAAAAGACAATGAAGATTTTCTTTATTTGAATATTGTATACAATCATGTTGGTAAGAAAAGAACTAAAAAACAAGGGGTTAATAATGGCCCGTAAAGTGTGTGATGGTAAAACATTAGTATAATAAAATCATGCTACATAAAAATAAAATGACTTGACAATATCGACCAAAAAATGGCAATGCCGACAAAATGTTGGTCATAAATAGATATTTATTTACAATACATAGGCAACATTTGCTGCACACTAAGTGAATATACAGTATATCCTTTGTGGCTATTGAGAAATATACTTAAACATCTTTGTGCCTGGAGATGAGCTTTAACTTTTCGTTTAAAGTAATGTATTTACTGCCTTTCTAATGCTTCATTACTAATATGCAACATGTGGTACAGTAGGGAATCTCCACATAGATGACTAGCATTATGTTCATAATATGGAATTATTAGATCTTTACAATATGGCTCCACAAACAAAGAACTTGCTTAATCACTTGTGGGCCAACATGTCAACCTCCTTTCCCGTCCATGCCAATTTCCAGTTTGTAATGCTGTGATACTTCCTCTGACAATTACTTGGTCATCAAATACTGGACAAAGGTAGGTCGGTGGATGTGGTGTATCTGAATTTTGCAAAAGTCCCCCACAAATGCTTAATCTACAAGCTGAGGTCTGTATGGACCATATGGTATGTACCTTGATAGAAAACTGGCTACAGGAGCATGTCCAAAGGGTTGTGATAAATAACGTATACTCAGAATGGTCTAGACTTGTTAGTGGGGTACCCCAAGGCTCTGTCCTGGGACCAATTCTGTTTAATTTATTTATAAATTATATAGAGGATGAGTTAAATAGCTCAATCTCAGTGTTTGCTGATGACTCAAAAATATGCAGGGCAAAAAAACAGCAGGATATAGAAACTTTACAAGAGGACCTGAATAAATTAATGGAGTGGGCTACTGCATGGCAAATTAAGTTTAACATTGGTAAATGTAAGGTAATGCACTTGGGGGGGGGGTAAAAATATAAACGGAAGTTTCTCTTTAGGGGGGAACCCCTAGGGGCTTCCAGGATTGGAGAAGGATCTAGGGGTCCTAGTAGAAGACAGACCGAGCAATAGCATGTAGTTTCAAGCTGCGGCTACCAAAGCCAGCAAAATATTAGCATGCATTAAAAAGGGAATTTACTCCAGAGATAAAACTATTATTCCACCACTTTATAAAACTATGATTCAGCTGCATCTGGAGTATTGAAGGACCTTAATTATGAGGAATGACTACAAGCGCTAAATTTGTTCTCCCTTTAGAGGAGATATGATAGCGATATACAAATATCTCAATATCTTTTCAGTCCCAGGGAGTGTAAGATGACACGGGGCCACACGATGAGACCGGAAGAGAAGCAGTTTAACTTTAAGCTGCGTAGGGGGTTTTTCACTGTCAGGGCGGTAAGGATGTGGAAGTATGGATAGTTTTAAAAGATTCTTGGACATGCATCTTAGCGAAAACAATATACAGGGATATAGGAAAAAAATATTTTTTCTACACACACCTACACAGGTTGAACTGGATTGACTGTCTTTATTCAACCTTACCAACTATGTAGATTTATTTAATTACATTTTAGAAACCTGTTGCTTTATTTTGGTGGTACTTAATTACCACAGATTTTTTTTTCTTATTTTTTTTACTATATACAGAAAAAAGACTGAAAATTTAAAAAAAAAAAAAAAAAATCCCTTATTTTCTGTTATAAAACCTTGCAAATAAATAATCTGTCTCCATAAATTTGGACAAAAAAGTGTTATGCCCCATTTATTTGGTAAAAAAAAAAAAAAGAATAAGCAATTATTACTGAAACTGTGCAAAATGTATAAAATTTACGAACAATGTTATTGTTTGAAATGTATCAACCCTGATGCTCTGACTGCTTATTGCATTTTCTGAGGACCTAAAATGCCAAGATAGTACAAACACCCTTAAAACAACCTTTTTTTGGAAAGCAGAAACTCCAAAAAATGTATAAACAGGTATGGTTAGTATTCTTAAGTTTAAACATTTAGAAAATTAAGTCAATGAAATTAGATTTTTATCTTTTTTTATAAGGAGAACTTTAGCTGAAATGGTTTAATTTCTAAAAAAAAAATTGAATGATCTCTACAGTTACCAATTATTTTATTTTTGGAAGCCCATCTAGATAATCCCTGTAATCTCATTTGGAATAGGGTAGTTGAACGAATCAGAGTATACTGTACATTTAAGGAAAATGTTGCTCTTGGTATTCAGATGCTATAGACAGGAATTTAGATTTTTTTAATTTTACTTTATTTAAAAGCATTTTGCTTGTGTTTGTTTTTTTTTTTCTTTTCTTCTTTCTATTATTTTCTTAATGCATGCTGAATAGGCATTCAAAATAAATGGTAGAATTAATATGTACTGTTGGAAATGATATCTTGGGCTGGTAGTGCATGGAACAATATTTGGTCGGTTCAGCACGGGCCGGCTGAGTTTCGGTCCATGAACTGGCACCCTGGTTGTATGTATGTTGATGTATCGATTGATTTGTGTGCAGCCAGCCTGTTAAGTTTCAGGATTGCTTCGCCAGCTGTGGCTAATTTTTTTCCCTTTTATCTGTGATGGGGGGGGGGGGGGTTACATAATCTGAGGCCTGTGTGAGTGTACTATAATTATTTGTATTTTTTGTTTTATTTTTAGGCCTGGAGGGAGTAGGGGAAGATTAGTACCTCTGCCAATCATTTATTAAATATTATCTTATTGGTACGTCATTGGGTGGGTGGTCGATCCAGAGGGATCAGATTGCTTGCTCATCTTCATACTATGCTGCTCTATGGTCTCCCCCATCCTTCCATGCCCATCCTAACCTTTTCTGTGTTAAGTTTCTACACTGGCCATTGTTAAAGTCCAACTTTGTTTTGAGTGTCAGTGATTGGCAGACATCTACCTGTGATATTATTATTTTTTTCATAGATTTGAAAACGATATGTTTTAATAATGTAAACTATTATGCATAGGAGATTTTAAGTGTTAGGAGTCTTTAGTGCCCTTTAGTGCCCCTGAAAGACGTAATTCTCTTACGAAACGCGTAGGGAGGAGCGGTGCGACGTGCTGACGTCAATTTCTGTTTTGCTGCTCGCTAACCCAGACGGACGGGTTTGTCCGAATGCTTGCCGGACGGTGCATCGGACTTAAGGCTTTCCATATTCATCTTTTTTGTAAGTGTGTCTTTTATTACTTTTAAACAAATAAATCTGAAGGTTTTACACCATCGGAGCCTTTATACATTTTTTACATACCTCGCATCCGCACCCGAGTCTGAACATCCAGGGTTGGATCCGATCAGTGGTGAAGCAAGCTGCAGGTGTCTGTGTGAATCAGCTGCGATGTGTATATGCCTTCTTTGATCGGGGGGTCACGGAGTTGCGGTAAGCGGTGATTCTTACCAGTGGTGGTGGATTTTCATTGTACACTCTTTCACCATTTTGAAGATTGTTGGATAGACCACAAACAGTTTGCACGGGTGGAATATGTTTAATTCAACCTAAGATCATTTCACATATGGACTTTGCATTGGACACTTCTACTATTGTGTTTTATGCATTTGTGTTCAATTTTTCACAGGATTTATTTTAATGTTTACTGTCATTTATATATCACGTATGATTAAATGTTGGTTGTGCTTCACATTTAACTATTAAGTGACACGTATTTTAGTTATTTCACTTTTGCTCTCGGGTAGTGCGGCTTTATATATTTTTCCATTCACACCTACCAGTTTTATTGCTGTTATGCATGTAATATGTGTAAGGAAATGGATGCCTCATCAGGGGTGTATCATGAAATCAGTGGGCCCGCGTGCGAGATAAAATGTGGACCCGAGGCATTGTTAAAAAAAAAAAGTGAAATGAGGGCATGGCTCAAATTGCATTTATTATTGGGTGTGGCTTAAAGGGGTGTGGTTTATTAGAGTATGAGATGACTTGCATACAGTGCCTTGAAAAAAGTATTCATACCGCTTGAAATTTTCCACATGTTGTCATGTTACAACCAAAAACGTAAATGTATTTTTTTGAAATTTTATGTAATAGACCATCACAAAGTGGCACATAATTGTGAAGTGGAAGGAAAATGATAAATGGTTTTCAACATTTTTTACAAATATCTGAAAAGTGTGGTGTGTATTTGTATTCAGCCCTCTTTACTCTAATACCCCTAACTAAAATCTAGTGGAACCAATTGCCTTCAGAAGTCACCTAATAGTAAATAGAGTCCACCTGTGTGTAATTCAATCACAGTATAAATACAGCTGTTCTGTGAAGCCCTCAGAGGTTTGTTAGAGGACCTTAGTGAACAAACAGCATCATGAAGTCCAAGGAACACAGGTCAGTTGTGGACAAGCTTAAAGCAGGGATAGGTTAAAAAAAATATCCCAAGCTTTGGACATCTCACAGAGCACTGTTCAATCCATCATCTGAAAATGGAAAGAGTATGACACAACTGCAAACCTACCAAGACATGGCTGTCCACCTAAACTGACAGGCCTGGCAAGGAGAGCATTAATCAGAGAAGCAGCCAAGAGGCCCATGGTAACTCTGGAGGAGCTGCAGAGATCCACAGCTCAGGTGGGAAAATCTGTCCACAGCACAACTATTAGTCATGCACTCCACAAATCTGGCCTTTATGGAAGAGTGGCAAGGAAAAAGCCACTGTTGAAAGAAAGCCATAAGAAGTCCTGTTTTCAGTTTGCGAGAAGCCATGTAGGGGACACAGAAAACATGTGGAAGAGGGTGCTCTGGTCAGATGAGACCAAAATTAGAATTTTTGTCCTAAAAGTAAAACGCTATGTGTGGCAGAAAACTAACACTGCACATCACCCTGAACACACCATCCCCACTGTGAAACATGGTGGTGGCAACATCATGTTGTGGGGATGCTTTTCTTCTGCAGAGACAGGGAAGCTGGTCAGAGTTGATGGGAAGATGGATGGAGCCAAATACAGGGCAATCTTAGAAGAATACACGTTGGAGTCTGCAAAAGACTTGAGACTGGGGTGGAGGTTCCCCTTCCAGCAGGACAACGACCCTAAACATGCAACCAGAGCTACAATGGAATGGTTTCGATCAAAGCATATAATTATGTGTTAGAATGGCCCAGTCAAAGTCCAGACCTAAATCCAGTTGAGAATTTGTGGCAAGACTTGAAAATTGCTGTTCATGGACGCTCTCTATCCAATCTGACAGAGCTTGAGCTATTTTGCAAAGAAGTATAGGCAAAAATGTCACTCTCTAGATGTGCAAAGCTGGTAGAGACATCCCCAAATAGAATTGCAGCGAAAAACTTGAAAACAAATTATCATTTTCCTGCCACTTCACAATCATGTGCCACTCTGTGTTGGTCTTTCACATAAAAATCCCAATAAAACACATTTACATTTTTGATTGCAACATGACAAAATGTGGAAAATGTCAAGGTGTATGAATACTTTACCACATTCTGCACTACAGTGCCTTGAAAATGTTAAATAGGGAGTGTACGGCGATGGGTAGTATGTGCAACAGAAAGAGAAGCCGCTCAGGTGTGGAAGTCTTCTCAGTGATCACTTCCTCCCAGAACTAGGGATGAGCCGAACACCCCCGGGTTCGGTTCGCACCAGAACCCGTGAACGGACCGAAAGTTCGCACGAACTTTAGAACCCTATTAAATACAATGGATGCGAACGTTCGAAATCTAAAGTGCTAATTATAAACGACTATTATGCATGTTATTGTCCTAAAAAGGGTTTGGGAACCCGGGTTCTTCACCAGGGGACATGTATCAATGCAAAAAGAAGTTTTAAAAACGGACGTTTTTCAGGAGCAGTCATTTTAATGATGCATAAAGTGAAAAAAAAAAGGTCAAATATTCCTTTAAATATCGTACCTGGGGGGTGTCTAAAGTATGCCTGTGAAGTGCCACGTGTTTCTCGTGTTTAGAACTGTCCCTGCACAAAATGACATTTCTAAAGGAAAAAAAAGCTGCTTAAAACTGCTTGCGGCTTTAATGTAATGTCTGGTCCCGGTAATATGGATGAAAATCTTTAAGAAAAATGGCATAGCTTCCCCATCACAGCCCCCCCCCCCTACCCCAGCCCATTACCAGCCCCTTTGGGTCTTGTATGGATATTAAGGGGAACCCCGCACACAAAATAAAAAAGGCCCTATATACTCTGAACAGCCGTATACAGGCGGTGCATACAAGACAGGGACTGTAGGTTTGTTCTTATGTAGAATCTGTTTGTAATTTTGAACAGGTACATTGTTTAAGTGTAGCTCCAGCCAAAAAATCTATTTTTAAGCTTTTTGGAAAACATAGGGAAGGGTTATCACCCCTGTAACATTTGTTTTGCTGTCTGTGCCCCTGTTCAGAACATTTCACCTCACTTTCCGTCCCAATGACAAATGTTTTTGAAAAGTGGGGTTTTTATTGAAACAAGGATTGGTGATAAAGCATCAGTAGAGAGGAGACACCTTTTTCCCATATTAACTCTTACAGGAGAGAATTTCCCTTCCTAGGGGTAGATTTCCTCTCACTTCCTGTTGTCTCCTTCCGTTTGCAAGTAGGAGTCGTTTGTAAGTTGGATGTTTGAAAGTAGGGGCCTGCCCTATATACTCTGCTGAAATCTGCCCCTTACATGTTGGTGTTGCCACAACACTGTAAGCCCTCTCAGTTACTCTTGGTGGGCGCATGAATGGGCCCTGCTGTGAATTATTAGATCAAGAATTGTAATTGCATGCCCCTGTTGAACAGGGGCTGAAAAATTGGGCCTTTGGTGGTGATGGTGGTGGTGTTGACACAACACTGTAAGCCCTCACAGTTACTCTTGGTGGGCGCAGGAATGGGCCCTGCTGTGAATTATTAGATCAAGAATTGTAATTACATGCCCCTGTTAAACAGGGGCAGAAAAATTGGGCCTTAGGCACTGGTGCCACAACACTGCAACCCCTCACAGATACTGTACTTGGAGCACAGCAATGAGCCCTGTTGCAAAGTATTGCATCAAAAATTGTAATTACACGCCCCTGTTAAACAGGGGCTGAAAAATTGGGCCTTAGGCACTGGTGCTGGTGCCACGACACTGCAACCTCTCCCAGATACTTTAGTTTGAGTGCAGGAATGAGCCCTGCTGCAAAGCATTGCATAAAAAATTGTAATTACATGCCCCTGTTAAACAGGGGCTGAAAAATTGGGCCTTAGGCACTGGTGCTGGTGCCACGGACACTGCAACCTCTCCCAGATACTCTAGTTGGAGTGCAGGAATGAGCCCTGCTGCAAAGCATTGCATAAAAAATTGTAATTACATACCCCTGTTAAACAGGGGCTGAAAAATTGGGCCTTAGACACTGGTGGCGGCACCCAGAAATAAAAATGTTCTTCCAAGCTATCATCATCAATCGGATCATTGAGGAGGAGGAGGATAGTCAGTCAACATAACAGGACAGTCACTCAGCATCAGCATCAGTCTTGAAGGGATGTGACATTTGAAAATAAATGAGTCTGTTATATCAGCTTCAGGTGTTTGGTAGCTGATGGTGATCCAAGACTGGTTCATCTTTATGATGGTCAGTCGATCAACCGAGTCGGTGGACAGGCCCACCCTGTGATCCGTGACAAATCCTCCAGCAGCACTGAATGTGCGTTCTGAAAGAACGCTGGATGCAGGACAGGCCAGTAGCTCAATTGCATACTGTGCAAGCTCTGGCCAGTGATCCACCCTCAAGGACCCAGTAAGCCAGAGAATTTTCGGTGGGGAAGGTGTCCAAGTCTGACCTTGCCCCTAGGTATTCCTGCACCATGTATATCAGACGCTGGCGATGGTTGCTGGAACCGATCATACCTTGGGGCTGCGGACTAAAGAATTGTCTGAACGCATCGGTCAGACGGCCACCTTCCCCAACCGCTCCTTCTTTGACTGACCGAAGCCTCAGCAACTCGTTGTCCAGGACCAGGAGTTTGTAACCTCCCAGTCTCTGGGAACGCGTTGTACAGACCTTTCTGCAAGGCCTCCCGGAGTTGTCTCATCCTCTGCTCCCTCTGCGACGGTAAGATAAGGTCCGCAACCTTACTCTTGTACCGTGGATCAAGGAGAGTGGCCAGCCAGTAATGGTCCCTCTCCTTGATCCGAAGAATACGAGGATCCTTCCGCAGACTTTGCAGGATCAGGGAGGCCATGCAGCGTAGGTTAGCTGAGGCATTCGGTCCGGAGTCCTCTGGGTCACTAAGGACGACATGATCCGCAGCCACCTCCTCCCAGCCACGTACAAGTCCACGGGTTTCTTGGGACTGTAAATCATCCCTAAAAGACTGCTGCTGATGATGCTGAGTGCCAGGCTCCACCTCCATGCTGACACAATCCTCCTCCTCCTCCTCTTCCTGTGCGATGGGTGGGACAAAAGGAACACTGTCTGGGTAAAGGGGGCCTTGAGAGGCAAGGAAGTCCTCCTCTTCCTGCCTATGTTCTGCCTCAAGTGCCCTGTCCATTATTCCACGCAGCGTATGTTCCAACAGGTGGCCAAGAGGTACAGTGTCACTGATGCATGCACTGTCACTGCTCACCATCCTCGTGGCCTCCTCAAATGGTGCCAGGACAGTGCATGCATCCCTGATCATGCCCCACTGGCGTGGTGAAAAAAAACCGAGCTCCCCTGACCCTGTCCTGGTGCCGTAGTCGCACAGGTACTCATTGATGGCCCTCTGCTGCGCGTGCAGCCGCTGCAACATGGCCAATGTTGAGTTCCACCTGGTGGGCATGTCACATGTAAGTTCTTGGGCAGGTTCAACTCCTTTTGCAGCTCAGCCAGGCGAGCACTGGTATTATAAGATCTGCCGAAATGCACACAGATTTTCCTGGCCTGCCTCAGGACATCCTGTAAGCCCGGGTACCTGCCCAAGAACCGCTGCACCATCAGGTTAAGGACGTGAGCCACACAGGGCACATGGGTCTGTTGTCCCTGTCGGAGGGCGGAGAGGAGGTTGGTGCCATTGTCGCAAACCACCATCCCTGGCTTAAGCTGGCGTGGCGTCAACCACCTCCCGGCCTGCCCCTGCAGAGCAGACAGAACCTCTGCCCCAGTGTGGCTCCTGTCCCCCAAACACACCAGCGCAAGCACCGCATGGCATCTTTTTGCCTGCGTACTTGCGTAGCCCCTTGAACGCCTACGGAGCACGGCTGGTTCCGAGGACAAAGCACAGGAAGAGGCCGTGGAGGAAGAAGAAGAGGAGGGGGTGGAGAATAGAGTTGTGTCACAACCAGGAGTAGCATTTTGGAGGCATGGCGGCGGAACAACCTCCAACACTACTGCACCTTGTCCTGCATCCTTCCCAGCTGCCAAAAGAGTGACCCAATGGGCCGTGAAAGAAAGGTATCGTCCCTGTCCATGCCTGCTGGACCATGAGTCAGCGGTAATATGCACCTTACCACTGACCGCCCTGTCCAGCGAGGCCAAGACATTGCCTTCCACATGCCGGTAGAGAGCCGGAATCGCCTTCCGTGAGAAAAAGTGGCGTTTGGGAACCTGCCACTGAGGAACCGCACATTGCACAAATTAATGGAAGGGGGCCGAGTCTACCAACTGAAAAGGCAGCAGTTGAAGCGCTAGCAATTTAGCCAAGCTAGCATTCAACCGCTGGGCATGTGGATGGCTGGGAGTGAACTTCTTTCGACGGTCCAGCAGCTGGGGCAGGGAAATTTGCCTGCTAGAATCGGACGTCGGTGTACTGCTAGCAGAGTGCCCGCAAGTACTTGGCTGTGACACACCTAATTCTACACCTTCATTCCTCTCAGTGCAGGTTTCAGAGAGGACTGAAGGTATAGTGGGGTTGGAGATCCCAGCTGATGCGGTGCAAGGAGAGGTCCGCTTTGTTCTTTGGTGTGGGTCTTTAAGGTAGGCTTGCCAATGAGCTGCATGGCAGGTCAACATATGTCTGGTCAAGCATGTGGTGCCCAAGTGGCTGATGTTTTGGCCACGCGATATACGCTTGAGACATATGTTGCAAACAGCAGCTGTGCGATCTGATGCACTCGACTCAAAAAAGGCCCACACCGAAGAACTTTTTAAATAACGGGCAGAGGCAGTGCCCTGCACAGGCGGAGCTCTGCGGTGTGATTCCGTCGGTGTGCTGCCCTTACGCTGGCCCCCGGAGGGCATCCTGCCTCGTTGGAGATGTGCCTCCTCCTCCTCTCTCCTATTAGGCACCCACGTGGAGTCAGTGACCTCATCATCCCCTCCCTCCTCATCACTGGAGCCAATCTGGCAGTATGCTGCAGCTGCTGGAACATGACTGCCAGATTGGTGTCCTTCTTGAGCATTCCCTCTCTCTGCTCTCACGCTACTGCCTTCCTCTAGCTGGGTATCATCATCAGACCCTTCGAAACGCTGGGCATCCTCCTGGAGCATGTACCCAACACTGTGCTCAAACAGTTCGGGGGACTCCTCAGGAGGACATGGTGGGTCTAGGGAAGGAGTGACTGATGATGACATTGATACCAGGGATGAGGACGCTTTGGCAGCTGCTTTGCCAGTACCCTGAGCCTGGGTGAGAGAGGATGAGCGGGATGAGGAGGGCTTGGTCATCCACTCTACCAAGTCTTCGGCATGATGCGGCTCAACACGTCCAGCTGCCGAAAAGAAGGACAAGCGTGTCCCATGGCCATGTGCTGATGGCGATGCACCGCGTCCATGACCAGCACTGTTGTCTCTAGACACAGAGCCTGCTTGCCCTCTTTTATTTGCTCCTGACTGTCTGCCTCTCCTTGTTTGCCTTCCAGACATTCTAATGGCCTGCAGGGAGATGGGAAAACCAGCAATAAGGCCTAGCTTCAGGAGTATATTTTGCAGGAATCACACTATGCCTGCTGTAAGTGCTGCAAATGCCTGTTGGTGTAACACACTAGAAAAACACAGCAATACGGCCTAGCTTCAGGAGTATATTTTGCTGGAATCGCACTACGCCTGCTGTAAGTGCTGCAAATGCCTGTTGGTGTAACACACTAGGAAAACACAGCAATACGGCCTAGCTTCAGGAGTATATTTTGCAGGAATCACACTATGCCTGCTGTAAGTGCTGCAAATGCCTGGTAGTGTAACACACCAGGAAAACACAGCAATACGGGCTAGCTTCAGGTGTATAATGTGCAGGAGGTACACTACGCCCGCTGTAAGTGCTGCAAATGCCTGGTAGTGTAACACACCAGGAAAACACAGCAATACGGGCTAGCTTCAGGTGTATAATGTGCAGGAGGCACACTACATCCGCTGTAAGTGCTGCAAATGCCTGGTAGTGTAACACACCAGGAAAACACAGCAATACGGGCTAGCTTCAGGTGTATAATGTGCAGGAGGCACACTACGTCCGGTGTAAGTGCTGCAAATGCCTGGTAGTGTAACACACCAGGAAATCACAGCAATACGGGCTAGCTTCAGGTGTATAATTTGCAGGAGGCACACTACATCCGCTGTAAGTGCTGCAAATGCCTGGTAGTGTAACACACCAGGAAAACACAGCAATACGGGCTAGCTTCAGGTGTATAATGTGCAGGTGGCACACTACGTCCGCTGTAAGTGCTGCAAATGCCTGGTAGTGTAACACACCAGGAAAACACAGCAATACGGGCTAGCTTCAGATGTTTAATGTGCAGGAGGCACACTACATCCGCTGTAAGTGCTGCAAATGCCTGGTAGTGTAACACACCAGGAAAACACAGCAATACGGGCTAGCTTCAGGTGTTTAATGTGCAGGAGGCACACTACGTCCGCTGTAAGTGCTGCAAATGCCTGGTAGTGTAACACACCAGGAAAACACAGCAATACAGGCTAGCTTCAGGTGTATAATGTGCAGGAAGCACACTACGTCCGCTGTAAGTGCTGCAAATGCCTGGTAGTGTAACACACCAGGAAAACACAGCAATATGGGCTAGCTTCAGGTGTATAATGTGCAGGAGGCTTAGCAACAATGACACTGACACTGTCCCCTGCCTATCCTTCTCTCTCCCTGCACACAAGGTTTAGCAAAGAATATGACACTGACACTCTCCCTGCCTATCCTTCTCTCTCCCTATACACAAGGTTTAGCAAAGAATATGACACTGACACTCTCCCTGCCTATCCTTCTCTCTCCCTACACACAAGGATTAGCAAAGAATATGACACTGACACTCTCCCTGCCTATCCTTCTCTCTCCCTACACACAAGGTTTAGCAAAGAATAGATATGACACTGTCTCTGCCTATCCTTCTCTTTTCCTGCTCCGGAACACACTACACGAGGCCGCCGCGCTGGCTGCCTTTTATAGTGTGGGGCGTGTACTAAACCCCCTCAGCTATAATTGGCCACAGGCATCCTGCCTGTGGCCAATCATTGCTCTCCTCGCTGCCGGCGCTGTGATTGGCCAAGCATGCAGGGTCACAGTGCATGCTTGGCCAATCACAGCGCCGGGATTGCACTGCGATGGCGCAGTGTATTGTGGGCCGTTCGCGTCACTCGAATTTGGCGCGAACGGCCCAAATCGTTCGTTGTTCGCCGAACGAGCGAACAGCCGATGTTCGAGTCGAACGTATGTTCGACTCGAACACCGAGCTCATCCCTACCCAGAACTATGGGTGCAGGCAATGCACACATAGGCAGAGCAAAAGAACAGATTCTTCTGGACAGCAGCACTCCGAATAAAATTGCCTGATTAAACTATGATTAAACACTAGTACAGTGTGAAACGCGTCAGTTTGACCAGTGTGCTGTGACCTGTAGTGTGGTTTTTTGGATTTTACAAATAAAGGCAATTTTATTCGGAGTGCTGCTGTCCAGAAGAATCTGTTCTTTTTGCTCTGCCGATGGGTAGTATGTGTAGGAGAGAGGTGTGGGATTGTATGGCGGTGGGTAGTATGTGTAGGAGAGGAGTGCGGAGGGTATGGAGGTGGGTAGTATGTGCAGAAGAGGAGTATGGAGTGTATGGATATGGGGTAGTATTTGCAGGAGAGGCGTATGGAGTTTATGGTGGTGGGTATTATGTGCAGGAAAGGAGTGCAGAGTATATGGAGGTGGGTAGTATGTGCAGGAGAGGCGTGCAGAGTGTATAGAAGTGGGTAGTGTATGCAGATGCGGATGGTGTCAGTAATTATTTATTTATTTATTATTTTCTTTTTACAATTACATTTTTTAGTATTTTTTTTTCATTATTTCAAAAGGCTTTTTGGGGGAAAGTGAACAGTGTCAGTAGGGCAGTGGACGATGTCAGTAGGGGCAGTGGACAGTGTCAGTAGTTGTTTGTGTTTATTATTTCATTACCTATTATTTTTTAGAAAAAAAAAATGTATAATACTTTTTTTTCACAGTGCTTCTGGGGAAGGGGGGGGGGGGAGGTGTATGGGGCAGTGGACAGTATTTATTGCAAATTTTTTTTTGCACATTTTTTTTTTCTATCAGCCCTATTGGAGTGTGGGGGGGGGGGGGGGGCTTTGGTGAGATGTCTGTGGTCTGAACATCCCCCCTTTGAGACAGGGAAAGGGACTGAGGACAGAGATTCTCAGCAGACTCAGCACTGAAGATAAATCAACAGGAGACAGAGGCTCCTGTCCCATTCATAATTTGAAGCAGAGTAAACACAGTCTTCTCAGTTATCATAGGACACAGGAGCGATCGGTAGCGATCACTCACTGTGTCCAATTCAGAAAAGGAAGGGGCCAGTAAATTACATATTTACCGGCCCCTCCTCCGCTCTCCATCCTGACATCCCCCACAGCACCCGGCAGGAGAG
The DNA here is from genome assembly GCA_029206835.1 of Rana muscosa. Classification (NCBI taxonomy): domain Eukaryota; kingdom Metazoa; phylum Chordata; class Amphibia; order Anura; family Ranidae; genus Rana; species Rana muscosa. The sequence continues at coordinate 24,485,367 of CM055119.1, forward strand.
GAGAGACGAGGAGAGAAGCTGGCTGCGGGGGGACAAGAGGGGGTGGAGGAGGAGCACACAGGGGGCCAGAGGAGGAGAACACGAGGGGGCGGAGGAGAACACAGGGGCCGAAGGAGGAGGACACCGGGGACAGTCAGGGATGATTAGTGCGGTGGGAGGGACAGTTGCTAGCACTGATTTCCGTGTATGGCTTTTCAGCTGACAGCCACCAGAGGAAGAGGAGGCGAAGTGGATGTTAACTACTTCACTGAAAACTATACAGGGAGATGGGTGCTTGCAACTGTCCCCCCCCCCCCGATGCATTGATCATCCCCCACTTTCAACCAGGGGATCATCCATGGGTGCAATGTGGGTCACAGTGCCCCCCCCCCCCACCTCGGGGCCCGTGTTCAGTGAATATCCTGCACACATGGATGATGCGCCACTGCGCCCTCATTCATTTTTGGAATGGGCAACCTCAAAGTGACACATACTGTGGCTTGATTTATCAAATACAGCAATGTATCAGACTAGTATTATGAAGTAGCTGCTCAGAAAAAGTGTATAGTTGAAAATACAGGTACCTACATCCCACAAACATATTAGAATACATTAAAGGGGGGTTGGGCAAGTAGGATTTTTCCGTTATCGTCAGACATTACAATGCCTTTTAAAAACAATTACGTTTTGTTTTACATAGAGTCAACATTACAATATAAAAATGTATTCCAAATACATGATAAGTTCCTCTAGGCGGTCATTACCCCTCTATTGGGAGGTCACTTAAAGCTAAGGATACCTCCAGGGATCATATGATTGTTTGGATAATCAAACTCTCAACATGTTTCGTGGTTTCCCGCTTCTTCAGAAGAGAAAACAAAAGAGGAGGTCCATACACTAGGAATAATAAGAGACATACAGGTAAGTACAAAACATAATAGGATCAATAGCAATTATCTCACAAATCCTACAATTATTAGAGGCATTGGTGTGAAGGATCTTTACCTCAGAGACTGAATCGTGGTCAGCAAACAAGAGGCATCAAGGTCACCATCCCTGGGTGGGCATGGGACCATATCCAAAGGGTCCCTGCAAGTGCTATGTAATATAGGTTTGTAAGCTTAAATAGCATTTTAGATGACACAGGGGGCCAAATTACACAACACAAGCACTGTGCTGCATAACATGCTTTGAGGGACCAGGATCTATTTATTTTTATTTTATTTAGGGTAACAAACACTTTAAGTTCTTAAATGTAGGCTCAGTGAGGCAAGATGATATCTGTCTGTGTGTGGAAAAATATAGCACACAAGAACTTTTTGAAATTGCCAGCTCTAGCTGCCGAGAATGTAAAAACATCCAACAGTATAATAGCATATTAATAAACAAAACTTGTAGCCCGTAAGTAATAGGTATTAATGAGCCAGGTAATTTTTCTGCAGGCTGCGAAACAATAAGCAGATCAAGACATCAAGTCTGAATAAACAACATGATCTGCAACAAGGAAAGAAGAAAGAAGGAAAAGGAAAGGAAGGATGTCTACAGTAGGAAGGTGGGATACAGAGATGGGGTAAGAAGGAAGGGAGTGAGCTTTGGAAATGCCCAAAGCCAGCAGGTGGTCCTGAAGAAGCCTGCAGTCACGGCAAGCAGGCAAAACATGTTGGCCATAGCTTTCACTTCATGGAGTCTGACACAGTAATTTACTTGCTATGTACTAACTACAAAAATTGGTGTAGATCTGCGCTAGGGCAAACATTTATGTACTGTCTAACACACCGAGCCTTTTGATGGCATTGCTTCACTGCACACATAATGATCCATACTTTTGCAGTTGCAATGGATTGTTCCAGCACTTACAGCATCTGCGGCTAATCAGCAACACCAACATCTTCCTATGCTTGGAATGAAGACAGGTACAGTGTGTCTGATTGGGCCAGCACAGAGGGATAAGTGAGTCTGTTTGCATACCCTGTCATATGTTATTCATTAGGGTCCATACTCCCCCCCCCCCACAAACCCGACCAGCTGACATGGGATATATCTGGCAGATATAGCGGTGTCTGTTCATGTGGCACCACAAGAAGTCAGATTTAGGGACTGTTTGATCTGCCTGCATGTTTTACATCCTAGACCCAATACTAGTGGGAATTGTTGTTTGAACTGCATCATACACCTCTCTAGTCGGACTTGGGCTCAAAGCTCCAAAATGCTCCAAATCGCCTGAAGCCAAACTCCTGCAGCTCAAAAAAGTTCTGGAGCATTTTTTGTAGCTCGAATCGGGCAGATTTGAGCATTTTTGACTAGACAAGATTTTGACTAGATGGATTTACATCGAGGGACACAATTTTTTGTTTTTTAATAAATAAATTGTCAAACTTGTCTCTTGTATTTATTACTTTTTTTTTTACACTTTTTTTGGTGAATGGGTGCGGGTACCCGATACTCATTCACATAGTCAGGGGGCCAGGATCTGGGGGCCCCCTTGTTAAAGGGGGCTTCCAGATTACAATACGCCCCCTGTCGGCAGACCCCCAGAACCACAGCCAATGGTTATGGGGATGAGACCCTTGTCCCCATCAACATTATTCCCACTTTAAGTGAAACAATAAAAATGAAAAATTCCTTTAACCACTGTGAGGGGGTTAGCTCGGCAGCGGGTGTGTGTGACCCCCGGGATGGGCTCCCCACACAAAACAGGCCCAGCAAACGGAGGTTGTGGTTTTCAAAATCAAAAAAGGTGCAGTTTATTTTCTATTTACAGTGACAAAACACAGCAAAGCAAAAGAAACATAACCAAAATAAATCCTGGTCAAGTTGACCTCTGACTAAACATACAGGTTTCCTAACTAACAACTGGGATCAGCCTAGTGCTGTCCTAGTCCCTAAGTCCCTGGTTTAGTAAAAGTCCAAACAAATAGCCACACAGGCTTTGCCTCACCGCACAGGGGTTCACTCTCCCTAGACAGTCCACACAGGTCTGGTTCCAGGCATGAGCTAACATCTAATGAAGCTGGGAGTTCTTATAGAGGCCTAAATGAGCTGACAAGCTTCAGCTGGCCTCATCAACTCCCTGTCTGTACGACGCCCAGCCCTCTCCCTAGAGGTATGAGTCATCCATGAGCCCACTAGCCTTATACAACTCTCCACCTAGTTGTATAAGTCGGCGTAAAGCCTGAATCTGGGCGAAATATATCTACCCCCCTGGATGCAACCAGGTGACTTTACCTTCCTGCTGTCACATACCCCCCCCTCTTGTTTTAACCTCGGGGTTGGAACACCAGCAATCAGGCATTCATGTACTCGAGACAAAGCATCCACATTCCCCATTTGAACGCCAGGGCGATGCTTTACTGTGAAGTTGAATTCCTGGAGGGCCAGGAACCACCTATTCACTCTTCTATTTGTTTCCTTGTTTTGAGCCATCCACTTTAACGGAGCGTGATCCGTAACCATGTCAAAGTGCCTACCTAGCAGGTAGTACCGAAGGGAATCTAGAGCCCACTTCACCGCTAAACACTCCTTTTCAACGGTGGCGTAATTTACCTCATGGGACTTCAACTTCCTGCTGAGGTAAATGACTGGGTGCTCTTCCCCGTTCCAGACCTGGGACAATACTGCTCCTAACCCCACATCTGACGCATCACTTTGTACGACAAAGTCTTTAGAGAAGTCGGGTGAGTACAACACTGGCTGGCTACATAAGGCTTGTTTCAAGAACTGGAATGCTGCCTCAGCCTCGGGGGTCCATTTAATCATGACCGACCCTTTCCCCTTCGTCAGGTTGGTTAGGGGCACAGCCTTAGAAGCAAAGTGGGGAATGAATCGCCGATAATACCCAGCGATTCCCAGAAAGGCTCGTACCTGCTTCTTGCTGTTGGGACGTGGCCAACTCTGGATGGCCTCGACTTTGTTGAGTTGGGGTTTTATTACTCCCCTCCCAATGGTGTACCCAAGATATTTGGCCTCCTCCTGCCCAATGGTACACTTCTTGGGGTTAGCCGTAAACCCCGCTTCCCGAACAGAGTCCAGGACTGCTTGCACTTTTGGCAGATGTGAGGCCCAATCTGTGCTATGGACAATTACGTCATCCAGGTAAGCCGCAGCATACTTCCGATGGGGCCTCAGCATCTGGTCCATTTTCCGCTGGAATGTGGCCGGCGCATTCTGTAACCCGAACGGCATTCTTTTATATTGGAACGCCCCGTCTGGGGTTACAAATGCGGTTTTCTCTTTGGCCGACTTGGCCAGGGGGATTTGCCAATACCCTTTTGTGAGGTCAAGAGTCGTCATGTATCGGGCTGTTCCCAGCCGGTCGATCAACTCATCTATACGTGGCATGGGGTAGGTGTCAAATTTTGTAACTTTGTTCAACTGACGAAAATCGTTACAAAATCGCCAGCTCCCATCCGGTTTAGGCACCAACACGATGGGACTAGACCAATCACTTTGGGACTCCTCTATCACCCCTAAGTTCAGCATTTTCTGTACTTCCTCCCGTATTGCCTCCCGTCGAGCCTCTGGGATCCGATAGGGTTTTAACTTCACCCTTTCACCGGGCGGGGTAATGATGTCATGCTCTACCCCAGATGTTTGTCCCGGCAGCTCAGAGAATACCTCCTTGTTGCGAAGCACAAACTCCTTAACCTCCTGTTGTTGGGGTTGTGACAAGGTGGCTGCTATTCCAACCTCAGGAATCACGCAACCAGTTTGAGCTGGTGACCAAGTGTCTGCGACTAGGGACTCTCTATCCCTCCAGGCTTTCAACAGATTAACGTGATAGATCTGTTCGGGCTTTCGCCTTCCTGGTTGTCTGACCTTGTAATTCACTTCGCTCACTTTTTCCATTATCTCGTAGGGGCCTTGCCATTTGGCAAGGAATTTACTTTCAACCGTAGGGACAAGTACCAATATCCTATCCCCCGGGGAAAAGGTACGGGTCTTGGCTCCACGGTTGTACACTCTCTGCTGTGCCAACTGCGCTTGGGCCAAATGTTCCTTCACGATGGGCATTACCTGTGCAATTCGATCTTGCATCAGGGCGACATGCTCAATCACACTCCTGTGGGGAGAACTCTCACTTTCCCAAGTTTCCTTGGCAATATCCAACAGCCCTCTTGGGTGTCTCCCATACAGTAACTCAAAGGGGGAGAATCCCGTAGAGGATTGGGGCACCTCCCTAATAGCAAACATCAAATAAGGAAGTAAACAGTCCCAATCCTTTCCATCTCTATCCACCACTTTCTTCAACATTTGTTTTAGGGTTTTGTTGAATCTTTCAACCAGCCCATCGGTTTGGGGGTGATACACAGACGTACGCAATTGCGTCACTTTGAACAATTTACACAGCTCTTTCATAACCCGGGACATAAAGGGTGTACCTTGGTCCGTAAGCAGTTCTTTACAAATACCCACCCGGCTAAAAACAAGAGATAGCTCTTTGGCTATGGTTTTGGCCGAGGTATTTCGGAGAGGGATCGCTTCTGGATAACGGGTGGCATAGTCCATTATAACTAATATGTACTGGTGCCCCCTAGCGGACTTGATTATAGGACCTACCAAATCCATGGCGATCCTCTCAAACGGGACCTCAATGATGGGTAGAGGGACCAGCGGGCTACGGAAATGTGGCATCGGGGCCAACCTCTGACACACAGGGCAGGAGGAACAATAATTTTCTACCTCCTTCATCACCCCCGGCCAATAGAATCTCTGTAATACCCTCTCTCGGGTTTTCTCTGTCCCCAGATGACCTCCAAGAATGTGCCCATGGGCCAACTCCAACACCAACTTCCTGTAAGGTTTGGGCACCACAAGCTGCTCAACGGTTTCTTCTGCCCTTTTTGCCACCCGATACAGTAGGTCCTTCTCTACGCTGAAGTATGGGTAAGTGCAGGTATTATCTGGGTTCACTAACTCGCCATCTATTTTCACTACGTTTTCCCGTGCCTTTATTAGGGCGGGGTCTTTCAACTGTTCTGTGGCAAAGTTTTCCCTGTGAACCTCAAGATCAGAAAACTCCACAGACGGTAGGTTTTCGTCTGAGGAGGTGGGCTCCTCTCCAGTTTCTTGAGTCTCCCCTGCCAATACTGATAAGGGAAATTCCGGAGAGTCCTCACCACTCTCAGGGGAGTTCTGGCTATCACATTCCTGGTACATAGGGGCACCAGTGAGGGGCTCAGGATCATCCCACAGTTCCCAGAACTTCGGAAAATCCCTTCCCACAATGGCGTCATGCGGTAACTGAGATACTAAGCCCACTGGATGAGAGAGGGTACCTTTGGGGGTCTCGAAACACACTGTAGTTACTGGATACTCTCGGGTGTCCCCATGCACACAAATAACAGCTACCTTGCTATTCCCAGAGACCTCTGTTTTAACTAACTCAGCCTTTATCAGGGTCACAAGGCTACCTGAATCCAGCAATACCACAACATTTCTACCATTAACACACATTTTGCATAAATGTTTCTCAGTTCCTCGAATGGCAGTGCATGCGACTGTCGCACACAGCGACTGACGTCTGCCCGTCAGAAAGTCACACTGCATGGGTTCCTCCACAACCGGGCAATTGGCTGCAATATGTCCCGCTTGCCGGCAGCGGTAGCAAACGATCCTTCTTGCCGCCTCTTGAGCCGCTGATTTCCCAGGCTGTTCTCGCCAAACTTGGGGTAGAGCTCCCACCCTCTCACTCTCTCCACCCTCACCCCTTGGAATCCTCTTATCCGCCCCTGGGGATGGTCTGGTCTTAGGGTGGAAAGTCCGAGTGTCTCTGGAAGAGGCCGTCAGGTTCTCTGTAGCCAAGTATTTCTCCACACGATCCACAAGACCATCGGCCGTCTCTGGGTCTCCATGGCTTACCCACTTTTGGATGGCAGTAGGAAGAGCTCTCAAAAACCGATCCATTACAACACGTTCCACAATCTTTGGTGCGGACAAAGTCTCTGGCTGTAGCCACTTTCTGCTCAGGTGAATGAGATCATACATTTGAGACCTGGGGGGTTTTCCAAGCTGGAAAGTCCAGTTATGCACACGCTGAGCCCGGACAGCCTGGGTGACACCCAGCCTTGCCAATATTTCAGCTTTTAGCATCACATAGTCTTTTGCTTGGTTAGGCTCTAGGTCATAGTAAGCTTTCTGCGATTCACCAGTTAACAGAGGAGCCACCAGTCCAGCCCACTGCTCCTCAGGCCACTTTTCTCTTTCAGCGGTCCTTTCAAATGTGGTCAAAAATACCTCTGGATCATCCTCTCCAGTCATTTTTGTCAATAAACGACTCACCCCAAAGGACGCGGTATTAGTGGGACGGCTTTCCTCACTGGTCTGCGGACGTTGCTGCATTACTGCTTCCATCTGTTGTTGTAGTCTCTGCTCTTGCTTCTGCAACAGGTCTATGAAGCGGGCCTCAGATTGCTGCTGGGCTCGTTGCTGAGCCTCCAGACTCTGTTGCAAAGTTGCGTTTGTCTGCTGCTGGGCTGCAAGGCTCCTTTGCAAACCTGCATTTGTCTGCTGTTGATTGGCATTTGCTAGAGCCAGCTGCTTCAGTATCTCCTCCATGCTGGCTTAAAAAAAACTGCCTGTATTCTCCACCAACTGTGAGGGGGTTAGCTCGGCAGCGGGTGTGTGTGACCCCCGGGATGGGCTCCCCACACAAAACAGGCCCAGCAAACGGAGGTTGTGGTTTTCAAAATCAAAAAAGGTGCAGTTTATTTTCTATTTACAGTGACAAAACACAGCAAAGCAAAAGAAACATAACCAAAATAAATCCTGGTCAAGTTGACCTCTGACTAAACATACAGGTTTCCTAACTAACAACTGGGATCAGCCTAGTGCTGTCCTAGTCCCTAAGTCCCTGGTTTAGTAAAAGTCCAAACAAATAGCCACACAGGCTTTGCCTCACCGCACAGGGGTTCACTCTCCCTAGACAGTCCACACAGGTCTGGTTCCAGGCATGAGCTAACATCTAATGAAGCTGGGAGTTCTTATAGAGGCCTAAATGAGCTGACAAGCTTCAGCTGGCCTCATCAACTCCCTGTCTGTACGACGCCCAGCCCTCTTCCTAGAGGTATGAGTCATCCATGAGCCCACTAGCCTTATACAACTCTCCACCTAGTTGTATAAGTCGGCGTAAAGCCTGAATCTGGGCGAAATATATCTACCCCCCTGGATGCAACCAGGTGACTTTACCTTCCTGCTGTCACACCACTTTTGGCTGCTCAATGACCAGGCCATTTTTTGCGATACGGCACTACGTCACTTTAACTGACAATTGCACAGTTGTGCGACGCTGTACCCAAACAAAATTGACATCCTTTTTTTCCAACAAATAGAGCTTTCTTTTGGTGGTATTTGATCATCTCTGTGGTTTTAATTTTTTGCGCTATAAACAAAAAAAAGTGTCAATTTTGAAAAAAACACAATATTTTGTACTTTTTGCTATAATAAATATCCCCAATTTTTTCCTCAGTTTAGGCCGATATGTATTCTTCTACATATTTTTGGTACTAAAAATCACAATAAACATATGTAGCGGCCTCCTCTCTCCCCTCTCTTCTATCAGCTCGTCTGTCTCTTGTCTAGGGGTACCTTAGAGGAGAGAGAGCGGGGTCACCACGCCAAGCCCTCACCGCAGATGTTTGTGTGGTGGAAGCAAAGTTCTTGTTTTACCTTTGGGTCAGTGTTCTGCACCTGGAACCTCCAATGAGAGTTACCTTGAACAATGTCTGCCAGAAAATGAGCCCCACACCATTAAAGTCCAACACTTCTTTATTCTTCCCGAATGAACACAATCAGTTAGACTCCCTAGGAGAACAGAACAGAAAAGGAGGTGTGGATGCGAGTAGGCCCAGACACAATGAACTCTCCACTTTCCTTCCTGAAAGTGGGTTGTGGTCTCCGAGCGAGGGGGAATTTCCTTCCAGGTGGTCTCCGATAGGAGGCTCACCTGTCACTGGCAATATGCTGCACCGGGTTTTTAAGTAAGTATCTCCCACCGGTCCATTACGCCTTCCGGATTCGGGTACCTACTCCCGGGGTTCCCTAGGACCTCCTTCCCTCGCAGAACTCAGTGGTGGGCACTGAGCTCCAGACCTCCTCCCGAGTACCTCACCCCAGGCTAAAGGTGCCTGGGATGGAACATGACCTCCGAACGTCCTCTAGGCCTAGGCCCGCCTAGGGGACCGACACGAACCACCGCCCTCAGGCTGAAGGTGCCCGGGACTCGACTCCCACCACCAAAAATGGCCGCCCCCTTTATACCCCCCTCCCAGCAAGCACGGCGGGTTCCCCGCCCCACCATACAACCGCTGAGAGAGACCAAAAGAGGTACGCCACTGCAACGATAGCTCAACCCCGGGGGCCAAAGCAACAGTGCCGCCTGGTGGGCTCCAGGGAACCATACATCACAGCTTCCCCACCAGATAAAAAAAAAAAAGCATATACCCGCTACACTTATATTGATTGGTTTGCACAAAAGTTATAGCATCTACAAAATAGGGGATAGACTTATGGCATTTTTATTATTATTATTTTTTTTACTAGTAATGACGGCGAGCTGCGATTTTTATCGGGACTGCGACATTATGGCGGACACTTTTGACACATTTTTCGGACCAGTGGCATTTATACAGCGATCAGTACTATAAAAATGCATTGATTACTGTGTAAATGTCATTGGCTGGGAAGGGGTTAACACTAGGGGGCGATCAAGGGGTTAACTGTGTTCCCTAGTGTGTGTTCTAACTGTAGGTGGGTGGGTGCTTTGTAACACTGCATTACACTGTATTATATACTGTGTACACCGCGTGAAGTGTATTAGAAACTGTACACCGAATGCACTTTATATATAGGCTGCACTGAATGCAGAGTATAATATTTATATATATATATATATATATATATATATATATATATAGATACATATAGATATATATCTATATATATATATAAATTATTCTCTGCATTCATATATATTAAGTGCATTCAGTGTACAGTTTCTAATACACTTTAGGCGGTGTACACAGTATATAATACAGTGTAGTGCGGTGTTACAAAGAATAAAACATCATGTCCGGAAGACCACGAAGGAGAGGCAGACGCTCACAGGCCACTGTCTACAGTCAACAGTGGTGGTCATGGACATGGTGTATTCTCCGCAGGTGGCCATGGGGCATGCTTGTCCTTTTTTTTTTTTCTTTGCTGCTGGCCGTGTTATTGAGCCACAACATGCAGAAGAGTTGGGGGAGTGGATAATGGAGCCGTCCTCATCCTCCTCATCCTCTGTCACCCAGGCTCAGAGTAGTTTGCTTTCCAACGCAGCTGCCAAAGTAGCTTATTCCACCGGCTCCTTGTCCACAGTTACTCCTTCCGTAGCCCCACCATCATGCACAAAGGAGTCCCCAGAATTATTCGACTACAGTGTCGGTTATATGCTGCTGGAGGATGCGCAGCGATTTGAAGGCTCCGATGTTGGTTCCCAGGTTAAGGAAGGGAGTACCGTGAGCCTAGAGGGAGGGGTGCCACAGAAGGACAAGAAACTGGCAGTCATGTTCCCCCAGCTGCAGCATACTGCCAAATTTGCTCCAGTGATGAGGAGGGAGGGGACAATGAGGTCACTGACTGTACTTGGATGCCTGAGAAAAGAGAGGAGGAAAGTGAGGAGAAGGCACAACTCTAACGAGGCAGGATGTCCTCCAGGGGGCAGCTTAAGGGCAGCCACCCTATTGCATCACACCGCAGAGCTCCGCAGGTGCAGGGCGCTGCTGACTCCACGCTGACTTTTAAAAGTTCCTTGGTGTGGGCCTTTTTTGACACATGTGCAGCAGATCGCACCATTGCTGTTTGCAACCTATGTCTGAAGCGGTACAAGCATGGCCAGAGCAGCAGCCACTTGGGCACCACATGCTTGACCAGACATATAACGACCTGCCATGCAGTCAATTGGCAACAGCACTTGAAAGACCCACATCATAGAAAAAGGCGGACTTCTCCTTGCTCCTCATTTAGGATATCAAACCCTACTATACCTCCAGTCCTCTCAAAAACCTGCACTGAGAGGAATGAAGGTAAAGCAATAGGTGTCACAAGTACTTGCAGCAAATCTGCTATCAGTACACTACCAGTTGATTTCAACAGGCAAATTTCCCTACCCCAGTTGCTGAACCGTAAAAAGAAATTCGGTCCCAGCCCACCACATGCTCAGCGTCTAAATGCTAGCTTGGCCAAACTGCTAGCACTGCAACTGCTGCCTTTTCTGCTGGTAGACTCTGTCCCTTTCATGAATTTGTGGAATGTGCTGTACCACAGTGGCAGGTTCAGCCAGTGTCTGCCTGGCTGGTGCGGTCATTTGCCCCGTAGGATCTCGACACGCTTGGGACACACAGTCGTACACACATATATACATATATAGTGGGCCAATTTGGACAAGATCCAATTACCTACCAGCATGTCTTTGGAGTGTGGGAGGAAACCGGAGTACCCGGAAGAAACCCACGCAGACATAGGGAGAACATGCAAAATCCAGGAAGGTGGTGTCGTGGATGGGATTCGAACCAGCGACCCTTTTGCTGCTAGATGAAAGTGCTAACCACTACACCACTGTGCTGCCATGTTTGGCCCACGTCCTGAATTTGGTGGTGCAGCGTTTCTTGACCGGGTACCCAGGCTTACAAGATCTCCTGAGGCAGGCTAGAAAAGTCTGTGGTCATTTCCGCTGGTCATACAATGCCAGTGCTCGGCTGGCTGACATTCAAAGGGACTGCAACCTGCCCACCAACCGCCTCATTTGTCATATGCCCACCAGTTGAAACTCAATGTTGGCAATGCTGCAGTGGCTGCACACACAGCAGAGGGCCATGAATGAGTACCTGTGCGAGTATGGCACCAGGAGAGGTTCAGGGGAGCTTGGCTTCTTTTCACCACGCCAGTGGCTACTGATCAAGGATGCATGCACTGTCCTGTCACCATTTGAGGAGGTCACAAGGATGGTGAGCAGCGACAATGCATGCATAAGTGACACTGTCCCTCTAGTCTTCCTGCTGGAGCACACGCTTCATGGAATCATGGACAGGGCACTTGAGGCAGAACAGCAGGGGGAAGAGGAAGACTTCCTTTCCTCTCAAGGCCCTCTTTATCCAGATAGAATTCCTGCGGTGCCGCCAAACACACAGGAAGAAGAGGAGGAAGATTGTGTCAGCATCAGGGCTGGTACTACCACTAGGCAAACTAGGCAGCCGCCTAGGGCACCCTGCTGCCTAGGGTGCCAGGCCACTGGTTGTTCCTACTCTCTTCTCTCTGAAGCAAGCAACTAAGTCTCAGCATCAGCAGGCAGCCGCCTCTCCATTCGCATATAGTGTCGGAGGCGCAGCGGTGGCGGAGGACTGTGTCTGTGTCCCGACTCCTGAATGGAAGCAAGCAAACATTCATTGATGGGCACTGGTAGGCTGCATTGATGATTATAAAAAGAAAAATTCGCGCTAGGTACAAAATAATGTGAAGTAATAAATAAATGAATAAGTCCCTTAAGGAAACCTGCTGCTAACACCAAAAAAAACCTTGATATAAGGTACAAACAAAAATGGGTATACAAAATAGTGTAGCGCTGGGAAAAAAACTGTGTATGTCTATACAGTGAATTAAATAAGTGAAAAAAGTATCAAAAACACAAGTAAACAGCACAAATAAACAAATAAAGTTCATAAATGCACGTGAAGAGCGAATAATTGAATGTGTAGTGGGTCTTCCCTCTAATTGGATGATGAAAGTTCCACAGAGAAAATATCCAATAAAACTGGTAGATATTATTCCAACAATAAGTGAAGATCCCGCCACCAAAGTGAGAAATGAAGGCTTACCAAACAGCCTGTGACCGCCCTTCTCAGGGGGGTCAAAACAAGCTTAGCAGAGCGATGTTCACTCCATGGGAGGCAGGAAGACTGCAGTGGGAACACTCCATTCACAGTAGGTGAGTCTCCAGAGACGTGTCTGCACAGCTGATCCAATCCAGAAATGGGAAACACTCTTGATGAATCAGAGTGAATAATCCTCAGCAGATGAAACGAAATCCAAAAAAGAAAAAAGAACTTTCCATAGTGCAGAGTACATCAAGGAAGTTTTAATTCGATTTAAAAAAATGTACAAGAGAAAGTACAGTTCTCCTATATGCATAAAATAATAAAAGAGAAAATCCTTGCAAGGAAGTAAATTGCTCCGAGTTTCTGTCAAAGACCATTCGCGCGTGCGCAGTGCATGTGCGTGTCGCCCTACGCCGTTTCGTCACATCTGACATCAGGGGCACCTGCATTGATGGCCGCTTGTGAGGCTGCATTGATGGGCACTTTTGAGGCTGCATTGATGGTCACCAGTGATGCTGTTTGTTGGGCGCTGGTGGGCTTCATTTGATGGGAGTTTCATTAAAAAGGTGGGATATACATGGGCAGGGCAAAGAGGATGGAGTCAGGGGGGGCGGCAAAATGAATTTTCGCCTAGGGTGTCAAAAATCCTTGCACCAGCCCTGGTCAGCATGGCTGTAGAGAATAACACGCAGCAGTCTTCAAGGGATGATTTTTAATCCCCAGAAACCCAAGGATTTGTACGTGGCTGGAAGGAGGTAGTTACGGATAATGTGATCTTTAGTGACCCAGAGGACTCAGAATCTAATGCCTCTACAAACTTACTCTGCATGGCCTCCCTGATTCTGCAAAGCCTACAAAAGGACCCTAGGATTCGTGGTAACAAGGAGAGGGATCATTACTGGCTGGCAACCCTTCTTGATCCACGTTACAAGGGTAACATTTCAGAACTCATCCTGCCTTCGCAGAGGGAGCAAAGGATGATACAAACTTTTCTTCAAAGCCTCCTGAATATGTAACACCTTAACAGACCCTGGGAGGTTATCATTTCCTGGTGCTGGACAATGTGTTTCTGAGGCTTCGTTCGGTCAGAGGAAGAGTGGTGGAGAAGGTGGCTGGCTGACCGATGCCTTTAAACAATTTTTCAGTCCTCATCCCCAAGGTCTGATAGATTCAAGCAACCATCGCCAGAGTCTGCATTATATGGTGCAGGAATATCTAGGGGCAAGAGCAGACTTGGAGACCTTTCCAATAGAGCATCCACTGAGTTACTGGGTCTTGAGGAAGGACCACCGGCCAGAACTTTCTCAATTTGCAATCAAGCTACTGGCCTCTCCTGCATCCAGCATGCATTCTAAACGCACATTCAGTGCTGCTGATGGGTTTGTAAAAGATCAAAGAGTGCCCCTGTCCACAGACTCCGTTAATATAAAAATGAATCAGTCCTGTATCAGCAGCTATCAAGCACCTGATGCTGATGTAACTGATTGAGGCACCACTAAAACCCAAGACCCAATTTTTCTGCCCCTGTTTATCAGGGGCATGTAATTACAATTTTTTAAATAGCACCACCAAAAACAAAGGCCCAATTCGTATGCCCCTGTTTACCAAGATCATGTAATTACAGTTTTTGAAATAATATTTAACAGCAGGGCCCGTTCCTGCACCCAACAAAAGTAACTGTGAGGGGTTACAGTGTTGTGGCACCACCACCCAAGGCCCAATTTTTCTGCCCCTGTTTAACACTGCAGTTCAGAGTATATAGTGCAGTCAGTGTAGTATATATAATACAGTGCAGAGTATATAGTGCAGTGTACAATATATAATCTAGTGTATTGAAGTGGTAAGGGGAACCCTATGACAGAATTAAGAAAAAAAGATGCCATGCCCCTCCAGTCCATACCAGGCCCCTTGGGTCTGGTCTAGATTTTAAGGGGAACTCCATGCCAAAAAATAAACTAAAATTGGCGCGGGAGAGCGCCCCCCCCCCCTGAACCGTACCAGGCCACGTGCCCTCAACATAGGGAGGGCGCTCGAGGGCCTCATCCCCACAACCCTTGCCTGGTGGTTGTGGGGGTCTGTGGGCGGGGGGCTTATCGAAATCTGGAAGCCCCCAGATCCCCCCCTTCCTATGTGAATGGGTAACGGGAAACATTGTACCCCTACCCATTCACCAAAAAAAGTGTCAAAAAGTAAGAACCACAATACACAGTTTTTGACAAGTCCATGGGAGGCATCCTGGCGACTGCTGTCTCTTGGATGTGACAGCTGTTATATAGGCAGGGGCGGGGCCACCCGGTGACTTCACCAAGTGACCCCGCCACTTGTGATGTCATGTGCTGTCAGAGGGGGGTGGGGTCATCAGGTTACATCAGCGGGTGGTCCCGCCCTTGCCTATATAAGAGCTGTCACAGCGAAAAGACAGCAGTCGGCCGGACGCCTCCCAAGGAGGTGGAGTATTTTTTTTTTCCCTTTCTATTTTTCAGGTCCATCGGCGCCGTGATTGAAGATGGATGGACATCACGGGACACTTTTTTTGTTGTTATAAAGGAGGGGTCTCCTGACGTTTTTTACTTTTTTGACACTTTTTTTGGTGAATGAGTAGTGGAACAATGTACCCGATATCCATTCAACCACCAGGCAAGGGTTGAGGGGATGAGGCCCTTGTTCTCATCAACATGGAGACAAGGTGCTTTGGGGGGGAGCCCAAAGCACCCTCCCCATGTGGAGGGCATGTGGCCTGGTATGGTTCAGGAGGGGAGGGAGCTTTCTCGTTTTCCCCCTATTTTCCTGCGGCCTGCCAGGTTGCATGCTTGGATAGGGGTATGGTATGGATTTTGGGGGGGGATCCCCACGGCATTTTTTCTTTAAAAATGTTGCCGTGGAGTACCCCTTAATATCCATACCAGACCGAAGGGCCTGTTATGGACTGGGGGGGGACCCACGCTGTTTTTTCAATGATTTTTTATGTAGATTGCCGGGATCCGGCAATACATTACAACCCCAAGCAATTTTAAATTACTTTTTTTTTTCTTTCTGCGGTACTGTTATAAACATGGGAAATATGCGCTACTTTACAGGCAGACTAAGCGGACCCCCCAGGCACAATATTTAAAGGAATATATAATTTTTATTGTTTCACTTTAAGCATTATTAA
This sequence comes from Rana muscosa, assembly GCA_029206835.1. Lineage (NCBI taxonomy): Eukaryota > Metazoa > Chordata > Amphibia > Anura > Ranidae > Rana > Rana muscosa. The sequence continues at coordinate 24,501,348 of CM055119.1, forward strand.
AATCACTGCTCCTGAAAAAACTGGCGTTTTTTAAAACTTATTTTTTGCATTGTTACATGTCCCCTGGGGCAGTACCCAGGTCCCCAAACACTTTTTTATGGCAATAACTTGCATATAAGCCTTTAAAATTAACATTTTGATTTTTCACGTTCGTGTCCCATAGACTTTAACGTTGTTTGCATGGTGTTCGGATTTCAACGAAATTCGTTACTATTCGTTACTATTTCATTGCATCCAAATCCCTGAATAACCAAACATTTTTCTAAGTTTATATTCGGACCGAAACAAATTGCACATGTCTATTGGTACTTTTATCCAGTCCTTATATGCTCTTTGTGAGCTTTGGATTGCTGTTAGCGATGATTAAGCATGGGTGTGGAGTCCGGACTCTGTTTACATTTAATTGACAACGCTGTCAATTTTAAGTGGTGGGTGGAGGTAATAATTCAGCCTTTTTTTTGCTTTTTGTTTTGTAATATGTTGTAGCCCCCAATAAATATATTTTTTTCAGTGTCATAATCTTGTGGCCTGCTTTTTCTCCTTGGGGTCTCCCCCAACTTTGTATTTTGAAAGTATTCTGGGGTACGCTGATCTACACCCATATGGTGTTAACATAACTAAATTTACCGTTACCCCCCCCCCCCCCCCCTCTTTTAGTGTCATCTTATATGTTGACACATAATATAGTTCTATCTCATTGATAAAGAATAGGGATGAGCCTGATGTTCGAGTCGAACGTAAGTTCGACTCGAACATCGGGTGTTCGCCTGTTCGCCGAATAGCGAACAATTTGGGGTGCTCGCGGGAAATTCGATAGCCACGGAACACCCTTTAAAAGTCTATGGGAGAAACCAAAAGTGCTAATTTTAAAGGTTAATATGCAAGTCATTGTCATAAAATGTGTTGGGGACCTGGGTCCTGCCCCAGGGGACATGTATCAATGCAAAAAAAAAGTTACAAAAACTGCCGTTTTTTCGGGAGCAGTGATTTTAATAATGCTTAAAGTGAAACAATAAAAGTGAAATATTCCTTTAAATGTCATACCTGGGGGGGTGTCTATAGTATGCCAAGAGATCCCCCCCTCTTTAACCGTACCAGGCCACGTGCCCTCAACATGGGGAGGATGTCCCCATGTTGATGGGGACAAGGGTCTCATCCTCACAACCCTTGCCCGGTGGTTGTGGGGGTCTGCGGGCGGGGGGCTTATCGGAATATGGAAGCCCCCTTTAACAAAGGGGACCCCCATATCCCGCCCCCCCTATGTGAATTGGTAATGGGTACATTGTACCCCTACCATTTCACCCAAAAAAGTGACAATGGTAAAAAAAAACACAGACACAGCTTGGGACAAGTCCTTTCTTAAAAAAAAAAAAAAAAATTCCAGCGATGTAATCCTTCCACGACCCGACGATACGAAAAACACGCCGCCACGATCAGATCCACCTCCATGGGAGAAGCCCGTCATTCGGCGGGCGTCTCCCATGGAGGCTGATCGGATTGTGGCGGATCGTGGCAGATCGGATCGTGGCGGCGTGTTTTTCTAAAAAAAAAAAAAGCATACATTTAAGAAAAAAAAAATTTTTTTTTGCTATAATAAATAACCCCAAAAAATATATATAAAAAAATGTTTTCCTCAGTTTAGGCCGATATGTATTCTTCTACATATTTTTGGTATAAAAAAAATGCAATAATTGTACTGTATATTGATTGGTTTGCGCAAAAGCTATAGTGTCTACAAAATAGGGAATAGATTTATGGCATTTTTATTATTATTTTTTTTACTAGTAATGGCTGCGATCTGATTTTTATCAAGACTGCGACACTATGAGTAAGCGTCAATTTGTGACGTGAAACGCGTTAGCCACCCTTCCCTGCATGCACACTATCTGCATTTGTTGTTTTGGATTTATGGATTTATTTTGAATTTGGATTTTTTACTTGAAATTTTGGAATAAATAACTGTCTATACAGAGTGCGGCAGTCCAGGGTTTCTTTTTCTCCCATGCGACATTATGGCGAACACTATTTTGGGACCATTGTCATTTATACAGCGATCAGAGCTACAAATAGCCACTGATTACTGTATAAATGACACTGGCAGGGAGGGGGTTAAACACTAGGGGGTGATCAAGGGGTTAAGTGTGTCCTAGGGATGTGTTCTAACTGTAGGAGGGATGGTCTCACTACAACATGACAGAGATCACTGCTCCTGATGACAGGGAACAGTAGATCTGTAGTAGTTCTTTTTTTTTTGGTTTGCTCCAGGCCACCTGTGGATTTTAGTGTGACTGCTCTTCCTAGATGCCCCCAACCGATGTAAACATCGCACCTTAGAAGTCCAATCCACAACGAGTGAACTCTACCCCATCTGAACTGGAGGAACCGAGTGACGCTGTCAGCAGTAGTCTATCATCAGGGCAGAACTTAGGGTGGTGGGGGCCTCTGGGCTTGAGTCACTTTTGGGCCCTACCTTCTATACATTACGAAAAATGGGCGTGGTTCACGCAAAATAGTGGGCGTGACTCAAATGGGCGTGGCTCCGAAGGGGGTGTGGTTAGAGTCTGAGATGAATGAGGAATGGAGGGAGAAAGAAAGAAAAAGAGGGAGAGAAAGAGAGAAAGAAAGGAGAGAGAGAGAGAGAGAAAGAGAGATGGAGGGACAGCAGGCCCAGATCCTGCACCACAATAAAAATATGTGTATCTATCTATCTATCGATCTATCAATTCAGCTAACCAGCTTAAACATATAACAAGCTCTTTAATGCCTATTTGCTACCCCCTGCACACCAATGACTCCGCCGCTAAAATATCCACAACCAATATTTCTTGTTCTGAAAAGAAACAAAAGGCCCACTCAGTGGCGGATCCAGGGGGGGGGGCAACAGGGCAATTGCCCCCCCCGAGACCATCTGTCACACTCACTTGCTTGCTCTGTTTTTTTTTTTTTGCGCCTGATCTCCCGAACTTTGGGGACCCAGTACCGGCCGGCCGTAGGACCCCTGGACCCCAGACTTGGCACACATGTAGCCCAATGTCTCTTCTACAAGTGTGCAAAGTTTGGTGACTGGGGGACCTACGACCGGGGAGCACTGATTTTTAAAATCCGGGCACCCCTTCCGTAGACTCCAATGTTAAACGGTCATTTCTCCGGTGAATTTGTGGACCTGGTACCGGCCAGTCGTAGGTTCCCTGGACCCCAAACTTGGCACACATGTAGCCCCGTGTCTTCTCTACAAGTGTGCAAACTTTGGTGTCTGGGGGACCTACGGCCGTGGATTACTGATTTTTTAAAACTGGGCACCCCTTCCATAGACTCAAATGTTAAACGGTCATTTCTCCAGTGATTTTGCGGACCCGGTACCGGCCGGTCGTAGGTCCTCTGGACCCCAAACTTGGCACACATGTAGCCCCATGTCTCCTCTATAAGTTTGAAAAGTTTGGTGTCTGGGAGAACCGATTTTTCAAAGCCGGGCACTCCTTCCATAGACTTCCATGTTAAACATCAGTCTAGTCATGGGCACAGTGAGGCAAAGTGAGGCTTATACTTGAGTCAATAAGTTTTCCCATTTTTTGGGGGTAAAATTAGGTGCCTCTGCTTATATTCGGGTCGGCTTATACTCGAGTATATACAGTACTTGTTCTGCGGCTGCCGCTGCCTCTCTGAGTCTCTCTCTCAGTTTCTCACATCAGCCGATCAGCGGCGCCAAGAGAGAGACTCGTCTAATGTAGTTACGCGGTGCACTGACACGATACCAGGAGCGGAGGAGGAGGTGGGTGGAGCCTCTTCCCTGCACTCGCTGCTAACGCCTGGGCCACTTGGCGTCTAGCAACGAGTGATGTCAGTGAGTCACGTCAGGCCGCTCTGCGGGCAGGTGCAATAGCGTGCGGCTCCACAGACGGGTAAGAAAGCGGGTGGCTCCGCTTGCGGTGCGATTTGTTGTCGGGGGGCGGCGCGGTTCGTGGGCAGACCGTGCTGCTCAGTGTGTTGGCAGCGCAGGTGAGAGTGAGAGAGCAGGCTCAGTGTGGCAGCTGGCCAATCAGCTAGCCGGGAGCGGGGGAGCAGAGAGATGAGATTATCTCTCACCGCCCGTGCCTGCCCTGCATTCCTGCAGTGACTTCCGCCCTCACTGTGCAGGCAGCAGAGAGATTACATTATCCCTCTACCGCCTGACTCTGGGAGTCTGGGACACAGCAAGAGACAACCAAAACTACACCTTAGCAGGCAAGTTAGTGACAATCCGCAAGGTGTGGCAGGCGATGTGGCAAGTGACAATCTGCATCTGGTGGCAGGCAAGTGACAATCAGCAAGGTGTGGCAGGTGACGTGGCAAGTGACAATCCGCAAGGTGTGGCAGGTGATGTGGGAAGTGACAATCCACAAGGTGTGGCAAGTGACACGCTCAGGACTCCCACTAATTGCAGGCGACGGTGGCAAGTGACACACTCGGGGCTCCCATTGATTCTGCATTGAACTATTTAATTTCATATTACAATGTAATAATAGAAATAATGCGCTTCAATCATCCTGACACCATAACAACCATGGTGCCAGAATGATTGAAGCGCCGACACCAACCATTTCCCCGATAAATTGTCCACCAAAAAAATCATTTTTTGGCAGTGCCCCTCCCGAGAAAAGACTCTGGATCCGCCCCTGGGCCCACTTGTGCACTCACCGGAGTCTTTGGGAAAACGAGAGCTAAATAATAAAAATCATTCATTAGTCATTACAGAAATATTCCCTTTCCCTATGATTCACTTCCTAGTAATTACCATCTGACCAGCCTAATAAAAACTGCGACAAAACAAAGGTCTACTAGCAGCGACAAGTGTTCATTATTCAATATTTACATTGTGATTGTGCAGACAGAGTCTTGAAACTGGTTTACCTTTCAACAGCCCCTGGTGTTCTGCTGAATAAGTTCCCCCAGCTGATAAGGACCCCCCTGTACTCCGTCTCAGGTCTACATGTTCAGCTATTTTCGGAGGCTCAGTTCAGGTTTGTACTGCGCAAGCGCCGCGCTGCGCCTGTGCAGTACAGGGGGGGTCCTTACCTGCCGAGGGAACTTTTTCGGCAGGATACCGGGGAACTTTTTCAACAGGACACACGGTCAGCGTCAGACAGTCAACAGCTCAGGGCAGGCGCTACCTATTTACGTCACGTGTATAAGGACTAGTGATGAGCCGAACACCCCCGGGTTCGGTTCGCACCAGAACCTGCGAACGGACCGAAAGTTCGCACGAAATTTAGAACCCTATTAAATACAATGGATGCGAACGTTCGAAATCTAAAGTGCTAATTATAACGACTATTATGCATGTTATTGTCCTAAAAAGGGTTTGGGAACCCGGGTTCTGCACCAGGGGACATGTATCAATCCAAAAAAAAGTTTTAAAAACTGCCGTTTTTTGGGAGCAGTCATTTTAATGATGCATAAAGTGAAAAAAAAAGTCAAATATTCCTTTAAATATCGTACCTGGGGGGTGTCTAAAGTATGCCTGTGAAGTGCCACGTGTTTCCTGTGTTTAGAACTGTCTCTGCACAAAATTACATTTCTAAAGGAAAAAAAGCCATTTAAAACTGCTTGCGGCTTTAATGTAATGTCTGGTCCCGGTAATATGGATGAAAATCTTTAAGAAAAATGGCATAGCTACCCCATCACAGCCCCCCCCTACCGCAGCCCATTACCAGCCCCTTTGGGTCTTGTATGGATATTAAGGGGAACCCCGCACACAAAATAAAAAAGGCCCTATATACTCTGAACAGCCGTATACAGGCGGTGCATACAAGACAGGGACTGTAGGTTTGTTCTTATGTAGAATCTGTTTGTAATTTTGAACAGCTACATTGTTTAAGTGTAGCTCCAGCCCAAAAATCTATTTTTAAGCTTTTTGGAAAACATAGGGAAGGGTTATCGCCCCTGTAACATTTGTTTTGCTGTCTGTGCAGTGTGCACCTGTTCAGAACAGTTCACCTCACTTTCCGTCCTAATGACAAATGTTTTTTGAAAATTTGGGGTTTTTATTGAAACAAGAATTGGTGATAAAGCATCAGTGGAGAGGAGACACTTTTTTTCCCATATTAACTCTTACAGGAGAGAATTTGCCTTCCTAGGGGTAGATTTCCTCTCACTTCCTGTTGTATCCTTCCGTTTGCAAGGAGGAGTCATTTGTAAGTTGGATGTTTGAAAGTAGGGGCCTGCCGTATATACTCTGCTGAAATTTGCCCCTTACATGTTGGTGTTGCCACAACACTGTGAGCCCACACAGTTACTCTTGGTGGGCGCATGAATGGGCCCTGCTGTGAATTATTAGATCAAGAATTGTAATTGCATGCCCCTGTTAAACAGGGGCAGAAAAATTGGGCCTTAGGCACTGGTGCCACAACACTGCAACCCCTCACAGATACTGTACTTGGAGCACAGCAATGAGCCCTGTTGCAAAGTATTGCATCAAAAATTGTAATTACACGCCCCTGTTAAACAGGGGCTGAAAAATTGGGCCTTAGGCACTGGTGCTGGTGCCACGACACTGCAACCTCTCCCAGATACTCTAGTTGGAGTGCAGAAATGAGCCCTGCTGCAAAGCATTGCATAAAAAATTGTAATAACACGCCCCTATTGAACAGGGGCTGAAAATTGGGCCTTAGCCACTGGTGCTGGTGCCACGACACTGCAACCTCTCCCAGATACTCTAGTTGGAGTGTAGGAATGAGCCCTGCTGCAAAGCATTGCATAAAAATTGTAATTACATGCCCCTGTTAAACAGGGGCTGAAAAATTGGGCCTTAGCCACTGGTGGCGGCACCCAGAAACAAAAATGTTCTTCCAAGCTATCATCATCAATCGGATCATTGAGGAGGAGGAGGATAGTCAGTCATCATAACAGGACAGTCTCTCAGCATCAGCATCAGTCTTGAAGGGATGTGACATTTGAAAATAAATTAGTCTGTTATATCAGCTTCAGGTGTTTGGTAGCTGGTGGTGATCCAAGACTGGTTCATCTTTATGAAGGTCAGTCGATCAACAGAGTCGGTGGACAGGAGCACCCTGTGATCCGTGACAAATCCTCCAGCAGCACTGAATGTGCGTTCTGAAAGAACGCTGGATGCAGGACAGGCCAGTAGCTCAATTGCATACTGTGCAAGCTTTGGCCAGTGATCCATCCTCAAGACCCAGTAAGCCAGAGGATTTTTGGTGGGGAAGGTGTCCAAGTCTGACCTTGCCCCTAGGTATTCCTGCACCATGTATATTAGACGCTGGCGATGGTTGCTGGAACCGATCATACCTTGGGGCTGCGGACTAAAGAATTGTCTGAACGCATCGGTCAGACGGCCACCTTCCCCACCGCTCCTTCTTTGACTGACCGAAGCCTCAGCAACTCGTTGTCCAGGACCACGAGTTTGTAAACTCCCAGTCTCTGGGAACGCATTGCACAGACCCTTCTGCAAGGCCTCCCGGAGTTGTCTCATCCTCTGCTCCCTCTGCGACGTTAAGATAAGGTCCGCAACCTTACCCTTGTACCGTGGATCAAGGAGAGTGGCCAGCCAGTAATGGTCCCTCTCCTTGATCCGAAGAATACGAGGATCCTTCCGCAGACTTTGCAGGATCAGGGAGGCCATGCAGCGTAGGTTAGCTGAGGCATTCGGTCCGAAGTCCTCTGGGTCACTAAGGACGACATGATCCGCAGCCACCTCCTCCCAGCCACGTACAAGTCCACTGGTTTCTTGGGACTGTAAATCATCCCTAAAAGACTGCTGCTGATGATGCTGAGTGCCAGGCTCCACCTCCATGCTGACACAATCCTCCTCCTCCTCCTCCTCCTCTTCCTGTGCGATGGGTGGGACAAAAGGAACACTGTCTGGGTAAAGGGGGCCTTGAGAGGCAAGGAAGTCCTCCTCTTCCTGCCTCTGTTCTGCCTCAAGTGCCCTGTCCATTATTCCACGCAGCGTATGTTCCAACAGGTGGACAAGAGGTACAGTGTCACTGATGCATGCACTGTCACTGCTCACCATCCTCGTGGCCTCCTCAAATGGTGCCAGGACAGTGCATGCATCCCTGATCATGCCCCACTGGCGTGGTGAAAAAAACCTGAGCTCCCCTGACCCTGTCCTGGTGCCGTAGTCGCACAGGTACTCATTGATGGCCCTCTGCTGCGTGTGCAGCCGCTGCAGCATGGCCAACGTTGAGTTCCACCTGGTGGTCATGTCACATATAAGGCGGTTCTTGGGCAGGTTCAACTCCTTTTGCAGCTCAGCCAGGCGAGCACTGGTATTATAAGATCTGCGGAAATGCACACAGACTTTCCTGGCCTGCCTCAGGACATCCTGTAAGCCCGGGTACCTGCCCAAGAACTGCTGCACCACCAGGTTAAGGACGTGAGCCACACAGGGCACATGGGTCAGTTGTCCCTGTCGGAGAGCGGAGAGGAGGTTGGTGCCATTGTCGCAAACTACCATTCCTGGCTTAAGCTGGCGTGGCGTCAACCACCTCTCGGCCTGCCCCTGCAGAGCAGACAGAACCTCTGCCCCAGTGTGGCTCCTGTCCCCCAAACACACCAACGCAAGCACGGCATGGCATCTTTTTGCCTGCGTACTTGCGTAGCCCCTTGAACGCCTACGGAGCACCGCTGGTTCCGAGGACAAAGCACAGGAAGAGGCCATGGAGGAAGAATAAGAGGAGGGGGTGGAGGAGAGAGGTGTGTCACAATTAGTAGTAGCATTTTGGAGGCGTGGCGGTGGAACAACCTCCAACACTACTGCACCTTGTCCTGCATCCTTCCCAGCTGCCAAAAGAGTGACCCAATGGGCCGTGAAAGAAAGGTAACGTCCCTGTCCATGCCTGCTGGACCATGAGTCAGCGGTAATATGCACCTTACCGCTGACCGCCCTGTCCATCGAGGCCAAGACATTGCCTTCCACATGCCGGTAGAGAGCCGGAATTGCCTTCCGTGAGAAAAAGTGGCGTTTGGGAACCTGCCACTGAGGAACCGCACATTGCACAAACTCGCGGAAGGGGGCCGAGTCTACCAACTGAAAAGGCAGCAGTTGAAGCGCTAGCAATTTAGCCAAGCTAGCATTCAACCGCTGGGCATGTGGATGGCTGGGAGTGAACTTCTTTCGACGGTCCAGCAGCTGGGGCAGGGAAATTTGCCTGCTAGAATCGGACGTCGGTGTACTGCTAGCAGAGTGCCCGCAAGTACTTGGCTGTGACACACCTAATTCTACACCTTCATTCCCCTCAGTGCAGGTTTCAGAGAGGACTGAAGGTATAGTGGGGTTGGAGATCCCAGCTGATGCGGTGCAAGGAGAGGTCCGCTTTGTTCTTTGGTGTGGGTCTTTGAGGTAGGCTTGCCAACGAGCTGCATGGCAGGTCAACATATGTCTGGTCAAGCATGTGGTGCCCAAGCGGGTGATGTTTTGGCCACGCGATATACGCTTGAGACATATGTTTCAAACAGCAGCTGTGCGATCTGATGCACTCGACTCAAAAAAGGCCCACACCAAAGAACTTTTTGAATAACGGGCAGAGGCAGCGCCCTGCACAGGCGGAGCTCTGCGGTGTGATTCCGTCGGTGTGCTGCCCTTACGCTGGCCCCCCGAGAGCATCCTGCCTCGTTGGAGATGTGCCTCCTCCTCATCCTCCTCCTCCTCTCTCCTATTAGGCACCCACGTGGAGTCAGTGACCTCATCATCCCCTCCCTCCTCATCACTTGAGCCAATCTGGCAGTATGCTGCAGCTGCTGGAACATGACTGCCAGATTGGTGTCTTTCTTGAGCATCCCCTCTCTCTGCTCTCACGCTACTGCCTTCCTCTAGCTGGGTATCATCATTAGACCCTTCGAAACGCTGGGCATCCTCCTGGAGCATGTACCCAACACTGTGCTCAAACAGTTCGGGGGACTCCTCAGGAGGACATGGTTGGTCTAGGGAAGGAGTGACTGATGATGACATTGGAAGAGGACGCTTTGGCAGCTGCTTTGCCAGTACCCTGAGCCTGGGTGAGAGAGGATGAGGAGGATGAGGAGGGCTTGGTCATCCATTCTACCAAGTCTTCGGCATGATGCGGCTCAACACGTCCAGCTGCCGAAAAGAAGGACAAGCGTGTCCCATGGCCACGTGCTGATGGCGATGCACCGCGTCCACGACCAGCACTGTTGTCTCTAGACACAGAGCCTGCTTGCCCTCTTTTATTGGCTCCTGACTGTCTGCCTCTCCTTGTTTGCCTTCCAGACATTCTAATGGCCTGCAGGGAAATGGGAAAACCAGCAATAAAGCCTAGCTTCAGGAGTATATTTTGCAGGAATCACACTACGCCTGCTGTAGGTGCTGCAAATGCCTGTTGGTGTAACACACCAGGAAAACGCAGCAATACAGGCTAACTTCAGGTGTAATATGATCAGGAGGCACACTCCGCCCGCTGTAAGTGCTGCAAATGCCTGTTGGTGTAACACACCAGGAAAAAGCAGCAATACAGGCTAACTTCAGGTGTAATATGATCAGGACGCACACTCCGCCCGCTGTAAGTGCTGCAAATGCCTGTTGGTGTAACACACCAGGAAAACACAGCAATACGGGCTAACTTCAGGTGTATAATGTGCAGGAGGCTTAGCAACAATGACACTGACACTGTCCCCTGCCTATCCTTCTCTCTCCCTGCACACAAGGTTTATCAAAGTATATGACACTGACACTCTCCCTGCCTATCCTTCTCTCTCCCTGCACACAAGGTTTAGCAAAGAATATGACACTGACACTCTCCCAGCCTATCCTTCTCTCTCCCTACACACAAGTTTGAGGTACAAATAGCACTGACACTGTCCCTGCCTATGTAACTCTTTCCCTGCGCCGGAACACACTACACAAGGCCGCCGCGCTGGCGGCCTTTTATAGTGTGGGGCGTGTGCTAAACCCCCTGAGCTATAATTTGCCACAGGCAACCTGCCTGTGGCCAATTATGGCTCTCCTAGTTGCCGGCGCTGTGATTGTCTAAGCATGCGGGGTCACAGTGCATGCTTGGCCAATCACAGCGCCGGGATTGCACTGCGATGGCGGAGTGTATTGTGGGCCGTTCGCGTCACTCGAATTTGGCGCGAACGGCCCAAATCGTTCGATGTTCGCCGAACGGTCGAACAACCGATGTTCGAGTCGAACTATATGTTCGACTCGAACACCGAGCTCATCCCTAATAAGGACACGAGGGGGAGGCGGGGGCCCCGAGTACATTGCGGGGGTCCTACGCAGCTTGCGTAACAAGCGTATAGGGCGGATGCCGTGACTCAGTGGACGGGAAGCGCATGCGCTGGAGAAATAATCAAAGAAAAAGGTAAGGAGACTTTAACAGGCAGGGGCCCCCTATTGGGCAGGGCCCATGGGCTTGAGCCCAGTCAAGCCCAATGGTAAGTCCGGCCCTGTCTATCATACACAGACACTGAATGAGGAGATCGCTCTGCTGAGCTGTGCTATACGCTTCTGTCCCATGGTTACATGTGAGTGGTATACCAGCTAAGGCTGGGTTCACACTTGTACGACACGACAATCATACAACTTTCATCCTACTTTGCTCGGCGACATCAGTCCTACATTGGTCCTACATTGGTCCTACATCCATCCGACTTTCATGAACAGGATACTACATTGATCCGACTTTGTGATAGTCTGACTTGTTCTTAGACCAATCAAAACAATCCCAGTGTGAGATAAATTCCTTTTACTGCTGCTGTAATGACATGTCGGATGTCAAAAGTCGGATGGTTAGGACAAGGATCCTACTTTGATCCAACTTCAATGATATTCAATGGGCTGAAGTAGAATCAAAGTCGGACCAAAGTAGTACAGGGAGCATTTTCAAAGTCGGACCGACTTGTGTCAGACCAGTTAAGACAGCTCTCAAAGGAAACATTGATTTTCACACGTCATGCGACATGAGTTCCCAATGTCGGAGCATTTGTCGGACCAGTGTGAACCCAGCCTAAGGCCGGGTTCACACTTGTGTGACACGACAGCTGTCTTACTTTGGATCCGACTTTGCCCTACGACACGAAGCCGACATATGTTCCGACTTTCAATGAACGGGGATCCGACTTGGATCCCCGCCAATAGCAGGCACTGTGTTTGGTATGAATCTTGAAGAGGAACTCCACATCAAATTTTTAATAAAAAACCGGCATGGGTTCTCCTCCAGGAGCATACCAGGCCCTCCGGTCTGGTATAGATTTTAAGGGGAACCCCCTAAGCCGAAAAAACGGTGTGGAGGTCCCCCTCAAAATCCAAACCAGACCCTTATCCGAGCACGCAACCTGGCAGGCCGCAGGAAAATAGGGGGGGACGAGAGAGCGGCCCCCCTCCCTCCTAAACTGTACCAGGCCGCATGCCCTCAACATGGGGGGTTTGGTGCTTTGGGGCAGGGGGCAACCTGCGGTCCCCCCACCCCAAAGCACCCTGCCGCCCCCATGTTGATGAGGACAGGGCCTCTTCCCGACAACCCTGGCCGTTGGTTTCGGGGTCTGCGGGCAGGGGGCTTATCGGAATCCGGGAGCCCCCTTTATTAAGGGCTCCCCCAGATCCCGGCCCCCCACACTATGTGAATGAGTATGGGGAACATCGTACCCCTACCCATTCACCTGGTGGAAAAAAATGTCAATAAAAACACTACACAGATTTTTAAAGTAATTTATTACACAGCTCCGGGGGTCTTCTTCTGACTTCGGGGGTCTCTTCCGACTTCGGGGGTCTCCGGTGTCGTCTCCGCGCTCTCTGGTTCTTCTCTCGCTCTCCGGTTCTTTCTTCCTTCTGCCGGGCCTCCGCTATCTTCTTCCATCTTTTTTGCTAGCGGGGCCCGGTCTTCTCCGTCGCCTTCTTCCCTCTTCTCCTCTTCGATGTTGACACGTCGCTTCCTCCTGCTGTAATGCTGGATGTGCGGTCCGCAATGATTTATATAGGTCTCTCATGACGTCACAGTCACATGCTCCGGGTGGCCACATGCTCCCATGACGTCACAGTCACATGCTCTGGGGCCACCCAGAGCTTGTGACTGTGACATCATGAGAGGCCTATATAAATCGGAGCTCACCGAACACACGGCATTACAGCGGGAGAAAGCGACGTGTCAACATCGAAGAGGGAAGAAGGCGACAAAGAAGACCGGGCCCCTGCTAGCAAAAGAGCTGGAAGAAGATAGCGGAGGCCCGGCAGAAGGAAGAAAGAACCAGAGAGCGAGAGAAGAACCGGAGAGCGCGGAGACGACACCGGAGACCCCCGAAGTCGGAAGAGACCCCCGGAGTCCAAAGAAGACCCCCGGTGCTGTGTAATAAATTACTTTAAAAACCTGTGTAGTATTTTTTTATTGCTTTTTTTTTTTACCACCAGGTGAATGGGTAGGGGTACGATGTACCCCATACTCATTCACATAGGGTGGGGGGGGGGCGCTTATTAAAGGGGGCTCCCGGATTCCGATAAGCCCCCACCCGCATACCCCGACAACCAACAGCCAGGGTTGTCGGGAAGAGGCCCTGTCCTCATCAACATGGGGGCAGGGTGCTTTGGGGTGGGGGGGCCGCAGGTCGCCCCCTGCCCCAAAGCACCAAACCCCCCATGTTGAGGGCATGCGGCCTGGTACGGTTCAGGAGGGAGGGGGGCCGCTCTTGTCCCCCCCTCTTTTCCTGCGGCCTGCCAGGTTGCGTGCTCGGATAAGGATCTGGTTTGGATTTTAAAATCCATACCAGACCGAAGGGCCTGTTATTCTCCTGGAGGGGGAACCCATGCCGGTTTTTTATTTAAAATTTGGAATGGAGTTCCCCCTCAAGATCACCAGAGCACAAGTCGCATGTCAAAGTCGGACCATGCAAGACTGTGGTCCGACTTTGATCCGACTTCAATCATAGTCAATAGGCTGAAGTAGGATCAAAGTCGGACCAAAGTAGTACAGGGAGCATCTTCAAAGTCGGACCGACATGTGTCGGACCAGTTAAGACGGCTCCCATAGGGAAACATTCATTTTCACACGTCAAGCGACATGAGCTCCCAATGTCGGAGCATTTGTCGGACAAGTGTGAACCCGGGCTGAGTCTGCTTGGATCATTATTCTTATAATATGCTGCACCATGATCGTTCTCTCTTGTTTTAATGTGTTTACTCCACATATGGATTAACAAGTAATAAGCACCATTATTCCTGCACGACAGATTAGTGCCTCTGGTGGAAGTCTGTGGAATTACATTCAGCACCATAAGTAGACTTTTATGAACTTTTTTCCTTTCGGATTTGTATTTATTTATGCCATTATTGCCTAATTGATGTTTTTGCATATGGCCTATTGCTACACTTTGCACTTTATGCAAGCCTATTGCTGCTATTTATTTATGCACGGAGCAACATCCATTCAGGATTTAGTTTGCACTTTATTTTGCATTAATAGCACAGCATCACTTTATATATAGCACTTTATTAGTGGATTTATTGTGTTATTATGTTTTTATATATTTGTTGATTTGTGCTACATAAATGGGTTGGTCTCAGCGCACCAATATATTTATTCACTAGATCCCTGTCATGTTGCTAAGCAGAACAGGGAAATGCCTTGTTTACATAGGCATCTCCCCATTCTGCCTCTCTGTGTCACGATCACGGGCCAACGGCGAACATCTAGTTTGCAGGACCCACGGGCACGCTCCCGCGGCGCGCGCCCACTAGGCGTCAAATTAAAAGGGATGTACAGGTACGCCTATTTGCCTGCCCCTGCCATTCTGCCTACGTAAATCGGCGTGCGGCAGTCGGCAAGTGGTTAATCATTTCTGAACTTTTTTTTTCCCCGCCCCTTTTGAGGGCGTGGCTCTTTTTGACACACAATTTTCAATTCCACGATTCCCTATAAAAGCGCTTCCCCATGGTGTATGAGACTAGCCTAGCTCTGAAGAAGGGGGTGCGTCCCCGAAACGTGTTAGCTGTACCCCGTGTTCTGTGCATGTCAATGCACTGTGTTTATGGCCTTTTGTCAGTTGCATTTTGGGAGTACCCACTTTTATACAAAAAATTCTTCTTATTAAATTATCTCTGAAGTGCACTAGGTGTGCGCACCTTCCATTTTTGTTTTTCTTATAGAATACACACTATCATACTGCAGTACCACCTGTTGGATAGAAAGGTATAATGCATACACTATATAGTTCACAATACTTTACATTACATGTAGTTCTTCCAGCACCCCTTCTCAACAGCATGTGCTTTGTCAAAATATATTCAGCTTCTTCTGGAAATAACTATGACGTTTCTTCAACAAAGGCTTGGTGAGTACATCAGCAGTCATCTCCTCTGATGGGCAGTATTGAATGTCATTAACACCTTGCTCTTGATTGTCCTTCAGTAGGTGATGCTTGACATTGATGTGTTTGGTCCTAGGATTGACCCTTTCTGATTGCGTAAGCTTTATACAGCCCTGGTTGTCTTCAAAAATGGGAATTGGTTTTGACATGTTTATCCCAATGTCCACAAAAAGTTGGCAAATCCATATTGCTTGACATATGTGTGCTGCTGCAATGTACTCTGCTTCAGTTGAAGATAAAGCGACAGTTGTTTGCTTTCAACTAGACCAACTTATGGTTTCTTCCCCATACTGGAAGATGAATCCACTTGTGCATTTGCGGTCTGTGCAGTCCCCGGCTCAATCAACATCCACATATCCGACCAGTTTTGAATCTGATGTTGCTGGTAACTAGGGATGAGCCGAACACCCCCCAGTTCGGTTTGCATCAAAACATGCGAACAGGCAATAAATTTGTTCGAACATCCGAACCCCGTTAAAGTCTATGGGACACGAACATGAAATATCAAAAGTGCTAATTTTAAAGGCTTATATGCAAGTTATTGTCATAAAAAGTGTTTGGGGACCCGGGTCCTGTCCCAGGGGACATGTAGCAATGAAGTTTTTTCGGGAGCAGTGATTTTAATAATGCTTAAAGTGAAACAATAAAAGTGAAATATTCCTTTAAATTTGGTACCTGGGGGGTGTATATAGTATGCCTGTAAAGCAGAGCTTGTTTCCCATGCTTAGAACAGTCTCTGCACAAAATGTAATTTCGGAAGGAAAAAAAGTCATTTAAAAGTACTCACGGCTGTAATGAATTGCCAGTCCCAGCAAGTCATTGATAAAAAAAAAAAAAAAATGCGTGGGGGTCCCCCCAAATTCAATTACCAGGCCCATCAGGTCTGGTATGGATATTAAGGGGAACCCTGCGCCAAATAAAAAAAAAATGGCGTGGGGTTCCCCCCAAAAATCCATACCAGACCATGGTGCTTTGGGGTTCAGACCCCAAAGCATCCTCCCCATGTTGAGGGCATGTGGCCTGGTACGGTTCAGGGGGGGCCCTCTCTCTTCCCCCCTCTTTTCCTGCGGCCTGCCAGATTGTGTGCTCGGATAAGGGTCTGGTATGGATATTTGGGGGGAACCGCATGCCATGTTTTTTTTTTATTTGGCGCAGGGTTCCCCTTAATATCCATTGTTTTTTTTTATCAATGACTTTCAATGACTTTTCTCTGTATTGCCGGGACCGGCAATTCATTACAGCCGCGAGTACTTTTTAATGACTTTTTTTCCTTCAGAAATTACATTTTGTGCAGAGACTGTTCTAAGCACGGGAAACACGCGCTGCTTTACAGGCATACTATATACACCCCCCAGGTGCTAAATTTAAAGGAATATTTCACTTTTATTGTTTCACTTTAAGCATTATTAAAATCACTGCTCCCGAAAAAAATGCTGTTTTTAAAACTTTTTTTTGCATTGATACATGTCCCCTGGAGCAAGACCCGGGTCCCCAAACACTTTTTATGACAATAACTTGCATATAAGCCTTTAAAATTAGCACTTCTCCCATAGACTTTTACAGGGTGTTTTGCGGCTTTTCGAATTTGCCATGAACACCCCAAATTGTTCGCTGTTCGCCGAACGGGCGAACAGGCAATGTTCGAGTCGAACGTGA
Organism: Rana muscosa; assembly: GCA_029206835.1. Classification (NCBI taxonomy): domain Eukaryota; kingdom Metazoa; phylum Chordata; class Amphibia; order Anura; family Ranidae; genus Rana; species Rana muscosa. The sequence goes on from CM055119.1 coordinate 24,518,319, forward strand.
GTTCGACTCAAACTCGAAGCTCATCCCTACTGGTAACCAACCGTAACTTCATCTGAATTGTTCCTTTGAGGTACTGCATCACCCTTTTATTGTGTTCCAGTCATTATGACAGGGAGCTGAAACTTTTCTGCATAGTATGCCCACTGCTATTCTATGTCTGCTATGTCTGGTCTTGTCACAGTAGCAACGTATAGCAGCTTACTGATTGCTCTACGATGCATATAATTGTTGGGTAGCAAGTTTTCTGCTTCATTGCTCTTTTGATAGCCTGGTTCCATAGGAGTTTTCTCTACCTTTGCATCTTGCATATGGAATTGTTCCAAGATTTCTGAGATTTTCTGAGATGGTTGAGAAGATAACTTCCATCTTCTTCTCTCTCTATTTGGATTCCCAGATAGTAGATGATGTTCCCTAGCTTGTGAACTATCTGAATATAATCCCCTTCTTGTTCAAAACAAGTTATAATGTCATCAACATAGATAAGGATGTATATCCATATGTCTCCTTGATTCCTGGAGTAGAGACAGGGGTCTGCTTTACTTCTTGAGGTAAGTGCTTCGTTCATCTTTCTCATTCCACATCCTTGCAGATTGCATAAGGCCGTAGATGCTCTTCTGAAGTTTACACAAAAGGTTGTCTCCTTGCTTAAACCCTGGTGGTTGCTCCATGTAGAGATCTTCCCCAATGTCTCCATATAGGAAAGCAGTTTTAACGTCTAGATGTTTGACTTGCATGCTTGACTCGGCTGAATGTTTGCAATGTTTGACTCGGCTGCAACAAACAGCGCTCGGATGTTGGAGTGTTTTATGATGGTAGCGAATGTTTCATCGTAATCTTCACAAAATTTCTGAGAGTAACCCTTGGCAACTAGTCTGGCTTTGTATTTGTGGATATTCCCTTCTGCGTCTGACTTTATTTTGAAAGTCCACATACTTGCTATTAGAAGGGAGATCTGTGAGTGTCAAGGTTTTATGTTCTTGAAGTGACTTTAATTCTTCTTCTGCTGCCTTTCTTCATTTATTGGCTTTACGTTTTGGCAGTTTTTCTATGTCTTCCCAGCATGTTGTTTCAAGTATGCTGTGTGTTTTGACAGTGTATGACAGCTTGCAGGGTGGTATGCCCTTTGTAGTCCGAGTGGATCTTCTGACTTCAGGCATTTCCGCAGGATCTGGTGGGGAACTTGATTTAGACAATATAAGTTCCACCTCTTGTTCTGACTCCTGTAAATGTTTGCTTTGGTTGACTTTTTCTTCTTGTTTGCTTGGCATATTCACTTCACAGCTTTCAGGGATCAGTGTTTCTGGTGATGGGCTCTGATCAAAATAAACACTACGGCTTATTGTCACTTTGTCAAGTCATTGGGTGTAGGATTCTGTAACCCTCAGTATGGCTCTGTTCTCCAGCTTGGATCGCTTCTCACTTGGAATATAGGCATATGCTTTACATCCAAACACTCTGATGTGCCCTAAGCTAGTCTTTGATCCATGCCACATTTCAAATAGAGTACTTTTAATGGCTCTTGAGGGTAGTCTGTTCTGTAGGTATGTTGCGGTCATAACTGCTTTTTCCCATTCCCTGTGAGGTAGGTTGGCATCCAACAACATGCCTCTGGCTATTTCTATAAGAGTGTGATTTTTCCTTTCTGCTAAACCGTTTTGTTAAGGAGTGTATGGTGCGGTTGTTTGGTGTACTATCCCTTGTCTCTTCAGGTATGAGGCCACTTCTTTGCTTATTGTCAGTGCGGATTATTCCTGGTTTGCGTTGGAATTTGTTGCTAGCCATGGCAGAGAACTCTGGAAGTTTCTCTGATGTTTCATTCTTGTGTTTCATCAGATACAGTGGGGCAAAAAAGTATTTAGTCAGCCACCAATTGTGCAAATTCTCCCACTTAAAAAGATGAGAGGCCTGTAATTGTCATCATAGGTATACCTCAACTATGAGAGACAAAATGTGAAAACAAATCCAGACAATCACATTGTCTGATTTGGAAAGATTTTTTTTTTTGCAAATTATGGTGGAAAATAAGTATTTGGTCACCTACAAACAAACAAGATTTCTGGCTCTCACAGACCTGTATCTTCTTCTTTAAGAGGCGCCTCCACTCATTACCTGTATTAATGGCACCTGTTTGAACTTGTTATCAGTATAAAAGACACCTGTCCACAACCTCAAACCATCACACTCCAAACTCCACTATGGTGAAGACCAAAGAGCTATCGAAGGACACCAGAAACAAAATTGTAGACCTGCACCAGGGTGGGAAGACTGAATCTGCAATAGGCAAGCAGCTTGTTGTGAAGAAATCAACTGTGGGAGCAATAATTAGAAAATGGAAGACATACAAGACCACTGATAATCTCCCCGAATCTGAGGCTCCACGCAAGATCTCACCCCATGGGGTCAAAATGAAGAAAGAACGGTGAGCAAAAATCCCAGAACCACACAGGGGGACCTAGTGAATGACCTGCAGAGAGCTGGGACCAACGTAACAAAGGCTACCATCAGTAACACACTACGCCACCAGGGACTCAGATCCTGCAGTGCCAGACGTGTCCCCCTGCTTAAGCCAGTACATATCCGGGCCCATCTGAGGTTTGCTAGAGAGCATTTGGATGATCCAGAAGAGGATTGGGAGAATGTCATATGGTCAGATGAAACCAAAGTAGAGCTGTTTGGTAGAAACCCAACTCATCGTATTTGGAGGAGAGAGAATGCTGAGTTGCAACCAAAGAACACCATACCTACTGTGAAGCATGGGGGTGGCAACATCATGCTTTGGGGCTGTTTCTCTGCAAAGGGGACAGGATGACTGATCCTTGTACATGAAAGAATGAATGGGGCCATGTATTGTGAGATTTTTAGTGCAAACCTCCTCCCATCAGCAAGGGCATTGAAGATGAAACGTGGCTGGGTCTTTCAGCATGACAATGATCCCAAACACACCGCCCGGGCAAAGAAGGCGTGGCTTCGTAAGAAGTATTTCAACGTCCTGGAGTGGCCTAGCCAGTCTCCAGATCTCAACCCCATAGAAAACCTTTGGAGGGAGTTGAAAGTCCCTGTTGCCCAGCAACAGCCCCAAAACATCACTGCTCTAGAGGAGATCTGCATGGAGGAATGGGCCAACATACCAGCAACAGTGTGTGACAACCTTTTGAAGACTTACAGAATTCGTTTGACCTCTGTCATTGCCAACAAAGGATATATAACAAAGTATTGAGATGAACTTTTGATATTGACCAAATACTTATTTTCCACCATAATTTGCAAAAAAAAATATTTCCAAATCAGACAATGTGATTGTCTGGATTTGTTTCCACATTTTGTCTCTCATAGTTCAGGTATACCTATGATGACAATTACAGGCCTCTCTCATCTTTTTAAGTGGGAGAACTTGCACAATTGGTGGCTGACTAAATACTTTTTTGCCCCACTGTAAGTAGTTGTGTACCTGGAATAATTAATGACTGAAAGTCAGTAGATATCTGTTCCTGCCTGACGTAGGAGTTTTCACTGGACCGCAAATGTCACTGTGTATGAGCTGCAGGGGATGGGTAGTTTTTCTTTGAGACATCTGTGGAAGGCAAGCACGTGTGGCTTTTGCTTCAATGCAGCACTTGCATTTCATGAGCACTTTGCAAGGTTCTATTGTCAAATCTTCTGATAAGCCTCTCTTTATAATGTCCTGTATAGCTTCCAGACTTCTGTGACCTAGCTGCCTGTGCCATAAGTGGATACATTTTCTGTGTTTGTTATTAGAGACTATATTGGCTTTCTGGTCTGTGGTGATGAGCCTGTATAGGTGGTCATCCAGTTTTCCTTTTGCGAGGAATCGCTTATTATTGTGAATTGTGCATTCATCACCCTGGAACTTAACTGTGAAACCATTGTTTGCAAGACTTTATACTTATAGAAGGCTGCCTTCCAGTTCTGGAACATACAGCACATTCTTTACAAGTATACTCTGCTTGCCTTGTGGTGTAATGCAGTTTAGGAAGCCCTGGCCTTTACTGCAGTAATGTTTTTCCCGTTTGATAGGAAAACGTTGTCTTTTGCACTGTAGTCAATGTTTGTGAAGAAGGTCCTCATCGCTAGTCACGTGGCTTGTCACTCCTGAGTCTATGCACCAGCCGCTTGGCTTGTCTCTCTGTGTCACTTTAAAGGTGCCACTACATGATGTATCTGCAGTTTCCTTTGTGGCTACTTTGACTCTTTCTTTTGTGGATAGCTCTAGCTTTCGCTGCTCGGCTTTCCAGATAGAACAATTCTTTTTTTTAGGTGAACGGTCTGCTTTCTTTGTTTTTGTACATCTTAAGAGCTTTGTCATCATGGTGCATATTTTCTTTCCTTCTATCATATTCATCAATTAATTTCCCTCTATGACATATTCCAGTGTCAGCTCCTGCTCAGGTCTGGTTTCTAAAGCATTAATAAGAGCAGTATATGTCTCTGGAAGGCTGCAGAGGAGCAGGGCAACAATACGATTATCTTTGATGTCCTCTCCGATGGCACGCAGCTGCTCTATGATCTCTAGCATAGCATTCATGTGGTCACACATTTGCTTTCTTGTAGTCTCATCTTGTAAAACTTTCTTAACCTCCCTGGCGGTAGTGATGAGCCGAACACCCCCGGGTTCGGTTCGCACCAGAACCCGCGAACGGACCGAAAGTTCGAACGAACATTAGAACCCTATTAAATACAATGGATGCGAACGTTCGAATTCTAAAGTGCTAATTATAACAACTATTATGCATGTTATTGTCATAAATAGGGTTTGGGAACCCGGGTTCTGCACCAGGGGACATGTATCAATGCAAAAAGAAGTTTTAAAAACGGTCGTTTTTCGGGAGCAGTCATTTTAATGATGCATAAAGTGAAAAAAAAAAAGTCAAATATTCCTTTAAATATCGTACCTGGGGGGTGTCTAAAGTATGCCTGTGAAGTGCCACGTGTTTCCCGTGTTTAGAACTGTCCCTGCACAAAATGACACTTCTAAAGGAAAAAAAAGCCATTTAAAACTGCTTGCGGCTTTAATGTAATGTCTGGTCCCGGTAATATGGATGAAATTCTTTAAGAAAAATGGCATAGCTACCCCATGACCCCCCCCCTACCCCAGCCCATTACCAGCCCCTTTGGGTCTTGTATGGATATTAAGGGGAACCCCGCACATAAAATAAAAAAGGCCCTATATACTCTGAACAGCCGTATACAGGCGGTGCATACAAGACAGGGACTGTAGGTTTGTTCTTATGTAGAATCTGTTTGTAATTTTGAACAGGTACATTGTTGAAGTGTAGCTCCAGCCCAAAAATCTATTTTTAAACTTTTTGGGAAACATAGGTAAGGGTTATCACCCCTGTAACATTTGTTTTGCTGTCTGTGCCCCTGTTCAGAACATTTCACCTCACTTTCCGTCCCAATGACAACTGTTTTTGAAATGTGGTGTTTTTCTTGAAACAAGGATTGCTGATAAAGCATCAGTACAGATGAGACCCCTTTCTCCCATATTTATTCTTACAGGAGAGAATTTTCCTTTCTAGGGGTAGATTTCCTCTCACTTCCTGTTGTCTTCTTTCGTTTGCAAGTAGGAGTCGTTTGTAAGTTGGATGTTTGAAAGTAGGGACCTGCCGTATATACTCTGCAGAAATAGGCCCCTTAGTTGTTGGTGTTGGCACAACACTGTAAGCACTCAGTTACTCTTGGTTGGTGCTGGAACGCCCTGCTGTCAACTATTATATCAGGAATTTTAATTACATATAATTGTTGAACAGTGGTAGTAAAAATTGGGGCTTTGATGGTGGTGCTGGTGCCACAACACTGTAAGCCCTGACAGTTACTCTTGGTGGGTGCAGCAATGGGCCCTGCTGTGAATTATTAGATCAAGAATTGTAATTACATGCCCCTTTTGAACAGGGGCTGAAAAATTGGGCCTTTCGTGGTGGTGGTGGTGGTGGCGTTGCCACAAGACTGTAAGCCCTCAGAGTTACTCTTGGTGGGTGCAGCAATGGACCCTGCTGTGAATTATTAGATCAAGAATTGTAATTGCATGCCCCTGTTGAACAGGGGCTGAAAAATTGGGCCTTAGGCACTGGTGGCACAACACTACAACCCCTCACAGATACTGTACTTGGAGCACAGCAATGAGCCCTGTTGCAAAGTATTGCTTCAAAAATTGTAATGACACGCCCCTGTTAAACAGGGGCTGAAAAATTGGGCCTTAGGCACTGGTGCCACAACACTCCAACCCCTCACAGATACTGTACTTGGAGCACAGCAATGAGCCCTATGGCAAATTATTGCTAAAAAAATTGTAATTACACGCCCCTGTAAAACAGGGGCTGAAAAATTGGGCCTTAGCCACTGGTGGCGGCACCCATAAACAAAAATGATCTTCCAAGCTATCATCATCAATCGTATCATTGAGGACTCGGAGGAGGAGGATAGCCAGTCAACATAACAGCACAGGCACTCAGCATCAGCATCAGTCTTGAAGGGATGTGTCACGTACCTGATGGAAGAGTCTGATTATGCAGAGGGAGGCCTCCCTTACACCTCTCACTCGCGACCCCTGGTAGTGAAGACAGGGGGCGCAGGAGTGTAGAGTCGCACGAGAGCCTGGTAAAGGTCGCTGGTGGTGTGCTGGACCGGAACTGGGACGGAGACTGGAATAGATCCGGAAGCAACTGACGGCCTAACAACTGGAGCTCAGGCAGGTGCGGTCAGATGGGCTGGAAGCGTGGGTACACCAGTCCCAAGCAGGTAGGTACTGGAGCGGGATCAGGTATGAGCAGGTTCAGGCAACTGGCAGGTCTCAGGTTCAGGTAAGTACTGGAGCGGGATCAGGTATGCGCGGGTTAGGCAGCTGGCAGGTCTCAGGTTCAGGTAAGTACTGGAGCAGGATCAGGTATGCGCGGGTTTAGGCAGCTGGCAGGTCTCAGGTACAGGCAGGTTCGGCAACGGGCAGGCAACGAGGTAGCAGAAGGGACAGGCAGGAACGTAGTCAACACAGGCCGGGGGTCAGGTACAGGCAGATCAGCAAGGATGGTCAAACAAACCAGGAAGGGTCAGCTGGAGCAGGATTCAGGTAAACAGGGGTCAGAGGTCTCAGGTAACGCTGTAGACCGAACAGCACAGAGCCCAGCCATCAGCCCCTTCAAATAACCTCATCTGGCGCCATGAGCCGCCGCTGCGCGCTCCCGCGCGTGCCCGCACGCGCACCGCAATCGCGCGTGCCCGCGCGCGTGCGCGCGCCCGCACCGCTACCGCGCATGCGCGAAGGGGCGCCGATATCGTCAATGACATTTCTGGTTTGCCCTTCCTGACATTGCCCCCTCCCAATGGGCAGCCTCCGGATGCCCAACCGGGCGAGCTTCAAAGGATGGGAACTCTTGAATGCCTGGATAAGTCTTTCAGCATGGACATCGTCCTCGGGTTCCCACGAATTCTCTTCTGGGCCATAACCTTTCCATTTGACGAGATACTGGATCTGATTTCTCTTTTTCCTACAGTCCAGGATTGCTTCGACTTTGAATTCCTCTGTTCCGTTAACTAATATTGGTTCGGGTGGGCCTGTATCCCGGTCAGGGAATGGATCAGGGGTTACAGGTTTTAGTAAAGCCACATGAAAGACAGGATGTATTTTGAAGGAGTCTGGCAGTTCCAGCTCGTAAGACACGTCGTTGATCCTTCTTTTAATCGGGAAGGGTCCCATAAATTTAGGGCCCAACTTCTTAGAGGGGCACATTAGTCTTAGATTTGTAGTGGAGAGCCAAACCCGATCACCAGGTTCCAGTATTAATTCTCCCCGCCTCTTCTTATCAAAGACCTGTTTGTTATATTCCTGAGCCTTAGTCATAGTTGTCTGTAGAAGTTTGTTGTTGGTGTCAAAGAAATTTATGGTTTCAAGAACGGCAGGTACAGAACTCTCCGGGAAGGTACTAGTCAGAAATGATGGGTTGAACCCGTAATTGGCAAAGAATGGAGACTGTTTTGTGGCAGAGTGGATGGAATTGTTATAAGCGAATTCCGCTAACGGAAGTAGTGTGGCCCAATCATCTTATGAGTATGAGGAGAAGCACCGCAAGTATTGTTCCAGAGTTTGATTGGTTCTTTCCGTTTGCCCATTCGTTTGGGGGTGGTATGCGGAAGAAAATGATAACTCGATTCCCAAGGTTTCACATAACGACCTCCAAAACTTTGAGGTAAATTGTACCCCCCGGTCTGACACGATGTTTGCTGGAACTCCGTGAAGCCTAACAACTTCTTTCACAAAGATTTGGGCTGTTTCCGGGGCCGATGGTGTGCCTTTCATGGGTAGGAAGTGGGCCATTTTGGATAATCGATCCACCACCACAAAGATGGTGGAGAACCCGTCAGATGGAGGAAGTTCCACGATAAAATCGATCAAGATATTCTTCCAGGGTCTCTTCGGGACTGATAGCGGCTTCAACAAGCCCCATGCCTTGGTTTTGCTGTTCTTATTTCGTGTGCAAGTGGTACAGGACTCTACATAGCCCTTGCAGTCTTTTTCCACTTGAGGCCACCAGAATGTGCGTTGCACAAGTTCAGCAGTTTTACGGATACCGAAGTGTCCGGCTAATTTGTGGTCGTGACATAATCCCAAAACAGAGACACGTAGGTTTTCTGGTATGAATATTTTGTCCTCGTGCCAAAGTAAATCATCTCTGGCCTGCAACGTTATTCCCAGAGATGAAGGGGCATTTACAGAAGCCCGTTTAATTTGAGAGAGCAGGTCTCCCTGAAGTAGCAGGAAGTTCTCAGAGGACAGGATAGTGTCGGGCGGTGCGGAGTCCCTGGTAACACAGAACATCCGAGAGAGTGCATCAGGTTTGGTGTTTTTAGATCCTGGCCTGTACGTGAGATGAAAAGAGAACCTGGAAAAGAAGAGCGCCCATCTAGCCTGACGTGGTTTGAGTCTCTTGGCAGTCCTCAGATACTCCAGGTTCTTATGATCCGTATAGATTAGGATCGGGTGCGCTGCTCCTTCTAGAAGGTACCTCCACTCTTCCAATGCATTTTTAATGGCCAGAAGTTCTCTATCTCCGACATCATAATTCCTTTCAGAGTTAGACAGTTTGCGGGAGAAAAAGGCGACTGGGTGTAACAAAGCCTTGGGTCCCCGCCTTTGGGATAGTACTGCTCCGACTGCCGTTTCTGACGCGTCTACTTCCAGTACATAGGGCAATGTTGGGTCGGGGTGCTTCAGAACCGGTGCGGAAGTAAATAGTTTCTTAAGAGACTCGAAAGCATTTTGAGCTTCAGGAGACCACTGGAAACGGATGCCTTGTTTGGTCAGTTGTGTGATTGGTGATATGATGGCTGAAAATCCCCTAATGAATTTTCGGTAAAAGTTCGAGAACCCGACAAAGCGTTGGATGCCCTTTTTGTCCACTGGGGCTGGCCAGTCTAAGATGGCAGTGACCTTTTGTGGGTCCATCTTGACACCATCGGTGGAGAGGATTAGTCCCAAAAAAGTAATGCTTTGTCGCTCGAACTCGCACTTCTCCGGCTTGGCGTATAGCCCGTGCTGTCGCAGTCTGCTCAATACACTTTTAACATGTCTGCGGTGGTCATCACGGGAAGCAGAGAAAATTAAGATGTCGTCCAAATATGCTACAACGAACAGGTCTAGGAAATCGCGAAAGATATCGTTGATAAAGTGCTGGAATGTTGCTGGGGCATTGCATAGGCCGAACGGCATCACCAGATACTCAAAATGTCCGAATCGGGAGCGAAAAGCCGTCTTCCACTCGTCTCCCTCCCGTATCCGTACCAGATTATATGCCCCTCGGAGATCCAGTTTTGTAAATATGGTTGCTGCTCCCAACCTCTGGAACAATTCGGGTACCAAGGGCAGGGGATAACGGTTCTTGACCGTAACCTTATTGAGTTCACGATAATCTATACATGGGCGAAGGGAACGATCCTTCTTCTCCACGAAGAAGATACCCGCTCCCGCTGGAGAAGTGGAGGGGCGGATGAAGCCCTTCTTTAGATTATCGTCTATATAATCTTTCAGGGCAACAAGCTCCAATTCCGACAGAGGAAAAATCCTTCCAAAAGGGACCTCCACACCCGGGATGAGATCAATCGGGCAGTCATATGGCCGATGTGGGGGGAGAGTTTCAGCTCCTTTCTTGCTAAAGACATCTAAGAAGTCATGGTATGCAATTGGTACAGATAAGCGAGTTTCAACATCAGAGTCCAAGCATAACAAGGATGGCGGATCAGAAGAGAATTCCCGCAAGCAGTGTTTGAGGCAGTAGGAAGAGTGAAACTTAACCTCCCCTCCGACCCAGTTGATAAGAGGGTTATGTGCTTGGAGCCACGGCATGCCAAGGATTATGGGAAACAGCGGGGATGCAATGGCATCCAGGCGTAATAATTCCTTGTGACTATCGGCAATGATCACAGGCAAGGGTATAGTCTGTTGAGTCACCAGTCCGGATTTGATAGCAGACCCGTCAGCCAGATGTACTGAAAGTCCCTGGGCCCTAGGTTGCAAAGGGATTTGATGTTTAGCAATAAAAGACAAGTCCATAAAGCAGCTACAGGCACCGGAGTCTATTATAGCGGAGACAGGAATACTTCTTCCCGGAAGCTGTAATACAATGGGGAGAGCCAGGTGGGTTGGCAGGATGGGCGTGCTGGCGGAGAAGATAATTTGACCCTTGCGGGTCTTTGCTGGACATGACCTCACGTAATGCCCGGGTCTCCCACAATACAGGCAGAGGTTTTCGTGTTGTCGGCGTTGACGTTCCTCAGGGGAAAGTGAGGGACGGGGCACTCTGAGTTGCCTGGGTTCAGGGACATCAGATGTGGGTGCAGCAGCGGTAGGAGATGTCAGGCTGCTGATGTTAGGGGCTCGGGCTAATTTCCAGGCTGGACAGGACGACCTCACCGGTCTCTCTGACTTCTGGCCTCGTAATCGGTGATCACCGGTGAATCTTTCAGGCGTAGGAACCCCGGTTTCTGGAGGTAACATTGCTATGGCTGAAGTAGCTCTTTGCGGGGCCGAGGTAGGTGAGGAAAGAGCCTGGATGCTTCCTTCCAGTCGGATATACGCATCTTGTGCGATTTCAACAGTCTGGGTGAGGTCTTTGAGGTGTAAGCGGAAACCCTCCATGGGAGAGGCTCCCTGCACAGACTCTGACTTGGCTGTTCGGTACTGTCACGTACCTGATGGAAGAGTCTGATTATGCAGAGGGAGGCCTCCCTTACACCTCTCACTCGCGACCCCTGGTAGTGAAGACAGGGGGCGCAGGAGTGTAGAGTCGCACGAGAGCCTGGTAAAGGTCGCTGGTGGTGTGCTGGACCGGAACTGGGACGGAGACTGGAATAGATCCGGAAGCAACTGACGGCCTAACAACTGGAGCTCAGGCAGGTGCGGTCAGATGGGCTGGAAGCGTGGGTACACCAGTCCCAAGCAGGTAGGTACTGGAGCGGGATCAGGTATGAGCAGGTTCAGGCAACTGGCAGGTCTCAGGTTCAGGTAAGTACTGGAGCGGGATCAGGTATGCGCGGGTTAGGCAGCTGGCAGGTCTCAGGTTCAGGTAAGTACTGGAGCAGGATCAGGTATGCGCGGGTTTAGGCAGCTGGCAGGTCTCAGGTACAGGCAGGTTCGGCAACGGGCAGGCAACGAGGTAGCAGAAGGGACAGGCAGGAACGTAGTCAACACAGGCCGGGGGTCAGGTACAGGCAGATCAGCAAGGATGGTCAAACAAACCAGGAAGGGTCAGCTGGAGCAGGATTCAGGTAAACAGGGGTCAGAGGTCTCAGGTAACGCTGTAGACCGAACAGCACAGAGCCCAGCCATCAGCCCCTTCAAATAACCTCATCTGGCGCCATGAGCCGCCGCTGCGCGCTCCCGCGCGTGCCCGCACGCGCACCGCAATCGCGCGTGCCCGCGCGCGTGCGCGCGCCCGCACCGCTACCGCGCATGCGCGAAGGGGCGCCGATATCGTCAATGACATTTCTGGTTTGCCCTTCCTGACAGGATGTGACATGTTAAAATCAATTAGTCTGTTATATCAGCATCAGGTGTGTGGTAGCTGGTGGTGATCCAAGACTGGTTCATCTTGATGAAAGTCAGTCGATCAACCGAGTCGGTGGACAGGCGCACCCTGTGATCCGTGACAAATCCTCCAGCAGCACTGAATGTGCGTTCCGAAAGAACGCTGGATGCAGGACAGGCCAGTAGCTCAATTGCATACTGTGCAAGCTCTGGCCAGTGATCCATCCTCAAGACCCAGTAAGCCAGAGGATTTTCGGTGGGGAAGGTGTCCAAGTCTGACCTTGCCCCTAGATATTCCTGCACCATGTTTATCAGACGCTGGCGATGGTTGCTGGAACCGATCATACTTTGGGGCTGCGGACTAAAGAATTGTCTGAACGCATCGGTCAGACGGCCACCTTCCCCACCGCTCCTTCTTTGACTGGCCGAAGCCTCAGCAACTCGTTGTCCAGGACCAGGAGTTTGTAACCTCCCAGTCTCTGGGAACGCGTTGCACAGACCTTTCTGCAAGGCCTCCCGGAGTTGTCTCATCCTCTGCTCCCTCTGCGACGGTAACATAAGGTCCGCAACCTTACCCTTGTACCGTGGATCAAGGAGAGTGGCCAGCCAGTAATGGTCCCTCTCCTTGATCCGAAGAATACGAGGATCCTTCCGCAGACTTTGCAGGATCAGGGAGGCCATGCAGCGTAGGTTTGCTGAGGCATTCGCTCCGGAGTCCTCTGGGTCACTAAGGACGACATGATCCGCAGCCACCTCCTCCCAGCCACGTACAAGTCCACTGGTTTCTTGGGACTGTAAATCATCCCTAAAAGACTGCTGCTGATGATGCTGAGTGCCAGCCTCCACCTCCATGCTGACACAATCCTCCTCCTCCTCCTCCTCCTCCTCCTCTTCCTGTGCGATGGGTGGGACAGAAGGAACACTGTCTGGGTAAAGGGGGCCTTGAGAGGCAAGGAAGTCCTCCTCTTCCTGCCTCTGTTCTGCCTCAAGTGCCCTGTCCATTATTCCACGCAGCGTGTGCTCCAACAGGTGGACAAGAGGTACAGTGTCACTGATGCATGCACTGTCACTGCTCACCATCCTCGTGGCCTCCTCAAATGGTGCCAGGACAGTGCATGCATCCCTGATCATGCCCCACTGGCGTGGAGAAAAAAAACCAAGCTCCCCTGACCCTGTCCTGGTGCCGTAGTCGCACAGGTACTCATTGATGGCCCTCTGCTGCGTGTGCAGCCGCTGCAGCATGGCCAACGTTGAGTTCCACCTGGTGGGCATGTCACATATAAGGCGGTTCTTGGGCAGGTTCAACTCCTTTTGCAGCTCAGCCAGGCGAGCACTGGCATTATAAGATCTGCGGAAATGCACACAGACTTTCCTGGCCTGCCTCAGGACATCCTGTAAGCCCGGGTACCTGCCCAAGAACCGCTGCACCACCAGGTTAAGGACGTGAGCCACACAGGGCACATGGGTCAGTTGTCCCTGTCGGAGGGCGGAGAGGAGGTTGGTGCCATTGTCGCAAACCACCATTCCTGGCTTAAGCTGGCGTGGCGTCAACCACCTCTCGGCCTGGCCCTGCAGAGCAGACAGGACCTCTGCCCCAGTGTGGCTTCTGTCCCCCAAACACACCAGCGCAAGCACGGCATGGCATCTTTTTGCCTGCGTACTTGCGTAGCCCCGTGAACGGCTACGGAGCACCGCTGGTTCATAGGACAAACCACAGGAAGAGGCCATGGAGGAAGAAGAAGAGGAGGGGGTGGAGGAGAGAGGTGTGTCACAACCAGTAGTAGCATTTTGGAGGCGTGGCGGTGGGACAACCTCCAACACTACTGCACCTTGTCCTGCATCCTTCCCAGCTGCCAAAAGAGTGACCCAATGGGCCGTGAAAGAAAGGTAACGTCCCTGTCCATGCCTGCTGGACCATGAGTCAGCGGTAATATGCACCTTACCGCTGACCGCCCTGTCCAGCGAGGCCAAGACATTGCCTTCCACATGCCGGTAGAGAGCCGGAATAGCCTTCCGTGAGAAAAAGTGGCGTTTGGGAACCTGCCACTGAGGAACCGCACATTGCACAAACTCACGGAAGGGGGCCGAGTCTACCAACTGAAAAGGCAGCAGTTGAAGCGCTAGCAATTTAGCCAAGCTAGCATTCAACCGCTGGGCATGTGGATGGCTGGGAGTGAACTTCTTTCGACGGTCCAGCAGCTGGGGCAGGGAAATTTGCCTGCTAGAATCGGACGTCGGTGTACTGCTAGCAGAGTGGCCGCAAGTACTTGGCTGTGACACACCTAATTCTACACCTTCATTCCTCTCAGTGCATGTTTCAGAGAGGACTGAAGTTATAGTGGGGTTGGAGATCCCAGCTGATGCGGTGCAAGGAGAGGTCCGCTTTGTTCTTTGGTGTGGGTCTTTGAGGTAGGCTTGCCAACGAGCTGCATGGCAGGTCAACATATGTCTGGTCAGGCATGTGGTACCCAAGCGGCTGATGTTTTGGCCACGCGATATACGCTTGAGACATATGTTGCAAACAGCAGCTGTGCGATCTGATGCACTAGCCTCAAAAAAGGCCCACACCAAAGAACTTTTTGAATGACGGGCAGAGGCAGCGCCCTGCACAGGCGGAGCTCTGCGGTGTGATTCCGTCGGTGTACTGCCCTTACGCTGGCCACCAAAGGGCATCCTGCCTCGTTGGAGATGTGCCTCCTCCTCATCCTCCTCCTCCTCCTCTCTCCTATTAGGCACCCACGTGGAGTCAGTGACCTCATCATCACCTCCCTCCTCATCACTGGAGCCAATCTGGCAGTATGCTGCAGCTGCTGGAACATGACTGCCAGATTGGTGTCCTTCTTGAGCATCCCCTCTGTCTGCTCTCACGCTACTGCCTTCCTCTAGCTGGGTTTCATCATCAGACCCTTCGAAATGCTGGGCATCCTCCTGGAGCATGTACCCAACACTGTGCTGAAACAGTTCGGGGGACTCCTCAGGAGGAGGACATGGTGGGTCTAGGGAAGGAGTGACTGATGATGAGTCTGACATTGATACCAGGGAAGAGGACGCTTTGGCAGCTGCTTTTCCAGTACCCTGAGCCTGGGTGAGAGAGGATGAGGAGGAGGAGGAGGGCTTGGTCATCCACTCTACCAAGTCTTCGGCATGATGTGGCTCAACATGTCCAGCTGCCGAAAAGAAGGACAAGCGTGTCCCATGGCCATGTGCTGATGACAATGCACCGCGTCCACGACCAGCACTGTTGCCCCCAGACACAGAGCCTGCTTGCCCTCTTTTATTGCCTCCTGACTGTCTGCCTCTCCTTGTTTGCCTTCCAGACATTCTAATAGATGGCCTGCAGGGAGATGGGAAAAAAGCAATAAGGGCTACCTTCAGGTGTCCTTCTCTGTCCCTTGAAACAAGGACTTTGACAGTGAAAGAAACTGACACACTCTCCCTACCTACAGTTTTCTGTCCCTAGAAAAAATGTTTTTTTAAGCACAATTTAGCACAAGGAGAATTCACTCACTGTCCTTCCAGGTCCCTGGAAACAAGGACTTTGACAGTGAAAGAAACTGACACACTCTCCCTACCTACAGTTTTCTGTCCCTAGAAAAAATGTTTTTTTTAAGCACAATTTAGCACAAGGAGAATTCACTCACTGTCCTTCCAGGTCCCTGGAAACAAGGACTTTGACAGTGAAAGAAACTGACACACTCTCCCTACCTACAGTTTTCTGTCCCTAGAAAAAATGTTTTTTTTAAGCACACTTTAGCACAAGGAGAATTCACTCACTGTCCTTCCAGGTCCCTGGAAACAAGGACTTTGACAGTGAAAGAAACTGACACACTCTCCCTACCTACAGTTTTCTGTCCCTAGAAAAAATGTTTTTTTTAAGCACAATTTAGCACAAGGAGAATTCACTCACTGTCCTTCCAGGTCCCTGGAAACAAGGACTTTGACAGTGAAAGAAACTGACACACTCTCCCTACCTACAGTTTTCTGTCCCTAGAAAAAATGTTTTTTTAAAGCACAATTTAGCACAAGGAGAATTCACTCACTGTCCTTCCAGGTCCCTGGAAACAAGGACTTTGACAGTGAAAGAAACTGACACACTCTCCCTACCTACAGTTTTCTGTCCCTAGAAAAAATGTTTTTTTTAAGCACAATTTAGCACAAGGAGAATTCACTCACTGTCCTTCCAGGTCCCTGGAAACAAGGACTTTGACAGTGAAAGAAACTGACACACTCTCCCTACCTACAGTTTTCTGTCCCTAGAAAAAATGTTTTTTTTTAAGCACAATTTAGCACAAGGAGAATTCACTCACTGTCCTTCCAGGTCCCTGGAAACAAGGACTTTGACAGTGAAAGAAACTGACACACTCTCCCTACCTACAGTTTTCTGTCCCTAGAAAAAATGTTTTTTTTAAGCACAATTTAGCACAAGGAGAATTCACTCACTGTCCTTCCAGGTCCCTGGAAACAAGGACTTTGACAGTGAAAGAAACTGACACACTCTCCCTACCTACAGTTTTCTGTCCCTAGAAAAAATGTTTTTTTTAAGCACAATTTAGCACAAGGAGAATTCACTCACTGTCCTTCCAGGTCCCTGGAAACAAGGACTTTGACAGTGAAAGAAACTGACACACTCTCCCTACCTACAGTTTTCTGTCCCTAGAAAAAATGTTTTTTTTAAGCACAATTTAGCACAAGGAGAATTCACTCACTGTCCTTCCAGGTCCCTGGAAACAAGGACTTTGACAGTGAAAGAAACTGACACACTCTCCCTACCTACAGTTTTCTGTCCCTAGAAAAAATGTTTTTTTTAAGCACAATTTAGCACAAGGAGAATTCACTCACTGTCCTTCCAGATCCCTGGAAACAAGGACTTTGACAGTGAAAGAAACTGACACACTCTCCCTACCTACAGTTTTCTGTCCCTAGAAAAAATGTTTTTTTTTAAGCACAATTTAGCACAAGGAGAATTCACTCACTGTCCTTCCAGGTCCCTGGAAACAAGGACTTTGACAGTGAAAGAAACTGACACACTCTCCCTACCTACAGTTTTCTGTCCCTAGAAAAAATGTTTTTTTTAAGCACAATTTAGCACAAGGAGAATTCACTCACTGTCCTTCCAGGTCCCTGGAAACAAGGACTTTGACAGTGAAAGAAACTGACACACTCTCCCTACCTACAGTTTTCTGTCCCTAGAAAAAATGTTTTTTTTAAGCACAATTTAGCACAAGGAGAATTCACTCACTGTCCTTCCAGGTCCCTGGAAACAAGGACTTTGACAGTGAAAGAAACTGACACACTCTCCCTACCTACAGTTTTCTGTCCCTAGAAAAAATGTTTTTTTTAAGCACAATTTAGCACAAGGAGAATTCACTCACTGTCCTTCCAGATCCCTGGAAACAAGGACTTTGACAGTGAAAGAAACTGACACACTCTCCCTACCTACAGTTTTCTGTCCCTAGAAAAAATGTTTTTTTTAAGCACAATTTAGCACAAGGAGAATTCACTCACTGTCCTTCCAGGTCCCTGGAAACAAGGACTTTGACAGTGAAAGAAACTGACACACTCTCCCTACCTACAGTTTTCTGTCCCTAGAAAAAATGTTTTTTTTAAGCACAATTTAGCACAAGGAGAATTCACTCACTGTCCTTCCAGGTCCCTGGAAACAAGGACTTTGACAGTGAAAGAAACTGACACACTCTCCCTACCTACAGTTTTCTGTCCCTAGAAAAAATGTTTTTTTTTAAGCACAATTTAGCACAAGGAGAATTCACTCACTGTCCTTCCAGGTCCCTGGAAACAAGGACTTTGACAGTGAAAGAAACTGACACACTCTCCCTACCTACAGTTTTCTGTCCCTAGAAAAAATGTTTTTTTTAAGCACAATTTAGCACAAGGAGAATTCACTCACTGTCCTTCCAGGTCCCTGGAAACAAGGACTTTGACAGTGAAAGAAACTGACACACTCTCCCTACCTACAGTTTTCTGTCCCTAGAAAAAATGTTTTTTTTAAGCACAATTTAGCACAAGGAGAATTCACTCACTGTCCTTCCAGGTCCCTGGAAACAAGGACTTTGACAGTGAAAGAAACTGACACACTCTCCCTACCTACAGTTTTCTGTCCCTAGAAAAAATGTTTTTTTTAAGCACAATTTAGCACAAGGAGAATTCACTCACTGTCCTTCCAGGTCCCTGGAAACAAGGACTTTGACAGTGAAAGAAACTGACACACTCTCCCTACCTACAGTTTTCTGTCCCTAGAAAAAATGTTTTTTTTAAGCACAATATAGCACAAGCACAAAACACACTGACACTCTCCCTACCTATCCTTCTCTTTCCCTAAACTAAAGGAATCCAGGTTAAGCAAGAAAGAAATAAAAGTCACTGTCCCTGCCTATGCTGCTCTATCCCTGCTCCGGAACACACTACACTAGGCCGCCGTGCTGGCGGCCTTTTATAGTGTGGGGCGTGTACTAAACACCCTCAGCAATAATTGGCCACAGGCATCCTGCCTGTGGCCAATCATTGCTCTCCTCGCTGCCGGCGCTGTGATTGGCCAAGCATGCGGGGTCACAGTGCATGCTTGGCCAATCACAGCGCCTGGATGACACTGCGATGGCGTAGTGCATTGTGGGCCGTTCGCGTCACTCGACTTTGGCGCGAACGGCCCAAATCGTTCGATCTTCGTCGAACGATCGAACAGCCGATGTTCGAGTCGAACGTATGTTCGACTCGAACACGAAGCTCATCCCTACCTGGCGGTATGATTCTGTCTGGAATTATGTACCAAAAGCGGTACAATTATTTTGCATGGAAATTTGGTGTTATGTATTGTAGGCCTGCAATTCTTAGTAATTATTTAAACCTGATCAAATCAGAGTCTAGTAGACATCCCGGGTATGATAAAGTTTGAAACACAAAATCATAAATTATAATATAATAAATAACTATAAATAATTATAACAAATAGTAATGTAATTATAATAAAAATTATTCAATAACGTAATCAAATCAAAAACACTGAAATTTGCTCAGTTGCAGAATTGTCGCTGTCATTAGATTTAGTGTTTGATGACGAATTTCCCCACAAATCGCTATCGCTCAATTCTGCAAGTGATTCTAATTTATTATCGCTGTTTTCTAGCTGTCTAAAACCACTTTTGACATAAAGGGACACTTTTTGGTTGCTATGGACAATCTCCAGTTTCCAGGCAGAAAGAAACATTTTTAAAAAATAAAAGTGCATGCAGGGCACTGGACAGACCACTAGGGACAAAGGGGGTGTGTTATTATTTGATACAGTACTGTAATGAGTAAGATTACAGTATACGGTATGTGTATTGTGTTTTTCACTTTTTGAATTTGGCGCCGAACTCCGCCCCCGTGCGCCGCAACGTCACAGGGAACGGAGCTCGGCACTCGGCAGTGTGAATCGAGCGAGACACGGCTCGCACACACTGCGGGAGGACATCGTAGGATCCAGGGAACAAGGTAAGTAACATCCCCTGGATACTGCAATGCGATCCTGAGTCTGGCTCAGGGTTACCGCTCTTAGCATAAAAAACTCACCCCGAGCCCGACTCGGGAATACCGCCAAGAGGGTTAACAAAAACTGTTTGCTGTTTAGACTTGAATGCTCATGCAGCTTTTGTAATGAAGTCCACATATCTTTGGCCATTTTCTCTGTTCTTATGTGGATAAGCTTAGAATTGCTTTTCCCTGTTTGTCCTTCTTATTACAGTCCTCCGTCTCTCCATCTGCAGGTCTGTCTGTATTCAGCACTTGCCACAAGTCATCCTTGCTAAAATGCATTTCCAGTTTAAACTTCCACAGCTGGTAATTGCATTGTTCAGCTTTGCAATTGCAAACTTCACATCTGAACCGCTTTCCATGTTTCAGTAGCTTGTATACAGTGTTCACTGACTTGCTGTACTCACTGAGTATTCTTTCCAGTGTCTCTGGGTGCTGCGGGGTTTGCTGGGTGCCTGGGACCCATAACCTATTAGCTGAGTATTGAAATCATGCTTTGGAAGCTTCTTGGATACAGCAAATGGCTTTACTTTTATGGGGACATGCAGCATTGAACAGGAACAAGGAGCATACAAGTACATATTTAGATACAGACGGTACATCCTATTATTACTTTGTACCATAGAATACACACTATCATACTGCAGTGCCACCTGCTGGATAGAAAAGTATAATGCATACACTATATAGTTCATAGTACTTTACATTTACATGTTGCTGTTGTTCCAACAAAAAAACGTGTATAAAGAAATCACACCAATTATGTAAATAAGTGTCCATAAGAATCCATTCACAAGGGCTAAAAAGGAAAAATATATGTGAAACAATAAAGTCCAAAGGAAACAAATCATCCACGATTCACAAAATTACTGCATCTGTTTATCAAACCCATTTTTACAGTAACAAATCCAGATGAGGTTGCATCAAGTAAATAGATACCCATCATGTCAAGTGTTAAAATTGCATGTGCTCATGAAATTATAACAATCTTCAGTACCCAAAATTGACTATAGGTTATATGTTAAAAGCCTTTACAGATTAAAGGCTTAGCCTTAAATATAAATGATGGTGTCAGGGTTGAGTTCACCTGCTGGGGCACTGAGGTTCACTTTGCCAATGGCTGCAGTTCCAGTGTCCACCAGCAGGTGTCTCCCAAAAGCCAGCAGGTTCTGATCAGCCACACCTGGCTCCAGCTGTCAGGTGGATACTTAAGGCTGCCCCTCCCTTCCCCCAGCGCGTCACTATCCTGTCTGATCGTCTCCTTGCTACCAGATTGTGCCTGATACCTTTCTGAACCTTCCCTTGTCCTGATCCGTCCTGCACCCCTCTGCCTTGTTCTATGCCCTTGTACCCAGTCGTGTCCCCTTCCTTGCATCCCTGTTGCTTTTGTCCCTTAGTTGTAGATATTGTATATAGATAGCAGTTAGGTTTATTAGTTATTCTTGTTCTTGTTTGCTGGAGTGGTTTATGCTTTCACTGGTTGCTGTGTATGTTTATTTGTGTGTGTTCACTGTAAATAAATATCACTTTAATGATAAATACTTTGTTTGGTCTCAGTTCCTTGGTGTAGCTCCGTGTCTGGTCACCTTAGACGCTGATCCTGACATAATAGTGACGCCCACTAACGACCAGATCTGCTACACTTGGGAACGGAGAGCCAGTAACTTGAGTTTTTTTTTGCCTTTGTCAGAATGCTTAGAGTGAAGGTTATTTGCAGTGTGCAGCTTGCAGTAGGAGATAAAGATTTGTGTCGTTCCCTGTGGCAGGATCTCACTGAGGAGGAGCTGTTGGGGAACATTCTGACTGCACATGCCTTAACTGTCGAAGGGAGATTCACTCTTAGTAATGTGCAACCCTTGATTCAGGTCTGTTCAGAGCTGCTATTTCAGTTTACCTCTCAGGGCCATGATGTTTTCACTCCCCCATTTACTATGTACCAGGCTGGATTTTTGGGATGGTTGCTGAAACATTGTGCAGGTTCTTTTTTCCAGCAGTATTCAGCCTATTCACAACAGGTGGTGTTAGATTGTATTGCTTCTGTGCACTGTTTAATTGAGCAATGTGAGCAATGTGAGCAAGGGAGAGACAAACTGACTTTAGTTCAACCTCTGCTACAAGCTTGGTCAGAGATCATATCCCCAGTGCAAGATGAGTCACATACAATCAGATCTGCTGCTAAAGATCAAGAATCTGTTCCTCTGTTACCCTTAGAAACCTCTGCTGCTACTGAGCATTCCATACCTCCTGTAGATCAGTACCCTGCCACCAGTAACCACACTTCCTCTGTATGTAATCCATTGGAAACTCGCCCTGCAGTACCGTTGCCCATAGCAACGTCTCAGGCCTCTTCCAGTACTTTTGCTACTTTTCCCTCTATTTCCCCCAGTACTGTTCCTACCTTTCCGTCAGCAGTACACTCTGGTCAGCACAAGGCAACTACCAACAGGACCCCAGTATCTAAGCCAAAAAGGAGGAAACACAAGTTTTCTCCTGCTCTTATAACTCTGCCACTATCCATGTTGCCGACTGCTGCTGATGCGATCCAGTCGTCCTCCATGCAGACTGCTGCTGATGCGATCCAGTCGTCCTCCATGCAGACTGCTGCTGATGCGATCCAGTCGTCCTCCATGCAGACTGCTGCTGATGCAATCCAGTCGTCCTCCATGCAGACTGCTGATGCAATCCAGTCGTCCTCCATGCAGACTGCTGATGCAATCCAGTCCTCCTCCATGTTGCCGACTGCTGCTGATGTGATCCAGTCCTCCTCCATGTTGCCGACTTCTGCTGATGTGATCCTGTCCTCTTCTATGCTGACTTCTGCCAGTGCAATCCAGTCCTCTTCCATGCTGACTTCTGCCAGTGCAATCCAGTCCTCTTCCATGCTGACTTCTGCCAGTGCAATCCAGTCCTCTTCCATGCTGACTTCTGCCAGTGCAATCCAGTCCTCTTCCATGCTGGCTTCTGCCGGTGCAATCCAGTCCTCTTCCATGTTGACTTCTGCCAGTGCAATCCAGTCCTCTTCCATGCTGACTTCTGCCGGTGCAATCCAGTCCTCTTCCATGCTGACTTCTGCCGGTGCAATCCAGTCCTCTTCCATGCTGACTTCTGCCGGTGCAATCCAGTCCTCTTCCATGCTGACTTCTGCCGGTGCAATCCAGTCCTCTTCCATGCTGACTTCTGCCGGTGCAATCCAGTCCTCTTCCATGCTGACTTCTGCCGGTTCAATCCAGTCCTCTTCCATGCTGACTTCTGCCGGTGCAATCCAGTCCTCTTCCATGCTGACTTCTGCCGGTGCAATCCAGTCCTCTTCCATGCTGACTTCTGCCGGTGCAATCCAGTACTCTTCCATGCTGACTTCTGCCGGTGCAATCCAGTCCTCTTCCATGCTGACTTCTTCCGGTGCAATCCAGTCCTCTTCCATGCTGACTTCTTCCGGTGCAATCCAGTCCTCTTCCATGCTGACTTCTGTCGGTGCAATCCAGTCTTCCTCCATGTTGCCGCTGCCTGCTGATGATGTCCATGCCTCCATGTTGCCGCTGCCTGCTGATGATGTCCATTCCTTTTCCAGTTTGTCGCTGCCTGCTGATGATGTAAATGCCTCCTCCATGATGCCGCCTGCTGATGGGGTCCATGCCTCCTCCATGCTGATGCCGCCTGCTGATGGGGTCCCTGCCTCCTCCATGTTGATGCCGTCTGCTGATGGGGTCTATTCCTCTTCCATGCTGCCGCTTGCCGATGGTGTACATTCCTTCTCCTTGCTGCCATCTGTTGCCAAGCTTGCCGTGGCAGGTTCCCGGGCTGCTGCCCAGCCTGTTGATCTGGTGCCCGCTGCCCAACATGCTGTTTCCGGGGCTGCCGCCCCTCTGGACTGTGCTGTTTCCGGGGCTGCCGCCCCTCTGGACATGTGCTGTTTCCGGGGCTGCCGCCCCTCTGGACATGTGCTGTTTCCGGGGCTGCCACCCCTCTGGACTGTGCTGTTTCCGGGGCTGCCGCTCCTCTGGACTGTGCTGTTTCCGGGGCTGCCGCCCCTCTGGACTGTGCTGTTTCCGGGGCTGCCGCCCCTCTGGACTGTGCTGTTTCCGGGGCTGCCGTCCCTCTGGACTGTGCTGTTTCCGGGGCTGCCGCCCCTCTGGACTGTGCTGATTCCGGGGCTGCCGCCCCTCTGGACTGTGCTGATTCCGGGGCTGCCGCCCGGCCGGACTGTGCTGATTCCGGGGCTGCCGCCCGGCCGGACTGTGCTGATTCCGGGGCTGCCGCCCGGCCGGACTGTGCTGATTCCGGGGCTGCCGCCCGGCCTGCGCTATATCCAGGGCTGTCTCCCGGCCGGACTGCGCTATATCCAGGGCTGTCTCCCAGTTGGACTATGCCAATACCTGTGCCACTGCCCAGTCTGATGTGCCTCTGCCTGTTGCTCAGCCTGCTGATCCAGTGCCTGCTTCCCAGCCTGCCTCTGGATGTCCTGTGCACAACAACCTGCCTGCCTCTGAGGGTCTGCTGTCCAATGACAAGTCTACCATTGATCTTAGATCTCTTCTCCTTACCACCCCGCCGGGTTCTATTGACTCTATGCCAGCTGCTCACTTGGATTGTTATGCAAAGGCTGAGTGTCCACCTGCTAATGGGTCATCTGCTGGGCCTGAGATTCATTTGACGGTTGCCTCGATTAAGTCCCTCTGGCAGTGTGTTGCTCCTATGGTGCCAAAGCCTGGCGGTTCGGACATGCCCTTGGTAACTGGTAGCTGCATCTGCCTTCATGGCCCTGGTGGTGGTAAGCTTCCGGGGAATGGCAGAGTACGATCTGTGCCTTGCCATGATCTGGATATAATTGCCACAGCTCTGGGTGTACTAGGGAACACCGGGTCAGGTAACCAGTGCATCAGAGAGACCTAGGTGGTTTTTGAGGTGCAGAGCAAGTCCTGTAAACCAGGCAAGCTACAGAGTTACGATGAGACACTTCGGTGTCTGGGTTCCGGCACTGTCACATAACCTCAGGGCTAAGGCTGCAGAAAACCTGTGGAATACCAGCATTGGAGTACCTGCTGTCTTGAGGGACTAACAATGTACATCTCAGAGGGTCTGACCAGAAGAAAACCCAACCGGTTTTGGGACCCCGGCGGTGGGGTTCTCAACAAGCCTTTGGATGTTGGCAGTGGGGTACTCGGTCGACTTGCAGACCCCAGTGGTAGGGCCTTGTGGAGCATCCGGAGAGCGATCCTTAAGGGGGGGAATCTGTCAGGGTTGAGTTCACCTGCTGGGGCACTGAGGTTCACTTTGCCAATGGCTGCAGTTCCAGTGTCCACCAGCAGGTGTCTCCCAAAAGACAGCAGGTTCTGATCAGCCACACCTGGCTCCAGCTGCCAGGTGGATACTTAAGGCTGCTCCTCCCTTCCCCCCAGTGCGTCACTATCCTGTCTGATCGTCTCCTTGCTACCAGATTGTGCCTGATACCTTTCTGAACCTTCCCTTGTCCTGATCCGTCCTGCACCCCTCTGCCTTGTTCTATGCCCTTGTACCCAGTCGTGTCCCCTTCCTTGCATCCCTGTTGCTTTTGTCCCTTAGTTGTAGATGTTGTATATAGATAGCAGTTAGGTTTATTAGTTGTTCTTGTTTGCTGGAGTGGTTTATGCTTTCACTGGTTGCTGTGTATGTTTATTTGTGTGTGTGTTCACTGTAAATAAATATCACTTTAATTGTGTATATATCCTTTGTTTGGTCTCAGTTCCTTGGTGTAGCTACGTGTCTGGTCACCTTAGACGCTGATCCTGACAGATGGGCCTAGAATAAGTGCATTTTCATGTGTAGCGGGGTGTTACATTTAGGGGGCAGGTGTCTGAGTGTAATCAGGCTCAGATGCACAATTGTTAGGGTCTATGGACTATATTTTTCTGTGGAGGAGATCAGGGCCGTTTGAAGAAATTTGGGGGCCCCAAGCAAAATGGACATGGAGGCCCCCCCCCCCCCCCCCCCGCTCTCACGCAAAGCCTACAGGAACCACAGCATAGCAATACAGTTTAAGCTCACTCACACTTTATATAAATAAAAAAGGTTTACAGTGCAAATACTGCTGTTGCATATAATCCAACATACTTAAAACACATACACACTCACATTAACATTAAGATGCTATTTAGGACTGTTTATGGACCGTGGGATGGACAGGGGGACTCCGCACTGTAATATCCACATCTCCCCCCTGTAATGTCCACATCTCCCCCCTGTAATGTCCACATCTCCCCCCTGTAATGTCCACATCTCCCCCCTGTAACGTCCACATCTCCCCCCACTGTAATGTCCACATCTCCCCACTCACCTCGGCCGCTGCCGCCGTGTGTACCAAGATGGCCACCGCTCTGGAGCTAGGCCGAAGCTGCGGCCTTTCCTATGGCTGCCATCCGCGGATCGGCTCAGGGCGGAAATCCAGGACAGGCAGCAGGCAGGCACCCTAGGCTGGGGCCCCAGGCCAGCTCGGGGCCCCAAGCAGTTGCTTGTTTTGCCTGTCCTGTTCCGACGGCCCTGGAGGAGATCAATGGTGCCTAGTTCCCTGCAGTCTATAGGTGGCAAACAAAAACAGAAACCGCTCAGGTGTAGACGTCCTCCAGGTGACTATCTCCTCCCAACAGCCAAGGCTGCAGGCAATGCAATTTCAGGCAAAACAAAAGATCAAGTCTTCTGGACAGCAGCACTCCAATAAAAAGCCTTTATTATGTAAAATCTTCAAAAATCCAAATACAGCACAGCAAGTCACAAAATTCTGGTTAGAGCTGACTAGTTTCACACTTTCTTAGTGTTTAATCATAGCTTATCATGATTAAACACTAAGAAAGTGTGAAACTAGTCAGCTCTAACCAGAATTTTGTGACCTGCTGTATTTGGATTTTTGAAGATTTTACATAATAAAGTCTATAGGTGGCGCTGCCAACATAGACTGGGGTTCAACCATCATTGTAGGGTTGTGCCTTTTTGTGTCCCCTCTCGGCGGTGGTACGGCAGGGCGGGGTACCCGCGGTGCCTGCTGGGGGGGGGTATAAAAGGGCGCGGGCACCTTCCACACGGGGTCCGAGTCCCAGGCACCTTCAGCCTGGGGCTGCTGTTCCGGTTCGTCCGCACCCAGGTGCCCTTGGCCTGGGTGTAGGGGATTGAATGCCATCCCAGGCACCTTCGGCCTGGCGTGAGGTACTACTTGAGGAGGCCTGGGGCCCAGTAACTTCGACTGGGTCCCGCGAGGGATCAAGGAATCCTAGGGGTCCACCGAGTGAGGGAACCCGAATCTAGGATGAGGGGGACCAGAGAGGTTACCCTTCCCGAAGACCCATTGCAGCAATTTGGTGACGGTGGGGCCTCTGGTGACCGTCCGAATGGATGTCTTCTCCCTGATAGGGGTCACAACTTTTTGAAGGTAGTCTACATTTCATGGTCTGTGGCAGGGATCCAACGTGAATCAGGTCAGTGGCAGAGAATCATGGTCTGTGGCAGGGACCTTATTTCACCTCGATCGTGGCAGGGACCAACCTCACGGTCGGTGGCAGTGACTGTGCACCATAACTGTTGTGAAATCCTAACAGTTTAGTTTCATTGATAGGATTGTGTCTGGACCTCCTCCCCACTTTGTTCTGAACTGTTCTGTGTTTAACTAGTCACTCTCAAAGGACTATTTATTGCTCTGAAGAATAAATAAGTGTTGGACTTTCAGTGGTGTGGAACTTGACTTTCTGGGAGCTAAAGCGTCCTACCTCCACCTGCGTGGAGGGGGGGAAATCATCCTCAAGGGAAGTTTTGGCTCTGGACAGGGACACAGGCCCGAAGGTAAAAGGTTATAGCTCACACCTCTGCACACAAGAGGATACAAGCTGGTGGTGCGCCACACTCTCCTCCCTGGTCCCCTAGACGAGACCCATTGACTGAGAAGAGAAAGAGGGAGTGAGAGGTGAGGTCGCTACACATACGTAGCCACAACCAGCAGTTTTTTTTATTTTTACATGTTGAGCCATGGTCACATCCACTGGGTTGACCCTGTTTTATCACCACAAACCACTAATCAGGAAGACACAAGAAAGCAGATCTGGAGCAGATAGGTAAAATGCAGGTAATAGTAGCGCAAAAAGGTCACATAGGAAACCGTTCAAAGGTCAGGATAGCCAGAATACAAACAAGAGGCTGGGGCAGGATACAGACACCAAGAACAAGGTAGAAGTCAGTGCATACAGCAGATGTGGATAAACAGGAACAAGCCAGAGGTTGGGGCAGGCAGTAAGGTTTACTGAGAAACCAAGGAATCAATGGTTAGGGATGCAAGTTCGAAAACAGGAAGGTTCACCAGGGGCAAGGCATCTAGCTAGTTTTTTTGTGCCAAAAAAAGTGCACACACATAAAAGAGTGACACAAAACGTGCAACGGGTGTTACACTTGTCCTCCTCTAGGAAGGACCTTACCCTGATCCCCCGGGGCATTAGGCTCCAGACGGGGACTGAGGTACATCATGTGGTCCATCTGGCCGAAACCAGATGGACCCCTTTCTCTGGAGGGTCTGCCGAAACAGACCCACCCAAGTACTTAGTGGGGCTCCCCCGAAGGGAGACCCCATGAGAACAGGTGAACTAAGCCAGAAGGCCATGTCCACCGACTCCCAAGTCGTTCAGGGCAGGCCCGAGGACCTACACCCTACTAAACACACTGTGACAAACGTGCAGACAACCAACAAAAACATACAAAAAAGTGACAAACACAGGGATAAATTAAAAGAAAGTGGGGAGAAGGAAGGAGGGAGAGTGAAAAGTGGCCATTGTGCAATACAATGGCCAGGCCCTCCGGCCAGGAATAAAAATTTCCTCCGGTCCCAGCCAAAAGGCCCGGCCCAGGAGGCAGGTGCTAAAAAAAAGCGTGTTCATGGTGCAGTGACTGCGGTGCCATATATCAATGTGACCCTCACTCACAGTGATCGTCTGGCACCCTTGGACTGCCACTCCAAGGGCACATACACCATGGGCTTTTCGGTTCCTATCCGACCCCCCGACCGGCCAGTGCAGCCCTCTGTCCTGCTGATAGAGAGCCCTTCAAGGTTTTCTCAGGGAGAGCGGTCTCCATTCCAGCCTCCACCGATACTTTCCCTTCCAGACTCCCATCATCCCGGCGGATTTGCATGGCCTCGCCCTGCCACATCTTACAAGGCTTGGCCAGCTCCTCCCTCCAGATCGCCAACAAGGACAGCACTTACACCATCCGGCCAGAATAAGACTCGGCAAAAAGACCAGACCAAATGCAGCCAACCCATCCTCACCAGGAGCACCCTTCCAGACGGCTCAGACTCAACCATAGGCCGGCCCCCAGTTTACTGTCAGGCAGCCAGCATAGTCCCTACTGAAACCGTCCTTCCAGGTGCAATGACGCCATTGGATTTGCATCCACCCTCCCCATGTAGGAGGTGCTTCAGCGCATCCTCTGGCAACTGATAAGAACAGATTTTTTTTTTTTTTTTTGAAATTTCAAATCTGCTCAAATATACGTCCATATAACTATCTTAGAATAGTATTAAAGTGTCTATCTTGTTCGAAATCAGAAAGCGCTCACTTTCACACCGATGGCTACACCAGCCACCGTAATCCTTTTCCAGGTTTCCCCGTACTCAGGGCGGTTCGCCAGTGCAACCCTCAGGTAACTGATAAGAACAGATACTACACTTGATCGCCGGCCAAAAGGCTAGTAATCTAGCCAGAAGCAGTGCAGAGTTTAAATAGATTAGCCAGAGGAAAGAAGCCACTCTGACTGGATGTGATGGTGACAGAGGAAACAACAGATGGAGACTGCACCTCTCTGACAGGATGCAGCAATGAGATAGGGGTGCTGATAAGATATGCCAAAAAAGCAGATGGTGTTGTAGGAGAGACAGGACTAAGGCTGGCCATACATTATACAATTTTCTTGCAAAAAAGGGGGTTTTTGGGATTTTAAATGAGACATATGTGACCATACATCTCCATTCCTAAATCTGGTACATAAGAAAGAGTTGGGACTTTAAATGAGGTGTGTATGATGAGGCTAAACAAATGGAACTGTGTAATATGGATGTGTTTATTGTCTAAACACACAGCAATAACATGCAACAGAAAGTACAAGTTGACACTTACATGTTTATGGTTTGCAATATGCTATGTGTTTACTATATTTCTATGTATCCACTGCTGCATGTTATTGCTGTGTGTTTTAGATGTAGCACCCTGATGTCTAGGCAGGGCTGCTCCTAAATTTACCTGCCAGGTATCATTGCCTTGGCCAACTGTGAGCGATCAATTGATTTTACCCTAAAGCCCTGTACACACAATCGGATTTCCTATGGATTCAAATCCGATTGATTTTTCCATCGGAATTCTGATGAAGCTGACTTCCATCAGTCTTGCCTACACACCATCAGTCAAAAATCCGACCGTCCCAAACGCCGTGACGTAAAACACTCCGACGAGCCGAGAAAAATTAAGTTTAATGCTTCTGAGTATGCGTCGACTTGATTCTGAGCATGCGTGTGTTTTTTCTCCAATGGAGTTCCACACAGACGATCGGAATTTGCTATCGTTTTTTTTTTCCATCGGATATGTAGCCACCCTGCCCTCCTTCTCCTACTCTTTGGCTCGCTCACAGGAGAAGAAGGCACAGAGTCTCCACCATGTCCGTACCCCCTGGTTTGCAGAGGTTAAGCACACTTGTTTTCACTTGCGGGTCTTTGCAGCAGGCTCCCCCTCAGTGTTGGTTTCCGTCCCTAGAATGTAAGGACAAAGTCTCTGTACCCCAAGTAACTCCAAGGTACACACCAGCGTCAACTCCAACATAGAGTTTATTTCTTTATGCATGAACATCCACAAAATGAGGAGAAGAGAAAGGTGTTAGGAAGACAGATCAATTCAGGCACTCTTGTTTCTTCGCCACTTGATCCCGAGTGGGTATAGCTCACCCGGATAGTCACCCGAAGGCACTAGCAGCCGGTGTGTAACTCGAACAGTCTATTGGATTCCTTAATGGATGCGTTCAGGAGATCCTCTGCCACAGAATCTATAGTGTCCCAAACCTCCTACTGGTCCCGTTGTTTAGATCCCTGTTTTCATATGGATGACATCCCTCCAGAGAGTTACTGGGCCCCTTCCTTCACTGCGATCTCTCACCAGTCCTTCGGAACGGTCCTCCCCCAGCCTCCTCTTCTAGAAACGGGTCCCCTCGCAAGGCGGCACCCTGGGATTCCTCCTCCCGAAGTGGGCTCCAGCTAAAGGTGCTGGGCCCAGGGCTGAAGTTGCAGTCCCAGGACTAAAGGTGCCTGGGACTGAAGTGCACGTGGCCCCATGGCCTGGAGGGCCACGCACCATGCACCACGCACCAGGACTCCGACTCTGGAACCAAAAAAAACTGACCCCTCCCATGCGGCGTCTGCCTCTTACGTATCCTCTCCCGGCATGCACAGCAGGTAGACCACACCCACCGCACGGCTGCCGAGAGAGGACACCAAATCACTGCCCCATTACCTGTGGTTCAACCCCGAGTACAAGTGACAGCGCCACCCATACTTCTAAGGGGAACTGAACACCAGGCAAAACAGCAGCAGGGCAGAGTCCAGCAAATTGAAAGATTCGAGCCAACTACCACTCAAATCACCCTTAAATTTGGCATAGCAATCCCTAAATTTGGGACCCCCGCTACAGATAAATTTAAAACATGTTCTATTTTTTCTCACCGATGGAAAAAAGACCGATGGGGCCCATACACGATCGGTTTGTCCGATGAAACAAGTCCATCAGACTGTTTTCATCTGTAAAACCGATCGTGTGTACAGGGCTTAAGTCTAGAATTGCTGCACTTCTCTGTTCTGTCACTAGATGGCCGGGTATCTGGTGATATTAGACAAGACAAGGGCATTGCAAGGACAGATTAGGAATAGATAGGGTATCTTAGCCAATGGGCATGGATTTTCTTGGGTCCCTTGGCCTGCTGGGAGAGCCTATTTATTTGGGTGAGGTCAGGTGATCGTCGTTCTGTGCCACCTGGATGGCTGTCTGGGTGGATGTGTGTTGTGCTGCCCGGGTTACTATTGTAGCGGACCCCCCAATAATGGGGGTCGCTATACCTAAATTTAGAGGGTAGCCTGAGCTAATAGTTGGGCTCAGGCTGTTGAATTCTTTAAACTGGCTTCTGCTCTGAGGTAATGTTGCCTGGAAGTACTGTTCCCTGTGGCCAGTGGGTGGCACTGTAGCCCCAGGCCCAGGTTGAACCACAGGTAGCATTGCAGCATTATTGGGTGTCCTCTCTCGGCAGCCGTGTAGTGGGCGTGGTCTACCCGCTGTGCATGCTGGGAGAGGATACATAAGGGGCAGACGCCATTGTTCGGAGAGCAGTTTGCGCCTCCCGGCCCTCCAGGACAGGGGTGCATGTGTGTACCAGCCCCAGGCACCTTTTGCCCCGAGGCTGCATCATTTCAAGTAGGCCCAGCAGCTTTGGCTGAGGCCTACATTAGAAGAGGAGTCCCAGGGTACTCAAGTAGGGGGTAACCCGCTCTGAAGGAGAGGAAACCAGGGGAGGACCTATCCAAGGGGATCGGTGAAGGAAGTCACTGTCTCGGGAGAGGCCTGGTTACCTATCAGAGGGAAGGACTCCATAATCCGCCACAAGCATTGTAATGTGCCCCATTGGCACCTAAGGACTTAAATATTACAAGTGCTGGGAAGTTCAAGATTTGGAAGCTGTCTCTTTATCGTATCCCTAGGAAATTACCAGTGAATGTTCCGTGCTCCACATCGGCTGCCAGGACCGTGAGAGGGGACTATCCGGGTGAGCAAATCCCACTCAGGCCTGAGTGGCGATGATTGTTAGTTGAGTGCCGTGTGCCTGAACCTACCTCCCTGTCATTTTTCTTTATCTCTAACTTTCCTGTCAAGTTATCAAGCAAGGAAAATAAATCTTTCTTTTATGGGTTTAATACTGTCTGGACAATGGCCTTCTTGAAATAAAAAGAGAGAATAGACTTCTTCCTACACTCTAGGGTGAAGAACCAACGGAAAGAGGTAACTCGCTGCAGGACCCAAAAATAGATAACACCGCTCACCCTCTTCATCAAGGAGGATACTGGGTATGTGGCATGGTGTGTCCCACTTGCTAGCTGAGGTAAGCAAGCAAGGGATCTGTGTGCTACACTAGGTTGGAGTTTGGGCCTATCCTGGGCACATCTGGCTGCTTGGCTGTCTGAGGGCCTATCCAGAAACAAGAGAGCAGCATAGGGTTGGGATTGTGGCTTGCAGTCCAACCAGAAGCGACAGTCCTGCTGGCCGGATAACCTGTCGTGGTCGGAGGTAGAGGGGAAGCTGTCGCCACTTAAGGACCAACCACCTTGTTACCAGAGACTACAGTGAGTATCTGAAGCATGTACCGGAGCAGTATTCTCACCAACCGGGGACGATGAAGAATCTGGAAACTTCAGCAGGTGCCAAGCCAGGGACCCAGCCAGTGGGGTGATGCTTGAGGAGTATCTGGAGTAGGGATGAGCTTTATGTTCGAGTCGAACAAGAGTTTGACTCGAACATTGGCTGTTCGCCCGTTCGGCGAACAGTGAACAATTTGGGGTGTTCGCAGCAAATTCGAAAAGCCGCGGAACACCCTTTAAAAGTCTATGGGAGAAATTTAAAGTGCTAATTTTAAAGGTTAATATGCAAGTTATTGTCATAAAAAGTGTTTGGGGACCTGGGTCCTGCCCCAGGGGACATATATCAATGCAAAAAAAAGTTTTAAAAACGGCCGTTTTTCGGGAGCAGTGAATTTAATAATGCTTAAAGTGAAACAATAAAAGTGAAATATTCCTTTAAATTTCGTACCTGGGGAGTTTCTAAAGTATGCCTGTAAAGTAGCGCATGTTTCCCGTGTTTAGAATTGTCCCTGCACAAAATGTAATTTCTGAAGGAAAAAAAGTAATTTAAAACTACTCGCGGCTATAATGAATTGTCGGGTCCCTGGTAATACAGATCAAAGTCATTGAAAAAAACGCCAGGGGTCCCCCCACAGTCCATTACCAGGCCCTTTGGGTCTGGTATGAATATTAAGGGGAACCCCGAACCAAAAAAAAAGCGTGGGGGTCCCCCCAAATTCCATATCAGGCCCTACAGGTCTGGTATGGATATTAAGAGGAACCCCGCACCAAAATTAAAAAAAATGATGTGGGGTCCCCCCCAAATTCCATATAAGACCCTTCAGGTCTGGTATGGATTTTAAGGGGAACCGCGCACCAAAATTAATGAAAAATGGCGTGGGGTTCCCCCAAAAATCCATACCAGACCCTTATTCGAGCACGCAACCTGGCAGGCCGCAGGAAAAGAGGGGGGACGAGAGCGCCCCCCCCCTCCTGAACCATACCAGGCCACATGCCCTCAAAATGGGGAGGATGTCCCTATGTTGATGGGGAGGATGTCCCCATGTTGATGGGGACAAGGGCCTCATCCCCACAACCCTTGCCCGGTGGTTGTGGGGGTCTGCGGGTGGGGGGCTTATCGGAATCTGGAAGCCTCCTTTAACAAAGGGGACCCCCAGATTCCGCCCCCCTATGTGAATTGTTAACGGGTACATTGTACCCCTACCATTTCACAAAGAAAGTGGAAAAAATTGTAAAAAAACACACAGACACAGTTGGGATAAGTCCTTTATTAAAAATAAAAAAGCCGGGGCTTACCCTATGATGTGGACGGGTGACCCCGCCCCCTCTAACGTCATGGGGGTTTCGTGTGGAGTGGAGACTGGAGACTGCAGCCTCGCTGGACATCGGATTACCACGGGACATGGAGAACAACGCTGAACAGACTGGATTACATCGCTGGAATGTTTTTTGTTTTTTTTTTAAATAAAAGACTTATCCCAACTGTGTCTGTGTGTTTTTTTACAATTTTCTTACACTTTCTTTGTGAAATGGTTTTGTATGGAGTGGAGACTGGAGACTGCAGCAGTCTCCACTCCACACAAAACCCCCATGACGTAAGAGGGGGCGGAGTCACCCGTCCACATCATAGGGTAACCCCCGGCAAGCAGGGAATACCCAATGATGTTGGAGGGTGACCCCGCCCTGTGACGCCACGGGGCGGGGTCACCCGCCTACGTCATTGGGTATTCCCTGGCAAGCGGGGAAAGCCGGGGCTTACCCTATGATGTGACGGGTGACCCCGCCCCCTCTTATTTAATGGGGGTTTCGTGTGGAGTGGAGAATGGAGACTGCAGCATCGCTGGACATTGGATCACCACGGGACATAGAGAACAACGCTGGACAGACTGGATTACATCGCTGGAATGTTTTTTTTGTTTTTTTTTTAAATAAAGGACTTATCCCAACTGTGTCTGTGTGCTTTTTTACACTTTCTTTGTGAAATGGTAGGGGTATAATGTACCTGTTACCAATTCACATGGGGGGTCTGGAATCTGGGGGTCCCCTTTGTTAAAGGGGGCTTCCAAATTCCGATAAGCCCCCCACCCGCATTCCCCCACAACCATCGGGCAAGGGTTGTGGGGATAAGGCCCTTATCCCCATCAACATGGGGACATCCTCCTCCATTGATACATGTCCCCTGGGGCAGGACCCGGGTCCCCAAACACTTTTTATGACAATAACTTGCATATTAACCTTTAAAATTAGCACTTTTGATTTTTCATGTTCTTGTCCCATAGACTTTAACGGTGAACAAATTTTTTGTCTGTTCGCATGTTCTGGTGCGAACCGAACCGGGGGGTATTCGGCTCATCCCTAATCTGGAGTGCTAAGCCAGGGACCCAGCAGGAAAGCAGGGGTGACGCTTCAGGAAGATACTAAAGTAAGAAGGTTAGAAGAGCTCACGGGATTCAGTGGCAGTGAATCAGCAAGTCCAGTGAGAGAGACTGGGAGCACGGTGGGCTGAGGGTCTACAGGAAGTGACTGTATAAAAGTAAAAGAGTTCATTACAAGCTGTGTTAGGAACTGTTCTAAGACTGTTGCCATAGGAGACAACGCTCCTACACATGCAGATATGGTGTCTGGATGCCTTTCCCTGTATGGCTGTCTACCTGTAGAAGTCTCATAGCCTGTTAATTCTGCTATGTTCAAGAGAAAATAAATCTCTTTGCATTTAAGAAGTATCTGGCGCCCATGAATCTACCTTACATTACACCCACTATGCCTTGCAACCCACTCTATACAGAAGGATATCAGCTGTTCATGGCTCTGGAAGGCCTCATTAGACTAAAGGAGGCCTGGGACCTTGTTACATG
Organism: Rana muscosa; assembly: GCA_029206835.1. Taxonomy (NCBI): domain Eukaryota; kingdom Metazoa; phylum Chordata; class Amphibia; order Anura; family Ranidae; genus Rana; species Rana muscosa. The sequence continues at coordinate 24,554,119 of CM055119.1, forward strand.
GACAATAAACACATCCATATTACACTGTTCCATTTGTTGAGCCTCATCATACACACCTCATTTAAAGTCCCAAATCTTTATTTTATACAATTTCCTTGTACATTTTTAAGTTTTATATGCATTTAATGCAGATATATATATATTTATATATATATATATATATATATATATTGTAATGGCACCCCAAGTATGAAAGGGGTTAAAGCCGTTTAGGATATTCCATTCCCAAACACCAATGCAGCTACCGACACTCCAGTCAGGCGAACAAGACCCATAAGAATAATTCTCCCCCAAATACGAGACAACGCTCTGTATGAGGTTCAAGCAGGAATGGATCTTTATTGAAAAGACTACAAGTTTTATACACAGTTGAAAGAGGAGGTGCATCATATTACTCTGGAATTACACCTGTGACCAGACCTAATTAACATGCTGATTACCTAATTCCTTTTGTCAGACTGGCTCAGAGAATAGACATGCCGCCTTGTAGCTCAGAAGACACAATCAACATTAACACAGAACTCCCTCTCACAATAGCAGAGTTAATTACCACAAGCCATAATGAAAAGACCCTTAAAAGCTATCCAAAACCATTTGCATTACAACAGACAGGTGGTTGGAGCTGATTACATTAACATCTTTCAACTAACAAGTTGAGTTCAGAATCAAACGAACAGTAAATAGTCCTTTACAGATATCCTGGGGAATATTGTGGATAAACATCACTGTCCCATTTTAAGTAGTCCAAGATATATTTTCTCCGTCCCCCTATGCCCCTATTAGATGTTGGAGATACAACAACTTTCAGCTTAGCCTATTCACTGCAGTTCACAAACAGGACACTAGATGTCGCTAATGCTCAGTGATATGCTATGCTATGCGTTTTCTATGATATGTTGTATTTCCTGTACAAAGTGCTGTACTTGTTGGTTCCTTTTTCCTGTCTGTGTTCTTCTTACCATGTGAGGTGACATCTTTGCTAGTGTGGTTATGTTCCAATGAAGAAGCCAGTTCCTGTTACTCCACCCAGCAATCGTACTCTGCAACATTAGAGACGCAGGGTGATTTAGCCATAAGAGGTGCATGGGGAGCTGAAGCAATGGTATCTCATACTTTCTAAGGGATTCTGGGTTCCACGGGCCCTCCCGTTACATATATACATGTATATATACTGTGACAGCAGGAAGGTGGGGTCACCTGGTTGCATCCAGGGGGGTAGATATATTTCGCCCAGATTCAGGCTTTACGCCGACTTATACAACTAGGTGGAGAGTTGTATAAGCCCAGCTGAGGCTAGTGGGCTCATGGATGACTCATACCTCTAGGGAGAGTGTGGGGCGTCGTGCAGACAGGGAGTTGATGAGACCAGCTGAAGCTTGTCAGCTCATTTAGGCCTCTATAAGAACTCCCAGATTCATTAGGTGTTTGCTCATGCCTGGAACCAGACCTGTGTGGACTGTCTAGGGAGAGTGAACCCCTGTGCGGTGAGACAAAGCCTGTGTGGCTATTTGCTTGGACATTTAAAACCAGGGACTTAGGGACTAGGACAGCACTAGGCTGATCCCAGTTGTTAGTTAGGAAACCTGTATGTTTAGTCAGAGGTCAAGTTGACCAGGATTTATTTTATTTATGTTTCTTTTGCTTTGCTGTGTTTTGTCACTGTAAATAGAAAATAAACCGCACCTTTTTGATTTTGAAAACCACAACCTCCGTTTGCTGGGCCTGTTTTTGTGTGGGGAGCCCATCCCGGGGGTCACACACACCCGCTGCCGAGCTAACCCCCTCACAGTTGGTGGAGAACCAGTGGCAGTTTTTTTTAAGTCAGCATGGAGGAGATACTGAAACAGCTGGCTCTAGCAAATGCCAATCAACAGCAGACAAATGCAGGTTTGCAAAGGAGCCTTGCAGCCCAGCAGCAAGCTCATCAACAGAGCCTTGCAGCCCAGCAGCAAGCTCACCAACAGAGTCTGGAAGCTCAGCAACAAGCCCAGCAGCAATCTGAGGCCCGCTTCATAGACCTGTTACAGAAGCAAGAGCAGAGACTACAACAAATGGAAGCAGTAATGCAGCAACGTCCGCAGACCAGTGAGGAAAGCCATCCCACTAATACCGCGTCCTTTGGGGTGAGTCGTTTATTGACAAAAATGACTGGAGAGGATGATCCAGAGGTATTTTTGACCACATTTGAAAGGACCGCTGAAAGAGAAAAGTGGCCTGAGGAGCAGTGGGCTGGACTGGTGGCTCCTCTGTTAACTGGTGAATCGCAGAAAGCTTACTATGACCTAGAGCCTAACCAAGCAAAAGACTATGTGATGCTAAAAGCTGAAATTTTGGCAAGGCTGGGTGTCACCCAGGCTGTCCGGGCTCAGCGTGTGCATAACTGGACTTTCCAGCTTGGAAAACCCCCCAGGTCTCAAATGTATGATCTCATTCACCTGAGCAGAAAGTGGCTACAGCCAGAGACTTTGTCCGCACCAAAGATTGTGGAACGTGTTGTAATGGATCGGTTTTTGAGAGCTCTTCCTACTGCCATCCAAAAGTGGGTAAGCCATGGAGACCCAGAGACGGCCGATGGTCTTGTGGATCGTGTGGAGAAATACTTGGCTACAGAGAACCTGACGGCCTCTTCCAGAGACACTCGGACTTTCCACCCTAAGACCAGACCATCCCCAGGGGCGGATAAGAGGATTCCAAGGGGTGAGGGTGGAGAGAGTGAGAGGGTGGGAGCTCTACCCCAAGTTTGGCGAGAACAGCCTGGGAAATCAGCGGCTCAAGAGGCGGCAAGAAGGATCGTTTGCTACCGCTGCCGGCAAGCGGGACATATTGCAGCCAATTGCCCGGTTGTGGAGGAACCCATGCAGTGTGACTTTCTGACGGGCAGACGTCAGTCGCTGTGTGCGACAGTCGCATGCACTGCCATTCGAGGAACTGAGAAACATTTATGCAAAATGTGTGTTAATGGTAGAAATGTTGTGGTATTGCTGAATTCAGGTAGCCTTGTGACCCTGATAAAGGCTGAGTTAGTTAAAACAGAGGTCTTTGGGAATAGCAAGGTAGCTGTTATTTGTGTGCATGGGGACACCCGAGAGTATCCAGTGACTACAGTGTGTTTCGAGACCCCCAAAGGTACCCTCTCTCATCCAGTGGGCTTAGTATCTCAGTTACCGCATGACGCCATTGTGGGAAGGGATTTTCCGAAGTTCTGGGAACTGTGGGATGATCCTGAGCCCCCCACTGGTGCCCCTATGTACCAGGAATGTGATAGCCAGAACTCCCCTGAGAGTGGTGAGGACTCTCCGGAATTTCCCTTATCAGTATTGGCAGGGGAGACTCAAGAAACTGGAGAGGAGCCCACCTCCTCAGACGAAAACCTACCGTCTGTGGAGTTTTCTGATCTTGAGGTTCACAGGGAAAACTTTGCCACAGAACAGTTGAAAGACCCCGCCCTAATAAAGGCACGGGAAAACGTAGTGAAAATAGATGGCGAGTTAGTGAACCCAGATAATACCTGCACTTACCCATACTTCAGCGTAGAGAAGGACCTACTGTATCGGGTGGCAAAAAGGGCAGAAAAAACCGTTGAGCAGCTTGTGGTGCCCAAACCTTACAGGAAGTTGGTGTTGGAGTTGGCCCATGGGCACATTCTTGGAGGTCATCTGGGGACAGAGAAAACCCGAGAGAGGGTATTACAGAGATTCTATTGGCCGGGGGTGATGAAGGACATAGAAAATTATTGTTCCTCCTGCCCTGTGTGTCAGAGGTCGGCCCCGATGCCACATTTCCGTAGCCCGCTGGTCCCTCTACCCATCATTGAGGTCCCGTTTGAGAGGATCGCCATGGATTTGGTAGGGCCTATAATCAAGTCCGCTAGGGGGCACCAGTACATATTAGTTATAATGGACTATGCCACCCGTTATCCAGAAGCGATCCCTCTCCGAAATACCTCGGCCAAAACCATAGCCAAAGAGCTATCTCTTGTGTTTAGCCGGGTGGGTATTTGTAAAGAACTGCTTACGGACCAAGGTACACCCTTTATGTCCCGGGTTATGAAGGAGCTGTGTAAATTGTTCAAAGTGACGCAATTACGTACATCTGTGTATCACCCCCAAACCGATGGGCTGGTTGAAAGATTCAACAAAACCCTAAAACAAATGTTGAAGAAAGTGGTGGATAGAGATGGAAAGGATTGGGACTGTCTACTTCCTTATCTGATGTTTGCTATTAGGGAGGTGCCCCAATCCTCTACGGGATTCTCCCCCTTTGAGTTACTGTATGGGAGACACCCAAGAGGGCTGTTGGATATTGCCAAGGAAACTTGGGAAAGTGAGAGTTCTCCCCACAGGAGTGTGATTGAGCATGTCGCCCTGATGCAAGACCGAATTGCACAGGTAATGCCCATCGTGAAGGAACATTTGGCCCAAGCGCAGTTAGCACAGCAGAGAGTGTACAACCGTGGAGCCAAGACCCGTACCTTTTCCCCGGGGGATAGGATACTGGTACTTGTCCCTACGGTTGAAAGTAAATTCCTTGCCAAATGGCAAGGCCCCTATGAGATAATGGAAAAAGTGAGCGAAGTGAATTACAAGGTCAGACAACCAGGAAGGCGAAAGCCCGAACAGATCTATCACGTTAATCTGTTGAAAGCCTGGAGGGATAGAGAGTCCCTAGTCGCAGACACTTGGTCACCAGCTCCAACTGGTTGCGTGATTCCTGAGGTTGGAATAGCAGCCACCTTGTCACAACCCCAACAACAGGAGGTTAAGGAGTTTGTGCTTCGCAACAAGGAGGTATTCTCTGAGCTGCCGGGACAAACATCTGGGGTAGAGCATGACATCATTACCCCGCCCGGTGAAAGGGTGAAGTTAAAACCCTATCGGATCCCAGAGGCCCGACGGGAGGCAATACGGGAGGAAGTACAGAAAATGCTGAACTTAGGGGTGATAGAGGAGTCCCAAAGTGATTGGTCTAGTCCCATTGTGTTGGTGCCTAAACCGGATGGGAGCTGGCGATTTTGTAACGATTTTCGTCAGTTGAACAAAGTTACAAAATTTGACACCTACCCCATGCCACGTATAGATGAGTTGATCGACCGGCTGGGAACAGCCCGATACATGACGACTCTTGACCTCACAAAAGGGTATTGGCAAATCCCCCTGGCCAAGTCGGCCAAAGAGAAAACCGCATTTGTAACCCCAGACGGGGCGTTCCAATATAAAAGAATGCCGTTCGGGTTACAGAATGCGCCGGCCACATTCCAGCGGAAAATGGACCAGATGCTGAGGCCCCATCGGAAGTATGCTGCGGCTTACCTGGATGACGTAATTGTCCATAGCACAGACTGGGCCTCACATCTGCCAAAAGTGCAAGCAGTCCTGGACTCTGTTCGGGAAGCGGGGTTTACGGCTAACCCCAAGAAGTGTACCATTGGGCAGGAGGAGGCCAAATATCTTGGGTACACCATTGGGAGGGGAGTAATAAAACCCCAACTCAACAAAGTCGAGGCCATCCAGAGTTGGCCACGTCCCAACAGCAAGAAGCAGGTACGAGCCTTTCTGGGAATCGCTGGGTATTATCGGCGATTCATTCCCCACTTTGCTTCTAAGGCTGTGCCCCTAACCAACCTGACGAAGGGGAAAGGGTTGGTCATGATTAAATGGACCCCCGAGGCTGAGGCAGCATTCCAATTCTTGAAACAAGCCTTATGTAGCCAGCCAGTGTTGTACTCACCCGACTTCTCTAAAGACTTTGTCGTACAAAGTGATGCGTCAGATGTGGGGTTAGGAGCAGTATTGTCCCAGGTCTGGAACGGGGAAGAGCACCCAGTCATTTACCTCAGCAGGAAGTTGAAGTCCCATGAGGTAAATTACGCCACCGTTGAAAAGGAGTGTTTAGCGGTGAAGTGGGCTCTAGATTCCCTTCGGTACTACCTGCTAGGTAGGCACTTTGACATGGTTACGGATCACGCTCCGTTAAAGTGGATGGCTCAAAACAAGGAAACAAATAGAAGAGTGAATAGGTGGTTCCTGGCCCTCCAGGAATTCAACTTCACAGTAAAGCATCGCCCTGGCGTTCAAATGGGGAATGTGGATGCTTTGTCTCGACTACATGAATGCCTGATTGCTGGTGTTCCAACCCCGAGGTTAAAACAAGAGGGGGGGGTATGTGACAGCAGGAAGGTGGGGTCACCTGGTTGCATCCAGGGGGGTAGATATATTTCGCCCAGATTCAGGCTTTACGCCGACTTATACAACTAGGTGGAGAGTTGTATAAGCCCAGCTGAGGCTAGTGGGCTCATGGATGACTCATACCTCTAGGGAGAGTGTGGGGCGTCGTGCAGACAGGGAGTTGATGAGACCAGCTGAAGCTTGTCAGCTCATTTAGGCCTCTATAAGAACTCCCAGATTCATTAGGTGTTTGCTCATGCCTGGAACCAGACCTGTGTGGACTGTCTAGGGAGAGTGAACCCCTGTGCGGTGAGACAAAGCCTGTGTGGCTATTTGCTTGGACATTTAAAACCAGGGACTTAGGGACTAGGACAGCACTAGGCTGATCCCAGTTGTTAGTTAGGAAACCTGTATGTTTACTCAGAGGTCAAGTTGACCAGGATTTATTTTATTTATGTTTCTTTTGCTTTGCTGTGTTTTGTCACTGTAAATAGAAAATAAACCGCACCTTTTTGATTTTGAAAACCACAACCTCCGTTTGCTGGGCCTGTTTTTGTGTGGGGAGCCCATCCCGGGGGTCACACACACCCGCTGCCGAGCTAACCCCCTCACAATACATACACATACATATATACACAGACACACACACACACATATATATATATATATACAGTGGCGGCTGGTGCTCAAATTTTTTGGGGGGGCGCAAACAAACTGAAAAAAAAAAAATCATCAATTGCCGCCACTGTGCCCATTAAACGCAGCCACTGTGCCCAAACGCCACTAGTTTGTCCCCAAATGCAGCCAGTTTCCCCCCCATATGCAGCCAGTTTCTCCCCCATAATGCAGCCAGTTTCTCCCCCATAATGCAGCCAGTTTCTTCCCCATAATGCAGCCAGTTTCTCCCCCATAATGCAGCCAATTTGTCCCCTATATGCAGCCAGTTTCTCCCCCAAATGCAGCCAGTTTCTCCCCTATATGCAGACAGTTTCTCCCCCATAATACAGCCAGTTTCTCCCCCATAATGCAGCCAGTTTCTCCCCCATATGCAGCCAGTTTCTCCCCCATAATGCAGCCAGTTTGTCCTCATAATACAGCCAGTTTGTCCCCCCCAGCCCTGCACTTACCTTCCTCGAGTCAGCGCCGTCCTTCTTCCGTCCTCGATGTCTTCTCCCGCCCTCGATGTCACTTCAGCCAATCAGGTTACCGGTAACCAGGCCCGTGAACCTGATTGGCCAGGGAACGCACCCCTGTGCGTCCTCTCATTAGGTATTTAGAAGCCGATTACAGCCCTCAGGCTGTAGTCGGGAAGCCTATCAGAGCCTGCTGGCTCTGATAGGCACTTCTAAAGGCCAATCAGACGCTGTGACTCAGATGGCCGGCGCTCAAGGGGCCGGCCATCTGAATAGTGGGCGGCAGCAATACATAGGTTCATGCAATGCATGAACCTATGTATTGTTGTGGTAAGTGACGGCCGGGCGCAGAAGCGAGCGGTAGCGGCGCTTCTGCGCCCACTATGGTCGCGCCGCCATGTGTAAAAAAAAGACATAAAAAAAAATAAAAAATAAAAAATATCTTAAAGGGCCCTTTTTTTTTTGGTGACCACAGGAGGGGGGGGCGGCGCCCGGGCGCCCCCTATGGACGGGCCGCCACTGTGTATATATATATATATATATATATATATATATATATATATATATATATATTGTGAGGGGGTTAGCTCAGCAGCGGGTGTGTGTGACCCCCTGGATGGGTTCACCACACAAAAACAGGCACAGCATACAGTGGTAGGAGAGAACAAAAGGGTGTGGTTTTATTTGAACTATATACAGACAAAAAAATACAACAAAAACAATAGAAACATGAAAAGAAATCCTGGTCATCTTGACCGCTCACTACACACGTTGGTATCCCTAGCTAACAACTGGGTACAGCCTTGTGCTGTCCCAGTCCCTAGATCCCTGCTTTTTTGAAGTTCTTAGCAATAACCACACAGGCTTTGGCTCACCGCACAGAGATCACACTCCCCAGACTATCCACACAGATCTGGTTCCAGGTTTGAGCATCTCCCTTAGCATGCTGGGAGTTCTTGTAGAAGCCCTAACGAGCCCACTTACTTCAGCTGGGCTCATTAACTCTTCCCCTGCAAGACTCCCCGCATTCCCCCTAGTGGTATAAATCGGCATAAAGCCTGAATCTAGGACATATATACCTTCCATCCTGGATGCAACCTGATGATTTTACCTGCATGCTGTCACATACCCCCCCCTCTTGTTTTAACCTTGGGGTTGGAACACAAGCAATCAGGCATGCATGTACTCGAGACAAAGCATCTACATTCCCCATTTGAACGCCAGGGCGATGCTTTACCGTAAAGTTGAATTCCTGTAGGGCCAGGAACCACCTATTTACTCTTCTATTTGTCTCTTTGTTTTGAGCCATCCACTTTAAAGGAGCGTGATCAGTAATCTTGTCAAAGTGCCTACCTAGCACAGTGTTTCTCAACTCCAGTCCTCAAGGCGCCCCAACAGGTCATGTTTTCAGGATTTCCCTCAGATGAAACAGCTGTGGGAATTACTAAAGCAGTTAAACTGATCAAATAACCTGTGCAAAACAATGGAGAGCCTGAAAACATGACCTGTTGGGGCGCCTTGAGGACTGGAGTTGAGAAACACTGACCTAGCAGATAGTACCGAAGGGAATCTAGAGCCCACTTCACCGCTAAACACTCCTTCTCAATCGTGGCGTAATTTATCTCATGGGACTTCAATTTCCTCTATCACCCCTAACTTAAGCATTTTCTGTACTTCCTCACGTATTGCCTCCCGTCGGGCCTCTGGGATCCGATAGGGTTTTAGCTTCACCCTTTCACCGGGCGGGGTAATAATATCATGCTCTACTCCATACGTTTGTCCCGGCAGCTCAGAGAAAACCTCCTTGTTGTGAAGCACAAACTCCTTAACCTCCTGTTGTTGAGGGTTTGACAAGGTGACTGCTATTCCAACCTCAGGAATCATGCAATCAGACTGAGCTGGTGACAAAGTTTCTGCGACTAGGGATTCCCTATCCCTCCAGGCTTTCAACAGATTAATGTGATAGATCTGTTCGGGCTTTCGCCTTCCTGGTTGTCTGACCTTGTAATTCACTTCGCTCACTTTTTCCATTATCTCGTAGGGGCCTTGCCATTTGGCGAGGAACTTGCTTTCAACCGTAGGGACAAGTACCAATATCTTATCCCCCGGGGAAAAGGTCCGGGTCTTGGCTCCACGGTTGTACACTCTCTGCTGTACCAACTGCGTTTGGGCCAAATGTTCCTTTACGATTGGCATTACCTGTGCAATTCTATCTTGCATCAGGGCGACATGCTCAATCACACTCCTGTGGGGAGACCTCTCACTTTCCCAAGTTTCCTTGGCAACATCCAACAGCCCTCTTGGGTGTCTCCCATAGAGTAACTCAAAGGGTGAGAAACCCGTAGAGGATTGGGGTACCTCCCTAATGGCAAACATTAAATAGGGAATTAGACAGTCCCAATCCTTTCCATCTTTATCCACCACCTTCTTTAACATTTGTTTTAGAGTTTTGTTAAATCTTTCAACCAACCCATCTGTTTGGGGGTGATACACAGATGTACGCAATTGTGTCACTTTGAACAACTTGCACAGCTCTTTCATAACCCGGGACATAAAGGGTGTACCTTGGTCCGTAAGCAGTTCCTTACAAATACCCACACGGCTAAAAACAAGAAATAGCTCTTTGGCTATGGTTTTGGCCGAGGTATTTCGGAGAGTTATCGCTTCCGGATAACGGGTGGCATAGTCCATTATAACCAAGATGTACTGGTGCCCCCTAGCGGACTTCATTATCGGACCTACCAAATCCATTGTGATCCTCTCAAAGGGGGACCTCAATGATGGGAAGAGGTACCAGCGGGTTACGGAAATGTGGCATCGGTGCCGACTTCTGACACACAGGGCAGGAGGAACAATAATTTTCTGTTTCCTTCATGACCCCAGGCCAATAGAATCTCTGCAATACTCTCTCTCTGGTTTTCTCTGTCCCCAGATGACCTCCAAGAATGTGCCCATGGGCCAACTCTAACACCAACTTCCTGTAAGGTTTGGGCACCACAAGCTGCTCAATGGTTTCTTCTGCCCTTTTAGCCACCCGATACAGTAGGTCCTTTTCCACAATGAAGTATGGGTAAGTGCCGGTCTCATCTGGGTTCACTAACTCGCCATCTATTTCCACTACGTTTTCCCGTGCCTTTATTAGGGTGGGGTCTTTTAACTGTTCTGTGGCAAAATTTTCCTTGTGAACCTCGAGATCAGAAAACTCCACAGACGGCATGTTTTCGTCTGAGGATGTTGGCTCCTCCCCAGTTTCTCGAGTCTCCCCTGCCAATACCGACAAGGGAAATTCTGGAGAGTCCTCACCACTCTCCGAGGAATTCTGGCTATCACATTCCTGGTATATAGGGGCACCAGTGGGGGGCTCAGGACAATCCCATAGTTCCCAGAACTTTGGAAAATCCCTTCCCACAATGGCATCATGAGGCAAGTGAGACACTAATCCCACCCGATGAGAGAGGGTACCTTTGGGGGTCTCAAAACACACTGTAGTCACTTGATACTCTCGAGTGTCCCCATGCACACAAATAACAGCTACCTTGTTATTCCCAGAGACCTCTGTAGTAACTAATTCAGCCTTTATCAGTGTCACGAGGCTACCTGAATCAAGCAATACAACAACATTTCTACCATTAACACACATTTTGCATAAATGTTTCTCAGTTCCCCACATGGCAGTGCATGCGACTGTCGCAAACAGCAACTGACATCTGTCCGTTAGAAAGTCACATTGCATGGGTTCATCCACAACCGGGCAATTTGCTGCAATATGTCCCTCTTGTCGGCAGCGGTAACAAACAATCCTTCTTGCTGCCTTTGGAACCCCTGACTTCCCAGGCTGTTCTCGCCAAACCTTGGGTAGAACTCCCACCCTCTCACTCTCTCCACCCTCACCCCTTGGAATCATCTTACCCGCCACTGAAGATAGTCTGGTCTTAGGGTGGAAAGTCCGTGAGTCTCTGGAAGAGGCAGTCAGGTTCTCTGTAGCCAAGTACTTCTCTACACGATCCACAAGATTATCGGCCGTTTCTGGGTCTCCATGGCATACCCACTTTTGGATGGCAGTAGGAAGAGCTCTCAAGAAACGATCCATCACAACACGTTCCACAATCTTTGGTGTGGACAAAGTCTCTGGCTGTAGCCACTTCCTGCTCAGGTGAATGAGATCATACATTTGAGACCTGGGGGGTTTTCCAAGCCGGAAAGTCCAGTTATGCACACGCTGAGCCCGGACAGCCAGGGTGACACCCAGCCGTGCCAATATTTCAGTTTTTAGCATCACATAGTCTTTTGCTTGGTTAGGCTCTAGGTCATAGTAAGCTTTCTGCGATTCACCAGTTAACAGAGGAGCCACCAGTCCAGCCCACTGCTCTTCAGGCCACTTTTCTCTTTCAGCGGTCCTTTCAAATGTGGTCAAAAATACCTCTGGATCATCCTCTCCAGTCATTTTTGTCAATAAACGACTCACCCCAAAGGACGCGGTATTAGTGGGACGGCTTTCCTCACTGGTCTGCGGACGTTGCTGCATTACTGCTTCCATTTGTTGTAGTCTCTGCTCTTGCTTCTGTAACAGGTCTATGAAGCGGGCCTCAGATTGCTGCTGGGCTTGTTGCTGAGCTTCCAGACTCTGTTGGTGAGCTTGCTGCTGGGCTGCAAGGCTCTGTTGATGAGCTTGCTGCTGGGCTGCAAGGCTCCTTTGCAAACCCCAAAGGACGCAGTATTAGTGGAACTACTTGCCTCACTGGTCTGCGGACGTTGCTGCATTAACGTTTCCATTTGTTGCTGTAGTCTCTGTTCTTGCTTCTGTAACAGGTCTATGAAGCGGGCCTCAGATTGCTGCTGGGCTTGTTGCTGAGCTTCCAGACTCTGTTGCAAAGTTGCATTTGTCTGCTGCTGGGCTGTAAGGCTCTGTTGATGAGCTTGCTGCTGGGCTACAAGTAGGGATGAGCTCGGTGTTCGAGTCGAACATCGGCTGTTCGATCGTTCGCCGAACAACGAACGATTTGGGCCGTTCGCGCCTAATTCGCGGCCCACAATGCACTACGCCATCGCAGTGTCATCCAGGCGCTGTGATTGGCCAAGCATGCACTGTGACCCCGCATGCTTGGCCAATCACAGCGCCGGCAGCGAGGAGAGCAATGATTGGCCACAGGCAGGATGCCTATGGCCAATTATTGCTGAGGGTGTTTAGTACACGCCCCACACTATAAAAGGCCGCCAGCACGGCGGCCTAGTGTAGTGTGTTCCGGAGCAGGGAAAGAGAAGCATAGGCAGGGACAGTGACATTTTTTTTTTCTTGCTTAACCTGGATTCCTTTAGTTTAGGGAAAGAGAAGGATAGGTAGGGAGAGTGTCAGTCTGTTTATCTGTGCTAAACCTTGTTTGTAGGGACAGAGAAGGATAGGTAGGGAGAGTGTGAGTGTGCTATACTGTGCTAAAGCATTCATCATCAACCATCTTTAAAATTCTTTTTTTTTATAGGGACAGAAAACTATAGGTAGGGAGAGTGTCAGTGTGTTTTACTGTGCTAAACCTTGTTTGTAGGGACAGGGAAGGACAGTGAGGGAAATTCTCATTGTGCTATACTGTGCTAAAGCATTCCTCATCAACCATCTTTAAAAAAAAAATTTTTATAGGGACAGAAAACTATAGGTAGGGAGAGTGTCAGTGTGTTTTACTGTGCTAAACCTTGTTTGTAGGGACAGGGAAGGACAGTGAGGGAAATTCTCATTGTGCTATACTGTGCTAAAGCATTCCTCATCAACCATCTTTAAAAAAAAAAATTTTTATAGGGACAGAAAACTATAGGTAGGGAGAGTGTCAGTGTGTTTTACTGTGCTAAACCTTGTTTGTAGGGACAGGGAAGGACAGTGAGGGAAATTCTCATTGTGCTATACTGTGCTAAAGCATTCCTCATCAACCATCTTTAAAAAAAAATTTTTTATAGGGACAGAAAACTATAGGTAGGGAGAGTGTCAGTGTGTTTTACTGTGCTAAACCTTGTTTGTAGGGACAGGGAAGGACAGTGAGGGAAATTCTCATTGTGCTATACTGTGCTAAAGCATTCCTCATCAACCATCTTTAAAAAAAAATTTTTATAGGGACAGAAAACTATAGGTAGGGAGAGTGTCAGTGTGTTTTACTGTGCTAAACCTTGTTTGTAGGGACAGGGAAGGACAGTGAGGGAAATTCTCATTGTGCTATACTGTGCTAAAGCATTCCTCATCAACCATCTTTAAAAAAAAAAAAATTATAGGGGCAGAAAACTATAGGTAGGGAGAGTGTCAGTGTGTTTTACTGTGCTAAACCTTGTTTGTAGGGACAGGGAAGGACAGTGAGGGAAATTCTCATTGTGCTATACTGTGCTAAAGCATTCCTCATCAACCATCTTTAAAAAAAAAAAAATTATAGGGACAGAAAACTATAGGTAGGGAGAGTGTCAGTGTGTTTTACTGTGCTAAACCTTGTTTGTAGGGACAGGGAAGGACAGTGAGGGAAATTCTCATTGTGCTATACTGTGCTAAAGCATTCCTCATCAACCATCTTTAAAAAAAATTTTTTTATAGGGACAGAAAACTATAGGTAGGGAGAGTGTCAGTGTGTTTTACTGTGCTAAACCTTGTTTGTAGGGACAGGGAAGGACAGTGAGGGAAATTTTCATTGTGCTATACTGTGCTAAAGCATTCCTCATCAACCATCTTTGAAAAAAATTTTTTATAGGGACAGAAAACTATAGGTAGGGAGAGTGACAGTGTGTTTTACTGTGCTAAACCTTGTTTGTAGGGACAGGGAAGGACAGTGAGGGAAATTCTCATTGTGCTATACTGTGCTAAAGCATTCCTCATCAACCATCTTTAAAAAAAAAATTTTTATAGAGACAGAAAACTATAGGTAGGGAGAGTGTCAGTGTGTTTTACTGTGCTAAACCTTGTTTGTAGGGACAGGGAAGGACAGTGAGGGAAATTCTCATTGTGCTATACTGTGCTAAAGCATTCCTCATCAACCATCTTTGAAAAAAAAAATTATAGGGACAGAAAACTATAGGTAGGGAGAGTGTCAGTGTGTTTTACTGTGCTAAACCTTGTTTGTAGGGACAGGGAAGGACAGTGAGGGAAATTCTCATTGTGCTATACTGTGCTAAAGCATTCCTCATCAACCATCTTTAAAAAAAAATTTTTTTATAGGGACAGAAAACTATAGGTAGGGAGAGTGTCAGTGTGTTTTACTGTGCTAAACCTTGTTTGTAGGGACAGGGAAGGACAGTGAGGGAAATTCTCATTGTGCTATACTGTGCTAAAGCATTCCTCATCAACCATCTTTAAAAAAAATTTTTTATAGGGACAGAAAACTATAGGTAGGGAGAGTGTCAGTGTGTTTTACTGTGCTAAACCTTGTTTGTAGGGACAGGGAAGGACAGTGAGGGAAATTCTCATTGTGCTATACTGTGCTAAAGCATTCCTCATCAACCATCTTTAAAAAAAAAAAAAATTATAGGGACAGAAAACTATAGGTAGGGAGAGTGTCAGTGTGTTTTACTGTGCTAAACCTTGTTTGTAGGGACAGGGAAGGACAGTGAGGGAAATTCTCATTGTGCTATACTGTGCTAAAGCATTCCTCATCAACCATCTTTAAAAAAAATTTTTTTATAGGGACAGAAAACTATAGGTAGGGAGAGTGTCAGTGTGTTTTACTGTGCTAAACCTTGTTTGTAGGGACAGGGAAGGACAGTGAGGGAAATTCTCATTGTGCTATACTGTGCTAAAGCATTCCTCATCAACCATCTTTGAAAAAATTTTTTTATAGGGACAGAAAACTATAGGTAGGGAGAGTGTCAGTGTGTTTTACTGTGCTAAACCTTGTTTGTAGGGACAGGGAAGGACAGTGAGGGAAATTCTCATTGTGCTATACTGTGCTAAAGCATTCCTCATCAACCATCTTTAAAAAAAAATTTTTTTATAGGGACAGAAAACTATAGGTAGGGAGAGTGTCAGTGTGTTTTACTGTGCTAAACCTTGTTTGTAGGGACAGGGAAGGACAGTGAGGGAAATTCTCATTGTGCTATACTGTGCTAAAGCATTCCTCATTAACCATCTTTAAAAAAAAATTTTTTATAGGGACAGAAAACTATAGGTAGGGAGAGTGTCAGTGTGTTTTACTGTGCTAAACCTTGTTTGTAGGGACAGGGAAGGACAGTGAGGGAAATTCTCATTGTGCTATACTGTGCTAAAGCATTCCTCATCAACCATCTTTAAAAAAAAAAAATTTATAGGGGCAGAAAACTATAGGTAGGAAGAGTGTCAGTGTGTTTTACTGTGCTAAACCTTGTTTGTAGGGACAGGGAAGGACAGTGAGGGAAATTTTCATTGTGCTATACTGTGCTAAAGCATTCCTCATCAACCATCTTTAAAAAAAAAAAATTATAGGGACAGAAAACTATAGGTAGGGAGAGTGTCAGTGTGTTTTACTGTGCTAAACCTTGTTTGTAGGGACAGGGAAGGACAGTGAGGGAAATTCTCATTGTGCTATACTGTGCTAAAGCATTCCTCATCAACCATCTTTTAAAAAAAATTTTTTATAGGGACAGAAAACTATAGGTAGGGAGAGTGTCAGTGTGTTTTACTGTGCTAAACCTTGTTTGTAGGGACAGGGAAGGACAGTGAGGGAAATTCTCATTGTGCTATACTGTGCTAAAGCATTCCTCATCAACCATCTTTAAAAAAAAAAAATTATAGGGACAGAAAACTATAGGTAGGGAGAGTGTCAGTGTGTTTTACTGTGCTAAACCTTGTTTGTAGGGACAGGGAAGGACAGTGAGGGAAATTCTCATTGTGCTATACTGTGCTAAAGCATTCCTCATCAACCATCTTTAAAAAAAAATTTTTATAGGGACAGAAAACTATAGGTAGGGAGAGTGTCAGTGTGTTTTACTGTGCTAAACCTTGTTTGTAGGGACAGGGAAGGACAGTGAGGGAAATTCTCATTGTGCTATACTGTGCTAAAGCATTCCTCATCAACCATCTTTAAAAAATTTTTTTTATAGGGACAGAAAACTATAGGTAGGGAGAGTGTCAGTGTGTTTTACTGTGCTAAACCTTGTTTGTAGGGACAGGGAAGGACAGTGAGGGAAATTCTCATTGTGCTACACTGTGCTAAAGCATTCCTCATCAACCATCTTTGAAATCCTTGTTTTTTGGACAGTCAGGGAAATTGTCATTGTGCTATTCTGTGCGAAAGCAATCATCCTCAACCATATTTAGAAATCCTTAAGTAAAGGGACAGAGGACACCTGAAGGTAGCCCTTATTCCTTTTTTTCCCATCTCCCTGCAGGCCATCCATTAGAATGTCTGGAAGGCAAACAAGGAGAGGCAGACAGTCAGGAGGCAATAAAAGAGGGAAAGCAGGCTCTGTGTCTGGGGGCAACAGTGCTGGTCGTGGACGCGGTGCATTGTCATCAGCACATGGCCATGGGACACGCTTGTCCTTCTTTTCGGCAGCTGGACATGTTGAGCCACATCATGCCGAAGACTTGGTAGAGTGGATGACCAAGCCCTCCTCCTCCTCCTCATCCTCTCTCACCCAGGCTCAGGGTACTGGCAAAGCAGCTGCCAAAGTGTCCTCTTCCCTGGTATCAATGTCAGACTCATCATCAGTCACTCCTTCCCTAGACCCACCATGTCCTCCTCCTGAGGAGTCCCCCGAACTGTTTGAGCACAGTGTTGGGTACATGCTCCAGGAGGATGCCCAGCGTTTCGAAGGGTCTGATGATGAAACCCAGCTAGAGGAAGACAGTAGCGTGAGAGCAGAGAGAGGGGATGCTCAAGAAGGACACCAATCTGGCAGTCATGTTCCAGCAGCTGCAGCATACTGCCAGATTGGCTCCAGTGATGAGGAGGGAGGGGATGATGAGGTCACTGACTCCACGTGGGTGCCTAATAGGAGAGAGGAGGAGGAGGAGGATGAGGAGGAGGCACATCTCCAACGAGGCAGGATGCCCTTTGGTGGCCAGCGTAAAGGCAGTACACCGACGGAATCACACCGCAGAGCTCCGCCTGTGCAGGGCGCTGCCTCTGCCCGTCATTCAAAAAGTTCTTTGGTGTGGGCCTTTTTTGAGGCTAGTGCATCAGATCGCACAGCTGCTGTTTGCAACATATGTCTCAAGCGTATATCGTGTGGCCAAAACATCAGCCGCTTGGGTACCACATGCCTGACCAGACATATGTTGACCTGCCATGCAGCTCGTTGGCAAGCCTACCTCAAAGACCCACACCAAAGAACAAAGCGGACCTCTCCTTGCACTGCATCAGCTGGGATCTCCAACCCCACTATAACTTCAGTCCTCTCTGAAACATGCACTGAGAGGAATGAAGGTGTAGAATTAGGTGTGTCACAGCCAAGTACTTGCGGCCACTCTGCTAGCAGTACACCGACGTCCGATTCTAGCAGGCAAATTTCCCTGCCCCAGCTGCTGGACCGTCGAAAGAAGTTCACTCCCAGCCATCCACATGCCCAGCGGTTGAATGCTAGCTTGGCTAAATTGCTAGCGCTTCAACTGCTGCCTTTTCAGTTGGTAGACTCGGCCCCGTTCCATTAATTTGTGCAATGTGCGGTTCCTCTGTGACAGGTTCCCAAACGCCACTTTTTCTCACGGAAGGCTATTCCGGCTCTCTACCGGCATGTGGAAGGCAATGTCTTGGCCTCGCTGAACAGGGCGGTCAGCGGTAAGGTGCATATTACCGCTGACTCATGGTCCAGCAGGCATGGACAGGGACGTTACCTTTCTTTCACGGCCCATTGGGTCACTCTTTTGGCAGCTGGGAAGGATGCAGGACAAGGTGCAGTAGTGTTGGAGGTTGTTCCACCGCCACGCCTCCAAAATGCTACTACTGGTTGTGACACACCTCTCTCCTCCACCCCCTCCTCTTCTTCTTCCTCCATGGCCTCTTCCTGTGCTTTGTCCTCTGAACCAGCGGTGCTCCGTAGGCGTTCAAGGGGCTACGCAAGTACGCAGGCAAAAAGATGCCATGCCGTGCTTGCGCTGGTGTGTTTGGGGGACAGAAGCCACACTGGGGCAGAGGTCCTGTCTGCTCTGCAGGGCCAGGCCGAGAGGTGGTTGACGCCACGCCAGCTTAAGCCAGGAATGGTGGTTTGCGACAATGGCACCAACCTCCTCTCCGCCCTCCGACAGGGACAACTGACCCATGTGCCCTGTGTGGCTCACGTCCTTAACCTGGTGGTGCAGCGGTTCTTGGGCAGGTACCCGGGCTTACAGGATGTCCTGAGGCAGGCCAGGAAAGTCTGTGTGCATTTCCGCAGATCTTATAATGCCAGTGCTCGCCTGGCTGAGCTGCAAAAGGAGTTGAACCTGCCCAAGAACCGCCTTATATGTGACATGCCCACCAGGTGGAACTCAACGTTGGCCATGCTGCAGCGGCTGCACACGCAGCAGAGGGCCATCAATGAGTACCTGTGCGACTACGGCACCAGGACAGGGTCAGGGGAGCTTGTTTTTTTTTTCTCCACGCCAGTGGGGCATGATCAGGGATGCATGCACTGTCCTGGCACCATTTGAGGAGGCCACGAGGATGGTGAGCAGTGACAGTGCATGCATCAGTGACACTGTACCTCTTGTCCACCTGTTGGAGCACACGCTGCGTGGAATAATGGACAGGGCACTTGAGGCAGAACAGAGGCAGGAAGAGGAGGACTTCCTTGCCTCTCAAGGCCCCCTTTACCCAGACAGTGTTCCTTCTGTCCCACCCATCGCACAGGAAGAGGACGAGGAGGAGGAGGAGGAGGATTGTGTCAGCATGGAGGTGGAGCCTGGCACTCAGCAGCATCAACAGCAGCAGTCTTTTAGGGATGATTTACAGTCCCAAGAAACACGTGGACTTGTACGTGGCTGGGAGGAGGTGGCTGCGGATCATGTCGTCCTTAGTGACCCAGACGACTCCGGACCGAATGCCTCAGCTAACCTACGCTGCATGGCCTCCCTGATCCTGCAAAGTCTGCGGAAGGATCCTCGTATTCTTCGGATCAAGGAGAGGGACCATTACTGGCTGGCCACTCTCCTTGATCCACGGTACAAGGGTAAGGTTGCGGACCTTATGTTACCGTCGCAGAGGGAGCAGAGGATGAGACAACTCCGGGAGGCCTTGCAGAAAGGTCTGTGCAACGCGTTCCCAGAGACTGGGAGGTTACAAACTCCTGGTCCTGGACAACGAGTTGCTGAGGCTTCGGCCAGTCAAAGAAGGAGCGGTGGGGAAGGTGGCCGTCTGACCGATGCGTTCAGACAATTCTTTAGTCCGCAGCCCCAAAGTATGATCGGTTCCAGCAACCATCGCCAGCGTCTGATATACATGGTGCAGGAATATCTAGGGGCAAGGTCAGACTTGGACACCTTCCCCACCGAAAATCCTCTGTCTTACTGGGTCTTGAGGATGGATCACTGGCCAGAGCTTGCACAGTATGCAATTGAGCTACTGGCCTGTCCTGCATCCAGCGTTCTTTCGGAACGCACATTCAGTGCTGCTGGAGGATTTGTCACGGATCACAGGGTGCGCCTGTCCACCGACTCGGTTGATCGACTGACTTTCATCAAGATGAACCAGTCTTGGATCACCACCAGCTACCACACACCTGATGCTGATATAACAGACTAATTGATTTTAACATGTCACATCCCTTCAAGACTGATGCTGATGCTGAGTGCCTGTGCTGTTATGTTGACTGGCTATCCTCCTCCTCCGAGTCCTCAATGATACGATTGATAATGATAGCTTGGAAGATCATTTTTGTTTATGGGTGCCGCCACCAGTGCCTAACGCCCAATTTTTCAGCCCCTGTTTAACAGGGGCGTGTAATTACAATTTTTGAAGCAATACTTTGCAACAGGGCTCATTGCTGTGCTCCAAGTACAGTATCTGTGAGGGGTTGCAGTGTTGTGCCACCAGTGCCTAAGGCCCAATTTTTCAGCCCCTGTTTAACAGGGGCGTGTAATTACAATTTTTGAAGCAATACTTTGCAACAGGGCTCATTGCTGTGCTCCAAGTACAGTATCTGTGAGGGGTTGCAGTGTTGTGCCACCAGTGCCTAAGGCCCAATTTTTCAGCCCCTGTTTGACAGGGGCGTGTAATTACAATTTTTGAAGCAATACTTTGCAACAGGGCTCATTGCTGTGCTCCAAGTACAGTATCTGTGAGGGGTTGCAGTGTTGTGCCACCAGTGCCTAAGGCCCAATTTTTCAGCCTCTGTTCAACAGGGGCATGTAATTACAATTCTTGATCTAATAATTCACAGCAGGGCCCATTGCTGCACCCACCAAGAGTAACTCTGAGGGCTTACAGTGTTGTGGCAACACCACCACCACCACCACCACGAAAGGCCCAATTTTTCAGCCCCTGTTCAACAGGGGCATGTAATTACAATTCTTGATCTAATAATTCACAGCAGGGCCCATTCCTGCACCCACCAAGAGTAACTCTGAGGGCTTACAGTGTTGTGGCAATGCCACCACCACCACCACCACGAAAGGCCCAATTTTTCAGCCCCTGTTCAAAAGGGGCATGTAATTACAATTCTTGATCTGATAATTCACAGCAGGGCCCATTGCTGCACCCACCAAGAGTAACTCTGAGGGCTTACAGTGTTGTGGCAACACCACCACCACCACCACCACGAAAGGCCCAATTTTTCAGCCCCTGTTCAACAGGGGCATGTAATTACAATTCTTGATCTAATAATTCACAGCAGGGCCCATTCCTGCACCCACCAAGAGTAACTCTGAGGGCTTACAGTGTTGTGGCAACACCACCACCACCACCACCACCACCACGAAAGGCCCAATTTTTCAGCCCCTGTTCAACAGGGGCATGCAATTACAATTCTTGATCTAATAATTCACAGCAGGGCCCATTGCTGCACCCACCAAGAGTAACTGTCAGGGCTTATAGTGTTGTGGCACCAGCACCACCATCAAAGGCCCAATTTTTACTACCACTGTTCAACAATTATATGTAATTACAATTCCTGATATAATAGTTGACAGCAGGGCGTTCCAGCACCAACCAAGAGTAACTGTGAGTGCTTACAGTGTTGTGCCAACACCAACAACTAAGGGGCCTATTTCTGCAGAGTATATACGGCAGGTCCCTACTTTCAAACATCCAACTTACAAACGACTCCTACTTGCAAACGCAAGAAGACAACAGGAAGTGAGAGGAAATCTACCCCTAGGAAGGAAAATTCTCTCCTGTAAGAATTAATATGGGAGAAAGGTGTCTCCTCTGTACTGATGCTTTATCACCAATCCTTGTTTCAAGAAAAACACCACATTTCAAAAACAGTTGTCATTGGGACGGAAAGTGAGGTGAAATGTTCTGAACAGGGGCACAGACAGCAAAACAAATGTTACAGGGGTGATAACCCTTACCTATGTTTTCCAAAAAGTTTAAAAATAGATTTTTGGGCTGGAGCTACACTTAAACAATGTACCTGTTCACAATTACAAACAGATTCTACATAAGAATAAACCTACAGTCCCTGTCTTGTATGCACCGCCTGTATACGGCTGTTCAGAGTATATAGGGCCTTTTTTATTTTATGTGCGGGGTTCCCCTTAATATCCATACAAGACCCAAAGGGGCTGGTAATGGGCTGGGGTAGGGGGGGGGGTCATGGGGTAGCTATGCCATTTTTCTTAAAGATTTTCATCCATATTACCGGGACCAGACATTACATTAAAGCCGCAAGCAGTTTTAAATGGCTTTTTTTTTCCTTTAGAAGTGTCATTTTGTCCAGGGACAGTTCTAAACACGGGAAACACGTGGCACTTCACATACTTTAGACACCCCCCAGGTACGATATTTAAAGGAATATTTGACTTTTTTTTTTCACTTTATGCATCATTAAAATGACTGCTCCCGAAAAACGACCATTTTTAAAACTTCTTTTTGCATTGATACATGTCCCCTGGTGCAGAACCCGGGTTCCCAAACCCTTTTTAGGACAATAACATGCATAATAGTCGTTATAATTAGCACTTTAGAATTCGAACGTTCGCATCCATTGTATTTAATAGGGTTCTAATGTTCGTACGAACTTTCGGTCCGTTCGCGGGTTCTGGTGCGAACCGAACCCGGGGGTGTTCGGCTCATCACTAGCTACAAGGCTCTTTTGCAAACCTGCATTTGTCTGCTGCTGATTGGCATTTGCTAGAGCCAGCTGTTTCAGTATCTCCTCCATGCTGGCCTTTAAAAAAACTGCCACTGGTTCTCCACCAACTGTGAGGGGGTTAGCTCAGCAGTGAGTGTGTGTGACCCCCTGGATGGGTTCACCACACAAAAACAGGCACAGCAGACAGTGGTAGGAGAAAACAAAAGGGTGTGGTTTTATTTTAACTATATACAGACAAAAAAATACAGCAAAAACAAAAGAAACATGAAAAGAAATCCTGGTCAACTTGACCGCTCACTACACACGTTGGTGTCCCTAACTAACAACTGGGTACAGCCTTGTGCTGTCCCAGTCCCTAGCTCCCTGCTTTTTTGAAGTTCTTAGCAATAACCACACAGGCTTTGGCTCACTGCACAGAGATCACGCTCCCCAGACTATCCACACAGATCTGGTTCCAGGTTTGAGCATCTCCCTTAGCATGCTGGGAGTTCTTGTAGAGGCCCTAACGAGCCCACTTACTTCAGCTGGGCTCATTAACTCTTCCCCTGCAAGACTCCCCGCAATCCCCCTAGTGGTATAAATCGGCATAAAGCCTGAATCTAGGACATATATACCTTCCATCCTGGATGCAACCTTGTGATTTTACCTGCATGCTGTCACAATATATATATATATATATATATATATATATATATATAATGTGTGTGTGTGTGTGTGTGTGTGTGTGTATGTATATATATATATATATTAATATGTGTAGCGGGTGTTTGATTTTAGGGGAGGCATCTGGGTGGTAGTGTAACCCAGATGCATTGATTGTCAGGGAATCTGAGACCCTTTTGTGGTTCTTGGAGGACTCTGGTGGTGTGGGGTTCCCTGCGGCCTGTAGGTGGCGGTGTCGCCGTGGGTTGGAGTTGAACACTTACCACAAGACTGCTTCCTTTTTGTCCTTTCCTGGCGCTGGTACAGCAGGGCGGGGAACCTGCTGTAACGCAAAGGGCGAGGGGATAAAAGGGGCGGATGCCCTGACCTTGGGGTTCAGAGTCGGAGGACGCAGCCGTGCCCAGGCACCTTCAGCTTGGGTGCTGGCGTTCCGGCGTTCCGGGCCCAGGTGCCCTTGACCTGGCCGGAGCGAGAGATGGAGTCCATCTCAGGCACCTTTAGCCTTGGGTGAGGTACTATGGCGGAAGCCTGGAGCTCAGTACCTTCGACTGAGTTCCGCGAGGGTGGAGGAATCCGAGGGGGCCCTTACTCCTGAGGTCGAGAAGACTGGTGAGCGAAACTTCTCTGGAGAGTCCGACGCAGCATTGCTGGTGACAGAGAGGCCTCCGGTGACTACCTTGGACAGATTACCTTCCCCTGACAGGGGCTGTGCTAGCGAAGGTAATTCATGTTCTGTTCAATATAGTCAGTGGCAGTGACTATTTGCCACTGGTGATACTACAGTGGTTAGCTTTATCTAGACGAATTGTGCCTTGGCCTACTCCCCACAAGTACTGAAGTGCTACATGGGTCTCAACCTGTCTGTGCTGTATGACTATTTATTGCGAAGAATAAATACAAGTTGGACCTATTCAGTGTGTGGAACTCTGGTTACTAGGAGCAAAGGGGAGTCAATCCGAGGAGAGGATTTGACTCTGGGACACATACACAAAGCCCGATAGTTCTGGCCTTCACCTCTACACCGTGGAGGACATGGGCCGTGGTGTATCTCATCCCTCCCCCCCCAGTGTTAACCCCTAGACGAGACAGACAAGCCGTGAATGAGAAGGGGAGAGAGGGATGAGGTCGCTACATATATATATATACACCTAACAAAATG
This sequence comes from Rana muscosa, assembly GCA_029206835.1. Lineage (NCBI taxonomy): Eukaryota > Metazoa > Chordata > Amphibia > Anura > Ranidae > Rana > Rana muscosa. The sequence goes on from CM055119.1 coordinate 24,578,406, forward strand.
CAACTAGCATATGGACAATATACAGCAAACCAGCAAGCAATGAAGCAATGCAACAAGATATGCAGCCAGGTACATGGACAAATAGATACAATACTACCAAGCAGTTTACGCTATAGTGGCACCTAACTTAGGCAGGAGTCAATAAGGTTTCAGAAAAATGGAGGTTTAGGGGCTTCCCCTCTTCCTTGGGGGGGACCTAAAAGCAGTTGTCCTAAATCTCCTTATAAAATCACGGCAAACCAATTATGGCCCAGCCGAGGTGTATACAAAGTATATCCACTGTGGAATCAAATGCAATAATAAAATCTCACATACCTAAAGCAGGAGTGGGGGAGAAGTAGGGAAGATCATCTGATTGAATAACCTTCTTACTCACAAAAAGGTTAACTAATGAAATGGGATAGTAATGATATAATAAAGATGGACTGAGGTTCTGAGATTAATGAAATAAGGTTAAACAATAAATGTCTAACTATACCCCCTGAGACCCCTTTTAGAGTAGCTTGAAAAAAAAGGTAAAATACTATTGGATACTCTGGCTAACAATTTAACTGCAAGAAGAATAAATTAAATGTGTCTCATAAAAAATATTATGTAGAGAGGGGATCTTAGTCCTCTACATAATTTTGAGGTTGTCTAGTATTAAAGCAAGTATATTACTGCCTGAACTAAGTCCCAGAAAGAGTAAGGCATAACATGCATATATGCGATCTAACCAGAATATGTATACACATGTATGATGTTTTCTCTTATGATAGTAATGCTGGAATATTAAAGAAGCCTTGGGTTTCAAAGATTGATTAAATAGGGTTAAAATGGTAGTAAAGGCTATGTAGCACCCTCTAGTGTGTGCTACATGTAGTGTGTAGGATAGGCAGACCATACTCTGACTCATACATTTGTGAGTCTGTAATTGGGTCACGGTTATTGGAGTTCAGGGCTGAATAACTCGTCCTGGCAGCTCTCTGGTGCCTCCTCCTGGTGTCTGGAAGGTTGGTGAACCTTCTAGAATTATTGAGCGGGGGTTAGGAGGAGCTGCCATGCATATTTATGAGGCCTCAGCCAATCCCCAGTAGTGGGCTGACAGGGGACTGGCCCATAAATAATCATGGGCCATGCCAGCAGGGCAGTGGCGTAGAAGATGGAAATGTAGTGTTGAGGAGGCTGTCATGGCCCTGAGGGGTACCCCCTAGCCTGGAGGGGGGGGGTGACCTGCCTTGGTATGGGAGAGCTGGAGAGATCCTGGCAAGGACACAGGGAAGGACTTATCTTTCCTGGAGGCACGGGAGCAAGGAGAGGACAAAGTGAATAGTTCAACACTGGTGGGGGTCAACAAAGGGGGGAGACTGCCACATGTAGCCAGTCTCCCTTGAAGACAGTGGTGGGTGTAAGTCTTCAAACCTTTCCCTGAGAGATCCTGAGAGTCAGCCGGGCGGGCTGGTGAAGAGTCATTCAGGTGGACTGGCGTGAAGAGGCAGCCAGGAGGGCTGATGAAAGAGGCAGCTGCAGCCAGGTGGGCTGGCAGGGTCTGAAGAGGTGTTGCTGGGACCAGTGACCACAAAGGAAACATGAGGGAAAGTTACATGCTGTGTCACTCCATGTGTGCTACTGTTAAGGGACTGTGAGTTCATGCCTGTAATGGTCTGTTACTGAACTGACAAGGAGACTGTCAAGTTCTCCCAGGAGTGTACCAGTAGAGGCTGAGTATGAAAGAGGCCCAAGAGTGTGCAGGAGGAAAGTGAAGAGGAGACTGTATATAGCTTTATATAGGAAGTTGTCCCTGAAGTTTGCTAAAGTCAAGTGGGCATCCCATAACCCCCCATTCCCATGTAAACCCCCTAATAAACAACAAAAACAAAGCTACAGACTTCTCTCTGACTCTGTGTACCGGTTAAGATTGGGTGTGCCTGGCTGTGCAGGAGTGGGGGGATCCCTATTCATCTGAAGCTCCTACGTGGGGTGTGCTACATTTTGGGGGCTCGTCATGGATATTGCCCATGGTAACCTGCACGACTCTTGACCCTAGCAACTGAAATTCAGCAAGTCAAGAGGACTGCACTTTATTGCTGGGACCACTAAGTGGGTTAAACAGGAAGATGGAGTTATGTGCATTGTTAAACTGTGACTGTGGTTGTGTGAGTCAAGTGCCGTTGCCCATAGCAACCAGTAGGAAGTTGCTGCCAAACCAGTGTCATACTGCATGCCCAGTTGCCCCAACTGCTGCTGGGATGGCTACTTGTGCTAAAACTTGCTAATTTAGTGAGAGCTGTATGGTGTGCTTTTACCTGTGGCAGCCACGAAGAGCGATTGCACCCATGAATAACAAAGTGCCCAGCGGTCTGCATAAAGCTGGGGTGTCATGGATATGCATTAATGTCTGTCTGCCATCTTACCTTCCTCCTCATGTGTTCATCTAGAGACCAGACCTCCTTCACCTGGCTTCCTTTATAATCTCCTCCCAGCCTGACTCCACCCCAGGCCCTATCACTGAACACTATATTAACCTGTGCACTGCAAGCCTGCTTTGCTGATCAACGTGTTTGTTAGGCATTGTGTGTTTGGGTTCCTGCCTGCCGTGTGCTACGTCTGTCTCTCTGTTACGTTATTGGCTTGTCCCCGACTATCCCTGTCTGCTCGTGACCCTTGACCTTCGGCTCGTTCTTCGTTATCCTTGTCTGCTTGTGGCCCCTGACCTTCAGCTTGTTATTCGGTTCTCTCTATCGTGTGCTGCTGCTTCCCCTCTTTTCCCCTTATCCTACGGGGCGTGAGCTAGGAAACTCCAGGGGCCGCGACCTGGTCCCAGCCTGCAGCGTAACATCCTCACCACTAGAGGCCCTGGAGAAGACCAGCTGGGTCTTAGACTCCGCGCCCTGAGGAATCTTGGCTCTCGCTTCCGTTGGGATCCCGGTTGTGCTCCTCTGGTCCCGCTTTCCACAACCACCCAGTTTCCTATCCGCAGAAGCCAGCCATAGGGTTCACTACCTCGCGGTGCACTCCTGTCCCCCTACGGTGTGCATCTGTCACCTGGCCACAGGTGACCCTGACAGTTTGATCAGCCATGAACCCGGCTGACATCCCGCTTCCCACGGATGATCCATTGCAGGGCATAGTTCGCAGACTTGAGACCCAGGAATCAAATCAGACCCAGGTGATGCGATTCCTCCAGGATCTGGCTTCTCGATTCGAGCAGCTTCAGGTCTCCTTGGGAACCCCGAATCCGCAACCCCAAGTACAACCAGCGGCTGTACCTATCGCACCAGTCGCAGCCTCACACTCACTAAGATTGCCAGCTCCGTTCCGTTTCTTTGGGGACTCCAAGGCCTGCAGGGGGTTTCTCAGCCAATGCACTAGTCATTTTGAGCTTCAGCCTCAAAGCTTCCTGTCTGACCGGGCTAAGGTAGCCTATATCATTTCCCTCCTCTCCGGTGAAGCTTTGGCCTGGGCTGCCCCCCTGTGGGAGAGGAACGATCCAGTGGTTTCCAGTCTGTCCGAATTCTTGAAGCTCTTTCGTAATATCTTCGAAGAGCCAGCTCGGGCTTCTTCAGCGGCTAGTGCTGTCTTACGTCTTCGCCAAGAATCTAGTTCAGTGGGGCAATATGCTCTTCAGTTCCGTATCCACACAGCTGAATTGAGCTGGAATAATGAGGCCCTGGTCGCTACCTTTTTACATGGCCTCTCTGACCGAGTGAAAGACGAATTAGCGGGAAGAGCCATTCCCGTCGGTCTGGACGATGTAATTTCATTATGCAACCAGATCGACATTCGTTTTCAAGAGAGGTCCTTAGAAAAAAGACGCCAGCACTCTCTGGGTCCTAGCCAGTCTGAGCTCCCCTCCCTTCATTCCGTGGAGCATCCTCTACCTGCTGAAGAACCTTTGCAGCTGGGCCGGACCAGACTAACCCCCGAAGAACGTGCTAGGCGCAGAACTCTGGGCTTGTGCCTCTATTGTGGGGGCAAGGGTCATTTTCGTGACTCCTGCTCGCTTCGTCCGGGAAACGCTCGGGTCTAATACATTTGGAAGGTGGAGTATTGGACCCAGAAACATCACCTTCTCGCCTGCTCTTGCCGGTGTTCCTTCATGTAGGCACTTCTCCTCAGTCAACCCTTGCATACCTGGATTCCGGGGCTGCCGGCAATTTTATGGATTGGAGAACTGCTTCTTCTATGAAGCTTACCCTTTCACCTCTCACTACCCCATTGGTAGTCTCGGCAATTGATGGCACTGTTCTCCCAGGGGGCCCTATTCGCTTCCAGACGCTACCCATTAGGATGTCGGTAGGGATTCTCCACCAGGAGTGGATATCCTTTCTTATTCTACCCAAGGCCTCTACCCCAGTTGTATTGGGCCTCCCTTGGCTACAGCTCCACTCTCCACATGTGGACTGGGTCTCTGAGCAGATTCTGGCCTGGGGTTCCTCATGTTTCTCGTCGTGTCTTCTCAAGGTGACCCCCAAGGAGAGTCTTCCGGTTGCTGCCACTTCTGTTTCTTCTGATCTTCCCGCCGCATACAGCGATTACCGGGATGTGTTCTGTAAAAAATCAGCTGAGGTGCTTCCTCCCCACAGGTCTTTTGACTGTGCTATTGATCTTGTCCCCGGAGCAACTCTACCCAGGGGTCGTACCTACCCTCTGTCCATCCCAGAGACCCAGGCCATGTCGGAGTATGTAGCAGAGAATCTGGAGAGAGGTTTCATCCGGAAATCCTCATCGCCTGCAGGGGCAGGGTTCTTTTTTGTTGCCAAAAAGGATGGTACCTTAAGACCCTGCATCGATTATCGGGGTTTAAATGCGGTTACTATTAAAAATCGATACCTCTTACCCTTAATATCTGAGCTATTCGATAGGTTGAAGGGTGCCTCCATTTTCACCAAGTTGGATCTCAGAGGCGCGTACAATCTCATTCGAATACGGGAGGGTGACGAATGGAAGACTGCATTCAACACTAGAGACGGGCATTACAAATATCTGGTGATGCCTTTTGGTCTGTGTAATGCTCCAGCCGTGTTTCAAAACTTTGTCAATGAAATCTTCAGAGATCTGCTGTACCAGTTTGTTGTCATCTATCTGGATGACATTCTGATCTTTTCTGAGAATCTGCTCGTCCACAGAAACCATGTCCGCACTGTACTTCAACGTCTTAGAGAGAACAATCTCTATGCCAAGCTGGAGAAATGTTCCTTTGAATGTTCTGAGGTCCTGTTTTTGGGGTGCTTCGTCTCATGTTCGGGGCTTCGTATGGACCCTGGGAAGGTCTTGGCTATCACCAACTGGCCTCTTCCTGCTAGCCTCAAGGCCACACAGCGCTTTCTTGGCTTCACTAATTATTATAGGCAGTTCATAAGGAATTACTCTTCCATTGCCGCGCCTATTATCGCTTTGACCAAGAAGGGTGTGAATGCCAGAGACTGGCCTCCCGAAGCTGTCTCTGCATTTCACAACCTGAAACAGGCCTTTGTTTCTGGCCCCCTCTTGAGGAGACCAAATCCTGGGAATGCATTTTTTATTGAAGTGGACGCTTCTTCAATGGGGGTGGGAGCTGTGCTTCTTCAAATCTTTGAGAAGAGACGCCAACCATGTGCGTTCTTCTCCAAAAAAAATTCTCAGGCAGAGAGGAATTATGCCATCGGTGATCGGGAACTTCTCGCAATTAAATTGGCGTTAGAGGAGTGGCGTCATCTCTTGGAGGGTTCCCCTCACTCCATAACGATCTTTACCGATCACAAGAATTTACAGTATCTACAGAATGCTAAACGTCTGAATCCTAGACAGGCCAGGTGGAGTCTCTTCTTTGCCCGTTTTAATTTCACGATTACCTACAAACCTGGTTCCTGCAACGGTCGGGCTGATGCGCTCTCTAGGTCATTTGACACTTTGGACGAGGAGTCCGCCCCTGAACCTGAGCCGATCATTCCCACCTCATGCATTGTTGCCCACTCTACCACCCTGAAGTCTAAAATTCCGCCTGGTAAGACCTTTGTCCCCACTGAGCTAAGAGCTAAGATCCTTCGTTGGGGACATGATTCCAAGGTGGCAGGGCATTCTGGATTCCTCCGATCCTTCCTACTCATCAGTCGTCACTACTGGTGGCCTAATCTCCGCTCAGACGTCAAAGACTACGTTAAAGCTTGTCATGTCTGTGCTCAGTCCAAATCCTCCACACAAGCTCCTGCTGGTCTCCTCATGCCCTTGCCCATTCCTAAGGAACCCTGGGTCCATATTGCCATGGATTTTATCACCGATCTCCCACTGTCTGAGAATAATACAGTCATTTGGGTGGTAATCGATCGATTCTCCAAGATGGCTCATTTTGTTCCTCTTCCTGGTCTTCCTTCTGCCCCTGCCTTGGTTCCCATTTTCATTCGGGAAATTCTCCGCCTACATGGGGTCCCTTCTCATATTGTTTCCGACAGGGGAGTCCAATTCACGTCTCGTTTTTGGAGAGCCTTTTGCAAATCCCTCAATATTGTCTTGGATTTTTCTTCTTCTTACCATCCCCAATCCAATGGACAGACTGAGAGGGTTAATCAGGAGTTAGAGGTCTTTCTTCGCACCTTTGTGTCTTCTCACCATGACGATTGGTCCTCTCTACTCCCGCGGGCAGAATTCTCCCATAACAATCATGTGAATACCAGTTCGCAGAAGACACCCTTTTTCACAGTTTATGGAAAACACCCTCAACTTCCTCTTCCCATGATCTGTTCTCCAGGCATTCCAGCTTTGGCTTCGGTTCAGGAGTCTCTCAATTCCGTTTGGGGTCACGTTCATGATTCCCTCCGGGCAGCTGCTGAAAAATTCAAAGGCTTTGCCGACCGCCGCAGGCGTAAACCGCCTTCTCTTCAGCCAGGGGACAAAGTCTGGCTCTCTACCAGGAACATCAAGCTCCGAGTTCCTTCTCTGAAGTTTGCTCCACGATTCATCGGTCCATACACGGTAACTGCTAAACTGAATCCGGTTTGTTTCAAACTCCAGATTCCTAAGAGCCTTAAAATCACTAACTCCTTTCATGTTGCTCTTCTAAAGCCTTTAGTCCTCAATAAATTCTCTCGTCCTCTCCCTACCGTGGCGCCTGTCTCTGAGGATAATCAGGAGTACGAGATCAGTCAAATTCTGGACTCCCGACTCTGTAAAGGCGTTCTTCAGTACCTCGTTCATTGGAAAGGGTTTGGTCCTGAGGAGAGGTCTTGGATCACTGCATCTGAGGTCTTTGCACCTCGTCTGTTAAAGGAGTTTCATCTGAAGTTTCCCTCTAAACCTGGGCCCAGGCGGGGAAGGGGGAGGCCTCGTAAGAGGGAGGGTACTGTCATGGATATGCATTAATGTCTGTCTGCCATCTTACCTTCCTCCTCATGTGTTCATCTAGAGACCAGACCTCCTTCACCTGGCTTCCTTTATAATCTCCTCCCAGCCTGACTCCACCCCAGGCCCTATCACTGAACACTATATTAACCTGTGCACTGCAAGCCTGCTTTGCTGATCAACGTGTTTGTTAGGCATTGTGTGTTTGGGTTCCTGCCTGCCGTGTGCTACGTCTGTCTCTCTGTTACGTTATTGGCTTGTCCCCGACTATCCCTGTCTGCTCGTGACCCTTGACCTTCGGCTCGTTCTTCGTTATCCTTGTCTGCTTGTGGCCCCTGACCTTCAGCTTGTTATTCAGTTCTCTCTATCATGTGCTGCTGCTTCCCCTCTTTTCCCCTTATCCTACGGGGCGTGAGCTAGGAAACTCCAGGGGCCGCGACCTGGTCCCAGCCTGCAGCGTAACATCCTCACCACTAGAGGCCCTGGAGAAGACCAGCTGGGTCTTAGACTCCGCGCCCTGGGGAATCTTGGCTCTCGCTTCCGTTGGGATCCCGGTTGTGCTCCTCTGGTCCCGCTTTCCACAACCACCCAGTTTCCTATCCGCAGAAGCCAGCCATAGGGTTCACTACCTCGCGGTGCACTCCTGTCCCCCTACGGTGTGCATCTGTCACCTGGCCACAGGTGACCCTGACATGGGGAAAGTGACTGTATGCTGCAATGGCCTGCTGAAAATCATAAAATGTGCACGGAGATGTCTGATGTTACCCCTGACAACTGAAGTGAGCCAGTGGAATCCTGCAGGAGGGGGTCTATCAGTTGCCAAACCATAGCTGAAGCTAATGACTATCCTGAACCTGCAAACCGTGTAACATGTGTTACAGAATTCACTGTTGCCTGTGGCAATCACAGTGGACTTTTGTTTAGAGTTGAGCGGACACCTGGATGTTCGGGTTCGGCCGAACTTCGGAAAAAAGTTCGGGTTCGGGACCGAACTTTAACCCGAATCCGGACCCGAACCCGAACCCCATTGAAGTCAATGGGGACCCAGACTTCTAAGGACTAAAAAGGCTCTAAAAAAGTAATGGAAAGGGCTAGAGGGCTGCAAATGGCAGCAAAATGTTGTTAAGAGCATGGCAAGTGCTCTGCAAACAAATGTGGATAGGGAAATAACTTAAAATAAAAATAAAAAATAATAATCTTGACCTAGGAGGACGAGGTCCATATGGAGTAGGAGGTTGAGGTGGCGGTGGATGTGGCTGTGTAGGTGGAAGCGGCGGTGGAGGAGGACGAGGTAGCCAACACTGATTCAAAAATACAACAATGGCTGGGTAAGGCTGGTGATGTGTCAAATTCTGTCCCCCGTCAAATAGTGTCCACCCTGTACTGCGCTTGCTCAGTATGTAGGACAAGGGGATTTCGAAAATCTCCCAAGACGAACGGCGCCTGCGTGGTGAGTTCAGGTGAAGGCCACACCATCCGTGGTTCAAGCCGAGCCAAGTGAGGCCGTGCCCGAAGCGTGGCGATCGAACCGAGCCCGTGAGGGGCCCTGTTACTATGTGCTACCGAATGTCCACTTGGATGGTGGGGCTTAAACCTGCACTCACAGCGCAGGCGCCGTTCATCTTCGGAGATTTTGTGAATCTCCTTGTCCTCTGTACTGCGCAAGCGCTGCGCCTTCGCAGTATGGGCCGGACACAATCCGATGGCCGGACAGTTTTTGTCACAACACCGGTATACATGTCTATTCTGCACAAGGTACGGACAAGTCCTGTGGGATCCATGCCTGGTTCATTTTAATGAACGTGAGCTTGTCCACATTGGCTCTGGACAGGCGGCTGCGCTTGTCTGTGATAACGCCCCCTGCCGTGCTAAATACACGTTCAGATAATACACTGGCTGCAGGGCAGGCCAGCACCTCCAAGGCATAAAGGGCAAGCTCAGGCCATGTGCCCAATTTGGAGACCCAGAAGTTAAAGGGGGCAGACCCGTCATCCAGTACGTGTAGGCCTGTGGACACATACTGCTCAACCATGTTGGTGAAATGCTGCCTCCTGCTAAGACGTTCCATCTCAGCTGGTGGTGCTGGTTGTTGTGGCGTGCTGACAAAGCTTTTCCACATTTCAGCCATGCTAACCCTGCCTTCTGAGGTGCTGCCGGTGCCCCGGCTGCGTTGGCGACCTCTTCCTCTGCCTTCGCCTTGTGCTTCCACCGTACGCCCGCTGTCAGGTGGGAATGCCACCAGCAGCGCATCTACCAGCGTGCGCTTGTACTCGCGCATCTTACGATCCCGTTCCAGTGAGGGAATTAAGGACGGTACGTTGTCCTTGTAACGGGGATCCAGCAGGGTGGCCACCCAGTAATCAGCACCAGTTAAAATGTGGGCAACTCGGCGGTCATTGCGGAAACACTGCAGCATGTAATCGCTCATGTGTGCCAGGCTGCCCAGAGGCAAAGAAAAGCTGTCCTCTGTGGGAGGTGTATCGTCTGTGTCCTCTGTATCCCCCCAGCCACGCACCAGTGATGGCCACGAGCTGGTCTGGGTGCCACCCTGCTGTGAAAATGGCTCCTCCTCCTCCTCCTCCTCCATCTCCTCCTCCACCTCGTCATCCTCCAGAACTGTGCCCTTTCTGCCAGACAATTGTGTACCTGGCGTTTGTTGGTGCAGGAACCCACCCTCGTAGCCACTTGTGAAAGACTGCCCTGAAAGCCTTTGAAATGATCCCGCTTCCTCCTCCTCCTCATCCTCCTGTGCCACATCCTCTTCCATCATCGCCCGAAGCGTTTTTTCAAGGAGGCATAGAACTGGGATAGTAACGCTAAGAACGGCGACATGTTGGTGGAGTACTCGAAACAGCGCAACAAGGCACACAGGTCTCGCATGGAGGCCCAGTTATTGGTGATGAAGTGGTGCTGTTCCGCAGAGCGACTCACGCGTGATTGCTGCAGCTGAAACTCCACTATCGCCTGCTGCTGCTCGCACAGTCTGGCCAGCATGTGCAAGGTGGAGTTCCACCTTGTGGGCACGTCACATATGAGGTGGTGAGCGGGAAGGCCGAAGTTACGCTGCAGCGCTGACAGGCGAGCAGCAGCAGGGTGAGAACGCCAAAAGTGCGCACACACAGTCCGCACTTTCTGCAGCAGCTCTGGCATATTGGGGTAATTTTTAAGGAACCTCTGGACCACCAAGTTCAGCACATGCGCCAGGCAAGGGATGTGCGTCAAACCGGCTAGGCCCAGAGCTGCTACGAGATTTCGCCCATTATCGCACACCACCAGGCCGGGCTTGAGGCTCACTGACAGCAACCACTCATTGGTCTGTTGTTCCATGTCCCTCCACAACTCCTGCGCGGTGTCTGGTTTTTCCCCCAAACAGGAAAGTTTTAAAACTGCCTGCTGTCATTTACCCCTGGCTGTGCTGAAGTTGGTGGTGAAGGTGTTACGCTGACCGGATGAGGAGGCGGCAGAGGATGAGGAAGCGGAGTAGGAGGAGTTAGCAACAGGAGGCAAACTGAAGCGTCCTGCAATCCTCGGTGGTGGAAAGACATGCGCCAAACTGCTATCTGCCTCAGGCCCAGCCGCCACTGCATTTACCCAGTGTGCTGTTAGGGAGATATAACGTCCCTGACTGTGCTTACTGGTCCACGCATCCGTAGTTAGGTGGACCTTGCCACAGATGGCGTTGCGCAGTGCACACCTGATTTTGTCCCCCACTTGGTTGTGCAGGGAAGGGATGGCTCGCCTGGAAAAATAGTGGCGGCTGGGCACGACGTACTGTGGGACAGCCAATGCCATCAGGCTTTTAAAACTCTGTGTCTCCACCAGACGGAATGACAGCATTTCAAAGGCCAGGAGTTTTGAAATGCTGGCATTCAGGGCCAGGGATCGCGGGTGGCTAGGGGGGTACTTCCTCTTCTGCTCCAATGTTTGGGAGATAGAGAGCTGAACGCTTCCATGGTACATTGTGGAGATGGTTAGTGACCCAGGTGGTAGTGTTGCTGGCAGATCCTCTGTTTGCGGGGTGGCAGGTGCCACTGTCACTACAGAGGTGGATGAAGAGGCCGAGACTGCAGCAGAAGAGGAAGCAGGAGGAGCCAGAGACCTTTCTTGGTTTTTGAGGTGTCTAATCCACTGCAGCTCGTGCTTTGCACTTAGATGCCTGGTCATGCAGGTTGTGCTCAGGTTGAGAACGTTTATGCCTCGCTTCAGCCTCTGATTGCACAGCCTGCAAACCACTCGTGTCTTGTCATCAGCACATTGTGTGAAGAACTGCCACGCTAGGGAACTCCTTGGACCTGGCTTTGGTGTGCTCGGTCCCTTGCTGCGTTGGGCAGTAGCAGACATACTGTCTAGCTGACAGACGCTCCGCTTTTGCACCCTGCTCCCTCTTCTGCTGTGCTGGTGGCTCTGTGCGACCACCGCCTCTTCCTCCAAACTACACTGGTCACCTGCATAATGTTCATTCCATGTGGGGTCGAGGACCTCATCGTCCTCCACATCATCTTCCACCCAGTCTTCACCCCTGCCCTCCTTGTCTGTCTGCACAATTGCAAAAGCAGCAGCAGTTGGCACCTGTGTTTCGTCATCATCCGAGACGTACTGCGATGGTCCTCCCATGTACTCATCATGAAACATAAGTGGTTGGGCATCGGTGCACTCAATCTCTTCCACTTCTGGGGCAGGGCTAGGTGGATGGCCCTGGGAAACCCTGCTAACAGAGTCATCGAAAAGCAGAAGAGACTGCTGCATGATTTGGGGCTCAGACTGCTTGGCTGATTTGCAAGGGGGTGAGGTGAAAGACTGATGGACATGGGTTTCAGGTGCCAACTCTGTTCATTCATTAGAAGAGTGGGTGGGAGACAATGTGAAGGAACCCGAGGCACTGTCAGCAACCCAATCTACTATCGCCTGTACTTGTCCTGGCCTAAACATTCGTACAGCCTCATTAGGCGCGACAAAATACCGCCGCAGGCTCAGTCGCCTACTCGCACCTGAGGAAGGTGTTTCACTTGTGCGTGTATCTGGCACAGATCCACCACGTCCTTTCCCTGCAACAGGAGCTCCACCAGCAGCACCACGACCGGGGCCACCACGTCCCTTTGACCTTCTCCTCATATTTTCCAAATTTAGGATCTTGCCCTAAATGGGTGTTTTTGGAAGAGCAGAACACACCCACAGTACGTAACCGCTGAATCGCACAGCTACAGAACTGCAGAAAATGCTATTCAAAAAAATGTTGTTTTTTTAGTATAGCACAGTAGGAGAAAACTATATAGAAATTGTTTATTTCACACACCTCCAAATATGTATAACACACTGCAAACTATTTTTTGTGCCCCTAAACGGCGTTTTTTGGAAGAGCAGAACACACCCACAGTCAGTACGTAACCGCTGAATCGCACAGCTACAGAACTGCAGAAAATGCTATTCAAAAAAAATGTTGTTTTTTTAGTATAGCACAGTAGGAGAAAACTATATAGAAATTGTTTATTTCACACACCTCCAAATATGTATAACACACTGCAAACTATTTTTTGTGCCCCTGAATGGCTCTTTTTGCAAGCGTACATTAAAGTGCAAATTTTTTTTTTTTGCCCTAAACGGGTCTTTTTTTGCACGAGCAAAATAAAATGCTTTTTTTTTTTTTTTTTTTTCTTTTTGCCCTATGGGTCTTTTGGAAAAGAGCAAAATAAAGTGCCTTTTTTTTTCCCCTAAAAGTTAGATTTTCTCTGACACTGGGCTCATGGCAGTGTAAAAAGACTGCACTGCAACACAAACAGGTAAACCTATGCAGATCGCTGATTTTAATCTCTGAATCTGGACTCCTATATAATATTCTCTCTCCCTGAAAGCACCAACACAGGAACCTGGCCCTACACTACACTATCTCTCTATCTTTTCCCTCAGATTGTAGAATCAGGACTACCTCATCTATTTTTCTATCTCTCCCTAAAAGCAGCAGCAGCAGACTAGATCCTCTCCCTATCTATTCTGAAGCAGAGTGACATGTGTGCTGTGTGCCTCTAGCTTATATAGAAGCTGGGTCACATGTTGCACTGACCAATCACAGCCATGCCATTAGTAGGCATGGCTATGATGGCCTCTAAGGGCACACCAGCTAATCAAAAGGTGATTGGCTGGCCCCTGAAGCATTTCTAAATGCGTAATTAGATTGCCGAACCCGAACCCGAACCCGGACTTTTGGGCAAAGTCCGGGTTCGGGAAAAAGCTAAAGTTCGGTACGGACCCGAACTTTACAGTTCGGGTTCGCTCAACACTACTTTTGTTGCTATCTGCCTTCAGTTGCTTGGGCACAACCAGCGCTTAGCGCATGTCCTAACAAGTTCTGCAAGTGTCAGTGCACCGCAACCACGAACATACTGTCTGTACCTGCAAACTTTAATCCAGCTAAGAAAGAGTTACATGGTGTGCAGGAACAGGCTTGCTTATCAGAACTTTTGGTGCTAGCCAGTCTGAAAGCTTGGGGGTGGAGCCACGCCCCGGAGGAGACCCAGCATACCTTGCATGCAGAGAGAGAGAGGAGCAAGTTGGTGGACGGTGTGCGAGTGTACCCTGTGCTGAGATGGATACCTGAGCTGCAGGAGGTGACGCTGGTAGGTACCGGTGTGCGGCTGGAGCATTGAGAGGGATTTGCCCTTGGGTTAATCAAGGGGACGTAGAGGCTGTGTCTGCTGCGTCCTGGCTGCAGGAGACCCACTTTCGTGGTCAGTGCCTGGATCTGTTGTGGGCACTGCAAAGAGCCGCTTACCAAATTAACACCGAGCAAGCAGGGGCCACTCACCTACAGTGTAGACCTACAATGCAAACATGGTAAGAAATTCTGGACAGCCGCACTCCAAAAAAGTTTTTGCCTTTTATTCAAAAATGGACATCAAAAACACATGCCACAGTAGAACAGAACGGACAGAAGACTGACGCGTTTCACGCTAACAAACAGTGCTTAGTCATAGCTATACACCTGGTGCTTCTAATCTGGAGGAAAGGCTTTTACTTTTGCTTGAACTTCCTGGAGTGGTAATATCCCGTTCTCTAGTGTAGACCTACAGTCAGGTTTCTGTGCAGAGTAGCCACGGAAGTCCTGGAGGGCCGGAATAGGTCTGAGAGCAAGCACTGAAGGTGGGGTTGAGTCTAAGGACTGAGACTCCCCCACAAAGACAATCGACACTTATGAAGAAGGCTGGAAGTCTGTCTTGGCCTGCAGCCCGGCAAGACAACTGGTACCTGTTAGTACTGGAAAAAAAAGAAAATTGGTCGCACACCATGGAAGGAAGAACTTCTGTAGAATTGTTACTTTATTGTCAAGGTGCCAAAGGACGTAGACAGGACGTTACAGGAACATTGGTAGACCGGTTTCACACAGATAACCCGTGCTTGTTCACAAGGGTGATATGAGTTATCCGTGTGAAACCGGTCTACCAATGTTCCTGTAATGTCCTGTCTACATCCTTTGGCACCTTGACAATAAAGTAACTATTCTACAGAAGTTCTTCTTTCCATGGTATGCGACCAATTTTCTTTTTCTTTGATTACTATTGATGGTGGTGAGCCGGGGCCAGCACCCATGAGGAAATCTTTATCCACAGTCTGAGCGGTGCAGAAACTAAAGAAAAGCTTGGACAGCCGCACTCCAAAAAATTTGTTGGTTCTTTATTTAAAAAAACAAGGTCACATCAACACATATGACAGCAAAAAACAGCAAGAGGAGCTGACATGTTTCACACTGCAAATCAGTGCTTAATCACAGTCTGAGCGGTGTTCCACTCTTTCTGGACCTGTTAGTACTGCCCAGCAGGAGCCAGAGGATGTTCCCAGAAGGCCAGCTGTACACCCTGTCGACCCCACCTGGAAGAAGCCAGTGCAGGAAGAGGATTCGTCTTCAGGTGAGCCAGAGGGAAGTGACAGTGTTGGGGTCATAGACTGGGGGTCCAGACTGCAGGCAGAATTCGGGCCCATAGATGCTGACTGGGAGGAATGGTCATCACAGAGCAGCTCAGGAGAAGAATGGGAGTGGGGAGACTCCCGCGAAGAGGTGGAGGTGCTTTCAGAGGTGACGGATGTGCCAGAATCAGCTGAAGGGCCAAAGGATCCGTGCAGACACCTGTTTTTGTTTTGCAGAAGTCCCAAAACAGACCATCCACTACCCAGACCAGAAATGCTGAATACAGGCAGTGGGTAGTGAAGTCGCCCCATGCCTGTGTCCTCCCAGGGAAAGGCAAGCTGCGGAAGCTTCCAAGATTCAGTGCAGTGGAGGTCAGCACAGGAGTGGGGTCTGGACTACCCCTACATCCTGCAGAACATCATTGACATCATACAGGACTCTCGTGCACAGTGGGAGGATGACATGGTGTGGGACTTTACCCATACCCAAGCCATTGCGGGGATCCCATAACTAAGAGGCTCGGACCCAGTTCCAGGACATTCGTCAAAAATGGCGGTTGGGACGAGCCATATATAATATAATGGTGGTGATTTTTAAGGCTGGACAGCCCACCAAGAGCCATTCTGCTGCCATCAGGGGATCTGATGGTACCATCACCAGGTTGCCAAATCCAAACCTGTATCTGTAAAGGGGCTGGAGTGAACTCACAGCTTGAAGGCCACAGAGATAAACAGCAAGTAGAGGAGTGCTGCCTCTGTCTGCTTTATTACTACAGATTAGGCCGGCCCAACACCCTGATCCATCTCCAGAGGGGATGTCCTGTTCCAGGAGAAGAACTTTGGGTGAGGCCTAGTGTCATGTTGCATTGCTGATATAGAGGGGCACCTCATTCAGAGACTTTTCCATGTACAAAAGTTTGTTTCTGCCAGCAGGATTATAACCCCCTGAAAGCAGACTGTACAGATAGATAGGAAATTAGTGATATGATTATATTCCTGTTTTTATTTTGCAGAAATCCTTTTGGACAGCTGTCCCTCTGCCTTAGTGATGGACTTCTTATTTTCCTACAGTGTTGCTGGGAGGGCCTCCCTTTAGGGGGAGGTGCTCTGAATAAAATATATGCCTAATCGTGTGCCTACTTACTTTACTAGCTACAGGGACTGGTAGTCAGGATGTGTGTGTGTGTGTATATATATATATATATATATATATATATATATATATATATATGTATGTGTGTGTGTGTGTGTGTGTGTGTATATATATATATATATATATATATATATATATATATATATATATACATACATACACACACAGTATGCATTGTCTATGGTTCTGAAAAAAAATGTGTGTACATATTTTATTTTTGCTACTTCATTTATTTGTACAACATCTCTGTCCAAGTTGTTACCCTTTTCACCTCCCTAATTTATTTCTTATGGGATGCCCTTGCTCCTGTTTTTTTTTTTAGGGGGGGGGTCATCTAATTATGTAGATCCCCTGTGTAAGGCAGCACTTGAAAACTTCTCTGAATTCCTAGAGCCGTGACGTCACCCGCTGGCTCCCATCGCCCATCCATTGTCAGTGTCCCCTCTTCTCCCCTGCAACAGCCTCTCTTTAGAGAGCTGGAGCTGCTGGATGACAGAACCGCACCAAGGTAGATAAAAAAAAAAAAAAAAGGTATTTACACTGATCTTGTTTATACAGGCTGGGGAGAATAGTTAGGAGGAGGAAGGCAACATTTTAAGAATACTGGTATTTGCCCTTTCCTTCCACTTTAAGTAATAGCTCAACCCAGGGCCAAAACTAGGGGGGGGCATCTACCTTAGGCGATGCATTAAAGGAGGGCGCTGCCAGTCTCATCTGATCTCCTCCTCTTCACACGTGCTAGATCTACAGATGCTGAGGAAATCGAGCTCTGAGGAGCAGCAGGGAGAGAAGATGGGAAGATGGGATGATACATCAACCAGTCTCTCACATACCAGGGGGCTGATACCGGCAGCTGGAGATCATAAGGAGATGGGAAGGGGACATGTCCTCCCATGTCCCCTTCCCATGGAGGACATGGGAAGGGGAGACCTCGGGAGGGATCAGAGGTGATTGGCAAAAGGAGCACTCCTCTATCCCTAACACGCATCGGCATCCAATAACAGGGTTCCATTCTACCCCTTATCTGCATGGATGTCCTGGCTCCTCCCCCCCTTTTTTTTTTTTTAGCAGATTCACTATTGTTTTTAAGTTTTCTGCAGTGGCCAGCACCCCTAAAGTTGTCACTTTAAAAGCTGCCATTCTTTATTGCACTGCACTACTGATACCTAAGAAGGAGCGGCAGCAGGGGGTGGCATTTACTCTTCTTTTCTGCATTTAGCAGCAGCAGGAGAAAAATACAGCTGAAAATACAGCTGATTATTCTAGTTAATGCTACCCCACTGCCCTTCTTCTCCAAGTTCCAATTCTTTCTTCTGCGGGGCCCTAAAAAATAAAAATCCACTGCTTTGCTGACTGACACTATGCACTGCCCTACTGACACCGTCTACTGCTCTACTGACATTGTACCATGCTTTACTGACACCACCCACTGCTTTACTGACACCATCCACTGCCCTACTAACACCTTCCATACACTGTCCACTGCCCTACTGAAAATCACTGACCATTTTAAGGGTAGGCTGAGTTCATTGTTTTACAGTGCTATTTGTTTTATTTAAACATATTTTATGGGTACAAAAATGCTTTTGTTTTTTTTTTTAACTGTGCCCCTTTAAGCCCCTGCCACTGTTTACACAATTTGGCCACATACATTGTTTATCACTGCGTACTATGCGCACTGTGTTACTACTCTTCTTGGTGCACCCAAAGGTGTCCCAGGTCTTTTACATTCTTAGTGTATACTGCAAAAAACAAAAACAAAAAACCTTTTCTTGAAGTCAAACCCAGTCCGCCATGCCAGAAGAAAGCAGCTTTATGAGGCGATTTCAAGCCTCGCCTCTGCGGCGGATTAGGGGGGCACCGCCAAGATGAAAGAAGAGCGCACAGCAGCAGGCTTTATTAAAAACCTGCTTCTTGGCTTTCATCTCCTTTCCCAGTGACGCCCCTCTTTGTGTCAAATCGATGCAGCCATGAGGATGGGCAGGATTTGCCGCTGGGATCAGTAGTCCATCACCATTAAAACTTCTAAAATGACCGGTTGTCACCATGAGGGGCACCGCGGGCCCCAGGCCTTCAACGGTTTCATCTTCTACTTAAACTGGAACTTATTCACAGTGAGGCCTAGTCATATCTAATAGCATGACAGGAATGCTAAGACTGTGACAGGAGGAGATGTTCTGAGGTAAAAATCTGTCAAGCTGTGTGCAGGAGGAAGAGAAGCTCTGAGGTAAAAGTCTGTCAAGTTTAGTGTCAGCCATCTTGTCCTATCTCAAGAGTGTGACACACTCATTTCTATATCCTATCTGAAGAAGTGTAACGCATCTATTGCTATAACATTTCAACTATTCATTATTTCTATGGGCATCCCATGTCCCTTCCCCAACCAAGTTTAATCCCCCAATAAAATAACAAAAACAAGCAAAAGACTGTTCATTGACTAAAGGAGTGTGTTTAATGGATGGCAGCAGGGTGAAATGTGTGGATGTAGTAACTCGTAGCAAACACTAGGCTTGTGCAATTCGTTTCGTAACTAATCGAAATTCGTCCGAATTTAGCAACTTTCGGACATTCGGAAGCATTCGAATTTGCGAACAAAGCAATTACGAATAAAACCGAATCCGAAATAAATTTTACCGCAAATAGCGAATGCCCGAATGTCTTCGGCATAATTCGTTATGAAAAAAGTTACGAATGTACGAATCCATACGAAGCACAATAACGCTCACTCTGCTCTGCTTCTCCCTCACCGTGCTAAACTCCCTCTCAAAATGGTGTACAGGGGCGGAGGCTATAGCCGCATGTAAAAAACGAAAGTAAAATACGAGATTTCGAATCGTTACAAATAACCGCTATGTATTTAGAAAAGTACAAATCCATTCGAAGCACATTAGGCATAATAGGCAGCGTCGTTGTGAGAGAGACACGGAAAATTACGAATCAACGAACCCAAAAAGTTACGAAAGTAGGAGTTGTGTCCAGAATCAACGAAAAACAATGTACTATAATGAAAGTACAAATTATAAATCAACTAAAAATTCAAGGAAAAATGTCGCTTGCGAAAATACGAATTAGTCCGAACACGAAAAATCCCGTCTAGCAAAATTACGAATCAACAGGGCCGAAAAGAAACTAACCGAAACTAAACAAATTTTTCTGTTGTGCACAAGAAACAAACCGAAACTAAACAAATTTTTCCGTTGTGCACAAGTCTAGCAAACACCCGCTACATATATTTCCCTAAGAAAAAAACTAGCACATGGGGATAATAATATTTCAGATGCTACAGCATTTATTCTAAGATCCTGTACATTTGTGAAATAGTATCTAAATTACTTAGACCTCATTTACAATACTGTGTCCAGTTCTGGAGAGTAGCCCTCACTTACAAAAATATATTCATAAATAAAATGAGTGCAGAGATGGGCAACAAAAAATTATGGAAGGTCTGAGGGGATTACACATATCAGCATTAGGGTTAAGCTCACGTGAGTTCAGACACAACTATATATAAATAAGAACTTTTAGCTGTGTTTCTTAGCGAACACAATGTACAGGGATATGGATAGTGGTAGTGACATAAACACCATCAGTGGCAGTGAAAGAGATGAATATATTAACCACATGCCGACCAGCCACAAGTCGGCACGATCCCGCGAACCGCCGTAGGTGTACGCCAGTCCCTTTAAGCAGGATTGCAGGCGTGTGCGCGTCGCTGCATCGGAGGGTGCCAATGTTCGTGACTGGTGGTCGCAATGACCGCCGGCCTCGAGCGACCGCGGGCACGAGAGGCAGAACAGGGACGTGTGTGTGTGTGTGTGTAAACACACACATCCCTGTTCTGTTCAGTGAGGAAAGACAGATCGTGAGTTCCTAATAGCTAGGAACCATGATCTGTAATTTCCTCTAGGTCAGTCCCCTCCCCCTACAGTTAGAAACACACTAGGGAACACAGTTAACCCCTTGAACGCCCCCTAGTGTTAACCCCTTCCCTGCCAGTGAAATTTTTACAGTAATCAGTGCATTTTTATAGCACTGATCGCTGTATAAGTGCCAATGGTCCCAAAAATGTGTCAAAAGTGTCCGATGTGTCCGCCATAATGTCGCAGTCCTGATAAAAATAGCAGATCGCGGCCATTACTTGTAAAAAAAATTATAATAATAAAAATGCTATTAATCTATGCCCTATTTTGTAGACGCTATAACTTTTGCGCAAACCAGTCAATATACGCTTATTGTGATTTTTATTGCCAAAAATATGTAGAATTCATATACTGCCCTAAACTGAGAAAAAAATAGCTTTTGTTAAAAAAAATTGGGGATATTTATTATAGTAAAAAGTACAAAATATTGGGGGTGATTTACTATCAACAGTGCGCTGCGCCGGTTCATACCTTAATTGGTGCGCCGGATAAATCCTTAATTGAGCGCATGAACCGGCGGCGCACTGCTATATTAAATAAAAAAGTCAGCGGCGCTTGTATCTTTATTCAAAATGAATGGTTCCCTATGGGAGCCCATTGATTTGAATAGAGGTCGCACGGGAAGTCGGATCAAGACGATCCGACTTGCGGGGCGACTCGTGTGCCGGTTGACAGAGGGGCAGCGCGACTTGTACACGACTTGAGCGTGAAGCAGGCGCTCAAGTCATGTCTTTGAAGTACCTGGCCGAGAATGTTCTCGCGCTCGCTGTCCCCTGTGTTTGGTATGAATCATGAAGGGGAACTCCCGGCCAAATTTTAAATAAAAAACCTCCAGGAGCATACCAGGCTCTTAGGTCTGGTATGGAGTTTATGGGAAACCCCCCTATGCCGAAAAAACGGCATGGGGGTCCCCCCAAAATCCATACCAGACCCTTATCTGAGCACGCAGCCCGGCAGGTCAGGAAAGGGGGGCGAGCAGCCCCCCTCCCTCCTGAACCGTACCAGGCCACATGCCCTCAACATGGGGGGGTTTGGTGCTTTGGGGCAGGGGGAGACCTGCGGCCCCCCCACCCCAAAGCACCCTCCCCCATATTGATGGGGACAAGGGCCTCTTCCCGACAACCCTGGCCGTTGGTTGTCGGGGTCTGCGGGCCGGGGGATTATTGGAATCCGGGAGCCCCCTTTAATAAGGGGGCCCCCAGATCCCGGGCCCCCCACCCTATGTGAATGAGTATGGGGTACATTGTACCCCTACCCATTCACCTGGTGGCAGCTCCGGGGGTCTTCTTCCGACTTCGGGGGTCTTCTTCCGACTTCGGGGGTTTCTTCCGACTCTCCGGCCTCTTCTCCCGCTCTCCGGTGCCTTCTCCACGCTCTCCGGTTCTTCTCCCGCTCTCCGGTGCCTTCTCCACAATCTCCGGTTCTTTCTGCCGGGCGCCCCGATATCTTCTTCCAGCTCTTTTGCTAGCCGGGTCCCAGTCTTCATCGTCGTCTTCTTCCCTCTTCTCTCCGCCCGATGTTGCCTCGTCGCTGTCTGCCGCTACAATGCTGTGTGCACGGAGCGCAACCACATATATTGGCATGGGGCGTGGTCACCGGGTGATGCCACCCGGTGACCCCGCCCCCGTATGCCGTCAGAGTCCCGGGGAATGATGGGACCTTGACGTCATATGGGGGTGGGGTCACCGGTGACCACACCCCATGTCAATATAAGTCGTTGCGCTCCGCGCACACAGCATTGTAGCGGCAGACAGCGATGAGGCAACATCGGGCAGGGAGAGGAGGGAAGAAGACGACGATGAAGACCGGGACCCCGCTAGCAAAAGAGCTGGAAGAAGATAGCGGGGCGCCCGGCAGAAGGCAGAAGGCAGAAAGAACCGGAGATCGTGGAGAAGGCACTGGAGAGCGGGAGAAGAACCAGAGAGCGCGGAGACGACACCGGAGAGCAGAAGAAGAGACCCCTGAAGTTGGAAGAAGACACCCGAAGTTGGAAGAAGACCCCCGGAGCTGCCTAATAGATTACTTTAAAAACCTGTGTTGTGTTTTTTTATTGACTTTTTTTCACATAGGGTGGGGGGCCGGGATCTGGGGGTCCCCTTTGTTAAAGGGGTCTTCCAGATTCCGATAAGCCCCCTGCCCGTAGACCCCCACAACCACCGGGCAAGGGTTGTGGGGATGAGTCCCTTGTCCCCATCAACATGGGGACATCCTCCCCATGTTGAGGGCATGTGGCCTGGTACGTTCAGGAGAGAGGGGGGCGCTCTCTCGTCCCCCCTCTTTTCCTGCGGCCTGCCAGGTTGCGTGCTCGGATAAAGGGTCTGGATTTTTGAGGGAACTCCACGCCATTTAAAAAAAAAAATTGGGGTGGAGTTCCCCTTAAAATCCATACCAGACCTAAAGGGCCTGGTATGGATATCTGGGGGAACCCCACGCATTTTTTTTTTAAATTTGTGGCAGGGTTCCCCTTAATATCCATACCAGACCTGAAGGGCCTGGTAATTGAACCCAGGGGGACCCCCACGCATTTTTTCTTTTTTTACCAATGACTTTTCTATGTATTGCCGGGAGCCGACAATTCATTATAGCCGCGAATTAGTTTTACATGACTTTTTTTCCTTCAGAAATTACACTTTGTGCAGGGACAGTTCTAAGCACGGGAGACAAGCGCTGCTTTACAGGCATACTATACACACACCCTAGGTACGAAATTTAAAGGAATATTTCACTTTTATTGTTTCACTTTAAGCATTATTAAAATCACTGCTCCCGAAAAAACTGAAGTTTTTAAAACTTTTTTTTGCATTGATACATGTCCCCTGGGGCAGGACCCGGGTCCCCAAACACTTTTTAGGACAATAACTTGCATATTAGCCTTTAAAATGAGCACTTTTGATTTTGAACGTTCCAGTCCATTGTATTTAATAGGGTTTCAAAGTTCACGCAAACTTTCTGCCTGTTCGCAGGTTCTTGTGCGAGCCGAACAGGGGGGTGTTCGGCTCATCCCTAATGTTAACTAACTAAACGCTTATAGACGCAAATGCTGTAAAACGCGGCATGCAAACGCAACAAAACGCGCGTTTAGAAACGCCGCTTTCAACCTTAGTTCTGAAGACTTTGCACCAGCGTCCCGTGTACATGGGGCCTAAAAACGCCTATGCCATTTACAGCTCAAAAACGCTAACGCTAACATGGAGAGGCGTTTTTAAGCTGCAAAAAACACTCAAACAAGCGGCTGGAAAAACGTCTGTGTGCATGTAGCCTTATATTAACCACTTGCTTACTGGCCACTTAAACCCCCTTCCTGCCCAGACCAATTGTCAACTTTCAGCGCTGATGCACTTTGAATGACAATTGCGCGCTCATACAACACTGTAACCCAAAGAAAATGGAACAATTTTTTGCACACAAATAGAGCTTTCTTTTGGTGCTATTTGATCAACTCTGCATTTTTTTTTTTCTATAAATACAAAAGACTGACTAAAAAAAAAAAAATTGGATATTTTAACCACTTCAGCACCGGGCCTATTCTGGCACTTCTCTCCTTCATGTAAAAATCATAATTTTATGGCTATAAAATTACTTAGAACCCCCAAACATTATATATGTTTTTTTAGCAGACACCCTAGGAAATAAAATGGCGGTCATTGCAAATTTTTATCTCGCTCGGTATTTGCGCAATAAATTTTCAAACGCCTTTCTTTTGGAAAAAAATGGTTTCATGGATTATAAAAATTACAAAACAGTAAAGTTAGCCCAATTTTTTTTGTATATTGTGAAAGATGTTGTTATGCTGAGTAAATAGATACCTAACATGTCACACTTCACACTCAAGCCTCGTACACACGATCGGATATCCTATGGATTCTAATCTGATGGTTTTGTCCATCGGAAATCGGATGAAGCTGACTTCCATCAGTCTTGCCTACACACCATCAGTCAAAAAACCAACCGCACCAAAATGATGCGACGTACAACACGTACGACGGCACTATAAAGGGGAAGTTCAAATCTAATGGCGCCACCCTTTGGGCTGCTTTTGCTGATTTCGTGTTACCGAGTGTTAGTAAAAGTTTGGTGAGAGCCGATTTACGCTTTTCAGTCTCCGTGCTTTGCAGATCGTTTCCTGGTGTTCAGTTTGTGCTCGTGGGTTCATATTTGTTATTCAGTGCGTGCAGTCAGGTCGTTACTGTTTTGCAGTGCCTTCTTGACCGCTCGTTACTGTTTTTCAGGCCGTTCTTATCAGGCCTTGCTGTTCCTCGGTGCGTTCTGTTTGAGCTCGTTCTGACCAGCCGACCGGTTTAAAGCCATGTTTGAAGTAGGTTCTCATCGTAGAGCTCGTGCTGGCTATGGGCTTGGTGTTGCGGTTAACACTGTAACCCGAGTTCAGTCTGTGAACAGGGTGAGGAGGAGTTCATGGACCAAGAATTGGTTGCTCCAGCGGGACAAATTCTCTCATATATCTCTGCTGCGGGAAATCCATGAGAATAATCCTGATGATTTCAGGAATTATCTCAGAATGACGGACCCCGTTTTTCACCGTCTGTTGGATTTGCTGTCCCCCTATATCACGAGGCAGGACACTGTGATGCGCCAGGCCATCACTGCCGAGCAGAGGCTTTTTGCCACATTGAGATACCTGGCGACTGGGAGAAGCTTGCAGGACCTCAAGTTCTCAACAGGCATCTCCCCCAGGCTCTTGGGATCATTATCCCGGAAATGTGTTCTGCCATAATCCAGGTCCTGCAGAAGGACTATATGAAGGTAATTTTAACATCACATTCTAGTTTTTGAATGTTTGCTAATGTATTGTATTTCTGGTGAAAAAAAAACCTCTGTTGTTTGGGGATTTTTAAGGCAACAAAAAAGAAATAAAAAGGAAAAATTATATATGTAAAAAAATATATTTATTCACAAACATTACAAAATCGTTTTTATATAGATACAAAAATATGTTTATGACTATATCCATCTCCAAAAAAAATCTGCATTTATGAACAATTATGAATACAATGCCTAGATCGGTGACTCAAGATTTTTGCAGAAATCACTCAGAAACAGGCTTCATCCGACGCGTTTCAAATCATAGTAAAAAGACGTTCTTCCTCAGGGATGTTGCATTCATTTATCTAAAGACAGATTTATAGAGTTCTATTAATCACAATATTCTCAATCCCACCTCCAAGAGGTATCAAGAAAAAAGGGAAGAAAAAAAAAAAAAAGAAAGAACTTACTGAATCATATTCATTTAAAATACATATGTTCCATGTTCCAATTTATGTACCAGGCGTGCATCTTCCTCCATCTACCCCTCCCAATGCTGCACCCACCATTGTATGTTCACAAAAGGAGTCAGGATTTAGCAACAAGGTGCAATCCAAATGGATGGCGTATTGTGGGAAAGAAGGGAGAAACCAGAATTGTCTAAAAAGAATAAAATAGAGATCAGGTAAGTATAAATGGGAAAAATTGTATATTCCCATTAAAAAAGGAAAACAAATCCATTCAGAATAAACAGAAAGTCCTATATTCTTACCAGTAATCACTAACAACCCAAAGACAAATCGGGATCCATAAGTTCTTGCAAGGTTCCTTTGTATGGGAGCTTGGTATATTAGATCCTCCGCCTGTGGCAGAGGCAATGGAATGACGCCAATAGACTCCCTGGTGTCCTTTTATACCCCCCTGTGAGTTGTAAATGGTTCCCACCGATCACATGACTCATAGGATGGATGTGTTCACTCTTACCTGTGAACGTTCCGCATCACAGGAAATGCGGACACGGCCATCTTGGATAAGGGAAAAAGGATGGGAAGACTCAAACAGGCAGAAAAAACTGCACAGAGCCAATGGTGATATGGAGAAGCAATCACAGTGGGTCAGAATGGAAAGAAAGCCGGGATAATGATTCAGAGTAGTCCCCGATTATCTTTGGGGCGCTCTGAACCAGGGACAAAAAACCACCGGTGCCTAAAGGGGTGATGGGCCAAAAATTCCACCTTGGTGAACGCCCCCCCCCCCCCCCCGGCACCGGATGTGAACAAAAATCAAAGGATGGGACAGCTGAAGAGGAGGAGAAACACCGGATTGGACGCTAATTCCCCATAGAACATAAAAAAATCTCTGGGTTACACGGAACATATGTATTACATATACATTAATCAATGGTCATATATAATTGAAAAACAACACACATAACCATATAAAAAAATCACATTACAAAAATAATAATAATAAATCAATCAAATCCTCATGTTGTGCATTCCTGCGTGTTCCCAACAACCCACACTTCTACAATCCACATATGAAAAAAGGGGGGTTCCCTTGTTTTTAAGAAAAAACAAGAGGGAATTAAAATCAGAACCAAAGATGGAAGGATTAGGTCTGTAGATGATATTGGTGGGAGAAAAAGGGGGAGGCAGAGACATCTCCCCTGAAGGAGGGGGGGCAAGGAGTCCAACCTCGGAAGACAGAGAGCCTCGGCCACCAATTGGGTCTCAGTCCGTCTTGCCAGAACTGAAACCCTCCAAGAAGGGACGGAAACTCTCCACTTCCATTTCGCGCTGGAGTAGGACCTTGTTCCAATCCCCACCTCTGCGTGGGATGTGAATCCTCTCCACCACAGAAAAGACAGTGTGGGGCCTTCTATATAGGGAAGACACGTCAAGAACTAGGATTGGCAACCTCTATTTACCCCTTGGTAGGCATGTGGCTAAAAAACATAAATACAGGATGCCAAAGATACTCTTTTACCTGAGGGCAACAATGCCACCGGGACTCAATGAAGTGGAGAGTTTCTGTCCCTTCTTGGAGGGTTTCAGTTCTGGCAAGACGGACTGAGACCCAATTTGGTGGCCGAGGCTCTCTGTCTTCCGAGGTTGGACTCCTTGCCCCCCCCCCTCCTTCACGGGAGATGTCTCTGCCTCCCCCTTTTTCTCCCACCAATATCATCTTCAGACCTAATCCTTCCATCTTTGGTTCTGATTTTAATTCCCTCTTGTTTTTTCTTAAAAACAAGGGAACCCCCCTTTTTTCATATGTGGATTGTAGAAGTGTGGGTTGTTGGGAACACGCAGGAATGCACAACATGAGGATTTGATTGATTTATTATCATTATTTTTGTAATGTGATTTTTTATATGGTTATGTGTGTTGTTTTTCAATTATATATGACCATTGATTAATGTATATGTAATACATATGTTCCGTGTAACCCAGAGATTTTTTTATGTTCTATGGGGAATTAGCGTCCAATCCGGTGTTTCTCCTCCTCTTCAGCTGTCCCATCCTTTGATTTTTGTTCACATCCGGTGCCGGGGGGGGGGGGGCGTTCACCAAGGTGAAATTTTTGGCCCATCACCCCTTTGGTTTTTTGTGGTTTGGTGGTTTTTTGTCCCTGGTTCAGAGCGCCCCAAAGATAATCGGGGACTACTCTGAATCATTATCCCGGCTTTCTTTCCATTCTGACCCACTGTGATTGCTTCTCCATATC
The DNA here is from genome assembly GCA_029206835.1 of Rana muscosa. Classification (NCBI taxonomy): domain Eukaryota; kingdom Metazoa; phylum Chordata; class Amphibia; order Anura; family Ranidae; genus Rana; species Rana muscosa. The sequence goes on from CM055119.1 coordinate 24,606,159, forward strand.
ACCATTGGCTCTGTGCAGTTTTTTCTGCCTGTTTGAGTCTTCCCATCCTTTTTCCCTTATCCAAGATGGCCGTGTCCGCATTTCCTGTGATGCGGAACGTTCACAGGTAAGAGTGAACACATCCATCCTATGAGTCATGTGATCGGTGGGAACCATTTACAACTCACAGGGGGGTATAAAAGGACACCAGGGAGTCTATTGGCGTCATTCCATTGCCTCTGCCACAGGCGGAGGATCTAATATACCAAGCTCCCATACAAAGGAACCTTGCAAGAACTTATGGATCCCGATTTGTCTTTGGGTTGTTAGTGATTACTGGTAAGCATATAGGACTTTCCATTTATTCTGAATGGATTTGTTTTCCTTTTTTAATGGGAATATACAATTTTTCCCATTTATACTTACCTGATCTCTATTTTATTCTTTTTAGACAATTCTGGTTTCTCCCTTCTTTCCCACAATACGCCATCCATTTGGATTGCACCTTGTTGCTAAATCCTGACTCCTTTTGTGAACATACAATGGTGGGTGCAGCATTGGGAGGGGTAGATGGAGGAAGATGCACCCCTGGTACATAAATTGGAACATGGAACATATGTATTTTAAATGAATATGATTCAGTAAGTTCTTTCTTTTTTTCTTCCCTTTTTTCTTGATACCTCTTGGAGGTGGGATTGAGAATATTGTGATTAATAGAACTCTATAAATCTGTCTTTAGATAAATGAATGCAACATCCCTGAGGAAGAACGTCTTTTTACTATGATTTGAAACGCGTCGGATGAAGCCTGTTTCTGAGTGATTTCTGCAAAAATCTTGAGTCACCGATCTAGGCATTGTATATATAATTGTTCATAAATGCAGATTTTTTTGGAGATGGATATAGTCATAAACATATTTTTGTATCTATATAAAAACGATTTTGTAATTTTTGTGAATAAATATATTTTTTTACATATATAATTTTTCCTTTTTTTTTTTTTCTTTTTTTGTTGCCTTAAAAATCCCCAAACAACAGAGGTTTTTTTTTCACCATATTTACCTGGGATGATGGCAACCATATGTGGGAATGCATGAGTTAACCTAATTTCATGTATTGTATTTCTTTCCTCCTTCCCAAATTACCCTGATTGTAATATGCTGGGAATGTCCCCTTTCTCCCCGTGCATGTTTTTACTTATAATGGCTCTTTTTTTGGCCTACATGCCTATTTCCCTTCACTAACCTCTCCAACATGCTATCCTGGGCCCAAACACACCTAGCCTAGTTTTTTCTTAACAATGTTTTTTTCTCAGCGCCATAGTAGTTTTGAACCCCTCCACCCCCTAAAATGTGTCCAAATGTTTTAGTTCACATTCAAGTTCAGCAAAGTTGTAGACTTTTTTGGGGGGGCACAAAATCAGCTATAACCCCCCCCCCCTTAGAATATTTTCAAATGGCCCATCAGCGGGGATGAGTCATCTGATAAGTGGGCCTTCTATTTTTGTGTTTAAATACTCCTTCAAATAATAAATGTTATACTGATGTTGGCCAACAATGTCTTTGTGTAATCTGCTTGCAATGTAAAGTGCAAAAGTACTAATGTATTCTTTTTGTTTGACTCCACAGTTTCCTTCAACACCACAGGAATGGCAGACTGTGGCTGCCCAATTTGCCCAGCGGTGGGACTTCCCCAACTGCGGAGGGGCAATTGATGGCAAGCACGTCCACATAGTGCCGCCACCCCATTCGGGGTCATACTATTATAATTATAAAGGTTTTAATAGTCTAGTGTTAATGGCGGTGGTGTTGGCACGGTATGAGTTCCTGTATGTGGACGTGGGGAAGAATGGCCGGATGTCCGATGGCGGAGTATTCGCGCAGACGGAGTTCGCTCACCGTCTGCGGTCTGGGGGCCTGGCACTGCCTCCAGATGCAGACAACGTGGATGGACTTCCTTTTGTTTTTATCGCGGATGAAGCTTTTGGACTGGGACCACACCTGATGCGGCCGTTTCCCCAACGCACCCTCTCCCCGGAGAGGAGTGTTTTTAATTACCGCCTGGCCAGAGCCTGGAGGGTTGTGGAGAATGCCTTTGGGATAATGGCCAGCCGGTTCCGCCTGTTTCAGACAGCTATCCACATGGCGGAATACAAACTCAACCACCTAATTTACTGCTGCTGCATATTGCACAATTTCTTGAGACAATACTCTTCCACACATATACCTACAGTTGGGCCTGAGGCCGGTCTATCTGAGATGAACATTCTGACCGGCCTGGACACTGCCCGTACTGGCTTGGCCCCCCAAAGTGCCCGTGAAGTACGTGATAAATACTTTGAGTACGGGTAGGGGGGCCATCACAATGCCAGACCATATCTGACCTTTTTTAAAAAAAAATTAAGAAAAAATATATATTTGAAAATCTTGTTTTGTCATTATTGCTTTTTTACTTTTTTATTATGTGTCTCCCAGGTTCTTGTGGTGCCAAGTGTATTTGTCTTTAGTAAATTGCCACAATTGTCACAGTAAAAAACATGAATTTGGCATTTTCTGAACTGCTATTGAGCATAGAAAGAACAAGCCACACATTTTTGAGTGTCCAAAACATTTTTTACTCTGCACCACAGGTGCGTTTTTAATTTTTTTTACTAAATACAATGTAGAAATTTTTTGCTCCATATTTTGGAGAATAATAATATTTTTTGCTTTCTTTTTGTTTTGCATAAACATGCATGGGTCAAAATAGCAAACATATCAAAACAATGGAACTGACAAAGTTCAACATGAAAACGATAAACCTGAGATGGGGTGATGTCACCCCTGAACCATCCCAAATTTGAAGATGTACACAGTTTATTGGTTGCCAAATGGGTCTTTTCAAAGTAATCCCATGGCTAAAGTCAACATGTGCTATCTGCTATCATGGGGGATCTATGGATGTGCTTTGGGGGTGCAAACCCTTCCTCTCACCTACTTGAGTAGCGAGGAAGAGGTTGCACCCCAAAAACAGGGACATAGATATCCTGTGATGGCAGATAGCACATGTTGACACACTGTGTGCATCTTCAAATTTTTGGCTGGTGGGAAAACAAGTGCAAATGTTTGTTTCCAAAAAATACAAAATAACAGGGGGGGGGGGGCTTCAGACTATTCTCCCCAAAATATCTATAATGTTTTTATATTTTTGCTCAATCATAATTCATCCTATTCCTCATAATGGCCATTTCGCTACTACATTCCATTATTTCTTGAATAAGTATTTTGGCACTAGAACTTGAGAATGGAGGAGTTGGAGTTTCTGACACACCACCACGTTCATCCCCTAAAAAAAAAAAGGGATTTAGAAATATGCAGGCCTGCATCTGTTTTTACCTTGAAGTTGTGGTGACAGACACTGACCTGTTGTGGTGATAAGCTCCACCTCTCCTTCCTCCACCTCCGCTTCCTCCACATGCTGATCTTGGGGTGCTTTTGGATCTTGGTTTTCTTTATGTGGTCTGTGCTTCCAAGGCTCCTCAGATTGGTGTCCTCCTAGTCTCCTCTCCCTTATGAGAATGAAACAAACAAAAGGTATCCTTTAGCACACAGAGATTTGAGGGCATAAATTGTAAACATTGCTTGGAAGTGGGGTGCAATTGTTAGTTTTGGCTGAGTTCCAAGATGAACACATGAGATTTTGTGAATTCAACAAAGCAGGAATACTTGTATTTTTGGACCAAAATAACACACATGGAGACACCCCAAGGTATCCACTGGAGCACCTGTGTGTGACACCCTAAAAAGGTTGTTCAGGTGGCCCACACTTTAGTGCTCCTGAGTTAAAAGGTGTAACCAGCTGCTTGAGTGTCCTCTCCTTTACACAGAATCCAGTTTTAGCATTTCACATTCTATTTACTTACAACACATCATCTAGCCAACAATGTTTATAAACGTTGTTTTCAATAAAATAGGCATGACCACATGTGGTTTACGTGTATATGTGCAAAACATGTTTTTTTGAAGACGATGGGTGTTTACTACGAAACATTACCAAATAAGTGGACACTCAACTTAACATAAAAGTTGCCGTTTTACAATGTGAAACCAGTCAATCCAAGCACATGTAGCAAAACATGCAAGAATACATATTACAATGTGAAATAACACAGTAAAAAAAAGGCTTACCTTTTTTTGGGATTTTTATAAGCTTCCTATACTAGACTTGTGCACAACGGAAAAATTTGTTTAGTTTCGGTTCGTTTCTTGTGCACAACGGAAAAATTTGTTTCGTTTCGGTTCGCTTCTTTTCGGTCCTGTTGATTCGTAATCATTCGTAATTTTGCTAGACGGGATTTTTCGTGTTCGGACTAATTCGGATTTTCGCAAGCGTCATTTTTAGTTGAATTTTTAGTTGATTTATAATTCGTACTTTCGGTAGGGTACATTGTTTTTCGTTGATTCTGGACACAACTCCTACTTTCGTAACTTTTTTGGGGTTCGTTGATTCGTAATTTTCCGTGTCTCTCTCACAACGACGCTGCCTATTATGCCTAATGTGCTTCGAATGGATTTGTACTTTTCTAAATACATAGCGGTTATTTGTAACAATTCGAAATCTCGTATTTTACTTTTGTTTTTTACATGCGGCTATAGCCTCCGCCCCTGTACACCATTTTGAGAGGATTCAGCACGGTGAGGGAGAAGCAGGTAGCAGAGCAGAGTGTTATTGTGCTTCGAATTGATTAGAAATCTCGTATTTTACTTTCGTTTTTTACATGCGGCTATAGCCTCCGCCCCTGTACACCATTTTGAGAGGGAGTTCAGCACGGTGAGGGAGAAGCAGAGAGCAGAGCAGAGTGAGTGTTATTGTGCTTCGTATGGATTCGTACATTCGTAACTTTTTTCATAACGAATTATGCCGAAGACATTCGGGCATTCGCTATTTTGTGGTATAATTTATTTCGGATTCAGTTTTATTCATAATTGCTTTGTTCGGAAATTCGAATGCTTCCGAATGTCCGAAAGTTGCTAAATTCGGACGAATTTTGATTCGTTACGAAACGAATTGCACAAGCCTATCCTATACTGCTCCGGCTCCCTCAGCTTCAGGTCAGACCACCTTTTACGGAGCTGCTCCTTGGATCTCCTGACCCCATATTTCTGATAGAGACTCCTCGCCACTTTGTCCAGTATTTGAGACTTCCGGAGATTAGGGGTGTTGTATGGCCCATGCTTTCCATCGTAATCTTTCCTCCGCAGGATGTCCACCATCTCCGCCATCTCAGCAAATGACATATTAGTCGCCTTGTATCTTTTATTCCTGGATAGGGACGTTCCCTCCTCCGGGCTTTCCTCGTCGGTACTTAATAATAAAGCACGTACCTGTGTCACCGACATGTCGTCGTCTCCCACTGTGCGCCAAATGAGATGGGGCGGGGAAATGCAGAAAAAGAACGTCATGGGCGGGCTATGCGGGCGGAGTTACACGCATGCGCAGGGTATAAAAATGGGAAACAAGGTTATGGTTGCGCGGAGTAAGAACGACCGGAAGTGCCGAAAAAAAACAACTAAGGTAAGAATGAAACTTGGGCCTGCAGTGGCCTATAATGTTTCCTGATTGTAAAGGCCTATATTGGGATAAGATTATGACAATTGAAGCTGACCTCTACTGTTTTTTTCTTGTGTTTTATCTTGCAGAAAGTACAATGCATAAATTAAGGGAGCCAAACATTATGTTGGTATTCATCGAGAAATAAAAAGAATTGCGCAACCTGTGGGAGCTCAAACATAGTTCTTACCACAAGAGTGGTGTACGGCGGGCAACAATTAAACAATTAGCAGAATATATGAAGACCTGGGTCCCAGAAGCTGATTACACTATGATGAACAATAAGATTAACAACATGCGGAATGCTTACAAAAAAAGCTACACAGCAGTCCGCGCTTCTATGAGATCAGGAGCAGCAGCAGACGAAGTAGTTCAGCCCAAGCTGTGGTACTACAAGCATCTGCAATTTCTGGAAGACCAGATTGAGGCCAGGGAATCACTTTCCAGCCTTCCCTCAACCCTTCCTTCCACCCTTCCCTCCAGATTTCCTTCCACCCTTCCCTCCACCCCTGCAGAGGGGGAAGAGGAGCCACCTGAGCTTGAAGAGCCGGATCTGCGCATCTTCAGCCAGGTATAGTATTTATTGGCCTCAAAGTACTATTGTGAACTAGATTTATTCTTCACACATGAAATAATTAACAAAAAAAAAAAATTGAAACAAAAAGACATTAAAAAAAAAAAAAATATATATATATATATATATATATATATATATATATATATATAAATAAAAAAATTAACTAAAAAAAAACTTAAAAAAAAAACGGTCCAGAAATGATTGGTACAGTATATAAAAAAGCTGGGGTCAGAATGAAAGTCTTTTCAATTTATTTAACATTCAAATTGCAACAATCATGAGATAAAAAATTGTGTGTGACTGATTCAACAAAATATCAAACTATGTCCCTTTTTTCTACACAGGATGAGGTCAGCCAGGAGGAAGAGGCTCAAGAATGTGGCAGGCAGGAGGAGGCAGGGGTGAGTGGCAGCCAGGAGGAGGCAGGGCCAAGTGGCACTCAGCAGGTCCCCAGGCCTAGTGGCAGCACACAGTCACAAGTGGCTCCCCTCCACGTCAGACCGAAAAAACTTCGGCGGATGACACCGGTGGAGGAGGAGTCACTTCAGATAATACGTGACGCTGCTGCCATCATGAGGGCCCCCCTCAACCCTGTTGAGGGCTTTAGTGCCTACCTGGCTGAAAAGTTATTTCAAATGGAGGCGGGACAACGTGCCCTCTGTGAGCACCTGATATACACTGCCATTCACAAGGGGGGGCAGCTTACAGAGGCCACACATCTCTGCCATCTGGCCCATCCTTCTCCTCCTTCTCCTCCTCCTCCTGCCACATTACCACCGACAGTGGCACAGCCTGCAAGGGTGCGTGGACGGGCCGTGGAACAAACATTGCAGGGAAGCGTGGAGGGAAGGCTACAGGGAAGAGCAGAAGGTGATTCCTTGGCTTCAAGCTGCTCTGCCAGAAGTTGCAGTTTGTTGGAGTACCACAGCTTGGGATGATGTATGTCTTCGGGTGCTGCTGCGCCTGATTTAATTCTGTTGTTTATTTTATTGTTCATCATAGTCATGTTTGCCTTTGGGGTCCAAAGTCTTCATATATTCTGCAAATTTTTCAATTGTTGCCCTTCGGGTTTATTTATATTTTTTGCCAGAATAAATGGAGATTTGATTTCAGCCAAAATACTTGCCTTATGTGTTTTTATTGTGAGTAGCAATAACATTTCATAAATACAATGTGTAATTAACAAGGGACACCAACCTCCTTGAGGGAAAAATAAAATAAACATATGTTGTTGTGAGAACTTGACACCAAAAAAAAAAGGCCACAAGAAAAAAAAAAATCTGGATTCTAAATCAATTTTAAAATTAGTTAGGTCTGGCTTTAAGAATAGATCAAATTATTCATGAGATCACAAGAAACAATAAAGAAATACGTTTGTCAGAACTCAGGATAAATATCTGCAGCAAAAAATACATTTTAAACACCATTCTAAAGAAGAAAACAATGCGCTGCATTAAACGAGGCAATAATTTGCAGAATGACGAATGTGCTCTCTCCATTAGGAATGCTAGTTTTACCAGAACGAGCGCTCCCGTCTCCTAATTCAGTCTGAGCATGCTTGGGTTTTTGCTATCGGTTTTTGATCCATCGGAAAAATTTAAAACATGTTCTATTTTTTAAAACCGATGGAAAAAAGACAGATGGATCCCATACACGATCGGTTTGTCCGATGAAAAAAGTCTATCGGACTGTTTTCATCGGTAAAACCGATCGTGTGTACAGGGTTTCATGGAATGACACTAAACTTCAGTACTTAAAAATCTCCATAGGCGATGCTTTTAAAAATTATACACGTTACCATTTTCGCATTACAGAGAAGGTCTAGTGCTAGAATTGTTGCACTCATTCTAACGCAGGCAGCAATACCTCACATGTGTGGTTTTAACGGCGTTTACATATGTGGGTGGAACTTAAGTGTGTGTTCGCTTCTGAGCGCGAGCTACCGGGGACAGGGGCGTTTTTATTTATTTTTTATTATTATTTTTTTTTTTTTTTTACACTTTTTTTATGATCACTTTTATTTTATTTTTTGTTTTTTTGATCACTTTTATTCCTATTACAAGGAATGTAAACATCCCTTGTAATAGGAATCTATTGTGACAGGTCCTCTTTATGGAGAGATGCGGGGTCAATAAGACCCCACATCTCTCCTCCAGGCTGGAAAAAAAATCACCGATTTAATGCTGACAGCCGAGATCACGGCATTGTTTACATACGGGAACCCGGCGTGACGTCATAACTGCCGCTATGATAATTTTTCTCGTGCACAGAATCTCCGGCTGAAAATAATGAAATCTGAATGATGCCTGCAACTGCAGGCATCATTCAGATGTCACTGTACAAAGTCAAGGACGTCATTTGATGGTGGGCGGTAGGGAAGTGTTTAAGTGGAAGTTTAGTTCGAAAATTTAGAAAAAAGGTAATTTTTCTCCTTCATTGATGTACACTGATAAAGCTGCACTGATGGGCACCAATAAGGTGGCAAGGGTGGGCACTGAGAGGTGGCATTGCTAGTTGGCAATGGTGGGCATTGAGAAGTGGCACTGCTAGGTGGCACTGATTGGCACCAGTGGTGGGCATTGATAGGTGGCACTGGCAGGGGCTACTGATTGTCACAGATGATGCAGAATTGCCTCTTCCTCTTCAGGCCCGATGTCCCTTGCACATAAGCCGGTGATTGCCTTTTTTTATGCTCACGCTGTCAGCACAAGGAGAAAACAAAAACCATTACCGAGCTTTTGTTTACATCACGTCATTGGCTGACAGCTGATCACGTGGTAAGGGGCAGGGTTTGGCCCCTTACTCGGATCTGTCATCACCCGAGTCTCAGTGACTCAGTGACCAGAGCGCGCGCGCGCAAAGGGGAGGACGTCTATTGACGGACTCCCGGCAATTGAGGACCATGCTGTGGCCGTCGATTAGTTATAGCGCTGATCGCAAGTGGTTAAAGAGGGTCTAAATGGGCCATTGACAGGCATCAGAATTCAACTTAGGAATGTGTCTTTGCAAAGTTAAACTAAATAAAATCCTTTTTCTTATTTTTGCTTGGGGATAGAGTGCAGAGGGATTAGAAGTCTAGACTGATAGGGTGAAGACAACGCCCAAATTTGGCCACTTTATCCTTCCAAATAATTCACTTCCTGTCACATAGCCACACAGGAAGTGAGAGTAAATCCCTACCAATGTCTTTCCTTGGGGACACACAGGTCAATCTAAATACTTTCCCCATTATGTACATTGCACTCCAGCATTTTGCTGGGTACACCCCAAATTATTAGGTACTTTGGGGTTTATTTACTAAAGGCAAATCCACTTTGCACTACAAGCGCACTTGCTGGATATCCAAGGGGGACATGCAAGGTAACAAAAAAAAAAAAAACACCATCTTTGCTTTTACATGATTGGATGTTACAATCACCAGTGCTTCCCCTCAGATTTTCAGCAACTACACTTGTACTGCAGAGTAGATTTGCCTTTACTAAACCCCAAACTACCCAATGATTTGGGGTGTACACAACAAAGTGCTAGAGTGCAATTTGCTTAATGGGGACACTAGTTAGATTGATCTGTGTGTCCCCAAGAAAAGACATTGGTAGGGTTTTACCTTCACTTCCTGTTTAGCTGTGTGACAGGAAGTGAAGCCAATTTTACTAAAAGGGACACAAAGCCCAACCTAAAAAAAAAAAAAAAAGCAGGGGTTCTAACACTTACTTGGTTTCCCTCACTCAAAATGCCCACAATTAGAATCGTATTGCCTTGAGCTATTTTTAAGTGCAGTGCTCTAAATCAGTGCTTCTAATGTACCCCCCAACAGGCCATGTTTGCAGGTTTTCCTTCATCTTGCACATGTGCTTTAAATCACAGTCAATGGTTTGGTATTTTGGACAGCAATTCTCAATAAGATAAATTCACAAAACATGTCCTGTTGGGGGTACTTGAGGACTGAGGCTGAGAACCACTGCAGTAAAAAGAAAAATTGAATACTTACTGCTCTGTATTTTTTATTTCCTGGTGACTATCCATGGCAGCACACAATCCATGCATATGCTACCATGAAGGCACCAGGGTAGACAAATCACACCTGTTTTGTTTTGACATACCAATAAGCATAGTTAAAGTGGTTGTAAACCCCCGAAACCTTTTTTTTTTTTTTTTACAACCTGCAAAAGAAAGACATAATGAGCATAGCATACTAGCTCATTATCAATCACTTACCTGAGATCGAAGCCCCCGCAGCGGTGCTCGGACACCTCCGTCGCCATGTTGCTCCCCTCCCCTCCGTGTATTGCCGCTCTGGCGCTGTGATTGGCCCCGGAGCGGCGATGATGTCACACGCATGCGCACTCGGGCCGGCAAGCTCCATTCAGAAATCCGGTTACTATGCCGGCCCGTTAGTGCGCATGCGCGTGACGTCAGCGGCGCCGGTTTCAAAAGCAAATATCTCCTTAACCGTGTAGGTTAAGGAGATATTTCATGCACCTACAGGTAAGCCTTAATCTAGGCTTACCTGTAGGTGCATGTTGTGCAAGTGGGTTTACAACCACTTTAAGCTGCAGCTGTCACATTTGTTGCATAGAAAACAAAAAAAAAAAATCAAACTTTGCATCAAATTTTATTGGTCAACAAAAAAGGACTTGGAAAACAAAAAAACGCACTGCACTGCATCCAGTGTGAACTGGCCCTAAATATCATACCTGGGGGGTGTCTATAGTATTCCTGTAAAGTAGTGCATGTTTTCCATGTTTATAACAGTTCGAGAGCAAAATAATAGTCATTTAAAAGTACTCGCGGCTGTAATGAATTGCTGGTTCCCGTCTATACAAATAAAAGTCATTGAAAGTCTTTGAAAAAATAAATAAATGCGTGGGGGTTCCCCCAAATTCCATTACCAAGCCCTTCAGGTCTGGAATGGATATTAAGGGGACCCCCGCGCCAAATAAAAAAAAAATGGCGTGGGGGTTCCCCACAAAATCCGTACCAGGCCCTTCAGGTCTGGTATGGATTTTAAGGGGACCCCCGCGCCAAACTTAAAAATCCACACCAGACCCTTATCCGAGCACGCAACCTGGCAGGCCGCAGGAAAAGAGGGGGGACGAGAGAGCGCCCCCCTCCTGAACCATACCAGGCCACATGCCCTCAACATGGGGAGGATGCTTTGGGGTCTGTGACGGGGGGCTTATCGGAATCTGGAAGCCCCCTTTAACAAAGGGGACCCCCAGATCCCGCCCCCCTGTGTGAAATGGTAATGGGATACAAATGAGAAAAGAAGAAGATGGAAGAAGAAGATGGAAGAAGATGGAAGAAAGGAGAAGACATTAATAAAGGAATTGTCAAAAACCAGCTATTGTCATTTTTAAAATTTTTGACACTTTTTTTTGTGAAATGGTAGGGGTACAAAATATACCCCATTACCATTTCACACAGGGGGGGGCGGGATCTGGAGGTCCCCATTGTTAAAGGGGGCTTCCAGATTCCGATAAGCCCCCCGCCCGAAGACCCCCACAACCACCGGCAAGGGTTGTGGGGATGAGGCCCTTGTCCCCATAAACATGGGGACATCCTCCCCATGTTGAGGGCATGTGGCCTTGTACGGTTCAGGAGGGAGAGGGGGGGCGCTCTCTCTCCCCCCCTCTTTTCCTGCGGCCTGCCAGGTTGCGTGTTTGGATAAGGGTCTGGTGTGGATTTTTAGGGGGAGCCGCACATCATTTTTTTTTTTTATTGGTGCGGAGTTCCCCTTAATATCCATACCAGACCTGAAGGGCCTGGTAATGGAATTTTTGGGGACCCCACACATTTTTTTTCAAAGACTTTCAATTACCTTTCTCTATATTGCCGGGAGCCGACAATTCATTACAGCCGCGAGTGTTTTTAAATGCCTTTTTTTTCCTTTAGAAATGTCATTTTGCTGTCGGACTGTTATATAATGGAAAGTTTAGGAGGTGCGCCTGTTCAACTTATGCAAATTGATTTACGTGACTTGACATTTGAACGAGTAAAATTCCCGCGGAGAGCACTAAAAGATCCCTCGCAGTTCTAAACGTACTTGCCGGCGCAGCAGGCTGGTTCAGAAAAAGTTACTTTCTCATTCTATTTTGGGCATATTTGTTACTTGGGCAGTTGTCACTAAACTTCCTCACATCACCGCACATCACCCCCATTATATTGGCATTTCCAGCTTCTTTATATTTGTATTTGAAGATGCTGTGCGCCAGGTCCATAGTGGCGCACTGAGCGCCTCCTCCCGTGCACCGAGAACACTATAGTAAATAGGGAATAGCGCTGCGTTACCAGCGCAAATGTTTCGTAAATACCAAAACTGCCGTTGTGCACGCAGATGCGCCGATACTGTGTTTTTTCCAAAATTGTCGCTCTTTTTTTGTTTATACGGCAAAAAATAGAAATTGCAGAGATGATTAAATACCACCAAAAGAAAGCTCTATTTGTGGGGAAAAAAGGACGTCTATTTTGTTTGGGTACAACGTCGCACGTCCGCGCAATTGTCAGTTAAAACAATGCAGTGCCGAATCACAAAAAATGGCCCGGTCATTGGGCAGCCAATTCTTCCAGGGCTGAAGTGGTTAAGCTTGTGAATATGGTACAGGAGATAAACATTTTCAGTATGAAGCTTAAGATAAAGAACATGGGAATAGGGCCCCTCAGACTGACAGGAGTACATTTCAATATTAGCCTTGGAAATAATTATTTTCATTGCAAGATTGCAACAGACTTGCAGCAGAGGTAGTGACCTCTGACTGTCATTAAGATTTATCTTCTGCTTTAAATTAGCCTACAACAAATATCCCTTTAGTCCTTGCCTAAACTGCCGAGAATTCTGTCTAGCAAAGATCCTCCACACTGATGCATATGCATTTTGCATGCATTCCTGTGTAGCGACCTCCCGGACCTCTAGAGGCCTGTTGTTGACCTCAAGAGTTAGGGAGAGATAACATCCTAACAGGCAGAGGCTCTAATAGGCTTAAAATACAGTAGGGTGGGCTCGTGGCGCAGCACATTGCGCTCGGAGCCCACCCAGGTGTGTTTGAAAATCAAATGAATATTCACTTTCCTAACACTGAATCGCCTCTCCGCCAATCAGGAAACGTGGGTCTGATTCCCGTTTCCCAATTGGCTGAAAGGACAGGCGATCCTATAGGATGCCTAGTAGGAGAAGGAGGGAGATGCATGGCGGAAGCCGCCGTGATCCACAGGAAAAGGAAGATGGGTTAAGTTCTTCCTAGATGGGGTAAGTGCGAGGCTTTGATGTCCCGACCGTCCTTTTCCGGTAAAAAAAAAAGTAGCGCCCTCTGATCTTCACTCACTGCTGGCTATAGATTCCTCTGATTTTCCCCACCATTACCTAGTTTAAATGTTCTTTTGGCCGTTTTATTTTTCCAAAGATGTGGTTTTCATATGACTTTGCTTACGCCCCGAGTCTCAGTGATGTAAAAGATATATATGCCAAATTTCAAGAAGATTGGATAATATTTAGGGGTTGCACACATTGATAACTTTTATCACAAACTAGTGAAATTTCTAACATTGAACTAAGTGTACAAAAGAAGAAAAGAAAAGATTCATATAAGTGTGGCGGGTGTTTACTTTCCCGCCAGTAATTTTGAACTTTTGCGGTGACATCAGTGGTGTATCTCCGGCGGTCCACCGGGTGGCGCTGTCACTTTGGGCCGACGGACGAGTCATTGCTGGGTCGAATCCCTTTTTGTCTTTTCTCGGCAGCCGTGTGGTGGGGCGGGGAGCCCGCTACGCATGCCGGGGGAGGGTGTATGGGGGGCCGGCCGTTTTGTCACGGGGTTCGTTGTCGCTGGCACCTTCAGCCTGTGGATGGAGTTCGTGTTTGTCCTCTAGGCGGACCGGGCCTAGAGGACCACCGGAGGTCGTGTTCCACCTCAGGCACCTTTAGCCTGGGGTGAGGTACTCGGTTGGCGGTCCGGAGCTCAGTGCCCAACACTGAGTTCCGCGAGGGAAGGATCCTAGGGTGCTCCAGAGATGGACGCCTGAATCCGAGGTGGACGTAATGGACCGGGAAGAGCTCCTCATCTGAAGACCCGGTGCAGCATACTGCCGGTGACGGGTGAGCCTCTTGTCGGAGACCGTCCGGAAGGTGAATTCCCTTGTGCGGAGACCATTGCACACTCTTTGGAGGAGAGTGGAGGAAAGAACTTGTGTCTGGGCCTATATACACATTCACACCTCCTGTTCTGTGTTGTAAAGCAAGTAAGTCCATGATATGTTCAAATAAAGGAGTGTTGGACTTGCAACGGTGTGAGGCTCGTTTCCTGGCAGATGACTCCTGGAGGGAGGACCCGATACACAATGCAGGCCCGAAGGTAAAAACAACTTCTGCTAATACCACTTATACATCTGTGGTGGAGGCCTTTCCTATCCTACCCCTAGACCAGAGCGAGCGAGAACTTTAATAGAGGGGATTGGGAGTGTGGTGGGGGTCGGGCGACCCTGTTCGCTACACGTGGGGGCTCGGGTCCGGGATATGTATTATGTATCACTTGGAAGAACGTATCTGCCGGAAACAGTCAAGTATATATGCCAAAGTGCAGCCCTACTCGAAAGTCGTGGACATGACCTCAGAAGGGGAAAGGCCCGCGCAGACAGAGTGGTGAAAGGGGGAAAACCCAGCCGTGTGACGGACTGCACGTGGGGGTTTTTAATTGCACTGCGCCACCAGACACAACCCCCACCGCTTAGTTCGTGGGCGTGTCTCAAACCAACCAAGTGGAAAAGCCCGTGAACTGGAGCAAAAGGGGAGGAGTCCAATACGTGTGACGGACTACACGTGGGACATTGGCGCGAAAACTCTGGAGTGTACGATGGAACAGCAACAGGTCGCCATGTTTGGAAATGCCTCGTGGATCCCGGTTCACCCGGCAACTACGACATTGACTGCTGCTGCTCCCATAACGGATACGGGGATCCGACTAAAGCCAAGGGGTCGATTCGCCCTATATTCCTGCATGGACGTGGAGGCTTTGGGCATGATTTGTCACGGATGCTCGGGACTGGTATGTCTGTTAAAGCCCTTCGGACGATGTGACACCTGCGGGGAATTCATGTTCGAGGTGGATCCGGTGGTGGAGAGGCCGAAAACCATCTATCCAGGCCAGGCTTCAGGCATCGCCCCACAGAAGGCAGGAATCACGGCAGAAAGAGTCGCCCCTGCGTACACTGCAACGACCGCGGAGGAGGTCGTGAAACACCAACAGGAGAAATCCGAGGATGCTGACTCGGTCACCACAGTCTCACAGCGTCCGCCCCCGAGGAAGAGAACCAGCGTGGTAGCCCTGACCAGCGGTGGTGGTGGACCGTCTCGCATGTCCACGCCAGGCCCGGATGGATCCGTAGACGAGAGTTCCGGACATCCCAAGAAAGGCCAAGGTAAGCCGGCTGAGAAGACTTGGTGTGAGGGAGGATGTGTCAGGAAGGCATGGCCTAGCAAGTCTCCGGAGTGTGGATGTTCTGTTTCCACACAGGGGTATATACCCGCGGAGGAGTGTGACACTTCTGACTTAGAGTCTCTCTCTGATATGGGAAATGATGTCCAAATTGACGATCTGTTTGCCAAGAAGGGCTGGGACAAGGCCCCGCTTGCTGCATTCCGTGGGTTTCGGAATTCGCCTATGTCCGTGGGTGAGAGCACACCAAGGGTGGAGGCATCAGCGCCTGAAGGAGACTCTATCTCTCAAACTGTTCCCGTATCCCCTGCACCATCTGCATGTGATGCTGGGGTAAAAAGACTGTTGTTGAGGCCTCCAATGCCTAGATTAGAGGTGGCCAAGGCACCTCGCCATCCAGATGCGGTCGTTCTGTCTGGTGAAGGGGACAAATCAACCATGACTGCTTTGGCGAGATTACAGAGGCTGTTTGGTCAAAAAGTTGCAGCGGAATATGGATGGGAGTATCCCTACTTGCCGAAGGACCTGCTGTACGAGGTGGAGGTGTGCAGGGAGCGTTGGTACAATGATTTTGTTTGGACCCATCTCAAAGTCCTGCACGCTCGCAGATACCTAGCGTGTTCTCCAAAGGCTTCACAGCGTTTCAAAGACTGCAAGGCAGAATGGATGGTGGGAAGACACATCCACACAGATAAAGTGGTGATAAAACGCAAAGAAGGCGAAGATGTGGAATATCATCTAGAGACTGTAGATCAGCACCTAAAGCCACTAATTCTGCCGCACCCACGTTTCTATCTCTAAGGAGAAAAAGACTCCATTGGTATCATGCTGCTGAACTTTCTGGGAAAATTGTGTTCTAGTGTGCCCAGAAGGATAAAAGAAAAGAACTGTTCCTGTTTGTTTCTTCCCGCAAAGAGATCACAGACTCTGGGGTAGATAGTGTTAGGAAAAAAAAGAAAAGAGAAGATGTTCAACGGGTGCAGTTACTGTGATGCTGTCACCAGGTGGCAGTCTTGCGCAATGTTACAAACACTTTTCACGCACCCACTCTTTGGAGAAAGAGGGATTTCTTTTAGGAGAAATTTCTTTTACTCACACACACGAATACATGTGTCAGGATTTTATGTGTTGGTTTCTTTTGTTTTTTTCCCTCTGCAGGAAAACATCCCAGCAAGATTTTAGACTCTGGGGAGGTCTTTATTCAGGATGGGGAGGGAAAAAGTAAATGTTAATATGCAACCTTGAAATGTTTGATGTTGTCTTTTGCTCCTCTTTCTGTTATAGGGGCTCAGACACAACTTCACAGTAGGATAGTGTTTCCAAAAGTTTGTTGGTTTTTTCAATTTGTTAACGGTTTCTGGCCCGAATCATGTCAGCCGTGGAGGATATGGTTTGCTCCAGACACTGGGGACCAGTGTCAAAGGACAGAGGGGAGTATGTGGCGGGTGTTTACTTTCCCGCCAGTAATTTTGAACTTTTGCGGTGACATCAGTGGTGTATCTCCGGCGGTCCACCGGGTGCCGCTGTCACTTTGGGCCGACGGACGGGTCATTGCTGGGTCGAATCCCTTTTTGTCTTTTCTCGGCGGCCGTGTGGTGGGGCGGGGAGCCCGCTACGCATGCCGGGGGAGGGTGTATGGGGGGCCGGCCGTTTTGTCATGGGGTTCGTTGTCGCTGGCACCTTCAGCCTGCGGATGGAATTCGTGTTTGTCCTCTAGGCGGACCGGGCCTAGAGGACCACCGGAGGTCGTGTTCCACCTCAGGCACCTTTAGCCTGGGGTGAGGTACTCGGTTGGCGGTCCGGAGCTCAGTGCCCAACACTGAGTTCCGCGAGGGAAGGATCCTAGGGTGCTCCAGAGATGGACGTCTGAATCCGAGGTGGACGTAATGGACCGGGAAGAGCTCCTCATCTGAAGACCCGGTGCAGCATACTGCCAGTGACGGGTGAGCCTCTTGTCGGAGACCGTCCGGAAGGTGAATTCCCTTGTGCGGAGACCATTGCACACTCTTTGGAGGAGAGTGGAGGAAAGAACTTGTGTCTGGGCCTATATACACATTCACACCTCCTGTTCTGTGTTGTAAAGCAAGTAAGTCCATGATATGTTCAAATAAAGGAGTGTTGGACTTGCAACGGTGTGAGGCTCGTTTCCTGGCAGATGACTCCTGGAGGGAGGACCCGATACACAATGCAGGCCCGAAGGTAAAAACAACTTCTGCTAATACCACTTATACATCTGTGGTGGAGGCCTTTCCTATCCTACCCCTAGACCAGAGCGAGCGAGAACTTTAATAGAGGGGATTGGGAGTGTGGTGGGGGTCGGGCGACCCTGTTCGCTACACGTGGGGGCTCGGGTCCGGGATATGTATTATGTATCACTTGGAAGAACGTATCTGCCGGAAACAGTCAAGTATATATGCCAAAGTGCAGCCCTACTCGAAAGTCGTGGACATGACCTCAGAAGGGGAAAGGCCCGCGCAGACAGAGTGGTGAAAGGGGGAAAACCCAGCCGTGTGACGGACTGCACGTGGGGGTTTTTAATTGCACTGCGCCACCAGACACAACCCCCACCGCTTAGTTCGTGGGCGTGTCTCAAACCAACCAAGTGGAAAAGCCCGTGAACTGGAGCAAAAGGGGAGGAGTCCAATACGTGTGACGGACTACACGTGGGACATTGGCGCGAAAACTCTGGAGTGTACGATGGAACAGCAACAGGTCGCCATGTTTGGAAATGCCTCGTGGATCCCGGTTCACCCGGCAACTACGACATTGACTGCTGCTGCTCCCATAACGGATACGGGGATCCGACTAAAGCCAAGGGGTCGATTCGCCCTATATTCCTGCATGGACGTGGAGGCTTTGGGCATGATTTGTCACGGATGCTCGGGACTGGTATGTCTGTTAAAGCCCTTCGGACGATGTGACACCTGCGGGGAATTCATGTTCGAGGTGGATCCGGTGGTGGAGAGGCCAAAAACCATCTATCCAGGCCAGGCTTCAGGCATCGCCCCACAGAAGGCAGGAATCACAGCAGAAAGAGTCGCCCCTGCGTACACTGCAACGACCGCGGAGGAGGTCGTGAAACACCAACAGGAGAAATCCGAGGATGCTGACTCGGTCACCACAGTCTCACAGCGTCCGCCCCCGAGGAAGAGAACCAGCGTGGTAGCCCTGACCAGCGGTGGTGGTGGACCGTCTCGCATGTCCACGCCAGGCCCGGATGGATCCGTAGACGAGAGTTCCGGACATCCCAAGAAAGGCCAAGGTAAGCCGGCTGAGAAGACTTGGTGTGAGGGAGGATGTGTCAGGAAGGCATGGCCTAGCAAGTCTCCGGAGTGTGGATGTTCTGTTTCCACACAGGGGTATATACCCGCGGAGGAGTGTGACACTTCTGACTTAGAGTCTCTCTCTGATATGGGAAATGATGTCCAAATTGACGATCTGTTTGCCAAGAAGGGCTGGGACAAGGCCCCGCTTGCTGCATTCCGTGGGTTTCGGAATTCGCCTATGTCCGTGGGTGAGAGCACACCAAGGGTGGAGGCATCAGCGCCTGAAGGAGACTCTATCTCTCAAACTGTTCCCGTATCCCCTGCACCATCTGCATGTGATGCTGGGGTAAAAAGACTGTTGTTGAGGCCTCCAATGCCTAGATTAGAGGTGGCCAAGGCACCTCGCCATCCAGATGCGGTCGTTCTGTCTGGTGAAGGGGACAAATCAACCATGACTGCTTTGGCGAGATTACAGAGGCTGTTTGGTCAAAAAGTTGCAGCGGAATATGGATGGGAGTATCCCTACTTGCCGAAGGACCTGCTGTACGAGGTGGAGGTGTGCAGGGAGCGTTGGTACAATGATTTTGTTTGGACCCATCTCAAAGTCCTGCACGCTCGCAGATACCTAGCGTGTTCTCCAAAGGCTTCACAGCGTTTCAAAGACTGCAAGGCAGAATGGATGGTGGGAAGACACATCCACACAGATAAAGTGGTGATAAAACGCAAAGAAGGCGAAGATGTGGAATATCATCTAGAGACTGTAGATCAGCACCTAAAGCCACTAATTCTGCCGCACCCACGTTTCTATCTCTAAGGAGAAAAAGACTCCATTGGTATCATGCTGCTGAACTTTCTGGGAAAATTGTGTTCTAGTGTGCCCAGAAGGATAAAAGAAAAGAACTGTTCCTGTTTGTTTCTTCCCGCAAAGAGATCACAGACTCTGGGGTAGATAGTGTTAGGAAAAAAAAGAAAAGAGAAGATGTTCAACGGGTGCAGTTACTGTGATGCTGTCACCAGGTGGCAGTCTTGCGCAATGTTACAAACACTTTTCACGCACCCACTCTTTGGAGAAAGAGGGATTTCTTTTAGGAGAAATTTCTTTTACTCACACACACGAATACATGTGTCAGGATTTTATGTGTTGGTTTCTTTTGTTTTTTTCCCTCTGCAGGAAAACATCCCAGCAAGATTTTAGACTCTGGGGAGGTCTTTATTTAGGATGGGGAGGGAAAAAGTAAATGTTAATATGCAACCTTGAAATGTTTGATGTTGTCTTTTGCTCCTCTTTCTGTTATAGGGGCTCAGACACAACTTCACAGTAGGATAGTGTTTCCAAAAGTTTGTTGGTTTTTTCAATTTGTTAACGGTTTCTGGCCCGAATCATGTCAGCCGTGGAGGATATGGTTTGCTCCAGACACTGGGGACCAGTGTCAAAGGACAGAGGGGAGTATGTGGCGGGTGTTTACTTTCCCGCCAGTAATTTTGAACTTTTGCGGTGACATCAGTGGTGTATCTCCGGCGGTCCACCGGGTGCCGCTGTCACTTTGGGCCGACGGACGGGTCATTGCTGGGTCGAATCCCTTTTTGTCTTTTCTCGGCGGCCGTGTGGTGGGGCGGGGAGCCCGCTACGCATGCCGGGGGAGGGTGTATGGGGGGCCGGCCGTTTTGTCATGGGGTTCGTTGTCGCTGGCACCTTCAGCCTGCGGATGGAATTCGTGTTTGTCCTCTAGGCGGACCGGGCCTAGAGGACCACCGGAGGTCGTGTTCCACCTCAGGCACCTTTAGCCTGGGGTGAGGTACTCGGTTGGCGGTCCGGAGCTCAGTGCCCAACACTGAGTTCCGCGAGGGAAGGATCCTAGGGTGCTCCAGAGATGGACGTCTGAATCCGAGGTGGACGTAATGGACCGGGAAGAGCTCCTCATCTGAAGACCCGGTGCAGCATACTGCCAGTGACGGGTGAGCCTCTTGTCGGAGACCGTCCGGAAGGTGAATTCCCTTGTGCGGAGACCATTGCACACTCTTTGGAGGAGAGTGGAGGAAAGAACTTGTGTCTGGGCCTATATACACATTCACACCTCCTGTTCTGTGTTGTAAAGCAAGTAAGTCCATGATATGTTCAAATAAAGGAGTGTTGGACTTGCAACGGTGTGAGGCTCGTTTCCTGGCAGATGACTCCTGGAGGGAGGACCCAATACACAATGCAGGCCCGAAGGTAAAAACAACTTCTGCTAATACCACTTATACATCTGTGGTGGAGGCCTGGCGTGGCGGCCGCACTCCCTTTCCTATCCTACCCCTAGACCAGAGCGAGCGAGAACTTTAATAGAGGGGATTGGGAGTGTGGTGGGGGTCGGGCGACCCTGTCCGCTACATAAGAATAAAGATTACAAAGCTATCGCTGAAATCAATAAGACAGTTATACTGGAAGACTCATCTCCATCATCACAAGCACCTAGTGACAAAGAGGCTGAGTTTTTGCCTCCAGCAACAAAAAAATTACGCTCAAGTTCTAGATGAAAACCTCTTGATCAGACACTCACGTCTACTTCGGATCGAGAACAGCTATCTATTCGACAAGCAAGTACTTAATTTATAGCAACTGCAAACAGCCTTGACCACGATGTTTAAAAATTTCCATATCTCCAGCTACCGTTTACCGAGCTCGGGCCATCAATAGAAGTAAAATGGCAAAGAAAATCGAAGAATCACTCTTTGAAAATCCTCCTCATTTGGTCTTGCATTGGGATAGTAAACAGTTGCCCATGGGAATGTCAAAACTTTGGAAGATAGAGTTGCAGTTCTAGTGACTGGCAAAGATTTTGAGCATTTGCTTGGTGTACCTGTTGCCCTGAAAGGCATTGGTGAGCAGATGGCTGAAGTAGTTATTCGGGAAGTGGACCGATTTGGGCTACGTGACAATATAATCGGTATATCTTTTGATACTACAGCATCTAATACAGGACTGATCCAAGGGGCATGTACCAGAATTGAAAGGGAAATCGGACGAACATTGTTGTGGTTGGCTTGTCGTTATCACATCCATGGACTAATATTGAAAGGAGTGTTTGAGGATTGTTGTGGCATACCATCAAGTGGTCCTGACATCCAGAAAAAGGAAGTGAAATGATTAGAGGGTAAAAACATGTTTTTTGAAGGAAAAGACCTGAGCCATTTCGTTACTAATAAAACAAAGACTTTCTTTGAATTGTTTGGGATCCACGACGTGACAGAATACTGCAGTGATTCTCTAAAAAGCCATGTGAACGCTCTTAAGGTTGTCAATGATACCGCAGAAAGAGAAATTGCTCTGATAAAAAAGTATAACGAATCGGTTAGGGATGATCAACAAAAACAATACTTGTTGAGTGTAATCGAGCATCACAGAAAATACTTTACCAAGCGAACAAAACAAAGGATTGCATCGTTCAAAGTTAATTAATATAACACATGTTTTGCCTATCATATTACCTATTAATCTTAGTGTATAGTTTTATTAGTATTTTAAGTTTGTGATTTCTAGTTTTCCCAATAAAAGTAATTAACATTGAAAAATCATATTTTTTGCCTACTTTTACAAAACAGATCAAAGTGTGCAACCTCTAAATATTATCCAATCTTCTTGAAATTTTGCATATATATATCTTTTACATCACTGAGACTCCGGGCGTAAGCAAAGTCTGCAAAAATGTTACAGTTAATTTTTTCCCTTAGAAAATGAAACACCCTATCCCCCAGCAAGACTGCAACCTCCCCATTTAGGTGCAGTGTGTGCCTGCTATAGAGCTGGTAACCAAATGAACATCATCCCAATTCTCCATGAAGCTAAAACCCTCCTTCCTGCACCAGTTCCTCAGCCACTTGTAAAGTTCACCAAACTCCTACTGCCTTTTTGGTGTGGCACAAGGTACAGGCAGTATTTCTGAGAATACTGCCTTGGAGGTTCTTTTCTTTAATATAGAAAGGCCGTAAGGCCCTGAAATAATTTTTTAGGATGCTAACTTTGTCACTGGCATGAAAATGTACTATGACAGCTACTATAGGTCTTCCTCAGCTCCACCCAACAATCTGTCCATCTGATCTGCAATGGGCCAAACCCGAGTGCCCGGTAAACAACATATTGTTTGTCAATCACAATCTTTGTGAAAGATTTCCTTATCTGTCTTTCAAATAATTGTGTCTCCTACTACCACCAGTATCTGTCTATCCTTCTCTGAAACCTTGATCACATCCACCCTGGAGGAGTTATTCCCCTAGCAGCTGGGGAGTCACTCTGCTCCAGCAATGCCACTCCTAAACTGATATCTGCAACATCATGCCCCTGGGTGTTGTTATTGGGGTGTGTCAGCTCAGGACTGGCCTCTTTAATGCCTTACCCCCTACCCCCTCTGCTATCAATCACCCAACTACCCTGTTCTGGTGCCTGCACCTCCATATTTTCCACTCACCTCTGTATTGGCCCTTGCCAGCACCTGACAGGTACTGTGCAAACTCGCTTTCAGGTTGGCGATGCTTTACAGTTTTGCCAGTGTAGCGGGGGTCCCAATTTAGGGGGTGATTTGAGTGGTAGTTGGCTTGGATCTTCCAATTCTTATTGGACCTGCTGTTGTTGTCACCTGGCATGCAGTTCCCCTTAGAAGTATGGGTGGCGCTGCCCCTTGTATTCGGGGTTGAACCACAGGTGATTGAGTAGCGATTGGGTTTCCTCTCTCGGCAGCCGTGCAGTGGGAGTGGTCTGCCCACTGTGCATGCCGGGAGAGGGTACAAAAGGGGCAGACACCATTAGAGAGAGAGCAATTCCCGGGGCCCATGCCTGGAGGGAGAACCTATGGTCCAAGTTCAAGTGCATGGCCCTCCAGGCCATGGGGCCATGTGCACCTCAGTCCCAGGCACCTTTAGTCCTGGGACTGCAACTTCAAC
The DNA here is from genome assembly GCA_029206835.1 of Rana muscosa. Classification (NCBI taxonomy): domain Eukaryota; kingdom Metazoa; phylum Chordata; class Amphibia; order Anura; family Ranidae; genus Rana; species Rana muscosa. The sequence goes on from CM055119.1 coordinate 24,629,911, forward strand.
CCAGGGCCCAGCACCTTTAGCTGGAGCCCACTTCGGGGAGGAAGAATCTCAGTGTGCCGTCTTGCGAGGGGACCCGCATCTGGAAGAGGAGGCTGGGGGAAGACCGTTCCGAAGGACTGGTGAGAGATCACAGTGAAGGAAGGGGCCCAGTAACTCTCTGGAGTGATGTCATCCATCCGAAAAAAAGGGATCTAAACAACGTAACCATTAGGAGGTTCGGGACACTATAGATTCTGTGGCAGGGGATCTCCCGATCGCATCCATCAAGGGAATTTGATTGACTGTTTGAGCTACATACCGGCTGCTAGTGCCATTGGGTGACTATCCGGGTGAGCTATACCCACTCGGGAGCAAGTGGCGAAGAAGCTAGGAGTGTCTGAATCTGATCTATATTTTCTAACACCTTTCTCTCTTCTCAACTTTGTGGTTATTCGTGCATAAGAAAAATAAACTCTACGTTGGAGTTGCTACTGGTGTGGACCTTGGAGTTACTTGGGGTATAGAGACTTGTCCCTTACATTCTAGGGGGAGAGAACCAACTTGAAGGGAGAACCTTGCTGCAAGACCCGTAAGTTACAAGTGTGCTTAACCTCTGCAAACCAGAGGGTACGGGCACGGTGGCATCGTGTGCCTTTTCCTCCTGTGAGTGAGCCAAGGATGGGAGGAGAAGGGTGCGTGTGCTACACGTGGGGGCTCAAAGTCCGGGATTTTGCAGTGATACCCTCCCCCCGGAAAAGATGGACTTTATTCCCCTGTGAGGCTCCGTGGAGGTCGGCCATTTTTTAAAATTTGACCTGCGCCACAAGTAAGAGAAAGGAAGATTCAGGCCTGGCTGTGTTTCCAGCTGCGTAGTTCATGGGCGTGTCTCAAGTCTGGAAAAGCCCACGAAGTGCATGCAGCGAAAGAAGAAAAAGGGGAGGAGCCCCGCCAAGTGTTTTAAAATAATACTAATGCGCTACTATGTGTAAAATTTGTGGATAAAATCAAACCAAATAGGATAACCAAATAGTGACAGCTGCAACCAATCAAGGAAATCTGTGATCCTGAACGTGTATGTGAATAAATATATTGGTGCACTGAGACCAACCCTATTTTGTGGCACAAATCAATAAATGTGTAATAACACAATAAGGCTGATTTAAGAAAATGTTGGGCAGGAATAATTATAGCGACATGGCGCATACTGGCGACTTGCGCCGGATTCGTGGAATCGTTGCGCGCACGGGCGCATACACATTCTTAAATATGGAACATACATCGGGCACTTGCTTATTGCTTATACTTGCTAAACATGTTAATGAGCTTTTCCTTATCACATGGAGAATATTGCTTCCACTTTTATTCCTTTCATTCATTTCTTTTTGAAACAACTCAATAATCATTCTAGAGATCTTCCTCCTATCAACAACGGTGCAGATGTTTACTGGACTTGTAATTGTGCATTTTATGGTGATAGTCTATAATCATTGGTGGAGCCAAAACTTCCATGAAAACATCTTCTCAACACATGTCTGTGTATTGTGCATTCTGGACAATTCTTTCCCCATACACTGTCCAATCTGATTGGATGACATTTAAATCCACTCATTTCTCTGAGCAACCAATCTGATTGGATGACATTTAAATCTAGTCAGCAATCTGACCAGGTTACACACCATATGGCCAGTGTTACTTTGGTACAGTTTAGCTCAGTAAATATTAATTTTGTCATTACGACAATGTTCAGAAATCTGATTACCGTATATACTCGAGTATAAGCCGAGATTTTCAGCCCTTTTTTTGGGGCTGAAAGTCCCCCCCTCGGCTTATACTCGAGTCAGCGAAATTGAATATTGTAAAATGTACCTGAAGGCTGTGGCGTCCATCGTTTAAAACTCACGGGCTCTTCCTGGTCCCTTCTGTGATAGGCGGAACGGTGTCTGCTGAGAATCGCCTATCACGAACGTTCTCTCATCCTCAGTTTCCCAGCAGACGTCCGTGATTGGTGGAAACTGAAGACAGTGTCTGCTGGGATGGGTGAAGATGAGAGAACATTCGTGATAGGCGATTCTCAGCAGGCAGTTACGCCTATCACGGAAGAGACCAGGAAGAGAGCGCAAGTTTTAAATGATGGACGCCGCAGCCTTCAGGTACAATTTTACAATGTTCAATTATAATTCTAGGGAAACAGTGAGGGTGGGCACAGTGAGGGTGGGCACAGGTGAGGATGGGAACAGTGAGAATGGGAACAGTAAGGTGGCAATGGGCTTAGTGAAGTTGCAATGGGTGGGCATTGTTGACCCTCGGCTTATACTCGAGTCAGTAAGTTTTCCCAGGTTTTTGTGGTAACATTAGGTACCTCGGCTTATACTCGGGTCGGCTTATACTCGAGTATATACGGTAACCTGATTTTTGGTTTCTTGGTTTTGCTTTGGTGGGGGGTTGTTGGGGGAAATATAAAAATGCAAGGGAAGAATAAGTTACGCCGAGAGACTTAAAGGACAGAGATACTCAAACAGATAGAGGGGTCCTTTTCTTTTTTACTTTTGGAATACATACACAGGAATACATGGAATGTAAGGCCCCTTTCACACTGAGGCGTTGAGAAAACGCAAAAAAAATTATGAGATTTTTTCCCGTGATTTTACCGCGTTTGCGGTAAAAATAGCGCTAACGACTATGCGTTTTACCGCGTTACTCATTAATTTCAATGGAGATAGGCGTTTTTACAGCGCTATTTTTAGCGCCCTAAAGATGCTCCAAAAAAGCTGTTTGCAGGATTTTTCCAACGCACAGCCAGCAAAACGCCTGAGTGTGAAAGCCCTCAGGGCTTTCACATTGAGAATGATGGGGCAGGATTATTTCAGACATTTTTACAACGCTATTGTTACCGCAAAAACGCGGAAAAAACGCCTCAGTGTGAAAGGGGCCTAATCTCCTGACACTGAAGAGTAGAGGTGGGATATATGTTTAAAAAATGGGATTAATTAAAGTGATGGGACGAGAAATGTACCATGTATAGATATGTAATGGAAGATGTGTAATGTATCAGTTGTACCTCCTTTGAAATATAAATGAAGAATATTTTAAAAAAAATAAAAAAAAAGTGATTAACCAATGTTCCAGCCCACAATAAATAATTAGGATGTGACCATGCCTCACTGATCAGTACAATTAAATTGTATTTATTCATTTTAGCAGAATTGAGAAGACAGGGAACGCACATGTTTAGAAAGTATGGGGGGGACTCCAATATCCGTTGCAGACTCTTGATGAAGAGAGAAATGACTATGCACCCCCACCAGCTTCATAAAGGACAGGGGTGGTGAGGTTGTTGGGCTCCTTCCACACCACCTCTGCCATTCCAGGGTGTTTATACAGATCCTTGATGCCAGTTCTTGCCTTGTGCCACAACGTATCCACTTTCCAGAAATGCATACAAGTGGAGGACCTGAAGATGGATTTCTCCCAGCTGGAACCACAAGCAGTACTACACCTGGTAAATGGACAGAAAAGATTAAAGGGGTTGTAAAGGATATTTTTGTTTTTAAATAACAAACATGTTATACTTACCTCCACTGTGCAGCTCGTTTTGCACAGAGTGGCCCCGATCCTGGTCTTCTGGGGTCCCTCGGAGGCTGTCTCGGCTTCTCCCCGCAAGAACTTTCCACCTTCATGCGAGCTCCCTCCTGAGGGGGTAAGTTCTTGCAGGCGCGCTCCCGTGATACAGTGAGCGACTATAGCCGCCGGCTGTATCACTTGGCCCCGCCCCCCGGCGCGCTGCATCATTGGATGTGATTGACAGCAGCGTGAGACAATGGCTGCGCTGCTATCAATCATCCAATGAATGAGCCGAGAAGCCTGCGCCTTCAAGGCGTGGGACTTTCGAGGGGTCAGGTAAGTAAACAGGGGGGGCTGGGGGGGCCGTCATTGCCAGTTTTTTTTTCGCCTTAATACATAGGATGCATTAAGGTGAAAAAAAATAACTTTAAACCCCTTTAAGTTGAAAGGTGAAGCTCTGCTTGTTTGCCTCCCCCCCCTCTGATGCCACATTTGCCACCTTGCGAGAATCTCATTCGGACGTTCTGCCCCTCCTCCTTCTCCTGCCACCAGCCCATTCACAAAGTGCACTGTGCACTGTGCATGCGCAGTAGGTAACTGGCTGTGAACCTGAAAGGCTTCACTGCTGGTTTACCGTAGCCAAGATGATGAAGCCAGCACCCAAGAGCCAATAGAAGAATTGAAAAATTGGCTCGGGTGAGGACATCTCTGGAACCCTGGACAGGTAAGTGCCCTTATATTAAAAGTCAGCAGCTACAAATACTGCAGCTGCTGACTTAATAATCAGACACTTACCTGTCCCAGGGTGCCCGCGATGCGGGGGAATGAAGCCCCGCTCGTCTCCCCCTCCTCTCCGCGGCACCAGCATTGTCACTCTGGGCACCGGGCATGCACTGGCATGCGCAAGCCGCGCTGCACACAGTGATTGGCGGAGCAATCACCTGGGACATGTCCCAGATTATTGCAGAGAGGGAGGGGGGAGAGGTGACTTAATTCCGGTTTCCGCCCCCCCCCCACAAAAAAAATGACATGCCAAATGTGGCATGTCAGGGGGTCACCTTTCTTAAAGTGGAGCTCCACCCTAAATAGCAACTTTTGCTATTTGGAACCCTCCCCCCCTCCGGTGTCACAATTGACACCTTTCAGGGGGGAGGGGGGTGAAGATACCTGTCTAAGACAGGTATTTTCACCCACATCCGGGAGTCCTCTCTCCGGGAATCTGCGGGAGTTACGTCACTTCCCGCAGACTTCCCTTGGTGTTCTGGGAGACACTCGGTTCCCAGAACACAGGAGCACCAATCAGAACGGCGCAGCATGACTCGCGCATGCGCCGTAGGGAACCGGGCATGAAGCCGCAGGGCTTCACTTCCTGGTTCCCTCAGCGAGGATGGCGGAGGGAGCAGCAGAGCGACGAGCGGTCGCTCGTCCTCTGCTGCGGACGTCGCTGGACTCCAGGACAGGTAAGTGTCCAAATATTAAAAGCCAGCAGCTGCTGTAGCTGTAGGCTTTTAATATATTTTTTTCCGGCGGAGCTCCGCTTTAAGGCTGGGTTCACAGTTGTGCAGTGCGAATTCCAGCTCTGTTATCTCTGCAAAGAGATAACAGAGCTGTTCAGCATTTCATGTGCCCTGTAGCTGCAGACTTGCTGACCTGGGAGATGGGAGGGAGAGGGGAGGGGGGAAGTGTAGTGAGCAGGGAGAGAAATCCTGTTGAGAACTGAAACATATCTGTGAATCAGATGCGTGCCCATAGAAGATAATGGGCCTGAATTTGCACCTGAGCCGCACCGCAATGCCTAGAAAATGCACACGTTTTTTGGGCAATGCGCAGTGCAAATGCATTGCACATATGTGAAGGAACCAGCCTCATTACAATCAATGTATTTTGTAATGTTATGGGAATTGGATGCGGTGTAAGCCGCAACCAATTTGCATAGGTGTGAACAGGGCCTTATGCCGCGTACACACGATCGATTTTCTCGACGGTGAAAACACCGTCGAGAAAATCAACGGGAAAAACGAGGGAACGGCTTGGTTCCCTACACACGGCAGTTTTTCCCGACATTTTTTTTCTTGGTCGAGAAAAACGACCGTGTGTGGGCTCCGTGGCAGTGTTTCTCTATGGGAAAACTGCCACGGAAAAAAATTACGGGAATCACGACGAGAAAATTAGAGCATGTTCTAATTTTTCTCGTCGTGATTAATGCCATTTTTCCCGTCTGGAAAAATGACAAAAAGCCCACACACGGTAGTTTTTCTTGTTAAAAAAAATAATGAATTTTTCCCGACGGGAAAAATGATCGTGTGTACGCGATGATCGTGTGTACGCGGCATTAACGTGGAAGTTCCATTTTTGGGTGCAACTCCACTTTAAAACGAAATATCTGATCTGTTTGCAAATAAATGAACACATGCTATAGGGATTGATATCTGAGTTCACCTCTATCATGAAAAAAGACCCAATCACAGAAAAAGCACTGCAAAGCATTTTACAAATTTTTTTGAAACAGTAAGGCCCCATGCACACGAGACGCAGGTGCAAACTCTGCTGAACACACGTTTTTAAACGCTGAAACCGGCGTTTATAAACGCGCGTTTTGCCGCGTTTGCGGCCGCGTTTAGCGGCGTTTAACCGCGTTTGCGTTTATAAGCGTTTCATCATAGACCCTCCCTAAGCTCAAAAAACAGTAAATTTTAACCATTTCAGCCAGTTTGTGAGACCAGAGTGAGTAGCAGCAGCTGAGAGAGCAGCAGTGTACTTGTATTTAGCGTATCACTTGCCACATCATCTGCCACAAGTTGTGGATTGTCCACTTGCCACGTCACCTGCCACGTCACCTGGCCACATCACCTGGCCACATCACCTGGCCACGTCACCTGGCCACGTCACCTGCCACAAGTTGTGGATTGTCCACTTGCCACGTCACCTTGCCACATCACGTGCCACGTCACCTGCCACAAGTTGTGGATTGTCCACTTGCCACGTTACCTGGCCACGTCACCTGGCCATGTTACCTGCCACGTCACCTGGCCACGTTACCTGCCACGTCAGCTGGCCACGTCACCTGCCACAAGTTGTGGATTGTCCACTTGCCACGTCACCTGGCCACGTCACCTGCCACAAGTTGTGGATTGTCCACTTGCCATGTCACCTGGCCACATCACGTGCCACGTCACCTGGCCACTTCACCTGCCACAAGTTGTGAATTGTCCACTTGCCACGTCACCTGCCACGTCACCTGGCCACGTCACCTGCCACAAGTTGTGGATTGTCCACTTGCCACGTCACCTGCCACGTCACCTGGCCACGTCACCTGCCACAAGTTGTGGATTGTCCACTTGCCACGTCACCTGCCACGTCACCTGGCCACGTCACCTGCCACAAGCTGTGGATTGTCCACTTGCCACGTCACCTGGCCACGTCACCTGCCACGTCACCTGGCCACATCACCTGCCACAAGCTGTGGATTGTCCACTTGCCACGTCACCTGGCCACGTCACCTGGCCACATCACGTGCCACGTCACCTGGCCACTTCACCTGCCACAAGTTGTGAATTGTCCACTTGCCACGTCACCTGCCACGTCACCTGGCCACGTCACCTGCCACAAGTTGTGGATTGTCCACTTGCCACGTCACCTGCCACGTCACCTGGCCACGTCACCTGCCACAAGCTGTGGATTGTCCACTTGCCACGTCACCTGGCCACGTCACCTGGCCACATCACCTGACACAAGTTGTTGATTGTCCACTTGCCACTTTACCTGCCACAAGTTGTGGATTGTCCACAATGCGATGCAAGCAATTACAGTTTTCTTTTATATTTTTTAATAGTTTTTCATCATTTGCCATCATTTTTGAGATTTCTAATGTTAAAAAATAGGTCACCTTTAAAAACGCTTATAAACGCAAACGCGGCAAAACGCCGGTACCGCGTTTAGCCGCGTTTAGCCGCGTTTAGCAGCGTTTAGCGTCTGAAACGTGAAAACTTTTGCGTCTGAACCCATTTTTTTGCTTCTGGAAAAACGAGGTTAAACGCAACTGCTTGTAAACGCCAAAAAACGAGAGTGTGTGCATGGACACATAGGATAACATTGAATGGGTTCAGGAGCAGTTGAAAAAAGCGTCCAACTGCCTCTGAACGCGCGTTCAACAGCAAATAACAGCGTCTCGTGTGCATGGGGCCTAAGTTCACCAAAAAAAAAAGAAGATAAAATAAAGGCAAATAAAGCAAATAAACAGTGAAAGTAATTACTCAGCGGTTAGAAAAATCAAGTGAAGGTTTCCTATGCACAGAAAAACAAACAAAACCCACCACATACAAAACAGCGAACACTCAGGACAGACAAGTCTTTAGCACATAGATAACAAAATCAAGACAATTGCATAAACTTTCATACAGCTAAGTGAGTATACAAAAAAAAGGCAAGTCATTATACACACATCCCTCCAACTATATACATGTACTACATACATAGACCTCCCTGTCTTGTGTGTATCACACTACACTTTATAAGAAATTTAAAGTCAAAAATAGGTAACAGCTGAAAACATTTTAGTAAACAATTCTTATTAGTGAAGTAACCGTGATTCGCAGTCGCAGATATTTAGAATAGTTACTAAAAAAAATCTAAACTCTAAGCAATAATAAAATCGATGCATGGATAACAAAGTATACACACAACAAGGTGGCCTCACTTTAGGCAAATCTACACAAACCACACGCCCCCTTATATAACATAGGAGATGGGTTTTGGCGCGAACACGTGCACCTGAGCAATGAACGTTCTCACGTGCTGCTTATTATTGCGCACATGCGCAATGAAAAATTGTTCCTTAGTTTATCTAACTTCATTTAGGAAACTTAGCTGCTCAGATAGCTGATTAAAAACGTCATCCAATCAGATTGCACAGTGTATGGGTAAATAAATTGCTCAGAGAAATCAGTGGATTTAAATGTCATCCAATCAGATTGGACAGTGTATGGGGAAATGTATTGTTTAGAGAAATGGGTGGATTTAGATGTCATCCAATCAGATTGGTTGCTCAGAGAAATGGGTGGATTTAAATGTCATCCAATCAGATTGGACAGTGTATGTGGAAATTAATTGGTTAGAGAAATGGGTGGATTTAGATGTCATCCAATCAGATTGGTTGTTCAGAGAAATGAGTGGATTTAGATGTCATCCAATCAGATTGGTTGCTCAGAGAAATGGGTGGATTTAGATGTCATCCAATCAAATTGGTTGCTCAGAGAAATGGGTGGATTTAAATGTCATCCAATCAGATTGGACAGTGTATGGGGAAATTAATTGCTTAGAGAAATGAGTGGATTTAAATGTCATCCAATCAGATTGGACAGTGTATGGGGAAAGAATTGTCCAGAATGCACAATACACAGGCATGTGTTGAGAAGATGTTTTCATGGAAGTTTTGGCTCCACCAATGATTATAGACCAGGGGTCTCCAAACATTCTAAACAAAGGGCCGGTTTATTGTCCTTCAGACTCTAGGAGGGCCGGACTATGGCCAGCGGGAGTGGAAAATATCCTGGCATCATTGGGAGTAAGCATTGCCACATTTGGTATTAGGGGGAGGAACAGTGCCCAGTCCTTGGTATCATAGGGAGGAATAGTACCCCATTTTTGGTGTCAGTGGGAGAAATGATGCCCCATTGTTGTTGGCTAGGGATGAACCGAACACCCCCGGGTTCGGTTCGCACCAGAACCCGCGAACAGGCCGAAAGTTCGCACGAACGTTAGAACCCTATTAAATACAATGGATGCGAACGTTCAAAATCTAAAGTGCTAATTATAACGACTAATATGCATGTTATTGTCCTAAATAGGGTTTGGGGACCTGGGTTCTGCACCAGGGGACATGTATCAATGCAAAACAAAGTTTTAAAACTGGCCGTTTTTTGGGAGCAGTCATTTTAATGATGCATAAAGTGAAAAAAAAAAGTCAAATATTCCTTTAAATATCGTACCTGGGGGATGTCTAAAGTATGCCTGTGAAGTGGCATGTGTTTCCCGTGTTTAGAACTGTCCCTGCACAAAATTAAATTTTCTAAAGGAAAAAAAGCCATTTAAAACTGCTTGCGGCTTTAATGTAATGTCTGGTCCCGGTAATATGGATGAAAATATTTGAGAAAAATGGCATAGCTACCCCATCACACCCCCCACCCCAGCCCATTACCAGCCCCTTTGGGTCTTGTATGGATATTAAGGGGAACCCTGCACACAAAATAAAAAAGGCCCTATATACTCTGAACAGCAGTATACAGGCGGTGCAAACAAGACAGGGACTGTAGGTTTGTTCTTAAATAGAATCTGTTTGTAATTTTGAACAGGTACATTGTTTAAGTGTAGCTCCAGCCAAAAAATCTATTTTTAAGCTTTTTGGAAAACATTGGAAAGGGTTATCACCCCTGTTACATTTGTTTTGCTGTCTGTGCCCCTGTTCAGAACATTTCAACTCACTTTCCGTCCCAATGACAACTGTTTTTGAAAAGTGGGGTTTTTATTGAAACAAGGATTGGTGATAAAGCATCAGAAGAGGGGAGACACCTTTTTCCAATATTAACTCTTACAGGAGAGAATTTCCCTTCCTAGGGGTAGATTTCCTCTCACTTCCTGTTGTCTTCCGTTTGCAAGTAGGAGTCGTTTGTAAGTTGGATGTTTGAAAGTAGGGGCCTGCCGTATATACTCTGCAGAAATTTTCCCCTTAGGTGTCGGTGTTGCCACAACACTGTAAGCCCTCACAGTTACTCTTGGTGGGCGCTGGAATGCCCTGCTGTGAACTATTATATCAGGAATTGTATTTACATGCCATTGTTGAACAGTGGTAGTAAAAATTGGGCCTTTGGTGGTGGTGCTGGTGCCACAACACTGTAAGCCCTCACAGTTACTCTTGGTGGGCGCATGAATGGGCCCTGCTGTGAATTATTAGATCCAGAATTGTAATTGCATGCCCCTGTTGAACAGGGGCTGAAAAATTGGGCCTATGGTGGTGGTGGTGGTGGTGGTGTTGCCACAACACTGTAAGGCCTCACAGTTACTCTTGGTGGGCGCAGGAATGGGTCCTGCTGTGAATTATTAGATCAAGAATTGTAATTACATGCCCCTGTTGAACAGGGGCAGAAAAATTGGGCCTTAGGCACTGGTGCCACAACACTGCAACCCCTCACAGATACTGTACTTGGACCCCTCACAGATACTGTACTTGGAGCACAGCAATGAGCCCTGTTGCAAAGTATTGCATCAAAAATTTTAATTACACTCCCCTGTTAAACAGGGGCTGAAAAATTGGGCCTTAGGCACTGGTGCTGGTGCCACGACACTGCAACCTCTCCCAGATACTCTAGTTGGAGTGCAGGAATGAGCCCTGCTGCAAAGCATTGCATAAAAAATTGTAATTACATGCCCCTGTTAAACAGGGGCTGAAAAATGGGGCCTTAGCCACTGGTGGCGGCACCCAGAAACAAAAATGTTCTTCCAAGCTATCATCAGGAATCGGATCATTGAGGAGGAGGAGGAGGAGGATAGTCAGTCAACATAACAGGACAGTCACTCAGCATCAGCATCAGTCTTGAAGGGATGTGCCATTTGAAAATAAATTATTCTGTTATATCAGCTTCAGGTGCTTGGTAGCTGGTGGTGATCCAAGACTGGTTCATCTTTATGAACGTCAGTCGATCAACCGAGTCGGTGGACAGGCGCACCCTGTGATCCGTGACAAATCCTCCAGCAGCACTGAATGTGCATTCTGAAAGAACGCTGGATGCAGGACAGGCCAGTAGCTCAATTGCATACTGTGCAAGCTCTGGCCAGTGATCCATCCTCAAGACCCAGTAAGCCAGAGGATTTTTGGTGGGGAAGGTGTCCAAGTCTGACCTTGCCCCTAGGTATTCCTGTACATCAGACCCTGGCAATGGTTGCTGGAACCGATCATACCTTGGGGCTGCGGACTAAAGAATTGTCTGAACGCATTGGTCAGACGGCCACCTTCCCCACCACTCCTTCTTTGACTGACCGAAGCCTCAGCAACTCGTTGTCCAGGACCAGGAGTTTGTAACCTCCCAGTCTCTGGGAACGCGTTGCACAGACCTTTCTGCAAGGCCTCCCGGAGTTGTCTCATCCTCTGCTCCCTCTGCGACAGTAAGATAAGGTCCGCAACCTTACCCTTGTACCGTGAATCAAGGAGAGTGGCCAGCCAGTAATGGTCCCTCTCCTTGATCCGAAGAATACGAGGATCCTTCCGCAGACTTTGCAGGATCAGGGAGGCCATGCAGCGTAGGTTAGCTGAGGCATTAGGTCCGGAGTCCTCTGGGTCACTAAGGACGACATGATCCGCAGCCACCTCCTCCCAGCCACGTACAAGTCCACGGGTTTCTTGGGACTGTAAATCATCCCTAAAAGACTGCTGCTGATGATGCTGAGTTCCAGGCTCCACCTCCATGCTGACACAATCCTCCTCCTCCTCTTCCTGTGCGATGGGTGGGACAGAAGGAACACTGTCTGGGTAAAGGGGGCCTTGAGAGGCAAGGAAGTCCTCCTCTTCCTGCCTCTGTTCTGCCTCAAGTGCCCCGTCCATTATTCCACGCAGCGTATGTTCCAACAGGTGGACAAGAGGTACAGTGTCACTGATGAATGCACTGTCACTGCTCACCATCCTCGTGGCCTCCTCAAATGGTGCCAGGACAGTGCATGCATCCCTGATCATGCCCCACTGGCGTGGTGAAAAAAACCTGAGCTCCCCTGACCCTGTCCTGGTGTCGTAGTCGCACAGGTACTCATTGATGGCCCTCTGCTGCGTGTGCAGCCGCTGCAGCATGGCCAACGTTGAGTTCCGCCTGGTGGGCATGTCACATATAAGGCGGGTCTTGGGCAGGTTCAACTCCTTTTGCAGCTCAGCCAGCCGAGCACTGGCATTATATGATCTGCGGAAATGCACACAGACTTTCCTGGCCTGCCTCAGGACAACCTGTAAGCCCGGGTACCTGCCCAAGAACCGCTGCACCACCAGGTTATGGATGTGAGCCACACAGGGCACATGGGTCAGTTGTCCCTGTCGGAGGGCGGAGAGGAGGTTGGTGCCATTGTCGCAAACCACCATTCCTGCCTTAAGCTGGCGTGGCGTCAACCACCTCTCGGCCTGCCCCTGCAGAGCTGACAGAACCTCTGCCCCAGTGTGGCTCCTGTCCTCCAAACACACCAGCGCAAGCACGGCATGGCATCTTTTTGCCTGCGTACCCCCTTTAACGCCTACGGAGCACCGCTGGTTCCGAGGACAAAGCACAGGAAGAGGCCATGGAGGAAGAAGAGGAGGGGGTGGAGGAGCGAGGTGTGTCACAACCAGTAGTAGCATTTTGGAGGCGTGGCGGCGGAACAACCTCCAACACTACTGCACCTTGTCCTGCATCCTTCCCAGCTGCCAAAAGAGTGACCCAATGGGCCGTGAAAGAAAGGTAACGTCCCTGTCCATGCCTGCTGGACCATGAGTCAGCGGTAATATGCACCTTACCGCTGACCGCCCCGTCCAGCGAGGCATGGACATTGCCTTCCACATGCCGGTAGAGAGCCGGAATCGCCTTCCATGAGAAAAAGTTGCGTTTTGGGAACCTGCCACTGAGGAACCGCACATTGCACAAACTCACGGAAGGGGGCCGAGTCTACCAACTGTAAAGGCAGCAGTTGAAGTGCTAGCAATTTAGCCAAGCTAGCATTCAACCGCTGGGCATGTGGATGGCTGGGAGTGAACTTGACGTCGTTGTACTGCTAGCAGAGTGCCCGCAAGTACTTGGCTGTGACACACCTAATTCTACACCTTCATTCCTCTCAGAGCAGGTTTCAGAGAGGACCGAAGGTATAGTGGGGTTGGAGATCCCAGCTGATGCGGAGCAAGGAGAGGTCCGCTTTGTTCTTTGGTGTGGGTCTTTAAGATAGGCTTGCCAACGAGCTGCATGGCAGGTCAACATATGTCTGGTCAAGCATGTGGTGCCCAAGCGGCTGATGTTTTGGCCACGCGAGATACGCTTGAGACATATGTTGCAAACAGCAGCGGTGCGATCTGATGCACTCGACTCAAAAAAGGCCCACACCAAAGAACTTTTGGAATAACGGGCAGAGGCAGTGCCCTGCACAGGCGGAGCTCTGCGGTGTGATTCAGTCGTTGTGCTGCCCTTACACTGGCCCCACAAGGGCATCCTGCCTCGTTGGAGATGTGCCTCCTCCTCATCCTCCTCCTCCTCTATCCTATCAGGCACCCACGTGGAGTCAGTGACCTCATCACCCCCTCCCTCCTCATCACTGGAGCCAATCTGGCAGTATGCTGCAGCTTCTGGAACATGACTGCCAGATTGGTGTCCTTCTTGAGCATCCCCTCTCTCTGCTCTCACGCTACTGCCTTCCTCTAGCTGGGTATCATCATCAGACCCTTCGAAAAACTGGGCATCCTCCTGGAGCATGTACCCAACACTGTGCTCAAACAGTTCGGGGGACTCCTCAGGAGGACACGGTGGGTCTAGGGAAGGAGTGACTGATGATGACGACATAGATACGAGGGAAGAGGACGCTTTGGCAGCTGCTTTGCCAGTACCCTGAGCCTGGGTGAGAGAGGATGAGGAGGGCTTGGTCATCCACTCTACCAAGTCTTTGGCATGATGCGGCTCAACACGTCCAGCTGCCGAAAATAAGGACAAGCGTGTCCCATGGCCACGTGCTGATGATGATGCACTGCGTCCACGACCAGCACTGTTGTCTCTAGAAACAGAGCCTGCTTGGCCTCTTTTATTGGCTCCTGACTGTCTGCCTCTCCTTGTTTGCCTTCCAGACATTCTAAAGGCCTGCAGGGAGATGGGAAAACCAGCAATAAGGGGTAGCTTCAGGTGTATAATGTGCAGGAGGCACACTACGCCCGCTGTAAGTGCTGCAGATGCCTGCCTGTGTTACTCAACAGGAAATCACAGCAATAAGGGCTAGCTTCAGGTGGTTTTTTTTTTTTGCAAGAAGCACAATATGCCTGCTGTAAGTGCTGCAGATGCCTGTTAGTGTAACACAAAAGAAAAAAAACTACGAGCAATAAGGGGTAGCTTCAGGTGTATAATGTGCAGGAGGCACACTACGCCCGCTGTAAGTGCTGCAGATGCCTGCCTGTGTTAAACAGGAAATCACAGCAATAAGGGCTAGCTTCAGGTGTATATTTTGCAAGAAGCACAATACGCCCGCTGTAAGTGCTGCAGATGCCTGCCTGTGTTACTCAAACAGGAAATCACAGCAATAAGGGCTAGCTTCAGGTGTATATTTTGCAAGAAGCATAATACGCCTGCTGTAAGTGCTGCAGATGCCTGTTAGTGTAACACAAAAGGAAAAAAACTATGAGCAATAAGGGCTAGCTTCAGGTGTATAATGTGCAGGAGGCACACTACGCCTGCTGTAAGTGCTGCAGATGCCTGCCTGTGTTACTCAACAGGAAATCACAGCAATAAGGGCTAGCTTCAGGTGTATATTTTGCAAGAAGCACAATACGCCCGCTGTAAGTGCTGCAGATGCCTGTCTGTGTTACTCAACAGGAAATCACAGCAATAAGGGCTAGCTTCAGGTGTATATTTTGCAGGAAGCACACTACGCCTGCTGTAAGTGCTGCAGATGCCTGTTAGTGTGACACACACGGAAAACACAGCAATAAGGGCTAGCTTCAGGTGTATGCTGTGCAGGAGGCTTAGCAAAAATATCACTGACACTGTCCCTGCCTATCCTTCTCTCTCCCTACACACAAGGTTTAGCAGAATTCACTGACACTGTCCCTACCTATCCTTCTCTCTCCCTACACACAATTTCACTAACACTGTCCCTGCCTATCCTTCTCTCTCCCTGCACGCTGGAACACACTACACAAGGCAGCCTTTTATAGTGTGGGGCGTGTACTAAACCCCCCCGAGCTATAATTGGCCACAGGCATCCTGCCTGTGGCCAATTATGGCTCTCCTCGCTGCCAACGCTGTGATTAGCCAAGCATGCGGGGTCACAGTGCATGCTTGGCCAATCACAGCGCCGGGATTTTGGGCCATTCGCGTCACTCGAATTTGGCACGAACGACCCAAAATGTTCGATCTTCGTCGAACGATCGAATACACGATGTTCGAGTCGAACGTATGTTCGACTCGAACGCAGAGCTCATCCCTATTGGTGGCAGAATAGTGTCTTGTATCAGTGGGATGAATAGTGCCCAAAGGGCCGGAAAAAGGCAAGCAGAGGGCCACATATGGCCCTCGGGCCGCAGTTTGGAGACCACTGTTATAGACTATCACCATAAAATGCACAAATACAAGTCCAGGAAACATCCGCATAGTTTTGATAGGAGGAAGATCTCTAGAATGATTATTGAGTTGTTTCAAAAAGAAGTTAACGAAAGGACTAAAAGTGGAAGCAATATTCTCCATGTGATAAGGAAAAGCTCATTAACATGATCAGCATTACAATGAGCACAAGCTCAATGTATAAGCAGTTGTGCACTCTGAGAACGCAGATGCGCCCGTGTGCAACACACATTTAACAAACTAAAGCGTGTGCGCCCTGTCAGGCGAGCATAAAATGGTGTGCTTTGTCAATGCACATGTGCAGTTGAGTAAGCTGAAAGAAGGGTGTAAAAAGGCTTGATTAGTTGTAAGACAGATCTACATGTTCTGGACAGAAATTGTGCATTTAAACAATATTATATAAATACTTTTTAGCCTGGTAACAGAAGATGGTAAACTAGTAAAGTTATCTACAGTATTCAGACAAAAATGTTGAAGATTACATTGGCTGTGCTTGCTAATGGTAGGCGCGAATGATTGTGCAAGTGCGCAATAGCGCTTCCTATGTAAATATGGTTTGGTGCATTATTGCATATAAGTGCACCATAATTTTTGATAAATGTTTTGAGTCCTGTTTTTTGTGCAATTGCTCCAATTTCTCCACTGCACCACAGGTGCAGGTCTTTAGTATATCACCCCCAAAAAATCCACTAATAAAGTGCTATAAGTAAAGTGATACTGTGCTAATTAATACAAAAAATAAAGTGCAAACTGAATTCTGAATGGATGTTGCTCCGTGCATAAATGAAATAGCAGCAATAGGCTTACATACAGTGCAAAGGTAGCAATAAGCCGTACTCACAAACATCAATAGGCAATAATGGCAAACATAAATACAAATCTGAAAGGAAAAAAGTTAATGAAAGTCTACTTATGGTGCTGATTGTAATTCCAAAGACTTCCACCGGAGGCACTAATCCGTCGTGCAGGAATAATGGTGCTAGTTAAGCCCCGTACACACGGTCGGACTTTTGGCCAACAAACTTCATTTTGAGCAAGTTGGACCACGAATCTGACCGTGTGTACACTCCATCGGACAAACTTTTTTTTTTTTTTTGTTTTCACCGGACAAAGGTTCGGTCTGCAAACGGACAAACTTTTGGCCAACAAAAGTCAGATGGAGCAAAGTCCGACCGTGTGTACAGAAAACCATCAGACTTTTGTCCGATGGACAAAACAAATAATGTTAAAATCAACCAACAATAGCAGAAGTTGACAAAGGGTGGCGGAAAAGAGCAGAAAAGAGCAGAAAAACCACGTGATGTTGGAAAAAGTTTTGGGAAAGTTTGCAGAAAAGTCCTGTGGTGTGTATGCTATGGGTGTGCCCGGCCAACTCCGTTCGGACAAAAATCCACGGAAAAGTCCGATGGAAGTCCGATCGTGTGTATGAGGCTTACGTTGTTAATCCATATGTAGAGTGAACACATTGAAACAAAGGAGGACAATCATAGTGCAGCATATTAAGAAATATTGATCCAAGCAGACAAAGCTAGTATATCACTCACATGTGACCATTAGACAAATGCGCATAGCACAGCTCAGCAGAGCGATCTCCTCATTCAGTGTCTGTGTATGACAGACTACTGCTGAAAGCTTCACTAGGTTCCTCCCTACGCGTTACATCAGAGTCACCTGACTTACTCATGGAGGAACCTAGTGAAGCTGTCAGCAGTAGTCTGTCATACACAGACACTGAATGAGGAGATCGCTCTGCTGAGCTGTGCTATGCGCATTTGTCTAATGGTCACATGTGAGTGATATACTAGCTTTGTCTGCTTGGATCAATATTTCTTAATATGCTGCACTATGATTGTCCTTTTGTTTCAATGTGTTTACTCTACATATGGATTAACAACTAACTAGCACTATTATTCCTGCACGACGGATTAGTGCCTCCGGTGGAAGTCTTTGGAATTACAATCAGCACCATAAGTAGACTTTCATGAACTTTTTTCCTTTCGGATTTGTATTTATGTTTGCCATTATTGCCTATTGATGTTTGTGAGTATGGTTTATTGCTACCTTTGCACTGTATGTAAGCCTATTGCTGCTATTTCATTTATGCATGGAGCAACATCCATTCAGGATTCAGTTTGCACTTTATTTTTTGTATTAATTAGCACAGTATCACTTTACTTATAGCACTTTATTAGTGGATTTATTGTGTTATTACACATTTATTGATTTGTGCCACAAAATAGGGTTGGTCTCAGCGTCCCGCCAAGTGTGTGATTCCCGTGGTGCGTTTGGCGCCAAAAGGGACATTATCTGTTGGACTATTGACGAAGCGACATGTCTGCTCCTTCATGGAAGCCTGCTTCACCGGGATCTTGTGCTCTTTTGCCCGGTTCAGCCATGGATGTGACCCCTATTGCTGCCTCCTTGACTGACACAGGAATCCAGCTGAGGGCCCGAGGCCGCTTTGCCCTTTATGCATGCAGGGATGCAGAGGCCTTGGACATGATCTGTGTGAGGTGTCAAGGACTGATTGGTCACCTTCGGCCTTTTGGGAGATGTACTCGCTGTGGGGAATTCCTGTTCGAGGTGGAACAGCCAACAGAGAAGCCAAAGGTCTACCGGGTGAATTGGATCTCAGGTGCTGTTACTCCTGAGGACGAGGTGTGTGCTATCACCACAATACCCAAGCGCAGTCCCGCGGAGGTGGCGGATGTAAAGACCGAGGTTCCGGCCGTTGAGGAGCTTGAGGCGGAGAACCCAGCAGATACTGCCTCAGTCGCAACGGAGCCCTCCCTTCCGCCTGCTCAAAGGAAGGTGGGACTCATAAAGGCTTCCCGCGGCCGCGGTGGAGGCCCACCCCAGCGTCTGCCTGACCCGGATCGTCCAGACGAAGGAGTTTCCGAACGATCCATGATGGGTGAAGGTAGAGGTAGGCCAGGGAAAGGGAAAAATGTCAGTGTCCGTTCTATTAGGGATGCCTGGGTGCCTGACCCAAAGGAACTTTTGAAAGCTGGTGATACTGTATCCACAAGAGTTTGTCTGCCAGCGGAGATGTGGGACTCTTCGGACATAGACTCTTCCTCTGATTTGGGAGATGATGCGGAGATTGATGAACTGTTTGCAAGTAAGGGATGGGACAAAATTTTGCTGACTTCTCCCCGTAGTGTAAAGGGATCGCCCATGGACTCTGGGGAAGCTGCACCCCGGGTGGAAACCCCTGTAGTTACTGGGGAAGTTGTTCCCGTACCCGCTTTGCGAGCTCCGGTGTCTTCCGTGCCTGCTGTTTCGGAGGCCCGTTCATCACTAAGGCCTCCTATGTCACAGTTGAAGCCTGTACGCCCTAGGAGATCTCTGGACACCATCGTCCTGCCAGGAGCTGGAGATCGGGCAACCATGCCGCCTTTGGCCCGATTGCAGCGGCTGTTGAATCAAAAGGTTGCTGCGGACTTTGGATGGGAGTACCCATACGTCCCAAAGAATTTACTGTTCGAGATCAAAGCCTCTGGGGAACGATGGTACAGTGACTTTATCTGGGATCATTTGGAGGTAAAGAAAGGCCATAGGTACTTTTCATGTTCGGCCATGATGACTGGGAGGTACAAGGGTTGCCGAAAAGACTGGACTCTGGGTCGGCACATACATGCTGATCGGGTCGTGATCTGCAGTAAAGACAGAGACAATGGGGCTGATTTACCAAACGTTTGCGCCATGAGTATTGGCGCATCTGCGTGCGCAATGGCTGTTTTGGTATTTACAAAAAAATAGCGCCGGTATCGCAGCCCTATTTCCCATTTACTATAGTGTTCTCTGCGCCCAGGAGGAGGCGCTCAGTGCGCTACTATGGACCTGGCGCAGGGCATGTTAAAATCTAAATATAAAGAAGCTGGAAGTGAGAAAATATTGGGGGTGACATGGGGTGATGTGAGGAAGTGTAGTGACACCTGCCCAAATAACTAATATGCCCAAAATAGAGTGATAAAGTAACTTTTTCAAAACCAGCCCGCTGCGCCGGCAATTCCGATTCGAGCTGCAGGAGGTTTTTTGAGCTCAGCGCGGGAATTTCAATGGTTTAAATGCGCCAAGACACTGCGCCGGCAAAATCTTAGTAAATGTCAAGTCACCTAAGTCAATTTGCATAAGTTGAACAGGCGCAGCCCTGAACTTCCCAGTGCGCCAGCAAAATGACATTTCTAAAGGAAAAAAACCCCATTTAAAAGCAGCCGCGGCTGTAATGAATTGTCGGCTCCCGGCAATATAGAGAAAGGTTATAGAAAGTCTTTGCTAACCAAAAAAATAAAAAGCGTTGGGTTTCCCCCAAAATTCCATAACCAGGCCCTTCAGGTCTGGAATGGATATTAAGGGGAACCCCGCTGCAATTTTTTTTTAAAATGACGTGCGGGTTCCCCCCAAATATCCAAACCAGGCCCTTCAGATCTGGAATGGATTTTAAGGGGAACTCCACCCCAAATTTTCTTAAAAAATGGCGTGGAGTCCCCCTAAAAATCCACACCAGACCCTTATCCGAGCACATAACCTGGCCAGCCGCAGGGGAAGAGGGGGGGGACGAGAGCGATAGAACCGTACCAGGCCACATGCCCTCAACATGGGGAGGATGTCCCCATGTTGATGGGGACAAGGGCCTCATCCCCACAACCCTTGCCCGGTGGTTGTGGGGGTCTGCGGGCGGGGGGCTTATCGGAATCTGGAAGACCCCTTTAACAAAGGGGACCCCCAGATCCCGGCCCCCCTTATGTGAAATGGTAATGGGGTACAAATGTACCCCTACCATTTCACAAAGAAAATGTAAAAAATTACAAGAGCCGGTTTTTGACAATTCCTTTATTAATGTCTTTTCTTTTCTTCCATCTTCTTCCATCCTCTTCTTTTCTCCATTCGGGTTTCTTCCTCCATCTTCATCTTCCTTCTTCCTTCGGTCTTCTCGTCCGCATCTTGCCCCGGCGTCTTCCCTTCTTCTTTCTTCTCCGACCGCTCCGTTTGAATTGGAGGTTCCCGCTGTGCGACGCTTCAGTTCTCCACTTGGTCCGCTAACCACCCGGTGGCTCTGCCCCCCTCTGTAACCACGGGGAAAGTAGCCCGTGAAATCCATGTGCGTCAGAGGGGGGCGGGGTCACCGGGTGTAAGCGGACCCGATGGGGAACTGAAGAACTGAAGCGTCGCACAGCGGGAACCTCCAATTCAAACGGAGCGGCGGAGAAGAAAGAAGAAGGGAAGACGCCGGAGCAAGATGCGGACGAGAACACCGAAGGAAGAAGGAAGATGAAGATAAAAAAGATGAAGAGGAAGATGGAGGAAGAAACCCGAATGGAGAAAAGAAGAGGATGGAAGAAGAAGAAGAAGAAGATGGAAGAAGATGGAAGAAAAGAAAAACACATTAATAAAGGAATTGTCAAAAACCGGCTCTTGTAATTTTTTCCATTTTTTACACTTTCTTTGTGAAATGGTAGGGGTACATTTGTACCCCATTACCATATCACATAGGGGGGGCGGGATCTGGGGGTCCCCTTTGTTAAAGGGGTCTTCCAGATTCCGATAAGCCCCCTGCCCGCAGACCCCCACAACCACCGGGCAAGGGTTGTGGGGATGAGGCCCTTGTCCCCATCAACATGGGGACATCCTTCCCATGTTGAGGGCATGTGGCCTGGTACGGTTCAGGAGGGAGGGGGGGCGCTCTCTTGTCCCCCCCTCTTCCCCTGCGGCCTGCCAGGTTGCGTGCTCGGATAAGGGTCTGGTATGGATTTTTAGGGGGACTCCACGCCATTTTTTTAAAAAATTTGGGGTGGAGTTCCCCTTAAAATCCATGCCAGATCTGAAGGGCCTGGTATGGATATTTGGGGGGAACCCCACGTCATTTTTTTTTAAATTTTGCAGCGGGGTTCCCCTTAATATCCATTCCAGACCTGAAGGGCCTGGTTATGGAATTTGGGGGACCCCCCACGCATTTTTTTTTTTGGTTAGCAAAGACTTTCAATGACTTTTATCTGTATTGACGGGAACCAGCAATTCATTACAGCTGCAAGGACTTTTAAATGACTATTATTTTACTTTAGAAATGTCATTTTGCTCTCCAACTGTTATAAATAGGGATGAGCTTCGAGTTCGAGTCGAACTCATGTTCGACTCGAACATTGCCTGTTCGCCCGTTCGCCGAACAGCGAACAAATTGGGGTGTTCGCGGCAAATTCGAAAAATCTATGGGAGAAATCTAAAGTGTTAATTATAAAGGCTAATATGCAAGTTATTGTCCTAAAAAGTGTTTGGGGACCGGGGTCCTGCCCCAGGGGACATGTATCAATGCAAAAAGAAGTTTTAAAAACGGCCGTTTTTTCGGGAGCAGTGATTTTAATAATGCTTAAAATGAAAAAATAAAAGTGAAATATTCCTTTAAATTTCGTACCTGGGGGGTGTGTATGATATGCATGTGAAGTGGCGCATGTTTCCCGTGCTTAGAACTGTCCCTGCAAAAAATTTCATTTTTGAAAGAAAAAAAGGCATTTAAAACTGACTCGCGGCTATTAATGAATTGTCGGCTCCCGGCAATACATACAAAAGTCATTGATAAAAAAAAAAAAAAAAGCGTGGGGGTTCCCCAGAATTCAATTACCAGGCCCTTCAGGTCTGGAATGGATATTAAGGGGAACCCCGCCGCAAATAAAAAAAAAATTGACGTGGGGTTCCCCCAAATATCCATTCCAGGCCCTTCAGATCTGGCATGGATTTTAAGGGGAACTCCACCCCAAATTAAAAAAAAATGGCGTGGAGTCCCCCTAAAAATCCATACCAGACCCCTTATCCGAGCACGCAACCTGGCCGGCCGCAGGGAAAAGGGGGGGACGAGAGAGCGCCCCCCCTCCCTCCTGAACCGTACCAAGCCACATGCCCTCAACATGGGGAGGATGTCCCCATGTTGATGGGAACAAGGGCCTCATCCCCACAACCCTTGCCCGGTGGTTGTGGGGGTCTGCGGGCGGGGGGCTTATCGGAATCTGGAAGACCCCTTTAACAAAGGGGACCCCCAGATCCCGGCCCCCCCCTATGTGAATTGGTAAGGGGTACGTTGTACCCCTACCATTTCACGAAGAAAGCGTAAAAAAATGTTTAAAAAAAAAAAACACACAAACACCTTGAAAAAGTCCTTTATTTAAAAAAAAAAAAAAAAAAAACATTCCAGCGGTGAAATCCAGTGTCCCGCGGCGATCCCGATGTCCAGCGCTGTCCTTCATTGGTTGTGCCTGAGCGGACCTGATGGGGAACTCCCTCTCAGTATTTTAAATGTATAGACCCGCCCCTTCTAAAGTTCCCCATCAGGTCCGCTCCCTCGGTATGTCGGACCCGCCTACGTCATTGGCTTGAGCGGGGAACTTCCTTCACTGTGTAATTTAAATTTACATAGTGAAGGAAGTTCCCCGCTCAAGCCAATGACGTAGGCGGGTCTGACATACCGAGGGGGCGGACCTGATGGGGGACTGCTCTCACTTTGGTAATACATGTATAGACCCGCCCCTTCTCATGTTCCGCATCTGGTCCGCTGAGCGGACCTGATGGGGAACTTTAGAAGGGGCGGGTCTATACATTTAAAATACTGAGAGGGAGTTCCCCATCAGGTCCGCTCAGGCACAACCAATGAAGGACAGCGCTGGACATCGGGATCGCCGCGGGACACTGGATTTCACCGCTGGAATGTTTTTTTTTTTTTTTTTTTAAATAAAGGACTTTTTCAAGGTGTTTGTGTGTTTTTTTACGCTTACTTCGTGAAATGGTAGGGGTACAATGTACCCCTTACCAATTCACATAGGGGGGGGGCGGGATCTGGGGGTCCCCTTTGTTAAAGGGGTCTTCCAGATTCCAATAAGCCCCCCGCCCGCAGACCCCCACAACCACCGGGCAAGGGTTGTGGGGATGAGGCCCTTGTCCCCATCAACATGGGGACATCCTCCCCATGTTGAGGGCATGTGGCCTGGTACGGTTCAGGAGGGAGGGGGGGGCGCTCTCTCGTCCCCCCCTTTTCCCCTGCGGCCGGCCAGGTTGCGTGCTCGGATAAGGGGTCTGGTATGGATTTTTAGGGGGACTCCACGCCATTTTTTTAAAAAAATTTGGGGTGGAGTTCCCCTTAAAATCCATGCCAGATCTGAAGGGCCTGGAATGGATATTTGGGGGAACCCCACGTCAATTTATTTTTTTTAATTTGCGGCAGGGTTCCCCTTAATATCCATTCCAGACCTGAAGGGCCTGGTAATTGAATTCTGGGGAACACCCACGCTTTTTTTTTTTTTTTTTTATCAATGACTTTTGTATGTATTGCCGGGAGCCGACAATTCATTAATAGCCGCGAGTCAGTTTTAAATGCATTTTTTTCTTTCAAAAATGTCATTTTTTGCAGGGACAGTTCTAAGCACGGGAAACATGCGCCACTTCACATGCATATCATACACACCCCCCAGGTACGAAATTTAAAGGAATATTTCACTTTTATTTTTTCATTTTAAGCATTATTAAAATCACTGCTCCCAAAAAAACGGCCGTTTTTAAAACTTCTTTTTGCATTGATACATGTCCCCTGGGGCAGGACCCGGGTCCCCAAACACTTTTTAGGACAATAACTTGCATATTAGCCTTTATAATTAACACTTTAGATTTCGAACGTTCGAGTCCATTGTATTTAATAGGGTTCTAAAGTTTACACGAACATTTTGTCTGTTCGCAGGTTCTGGTGCGAACCGAACAGGGGGGTGTTCGGCTCATCCCTGGTTATAAACATGAAAAACATGTGCTACTTTACAGGCATACTATAGACACCCCCCGGGGATGATATTTAGGGCCAGTTCACACCGGATGCAGTGCAGTGCGTTTTTTTGATGCCTGAAAGAAAGCTGATCACATTAATGCCAATGGCATAGTTCACACCACTGCAGTCCGTTCCAGTGCATTTCAGAAAGCCAAAAAATAATTGGTCATGCTGCATTTTTTTTTGGTACAAAACTGTACTGGACCCCAGTAAAACACATCAAAAACGCAACGGAACGTACCAAAAATGCACTGGAATGCACCGCAACGCACCTAAATGCACCAAAGACGCACTGCAACACACTTGTCCTAAGTGAAAAAGAGGGGGAAAAAAACACTGGACTGCATCAAAAACACCTCAAAAATGCACTGGAATGTGTCAAAAACGCGCATGCAGAAAAGCACCTGGAACGCACCCAGACTGCGTTTCTATAGTGTGAACTAGGGCCAGTTCACACCATAGAAACACAATCCGGATGTGTTCCAGGTGCTTTTCTGCATGCACGGTTTTCTTGCGTTCCAGTGCATTTTTGGTAAGTTTTTGATGCAGTCCAGTGCTTTTTTTTCACCCCTCTTTTTTATTAACCATAGATAAGGACAAGTGTGTTCCAGTGCGTTTTTGGTGCATTTAGGTGTGTTCCTGTGCGTTCCAGTGCATTTATGATGCGTTTTGATGCATTCCAGTACAGTCCAGTGCAGGTAAAATGCAGCATGTTCTACTTTTTTGGTGGAACTGGAACGCACGGGAACAAACACTGCCATTTAGAACCATATAACCAACTTTCCATGCATTTTGGATGCATAAAAAACGCAATGCACTGCATGTGGTGTGAAATGGCCCTTAAGCAATTTGGCATATTTAAAGGCACTTCTCCTTGTTTTGTTTTTGGTGTTTTCCAAATTGGTGACATTGATATATGTCCCTTAGGGTGGGACCTGGGCCCCCATTTTAAGGCCAATACCTAGAAGATAAGCCAGCCAAGTGGGGACTAGCAAAATTAACAAGTCAGTTCCCATAGACTGCAATGGGATTTGTTGGTGGTGTGGGGGGGGGGGAGGGGTGATTGTCCCATCTCTAATTTTGTAGCATGCTGGATGATGTGCTTAATTTTGGACGGGGGGGGGGGGGGGGAGTTATTTTTTGCTAGCTGCATTGGTGGTGTTCTGCACATGCCCAGCCAGTTAGGTTTTTTTTGGCGTGCTTTTTGTGTGTGAACAGCGCCTGGATATTTCTGGGCATGCTCACTCAGAGAGTGTTTTCTTTTTCGTACATCACGGGACACAGAGCGACTTAGTCATTACTAATGGGTTATATAGTTTACCTTCAGGTGTTGGCACTGGCCAATTCCAAACCGGAAGTACCCTCCCCTATATAAGCCCCTCCCACCCGGGAGCACCTCAGTTTTTTGCCAGTGTCTAAGGTGTTGGCCAAAGAGTAACATGTGTTTTCACTGGGCTTGCGTACAGGTTCTTTTGGGCCTTAGTAAGCTGTTCCGGATCCCACCAAAAAAGCTTCATAGCTAAACGGTCGGTACCCGGGCCTTGCAGCAGAAGAGCAAGGTTTTGCCTGTAAGGCTTCTCTTAGGAGGGCTGGACCCTGGGATCCAGAGCTCTGGTCATACCCACGACCAAGACGCTGTCTGTGCAGGGTGCTATACAGGTCCAGGGGAGTGGAATCCTTGGGAACCCGGTCCCTGAAGGTTTAATTACAATGCCTGCCGTGATAGGTGAAGTTTGGACTTTTGTGGACCAAAGTCCTGCGGCGGGGATCAGGTAAGTGGGGGCCCTCAGGAACTTGGTTCTATTGGGGGACCCCCAAGCCTAATTTGTCTTTCTGTCTGTTACCTAACGGTATTCCCGCTAAATATCTGTGTTTGCCTATAACTACTGAAAATGTAAAATTTTAATAGTAGTCAAGAAAAAAAAAAAAAAAAAACAGGGACCGCGGTACCTGTGTTAAACCACTAGAGGCCGCTGTAGTCCATTTTTCTTGTAAATGTGGATCTTTGGTTTTCTCAACTCAAAAGATCCAGGCAGCTGGTAAGTTTCTCTGAGGGAATCCACTTCCTCTGCCCTGTTGCTGCGTTCATCCACCGCACAGGCCCTCCGGCAAAAAGGGCCCTGGCTCCTAGTCCTCTGTTGGTTTTCGAAAAGGGCGCCATTGGCGCACGGGCGCGCGCGCGGGCGCGTGCACGCGCCTCCTATGAAAAAAAAGGGGCGGGGCGGGTGGATGACGCTCGATGCGCGCCGCGGCGCTTCTGCGCATGTGCGGGCGTCCCAGCATGGTTAAAAGACACAGTACAAGTGTCAGCTGCATGCAAACAGAGCTAGCAACAAACAGTGGCACACAGAGGCGGTTGATGCAGGCATCCCCATAGAAAGGCACTTTAGTGGACACCAGCTGGTATATAGCAGCACCTGTGTTAGACTATTACCAGCAAAAATTGGTGTATGACGACGGGAATACCTCAGCTTTGTGCTTAAAGGATATGTCGTCCAGACGCTCCGGAAATAGATCTTCCAGGAAGCCAAAGGGGTCTCCATCGGGCTCTGAGGATATTGGGCATGCTTGCACTGCACCAATCTCCCCTGAGAATGCAGAGGTCAGTAGCCGTAGAAACCCCGCAGGAATGCCTGGTGCTGCGGCTGTCCCCAGTCCACCTGCTCCTGTATATATAACAGAGGAGGTTTTATCCTCAACTCTGGGAGGATTGGAAGAGAGATTAACAGCATTGATCGCTGCTTCCCTGTCACAGGAAAAGCGCGTCCGATCTCCGTCTCCTCCTTCAGAGTGCCTGTTAGTGGAGGAACAGCCCCACACAGAGATCGACCTACCTGAAGGGGATCAGGATGAGGTTGATTCACTTATAGAGGAATCAACAGTGGAAGAACCTTTCTCAGCTTCTCAGGCTGAAAGATTATGGGTTCAGTCTCTGACTAACATGGTCCGATCAGCATTTAAAATGCCTCTGGCGGAACCACCATCCACTACGGTTTCCTCGCTGGGGTCGCTAAAAGCTCCCCAGGCGGTCTGTTCCTTCCCAATCCACCCTTTATTAGAAGGGCTTATTTACCAGGATTGGGAGCATCCTGATAAAATATTTGCTCCCCCCAAGAGATTTCCGGTGATCTATCCCATGGAGGATAAGTTCATAAGAAAATGGAGGGTCCCTATAGTGGACGCAGCCATCTCTTCTGTAAACAAATCACTGACATGTCCAGTAGATAATGTTCCAATGTTCAAAGACCCAATAGATAAAAAATTGGAGTCTTTACTAAAATCTGCTTTCTCTACAGCAAGTATGGTGACACAACCTGCGGTAGCAGCGATTGGAGTCTGCCAAGCAGTGAAAGATCAGTTGAAACAAGTCTTAAGGGACTTACCAGATCAGCAGGCTCATGCCCTAGCTGACCTGCCTAGAGCCTTGTGTTTTGCGGTGGACGCCATAAAGGATACAATCCAACAGGCCTCCCGCTTTACGCTGTCTATAGTACATATGCGTAGGCTTCTGTGGCTCAAAAACTGGTCTGCTGAAGCTCCCTGTAAAAAACTGCTGGTTAGCTTCCCATTTCATGGAGAACGCTTATTTGGAGAAGATCTGGACAAATATATCCAGAAAATTTCTGCCGGTAAAAGTTCACTCTTACCGGTTAAGAACAAGGGTAGAAGTCCTTCTTTTAAGAGGCCTACCTCTCCAGTCCCGGGCACATCGGCTGGGAAGCAGTTCCGACGGCCTCCGCGGTCAAATTCAGGGGGCAGAAATCAGGGACAATCACAGGGTAACAAGAAGCCCTGGATCAAGAGAGGTACAAAACCTCCCCCTAAGGCATGAAGTATTGCCCCCGCTCAATCGGGTGGGGGGAAGACTTCAGTTGTTCACAGAGACCTGGCGGGACACCATCAGAGACAGATGGGTGCTCTCCGCAGTAAGTCTGGGATACAAGCTGGAGTTAAAAGGCACTCCTCCTGCCCAATTTATGAGGTCAAACGTGCCAAGAGATCCCCAAAAGAGAGGATCCCTCCTTCTGGCACTAGAACAACTATTGCTCCAAGGGGTAATCATGAAGGTTCCCCTGGAAGAAAGCGGATTCGGGTTTTACTCGAACCTTTTCACAGTCCCCAAACCAAATGGGGACGTGAGGCCCATATTAAATCTAAAAGGGCTAAACAAGTTCCTAAATATCAGGACCTTTCGGATGGAGTCGATCCGATCAGTGGCCACCGCCCTACAAGGGCAGGAATGGCTAGCCTCGATCGACATAAGGGATGCTTATCTGCATATTCCCATCTTTCCGGCCCATCAGAAATTTCTACGCTTTGCAGTAGAAGGGCGCCATTTTCAGTTCAGAGCCTTACCTTTCGGTCTGGCCACAGCACCACGAGTGTTCACAAAAATTCTGGCCCCATTATTGGCCAATCTAAGAACACAGGGTGTAACGATAATGGCATATCTAGACGACCTGCTACTAATAGACCACTCAGTGGAAAAGCTGGAAGTAGCTATTCACAAGACAATCGAGTATCTGGAATATCACGGTTGGATTATCAACCGGGACAAGTCAGCTCTAAGACCAGTCAAAAGTCTGGAATACTTAGGGCTAAGGCTGGATTCAAATCAGAGAAAGATTTTCTTACCTCCAGAGAAGGTGTCGTCTTTAAGAAATTTGACCCACTTAGTGGGTACAAAAAGAAAACCATCCATACGTCTCTGCATGAGGCTGCTGGGAAAGATGGTGGCTTCATTCGAAGCGGTACCCTACGGTCAATTCCATTCAAGGAATTTGCAAAGGGCCATACTGTCAGCCTGGAACAAAAAAGTTCAGGCTTTAGACTTACCAATGTCCCTGTCCCCTTCCGTTCGCAAGAGCCTCCATTGGTGGTTGGTGCCCCAGAATCTGGAAAGAGGGAAACCCTTCAGTCCGGTTTCTTGGAAGGTGGTCACTACAGATGCCAGCCTCATCGGCTGGGGGGCAGTGCTGGAGCAATGGTCTCCAGGGCAGGTGGTCAGAAGCAGAAAAGGCCCTGCCCATCAATCTCTTAGAGATACGAGCAGCCCGGTATGCCCTAGTAGCATGGACATCCAAACTCCAGGGGTCCCCTGTCAGAATTCAATCAGACAATGCCACGGCAGTGGCATATATCAATCATCAGGGTGGCACCAAAAGTCGTGCAGCCCAGAAGGAGGCAAATTGCATCCTGGAGTGGGCAGAAAGATATGTCCCAGCCATATCCGCGGTTTTCATCCCAGGAGTGGAAAATTGGGGAGCGGACTTTCTAAGTCGCCAACAATTATGCCCGGGGGAATGGTCTCTTCACCCCGAGGTTTTCCAGGCAATATGCCAGCGGTGGGGAACACCGGATGTAGATCTGCTAGCATCCAGATTCAACGCAAAGGTGGACAGGTTTGTGTCTCGCACAAGGGATCCCCTAGCTTGCGGCTCGGATGCCCTAGTGTTCCCTTGGGATCGGTTCAAGCTGATATATGCATTCCCACCGCCACAATTGTTACCGCGATTACTCCGCAGAATCGGGGTAGAAAAGAAACCAGTGATTCTGGTGGCTCCAGCGTGGCCCCGAAGGGCATGGTACGCGGAGATGGTAAAAATGTCAGTGAGGAGTCCTTGGACCCTCCCACTTCGTCCGGACCTGCTGTCGCAAGGACCGATATACCACCCTTCCTTACCAGCCCTAGGTTTGACGGCCTGGCTATTGAAGCCCACATTCTGAAAAAGAGAGGGCTCTCTAATTCTGTGGTATCTACCATGATCAATGCCAGGAAACCGGTATCCAGGCAGATCTATTATAGGATCTGGAAAGCGTACATTACGTGGTGTGAGACCAAGAAATGGCATCCACGTAAGTACATGATAGGGAGGATTCTGGACTTCCTACAGTGGGCTGTAGATAGGAAGCTGGCCTTGAGTACTATCAAGGGTCAGATTTCGGCCTTGTCAATATTTTTTCAAAGGCCCTTGGCTTCGCATTCACTAGTCAAAGCCTTTATACAAGGAGTGATGCGTATTAGCCCTCCGGTTAGTATTCCCATATGTCCTTGGGACTTAAACCTGGTTCTGTCGGTTCTACAGAAACAACCGTTTGAACCATTACAACACATTTCCTTGGTTCTTCTCACCAGGAAATTGGTTTTCTTAGTAGCCATTTGTTCGGCTAAAAGAGTGTCGGAATTAGCAGCTATGTCCTGTAAGGAGCCATATCTGGTTGTCCATAAGGACAGAGTAGTATTACGTCCTCATCCAGCCTTTCTTCCTAAGGTGGTATCGAGGTTTCATTTGAACCAAGATGTGGTTCTTCCTTCTTTTTTCCCAAACCTAGCTCAGTAGAGGAAAAGTTATTACATTCTTTGGATGTGGTAAGAGCAGTTAAAGCTTATCTAAAAGCCACTGCTCAGATTCGCAGAACGGATTCTTTGTTTGTTCTGCCGGAAGGCCCCAGAAGGGGTCAGGCAGCATCAAAATCTACTTTAGCCAAGTGGATTCGACAGGTCATAATACAAGCCTATGGCTTGAGAAAGAGACCGCCTCCGTTCAAAGTTAGGGCGCACTCCACAAGAGCGGTTGGAACTTCATGGGCAGTTCATCACCAGGCCTCCCTGGCTCAAGTATGTAAGGCCGCAACATGGTCTTCGGTACACACGTTTACTAGATTCTATCAGGTACACGTTAGAAGTCAGGAGGATGTCGCCTTTGGGCGCAGTGTGTTGCAGGCCGCAAAAGATCCTCATGCCTGATGGCGCCCAGCTTATGTACCCCCCCCTCATTTGGCATTGCTTTGGGACGTCCCATTAGTAATGACTAAGTCGCTCTGTGTCCCGTGATGTACGAAAAAGAAAAAGGGATTTTTATAACAGCTTACCTGTAAAATCCTTTTCTTGGAGTACATCACGGGACACAGAGCTCCCACCCCTCTTTTTGGGACACTTATTGCTTGGCTACAAAACTGAGGTGCTCCCGGGTGGGAGGGGCTTATATAGGGGAGGGTACTTCCGGTTTGGAATTGGCCAGTGCCAACACCTGAAGGTAAACTATATAACCCATTAGTAATGACTAAGTCGCTCTGTGTCCCGTGATGTACTCCAAGAAAAGGATTTTACAGGTAAGCTGTTATAAAAATCCCTTTTTTATGGGTAAGAAATTGAAGGACATCTTAACAGGTGTGCCCACTTTGAATTTCAGTCTCTACATTGGGAGAACTTGCATTCTGGGTGTTTCATGGACTGTGCATGTGTTTTCAATTGCCTCATTAGCACACAAACATATGTTATATAAAGCTTGCAGAGCATTCGGTCGTTTGCCTTAAGAAGAGGCAAGTGTGTGTGGGGGGTAAAATGTACATGTTGGTGTCCTTATCGAGTTTGTAACACATGTATTTTATTTGTTATGTCTTTGCAAAACAGGTGTTTGGTTTATTTTGTGGATTGTATATTTTTTGTGTGGGGGAAATGTTCCCCTGAAATAATTCTGATGTTAATGTGTGTTGTTTGTTCACTTTGATTTAATTGTCTGCTGCATTTTTTGGCCAAAAATTGCTCAAGATGTTGAGTCTGTAACTGTTTCAAATTGACCATGTTTTTTATTTTGCCTTCCCTTTTGTTTTGTTGAACAATAAAAAATGGAAAATTGTATCATACTTACCAGTAATTTTCCTTTCCTGGTGCCTATCCATGGCAGCATACCTGTGATAGAGCTCCGCCTCGACTCCTCCTTCAGGACTAGTGAATAGCATAAATTAAAAGGCATAGTCCCTCCCCCAACATTCTCCGTAATATAGAATACCGAGGGTGGGAGCGTATGCTGCCATGGATAGAAACCAGGAAAGGAAAATTACTGGTAAGTATGATACAATTTTCCGTTTTCCTGGTGCCTCCATGGCAGCATACCTGTGATAAATAACTAGCTGACACGGGTGGGATAATTGCTTAACAATAAATGTTTAATTAGAAGAGGACATAGCAGCCTGAACTGCCCTCCTTCCAAACTCAACAGTCGTGAGCGCTCCTGGATCAATATGGTAGTGTCTGAGGAACGTATGGTGAGAAGACAAGGTTAGCCCTTGCCGCCCAGGAAGCTGAGACTGCCCTTGTAGAATGAGCATTCACTCGGGATGGAGGCTCCATATTCTTCACCCTGTAGGCCTTCTGGATTAACTTTACAGCCCAAGATGCCAGAGTTCTGATGGAAGCTTCTTTGCCCCTGTATTTACCGAACGGTACGATGAAAAGTCTCTCAGAATTTCTGAAGGGGCCGATGGCTTCTAGGTAGGCCCTGAGCACTCTGGATACATCCAGTTTGTGACAAGACTCTGAATCCGTGTCTGTAAACACTGGTAGTGCCCAGGGTTCCAACAGGTGGCTTGGAGGAGTGACCTTTGGTGTGAATCCCCGAAGGGGGCGAAGTTTCACTCTGTCGGGGAAGAAGGAGGAGGAGATGTGGTCGTCACCTATCCCTAAAGAGTGAAGTTCCAAGATCCTTTTGCCAGATGTAATGGCTAGCAGGAAAGCCGTCTTTAGTGTCAGGTTCCATATTGTTACTTGTTCCACTGGAGCAAAGGGATGGTCAGTTTTACTTCAAGGTCCAGGGACAAATCCCACTTAGGAAATGATCGTCTGACAGAGGGTGAATCTTCAATACATCTCTGAGGTAAGTGACTACTAAAGGATCCTCCGTCCCATCTCTTATTTGTTGCGGCAGAGATTGCTGCTACCTGCACTTTGAGGGAGCTCAGACCAAGTCCTGTCTGAAGGAATCCTACAACATGGGAAGTAGAGGGAAGGATTGGATCAAATCCATTTCCGGAAGCAAATGACAAGAACTTGTCCCAGATTTTTGAATATATGGCATTAGTTGCAGGCTTCCTGGTTTTTAGAAGGGTTGTTATGACTCCTGGGGAACACCCTAGGGATTCGAACCTTCGCCTCTCAACCTCCAGATTCGAAGATTCAACTTCTGAGGGTTTAGATGAACTAGACTGCCCTGCGACAGAAGTTGAGGGAAAGGAGGGATCTTGATTGGAGAGCCCACACTGAGGCGCAATACGGAAGTACTGCCACCACCTGGACTGGCTCTCTGAGGAGCCTCAGGAGGAATTTGAATATTAATGGCCTGGGAGGAAAGGCATATGCCGTGGTGAACCTCCAGGGACATGACAGGGCATCCACTGCCTCGGCTTGTGGGTGCGGCAGCCGAGAGAAGAACCTATCCAGCTTGGCGTTCTTCGGGGAGGCAAACAGATCTACCTGGAGGGGGATCCGATATGTTGGCAATCTGAAGGAAGACATGAGGGTGGAGAGCCCACTCGTTGTTGTCCAGGAAGTTTCTGGATAACGTGTCTTTTTCCGTGTTCAACCTGCCTGGCAGATACATCGCTCTGGAGGTCCAGGAGGTTCTGCTCCGCCCAGAGCATGATCGGCTCTACCTCCTTGAGGAGTGACCTGCTGCAAGTGCCTCCCTGCTTCTGCAGATAAGCGACAGCTGCCCTGTTGTCTAGGCGTAGGAGTATTCTCTGGCCTCTGATTTGGGGTGCCAAAGAGGTCAGTGCCAAGAAGGCTGCCCTCATCTCCAAAGATGTTGGTCATACACCACCCAGGGAGTGGTATCCATCTCCCCTGTATTCTGGTTTGCCTGCAATGGGCTCCCCAGCCCTGTCTGCTTGCAAGCGGACGCAATTGTAAACCAAGGAAGGGAGCCCAGGTGATGAGGCTTGGAGAGGTTTTCCAGAACTGACCACCAGTGAAGGCTCCTGCGCATTTTTCCCATCAGCAGGATCGTCTGAGATAGTCGTTGTTTCTTCTACTGCGCCAAGAAACCAGTCTGGAAATACCTCAAGTGCCAATGTGCCGAAGGAACCATGGGTATACAGGAAGACATTGTGCCAATGAGGCTCAGGCATTGTGAAGCCGTCAGATACGTGCTCCGGATGACTTTGATCATTCTCTGGATGACAATCCTTGCCTTCGGCGGTGGTAATGACACTGTCCCCTCCTGAGTGTCGAACGTTGCGCATAGATTATCTGCTGTGTTGGCGTTAGTTGACTCTTGTCGGAATTCACCAGCCACCCTAGCTCTTTTAGGGTCTGTAGAAGAATTTCCCGGTGACGTACCAACTGATTCGGATTGCTTGCTAGGAGGAGGATGTCGTCCAGGTATTGGTATATCCTCAAGCCCCTCTCCCGCAGGGGAACCAAAAGCAGATTAGTATCCTGGTGAACACCCTGGGAGATGTGCACAGACCGAAAGGCAGGGCTTGAAACTGTAGGTGGGTCCGTCCTAGGCTTGTGCAATTCGTTTCGTAACGAATCAAAATTCGTCCGAATTTAGCAACTTTCGGACATTCGGAAGCATTCGAATTTCCGAACAGAGCAATTACGAATAAAACCGAATCCGAAATAAATTATACCGCAAAATAGCGAATGCCCGAAGGTCTTCGGCATAATTCGTTATGAAAAAAGTTACGAATGTACGAATCCATTCGAAGCACAATAACACTCACTCTGCTCTCTGCTTCTCCCTCACCATGCTGAACTCCCTCTCAAAATGGTGTACAGGGGCGGAGGCTATAGCCGCATGAAAAAACGAAAGTAAAATACGAGATTTCAAATCCATTCGAAGCACAATAACACTCACTCTGCTCTGCTCTCTGCTTCTCCCTCACCGTGCTGAACCCTCTCAAAATGGTGTACAGGGGCGGAGCCTATAGCCGCATGTAAAAAACGAAAGTAAAATACGAGATTTCGAATCGTTACAAATAACCGCTATGTATTTAGAAAAGTACAAATCCATTCGAAGCACATTAGGCATAATAGGCAGCGTCGTTGTGAGAGAGACACGGAAAATTACGAATCAACGAACCCAAAAAAAGTTACGAAAGTAGGAGTTGTGTCCAGAATCAACGAAAAACAACGTACTCTACCGAAAGTACGAATTATAAAGCAACAAAAAATTCAACGAAAAATGTCGCTTGCAAAAATACGAATGAGTCCGAACACGAAAAATCCCGTCTAGCAAAATTACGAATGATTACGAATCAACAGGACCGGAAAGAAACGAACCGAAACGGAACGAATTTTTCCGTTGTGCACAAGTCTAGTCCGTCCCACTGCAAATCTCAGATATTTTTGAAATGCAGGTAGAATTGGCACGTGTAGGTACGCATCCTGCAGATCAACCGAAATCATCCAATCTGATGGCTGGACTGCCTGAATAATCGTCTGCAGGGACTCCATTTTGAAGCTTTCGGGGCAGATATACCGGCTGAACCTCTTTAGGTCTATCACAGGCCTCCACCCACCTGTCCTCTTTGGGACCAGAAATAGGGTGGAGTAGAAGCCTGTGAAGCGTTCTGCCAAGGGAACCGGAACAGCCGCCCCCTGAAGCTGGAGTGACGTTAGGAAGTTTTTTTAGAGCTTGAGCTTTCAGTGGAGAGGATGGAATCTCTGTTCCTTTGAAAGAGTTCCGAGGTGGGGGGGGTAAGAGAAATTCCAAAAGTGCCCCCATTGAATTGTTGACAGAACCCAGGGGTCGTGGCAGCAGGTGGCCCAGACTGGGACAAAAGACTTTAGCCTGGCTCCCACCGGAAGTGCCTGGGTTCCTCTGGCGTCAAAAAGACTGCTTCTGCTCCTGTGGAGCCGGAAGGGCTTTCATCTTCCTATACAAAAAAGGATCCCGAGTACCTTTCCAAGGTCTTTTGTTGTCCCTGGGCTGTCTCGACTGCCTAAAATCCCTTGGGTTTGACTGGCGGAACCTAGAGGAACCACCTCTGAATCTTCGCATCCTTCTGTCCTGTGGAAACATACCAGACTTCCCTCCCGACAGCCTGGAGATAGCTTTATCCATTTTGTCTCGGAATAGGGCTTTACCATCGAACGGGATTTTGCACCAATTTTGTTTGGAAGATAAATCAGCCGTCCAGGGTTTCAGCCACAAGGCCCTCTTCGCCATTACTGAATGCAACATGGATCTTGCCGAGCACCTGATCGTGTCAATGTTCGCTACCCCGACAAAGTCTGCCGACAATCTAAGCTCTTCCAAGGCTTTAATTATATCCTCCATGGGGACATCCTGACGCAATGCCGTCTCAATGTTATCTGTCCAAGATCTTATGGCATTTGATACTGATGTGAGGGCAATAGCTGGCTTACACGCTGCTCCCGCGGCCAAGTAGCTCCTCTTCAGCTCCAGGTCGATTCGCCTGTCTAGAGGGTCTTTGAAGGAAGCGGAATCCTCCATTGGCAAAGTTATATTTTTGCGAGTCGCACCACCAACGCGTCTACCACTGGCATGGAGTTTATTGACTGTGTTCCCGACTCTGGTAAGGGGTATATAGTTTATTGAACCGACCCAAAAAAAAATAAAAAAAAATAATAATTTTTTTATTTATCAGTCTTTGACCATGCCTTCTGAATGACTTGACTAATCTTGCCCATCAACGGGAAAATAACCTGCTTTCTTTTGAGGAATGGGAAATAGCTTGTAGACTCTTGGGGAGGCTAATCTGCGTCTTTCCAGGCGATTGCGGCTTTGACTGCCTGGATGAATGGCTTTACCAAGGAGAGACTGAAGCCAGAAGTTTCTGACTCTTCTCAAGAGTCCCCTGAAGAGTCTTCAGGTGGTGAATCTCTAGCTGGTCGGCCTGACAGTGGCAGAGGTGTACTGACTGCTGACGGACCAGGGAGATTAGGTTCTATATCCTGAACCTGGGATATCTGCTGAAGTGGTTGAGCGGGGACCGAAGCCAAAAGCTCAGAGAAGGAGTCCTTCATTGTTCACTTGAGCAGATCTACAGCGTGCTGATTTTCTAGCTCGCGGTTGGACGCATAGTCCGTAAAACAGTCCTTACAGACCACTCTGTCTGGTAGCGGTGTAGCCCCACATGTCCAGCATTTCTCTTGCTATAGGTCCTAGGAGAGGGGGACCGATCATGTCCTCTGGATCTTGACCTCTCTGATCTACGATGTGAAGAATGGGACCTACGCCCTGATGAGCGGGACCCCTTTGAGTGGGTAGGGCTACGATGTAAGGAACTCACGCTAGACCAGTGAGCGCACTTTTTTTTTTTTTTTTTATACTCACGTATAGTTGGTCACATACCTAATAGAAGTGTGAGGATCTTTGCTGTCAGATGAATGACTCATTGCGGAGTTGGGCACAAGGATCAGCTCCAGAAATATAGTAAGAAAGGGAAAAGAATCAGGAGTTTTTGGCGTCCCTTTTTTTTTTTTTTTTTTAAAAACAAACATTTTTATATCGTCATCTTTTTTTAAATTTTTTTTTTAACATAAAAATGTTTGATCGGCAACATTTTTTTTTGGAGAAAATAAAAAGTACCTACCACAAAGCAGCATCAGAGAGACCTAACAGGGCACAGCTGAGGAGACTGACAGCAATCCCTGAATCTGAACCTAAATAGGCTCAAGGTGCGTGGGCTAATCCCATAAACCACTATTTGGAATGGATTGAAAAAAAAAAAAAAAGGGCAAATCTAGCCTTCATTCCAGAATCCAAGATGGCCGACACTGAACCAAGCGACCATGCATGCGCACGCGCAGAAGATCCGGTGTCGCCCAGTACAGAGAGCCAAGAAACTACGGCTCTGTATCACTCCCGAATCGCGCATGCGCAGACGGCGGCAAGGACACCGCGCCGTGACACTCTCCTACCTGGCGGGACGTACAGAGCACCTGTAGCCCCCCCTGAACCCGGAAATAAGCACCACAATGTTGTTGCACAGAGAGACACCTGCCCTATCCAGTTGCACAGTTTTAAAAGAACAAAAAAGTAAGACAACAATCATTTTAAAGGTGCCTAACAAGCAAAGGAAAGGGGAGGGGGAGGGGAAGAGAGGAAAAGAAAGGGGAAAAACACAAATGCCTGTAATAAAAAATGGAAACCACCAGCCTGGGAAGATGGAGCTGATCCTTTTGCGACTTCCACTGCATTCATCATGGATGTGATAGCAGACTGCGTTCCTGTGAGGAAACTCTGCGAAATGACCCCAACAGATCCACAGAGGGGTTCCCAGTCTTATCAGCGCTGTGAGCGGTCCAAGAACAGGGACTGCGCACCGGAAAGGCTAAACCCGGCGGAAGCTGCCGACTGCAGAGGTATGGACATACTGCTACTCTTCACCAGCACAAGAAGGTATGAGGAAAAAAAGGAGAATGTTGGGGGAGGGACTATGCCTTTAATTTATGCTATTCACTAGTCCTGAAGGAGGAGTCGAGGCGGAGCTCTATCACAGGTATGCTGCCATGGATAGGCACCAGGAAAATTAGATGCAACATTTTGATGTTTGTTTTGTGTTTTCTTTGCAACAAATGTGACAGCTGATTGGCATGTCAAAACAAAACTGGTGTAATTTGTCTACCCTGGTGCCTTCATGGTAGTATATGCATGGATTGTATTGTATTGTATTGTGTGCTGCCATGGAAAGTCACCAGGAAATGAAATACAGAGCGGTAAGTATTCAATTTTCCTTTTTTTTACTGCAGTTGTTCTCAGCCTCAGTCCTCAAGTACCCCCAACAGGACATGTTTTGTGAATTGCTGTCCAAAAATCAAAACCATTGACTGTGATTTAAAGCACATGTGCAAGATGAAGGAAAACCTGCAAACATGGCCTGTTGGGGGTACTTGAGAAGCACTGATTTAGAGCACTGCACTTAAAAATGGCTCAAGGCCATACAATTCTAATTGTGGGCATTTTGAGGGAAACAAAGTAAGTGTTAGAACCCCTGCGTGTGTGTATTTTTTTTTTTAGAATTTTTTTCTTTTTTTTTTGTAGTTTGGCCTTGGTCTCCTTTTTCTTAACATTGGCTTCACTTCCTGTCACACAGCTAAACAGGAAGTGAAGGTAAAACCCTACCAATGGCTTTTCTTGGGGACACACAGATCAATCTAACTAGTGTCCCCATTAAGCAAATTGCACTCTAGCACTTTGTTGTGTACACCCCAAATCATTGGGTAGTTTGGGGTTTAGTAAAGACAAATCCACTCTGCAGTAAAAGTGTAGCTGCTGAAAATCTGAGGGAAAGTACTGGTGATTGGATGTAACAATCATGTAAAAGCAAAGATGTTTTTTTTTGGCTTGCATGTACCCCTCAGATATACAGCTAGTGCACTTGTAGTGCAAAGTAGATTTGCCTTTAGTAAATAAACCCCACAGTCCAAACTACCTAATAAATTGTGGTGTACCCCGCAATATGCTGGAGTGCAATGTGCATAATGGGGAAAGTATTTAGACTGACCTGTGTGTCCCCAAGGAAAGACATTGTTAGGGATTTTCCCTCACTTCCTGTGTGGCTATGTGACAGGAAGTGAATTATTTGGAAGGATAAAGTGGCCAAATTATTTAGTTTAACTTTTCAAAGACTCATGCCGCGTACACACGATCATTATTCACGGCGGTTAAAAAACCGCCGTGAATAATGACAGGAAAAATGAGGGAACCGCTTGGTTCCCTAAACACGGTCGTTTTTCCCGTCATTTTTTCTCTTGACGAGAAAAACGACCGTCTGTGGGCTCCGCGGCAGTGTTTCCCTATGGGAAAACTGCCGCGGAAAAAAATGCTGGAAAAAACGATGAGAAAATTTAGAACATGTTCTAAATTTTCTCGTCGTTTTTTATGCCGTTTTTCTAGACGAGAAAAACGACATAAAGCCCACAGACGATCGTTTTTCTCGGCGAAAAAAAAAATGCAGTTTTTCTCGTCCAGAAAAGCGGTCGTGTGTACGCGGCATCATTCCTAAGTTGAACTGTAATGCATGTCAATGGCCCATTTAGACCCTCTTTAATCACTTGAGATCAGCACTATAACTGATCGACGGCCACAGCATGGTCCTCAATTGCCGGGAGTCCGTCAATAAACGTCCTCCCCTTTGCGCGCGCTGTGGTCACAGAGTCACTGAGACTCAGGTGATGACAGATCCAAGTAAGGGGCCGATCCCTGCCCTTTACCATGTGATCAGCTGTCAGCAAATGACAGCTGATCACGTGATGTAAATAAAAGCTGGGTAATGGTTTTTGTTTTCTCCTTGTGCTGACAGCGTGAGCATAAAAAAAAGGCAATCACCGGCTTATGTGCAAGGGACATGGGGCCCGAAGAGGAAGAGGCAATTCTGCATCATCTGTGACAATTAGTAGCCCCTGCCAGTGCCACCTATCAATGCCCACCACTGGTGCCAATCAGTGGCACCTAGCAGTGCTGCCTATCAATGCCCATCACTGCCAACTATCATTGCCACCTAGCAGTGCCACTTCTCACTGCCCACCAGTGCCAAATAGCAATGCCACCTCTCAGTGCCCACCCTTGCCACCTTATCGGTGCCCATCAGTGCAGTCTCAGTGTACATCAATGAAGAAGAAAAATTACCTTTTTTAAAAATATTAACCAGTTTCCTACCGCCCACCGTCAAATGACATCCTTGGCTTTGTGCGGTGACATCTGAATGTTGGGTGCAGTTGCAGGCATCATTCAGATATCATTCTTTTCAGCCGGCAATTCTGTGCACAATAAAAACGATCATAGTGGCAGTTCCGCTGCTTGTTTGTTCTTATAGGCGGGGGGAGGGGACGTTCCCCCCCCCTCTTGCCGCCATCCGGTGCTTCTCTGGGCTCTCCCGTGCCATCTGGGGCTCGGAGAACGATTTGGAGATGACTGGTGACCAGATGGTCAT
Organism: Rana muscosa; assembly: GCA_029206835.1. Classification (NCBI taxonomy): domain Eukaryota; kingdom Metazoa; phylum Chordata; class Amphibia; order Anura; family Ranidae; genus Rana; species Rana muscosa. The sequence continues at coordinate 24,671,254 of CM055119.1, forward strand.
CAGTCATCTCTATGACCGTCGGAGGCGCGGGCACGATGTTATGACATCATGCCGTGTTCCCGTATGTTAACCAAGCCGTGATCTCGGCTGTCAGCATGAGATTGGTGTTTTTTTTGGACCAATATCATGCTTTCCAGCCTGGAGGAGAGATGCGGGGTCTTATTGACCCTGCATCTTTCCATAAAGAGGACCTGTCACACACATTCCTATTACAAGGGATGTTTACATTCCTTGTAATAGGAATAAAAGTGATCCCCAAAAATTTATAAAAAAAAAAAAAAAAAAAGTGTAAGAAATACAAAAAAGTAAAAAAAAAAAAAAAGGCCCATGTCCCCGGTAGCTCGCGCTCAGAAGCGAACACACACGTAAGTCCCGCCCTCATATGTAAACGCTGTTCAAACCACACATGTGAGTTATTGCTGCGTGCGTTAGAACGAGTGCAACAATTCTAGCACTAGACCTCCTCTGTAATGCCAAAATGGTAACCTGTAAAAAAATTTAAAGCATCGCCTAGGGAGATTTTTAAGTACTGAAGTTTGGTGTCATGCCATGAGTGTGCGCAATTTTAAAGCGTGACGTGTTAGGTATCTATTTACTCAGCATAACAACATCTTTCACATTATACCAAAAAATTGGCCGTAACTTTAATGTTTTGTAATATTTTTAGCAAACAAAAGGCGTTTGACAATTTATTGCGCAAATACCGAGCGAGATAAAAATTTGCAATGACCGCCATCTTATTCCCTAGGGTGTCTGCTCCAAAAACATATATAATGTTTGGTGTTTTGAAGTAATTTTATAGCCATAAATTTATGATTTTTACATGAAGGAGAGAAGTGCCAGAATAGGCCCAGTGCTGAAGTGGGTAAAATATTCTTTTTTTTTTTTTTAAACTCGGTCTTTTGTATTTATAGAAAAAAAATAAAACTAAAACACAAAGGTGATCAAATAGCACCAAAAGCAAGCTCTATTTGTGTGCCAAAAAAACCAAACATTTTTATTGGGTTACAGTGTTGTATGAGCGCGCAATTGTCATTAAAAGTGCATCAGCGCTGAAATGTGAAACTTGGTCTGGGCAGTGCACAAGTGGTTAATATAAGGCTACATGCACACAGACGTTTTTCAAGCCGCTTGTTTGAGCGTTTTTTGCAGCTTAAAAACCATCTCTCCATGTTAGCCTATGGCCTCATGGCCACCATGGCGTTTTTGAGCTGTAAATGGCATAGGCGTTTTTAGGCCCCATGTAGACGGGACGCTGGTGCAAAGTGTTCAGAACTAAGGTTGAAAGTGGCGTTTAGAAAGGCGCGCTTTGTGGCGTTTGAATGCCGTGTTTTACCACATTTGCGTTAATATGATAAGGAGCCGCCCTAAGCTCCAAAAACAGTATTATTTATGATTTTAGCTATTTAGTGAGACCAGAGTGATATCAGCAGCTGAGAGCAGCAGTGTAGTTGTATTTAGCGTGTCACTTGCCACATCACTTGCCACAAGTTGTGGATTGTCCACTTGCCACATCAGCTGCCCCAAGTTGTGGATTGTCCACAATGCAATGGAAGCAACTTCTTTTATATATATTGTGAAGGACTAGCATCAAGTGTAGAGCTTGAAGGACACCGCCACTCGCTGGTTCTTCTTTTTAAGGGTTGTTTGCCCATTTTTATTAAAAGAAGTTCAAAACAAAATCAAAAGGTTTTCCCTCGCAGGGGTTTCAGTACTCCTTTTCAACAACAAAATGACATTCAGCCTCCTGGCTTATACATACAGCAGTGCTGCTCAGGCCTTCCACTTCAGGCTCTTGTCTGTCTCCTATAGACTATTCCATCTGCAACACCATCCATTTGGATAGCAGCCCCTTGCTGCTCTGACCCTCAGACCTGGGTCTCTGGCTTCCACTGTGCACACAAGCACTCTCTGACTTCTCCAGTGCACACTTGCACTCTATGGCTTCCCCAGTGCACACCTGCACTCGTCGAGAGGGTGGGGCCCAGAATGCTGGTCCTGATTCTACTATCAGGCCCACACACACCTGAACAATCAGTGTGCAGTTGAGTCTCAAAGCCCGGATCCAGGACTGGGGATTTCATCCCACCCGGATCTCTAAGAAATCCCCAAGCTCCGGGTCCCAAAGTGGACTTTAGTAAATCATGAGGAAACTGAAAAGCCAGTTTCCTCCTAAACAAGCAAATACCCTGGAGCCCCTCAACCTGCCTGGTTGAGAATCCTGTATTTATACACTGGTGGGGTACCACACTACCACAATATATATATATATATATATATATATATATATATATATATATACATATATATACGTGGAAATCTTTGGCGTCTGAAGGCATTTTGAGGGTTTGTGAAAAACGATTTTAAATGCAACTGCAGATTTTTTTGGCCAGGACAAAAACAGTGTTTTGGATGTAATAGAATTCAATGGACCCGCATCCAAAACGCAAGTACTGCAATTTTGCTGCGATTTTTTGTTTGACCTGTTCATAGCTGGTTGTTAAAGCAAATGTAAAAAAAAAAAAAAACCAGTTAAAAAAACCAAACCAAAAAAAAAACAGCGTGGGGTCCCCCCCCCCCCAGGTCCATACCAGGCCCTTGGGTCTAGTATGGATTCAAAGGGGACCCCCAACCAAAAAAGAAAAAAATGGCGTGGGGGTCCCCCCAGAATACATACCAGGCCCTTCAGGTCTGGCATGTATTTTAAGGGGAACCCCGCACCAAAAACAAAAAAAAATTGCGTGGGGTCCCCTTGGAATACACACCAGACCCTTTATCCGAGCACTCAACCTGGCAGGCCAGGGGAAAAGGGGGGGACGAGAGAGCGGCCCCCCTTCCTCCTGAACCGTACCAGGCAGCGTGCCCTCAACATGGGGGGTTTGGTGCTTCAGGGCAGGGGGGGCGACCTGTGGCCCTCCCCACCCCAAAGCACCCTGCCCCCATGTTGATGGGGACAAGGGCCTCTTCCCGACAACCCTGGCCGTTGGTTGTCGGGGTCTGCGGGCGGAATCCGGGAGCCCCCTTTAATAAGGGGGACCCCAGATACCTGCCCCCCACCCTATGTGAATGAGTATGGGGTACATCGTACCCCTACCCATTCACTTGGTGGCAAAATAAGTCAATAAAAACACAGGTTTGAAAAGTAATTTATTGGGCAGCTCCGGGGGTCTTTCTGCCGGGCCCCCGCTATCTTCTGCTAGCTCTTTTGCTAGCGGGGGTCCCGGGCTTCGTCGCCGTCTTCTTCCGACTTCGGGGGTCTTTCTGCCGGGCCCCCCGCTATTTTCTGCTAGCTCTTTTGCTAGCGGGGTCGCGGGCTTCGTCGCCGTCTTCTTCCGACTTCGGGGGTCTCCTGTTCTGTTCTCCGGTTCTTCTCCCGCTCTCCGACGTCTTCTCCTCGATCTCCGGTTCTTTCTGCCGGACGCCCGCTATCTTCTCGCAGCTCTTTTGCTAGCGGGGGCCGGTCTTCTACGTCGCCTTCTTCCTTCTTCTCTTCGCCCGATGTTGACTCGTCGCTCTCCACCGCCGCAATGATCGTCTGAGCAGCGGTGCCACTTTTATTGGCATGGGGCGTGGTCACCGGCTTATGCCACCGCTGACCCCGCCCCCGTATGATGTCACAGTCCCGGGGAATGATGGGACTGTGACGTGAAACGGGGGCGGGGTCAGCGGTGGCATCATCCGGTGACCACGCCCCATGCCAATAAAAGTGGCACCGCTGCTCAGACGATCATTGCGGCGGTGGAGAGCGACGAGTCAACATCGGGCGAAGAGAAGAAGGAAGAAGGCGACGTAGAAGACCGGCCCCCGCTAACAAAAGAGCTGCGAGAAGATAGCGGGGCGTCCGGCAGAAAGAACCGGAGATCGAGGAGAAGGCGTCGGAGAGCGGGAGAAGAACCGGAGAACAGAACAAGAGACCCCCGAAGTCGGAAGAAGACGGCGACGAAGCCCGCGACCCCCGCTAGCAAAAGAGCTAGCAGAAGATAGCGGGGCCCGGCAGAAAGACCCCCGAAGTCGGAAGAAGACGGCGACTAAGCCCGGGACCCCCGCTAGCAAAAGAGCTAGCAGAAGATAGCGGGGGCCCGGCAGAAAGACCCCCGGAGCTGCCCAATAAATTACTTTTCAAACCTGTGTTGTCTTTTTTTTATTGACTTATTTTGCCACCAGGTGAATGGGTAGGGGTACGATGTACCCCATACTCATTCACATAGGGTGGGGGGCCAGCATCTGGGGGCCCCCTTTTTAAAGGGGGCGCCCTGATTACGAAAAGCCCCCCGCCCGCAGACCCCGACAACCAACGGCCAGGGTTGTCTGGAAGAGGCCCTTGTCCCCATCAACATGGGGGCAGGGTGCTTTGGGGTGGGGGGGCCGCAGGTTGCCCCCCTGCCCCGAAGCACCAAACCCCCCATGTTGAGGGCATGCGGCCTGGTACGGTTCAGGAGGGAAGGGGGGCCGCTCTCATCCCCCCCTTTTCCCCTGCGGCCTGCCAGGTTGCGTGCTCGGATAAGGGTCTGGTTTGGATTTTGGGGGGGACCCCCACGCCGTTTTTCGGCTTAGGCGGTTCACCTTAGAATCCAGACCAGACCTAAGGGCCTGGTATGCTCCTGAAGGGGAACCCATGCCGGTTTTTTCATTAAAATTTGGCCTGGAGTTCCCCTTCATGATTCATACCAAACATGGGACAGCGAGGCTGCCGAGGACCAGCGCGATGACATCGCGCTGGACACATTCTCGGCCAGCTAGTCTCCTCTAGGACATGACTTGAGCGGCTGCCTCACACGCTCAGGTCGTGTCCAGGTCGCCTGGCAGAGTCGCGCTGTCCCTGTGTCAGCCGGCACATGAGTCGCCCGCAAGTCGGATCCGACTTCCCGGGCGACCTCTATTCAAATCAATGGGCTCCCATAGGGAACCATTCATTTTCAATAGAGCGCCGCTGACATTTCTATTTACTATAACAGTGCGCCGCTGCTTCCTGCGCCCAGTGAAGGAGTTATCAGGCGCACCAATTAAGGTTAGAAGCAGCGCAGCGCACTGTTATTAGTAAATCAGCCCCAATGTGATCTATTCTATAGAGACCTTGGATAAGGACTGGAAATCTCTGACTCTCCCTTATCCCAGTTTTTACCTTTGAAGCGGCACTTGTTTTTTGTTATTTCTGCTTCGGGGACAATGCCTTGAACTGCTGTGCTGACTCTATTCCCGGGGATTTTTACTTTTGAAGGACTGTTTTTTTTTTTGTGTGTTCCCTTCCCTTTTCAAAGAAAAAAAGACTCTGGGGTAGAGCTAGTCAGGGCCAAGCTGGAAGCCGCCGTGATCAACAAGGGGATCCTTGTAGTGTGGTGCGTTAGTGTGCACTTAGGTTGAGAGAAATATGTGTGTGCTGCCACTAGGTGGTAGTGGTCTGCAGAACTTTTATAAGCACTTAAATAAGTATTGCTATTTAAAATACACTAGGCTTAGTGTGTGCCGTTAGACGAAGCAAATTATCTTTTCTAGGAGAGATGGTTCGATTCATGTACATATCGTAGTGATAGGATATTATTTTTTTTGTGATATGTGTTTCTTTCCCATGCAGGAGACCATCAGGCAACTTCACCGGAGATTGGGTGGGACTTAGTTGTGATAGGATGGTGGTAGGGAATGTCATTTATCGTGTATTGTGAAAATGTTTCTGTCTTTCTCCTTTTTGCTGAAATTCACTGCTTTGATTCAGGCACTCAGGTAAATGTTTTGTTTTTTTTGTATATAGTTCTGAAGGTAAGTTTGCACCTGCTCAGGATTGAGTGTGCAAATTTGTATCCAGACACTGGGGACAGTGTCTTTTCAAGAAAGGGAAGTGTGTAGCGGGGGTCCCAATTTAGGGGGTGATTCGAGTGGTAGTTGGCTCGGATCTTCCAATTCTTATTGGACTCTGCCTTGCTGTTGTTGTCACCTGGCGTGCAGTTCCCCTTAGAAGTATGGGTGGCGCTGTCACTTGTATTCGGGGGTTGAACCACATGTGATGGATTGGCGATTGGGTGTCCTCTCTCAGCAGCCGGGCAGTGGGAGTGGTCTGCCCTCTGTGCATGCTGGGAGCGGGTACAAAAGGGGCAGACGCCATTAGAGAGAGAGCAATTCCCGGGGCCCATGACTGAAGGGAGAACCTACGGTTCAAGTTCAAGTGCATGGCCCTCCAGCCCATGGGGCCATGTGCACCTCAGTCCCAGGCACCTTTAGTCCTGGGACTGCAACTTCAACCTTGGGCCCAGCACCTTTAGCTGGAGCCCACTTCGGAGAGGAAGAATCTCAGGGTGCCGCCTTGCGAGGGGACCCACATCTGGAAGAGGAGGCTGGGGGAGGACCATTCCAAAGGACTGGTGAGATCACAGTGAAGGAAGTGGCCCAGTAAATCTCTGGAGGGATGTCATCCATCCAAAAAAAAGGGATCTAAACAATGTAACCATTAGGAGGTTCGGGACACTATAGATTCTGTGGCAGGGGATCTCCCGATCGCATCCATCAAGGGAATTTGATTGACTGTTTGAGCTACATGCCGGCTTCTAGTGCCATTGGGTGACTATCCGGGTGAGCTATACCCACTCGGGATCGAGTGGCGAAGAAACCAGGAGTGTCTGAATCTGATCTATCCTTGCTAACACCTTTCTCTCTTCTCAACTTTGTGGTTATTCGTGCAGAAGAAAAATAAACTCTACGTTGGAGTTGCTACTGGTCCCTGTCATTCTAGGGGGCGAGAACCAACTTGAAGGGAGAACCTTGCTGCAAGACCCGTAAGTTACAAGTGTGCTTAACCTCTGCAAACCAGAGGGTACGGGCACGGTGGCATTGTGTGCCTTTTCCTCCTGTGAGTGAGCCAAGGACGGGAGGAGAAGAGTGCGGGTGCTACACCAGTTTCCTACTTCGATTCAGGATCTGGGTTTCCAAGGAAACAACTTGCTCATATTTTCTGCAGCAGTTTTTGCCCAGAAATAGTTGCTCAATGAACGTATATATGTGCACTGAGTTCCTGATGGACATTTTACCCACTAATGTAATAAGCACTGGAGGGCGTGTCCAAGATGGCGACCGGAGCAGCAGCACTTTAGGGGAGCTCCGGCCGAATCGAGCAATTATCACCCTTGTACCTGCAGTCTCACCCCTGTATTGTCCCAGGGGGGTTTTGCTTGAGACCCGACTTGGAATGCGCAAAGGGAACAGGTCCTTGTCCTCCCACAACGTTGGCAGACGCTCCAAAATCTCCGGCGGGATACTGGCCTCGCCTACTCCTGCTCCAACCTCCAGCATGGCGTCGCAGACAGAGGAGAGCAAACAGGATCCGGCATTACTGGATCAGAGCAATTTCACCACAATTTGACCGCGATCACAGACTGTAAGTCCTCGCTAATGGGCAGAATAGACTCGCTCCAGCAGGAGCTTGGCCTCATCCGCAAAGATGTCGATACCGTCCGCACCAGAGTCACTGCGATGGAGCACAGGGTGAGTGATGCAGAAGACATGTTGCATGACCATGCGGCCTTGCTGCACACGCTCAAAACTAAAGTTAAAAGCCTGAAATCCCCCGCTGAGGACGCCAAAAATAGAAATCGGAGGAATAACCTCCGCATAGTGGGGCTCCCAGAGGGGGCTGAGGGGACTGATCCCACGACCTTTACGGAGCGCCTGCTCCGCTCACTTTTGCCCCAGGCCTTATTTTCGGCCCATTTTGTAGTGGAGCAGGCACATAGAATGCCGGCAATCAGACCTCCTGCTGGGAGCCTCCCGCGCACGTTTATACTGAAACTTCTCAATTTTAGAGACAGAGATCTGGTGCTCAGAGAAGCCAGGAAACTTGATGTCTTGCACTATGATGCCACCAAGCTCATGATCTTTCCTGATTATTCCGTGGACACCCAGAAGCAAAGGAGATCGTTTGATCATGTCAAGCTCAATCTCAGGAACAGAAAAATTAAGTATAATATGCTTTTCCCGGCAAGGCTGTGTGTGCAAGATGGCAAGACAGTGCGTTTCTTCACGTCCCTGGAGGATGCCTCAAACTGGCTGGATAGCCTTCCCAGGGCCTGATGGCCCCCACTGTCTACACTTTTGTTCTTCCATTGTTGGGCCTTTACTTTTGTTACCACGTTCACTCCGGATGTCTCTACCCTGCTAACCTGGAAAGGTGCAGTATAAGTGATGTTTTTCTGGGGTGGGCTGCCTGACTGCTGGGTTCCATACCTGACTGCAATACGGCTGTTATTGGAACAATATGCACCCTAGTTATGGTGGTACTGTATGCAGCTGCATCGTGGTAACTAAAGGGATCTCAGCACTAATACGTTTATCTTGACATTGTCTCACCTGGATGGGACGGATGGCTTTCGCTGAGGACCTCAACCCACGGGGAGATATTATTGCCCTGATGCCTTCCTCTGGGCCTTTCCACTTCCTGTTCTCCCCCCTCCCTGGTTCTCCAATGTTTGGCCCATGGAGCCGCTATGGTTCTGAGAAGTAACGACTACTAAGTTTGTGCCCCCAGGACTCCGGGGTGAAGTTTTCTCTGCAGGTACACTTTATCCTGTATTGACATTTTTATTTATTTTTTTGCTCTCGTTGCCGGGCCGGAGGCCTCTTCTGTGGATGAAATGAGGCAGAGCATGCTTGCTGCCTACCCTGGTGCGCCACAGTACAGGACCCCTATTTTGGCAGTAACCATGTTTTGTTTTGGGATTGAGGCGCACCCGAGTTCGGGGGGTGGCGCGGGGTGGGGGGAGGGGGGAATTGATTGGGTTATGTATTTTATGGTTGGCTGGTTTTCACCCCCGGTTTATACTGTAACTTTAAGTCTGGGCCACTTTTCTACGATGCATATGCTGACACCGCAAGACTCCTACCTTCCAAGGTTTATGACTCCTAAGGGTTTTGTACCTCTACTCAGCCCTACAGTAAGGGCGCCTGATGCGCTTCAGGTGGAGATTTGGCTTACCACACGTTTCCAAATACATTGAATGGCCCCCATAAAGGTAATTTCCTGGAATGTCTGGGGCTTAAACTCTAAAATCAAACGCACACTAGTTTTTAACTTCCTAAAACGCCATAGTCCTCACATTTGTATACTTCAGGAAACTCACCTAATGGGCAGTAGAGTTTTGGCCCTTTAAAAAACCCTGGGTATTGTTATCCTACCACTCGCTTTACTCCTCCTACTCCAGAGGTGTTAGTATCCTCATTCACAAATCCCTAAAATTTGAACTATTAAATCTCCACCTGGATGCTGAGGGGCGATATGTGGTAATTCATGCCAGGTGTGCCAGATCTGAGCTGGTTATTGTAGGGATCTATATACCCCCTCCAGCTACTATGTCATTGCTAAATAAACTGGCTCCCATAGTTGCACAGTATCTGGCTGCATAGATCCTTATGGCTGGTGATTTTAATATGCCCCCCGTCCCACATGTGGATAAACTATCTCCTGACCCATCGATGGACTCCCCTTTGTCTTGCTGGGCCAAGACCTGTGGCTACATGATGTATGGAGATGGAAGCACCCGCAGGAGAGGCAATTTACGTGTAACTCGGCTACCTTTGCCACATTCTTACGTATTGACTATATATTTGCGCGACCGTCTGCTTCCTCGTACTCTGGCTGCTTCCATCCTGCCCCGGGGTATTTCTGACCATGCTCCGATTTGTTTGCAGCTGGATATTGGTCTGAACGCAGGTCCCCCTTTATGGAGGCTGTCCAGCTTCTGGGTCTTTAACAGTTTTGCCAGTTTCCTACTTCGATTCAGGATCTGGGTTTCCAAGGAAACAACTTTCTCACACTTTATGCAGCAGTATTTGCCCAGAAATAGTTGCTCAATGAACATATATATGTCTCAGAATGTGCACTGAGTTCCTGATGGACATGTTACCCACTAATGTAATAAGCACTACTTGTTTCCCTGTTTGGGATCCCCTGCTCACCTATCACATGGCCCCCCACGCATCCTCTCCTAGTCCCGCTCACTGATCACATGACTCCTGACGTCCTCTCCTTCTGCCTCCGCTCAATGAATATACGGCCCATGGCATCTGCTCTTCCTGCCCTTGCTCACTGATCACACATTCCCCATCTTGGGGATTGGTGCTCAAAACTGAACTGCTTACTCAAGATGAGGTCACACCAGTGTTCTGTAAAGTGGTAAACGGATAGCTTTATCTACTGAGTGAATACATTTTTAATGCATGATAGTTGTCCCCTGACTCATGAGTAGCCTGCGGACATATTTTAGCTCTTAAGTGCATAACTTTCCACATATTTCCACAGATACAATAAAGCATATGAAGATTGTATAAGCAAGAAAGGAAGCCTGCTCACTGTAGTGAGTTGACTAGAAAAAATGACACAGGGTATAGGAAATTGGGATTGGAACCTTTTGGTTGAGCAAAACCATGCTTTATAACTTGTGGTTTGTCTTGAGACACTTATATTGGAACTTTACCCAAAAGTGGAAGCTCTGTTCTCCCCCCACCCTCCACTGTAACATTTGGAAGAAATTTTTATTTGGGAGGAGTGGGTACCTGGTTTTGGCAGGTACCCACTCCCACCTTCAGGAAGTTCTGCTCCAACAACCCCCACCAGCATCCTTCTGGGACACGTCACAGGACCATTCACAAAGTGCAGCGCAGCTTGCACATTCGCAGTGGGAAGTTGGCTGTGAAGCCGTAAGGAGTCATAGTCAGCTGCCCACAGTTGACATGCTAGTGTCGGGGACACAAAGATCAGTGAAGAATTGGCCCGAGTGAGGACAGCACTGGATTTTTGGACAGGTGAGTGTCTGTTTATTAAATGTCAGCAGCTATAGTTTTTTTTAGCTGCTGATATTAAATTTTTGCACAAGTGACTGAAGCTCCTGTTTAACCACTTCAGCCCCAGAAGAATTGGCTGCCCAATAACCGGGCCATTTTTTGCGATTCGGCGCTGCGTCGCTTTAACTGACAATTGTGCGGTTGTGCGACGTTGCACCCACACAAAATGTATGTCCTTTTTTTCCCCGCACAAATAGAGCTTTATTTTGGTGGTATTTGATCACCTCTGCGGTTTTTATTTTTTGCGCTATAAACAAAAAAAAATTGGAAAAAAAAGCAATAATTTTTACTTTTTGCTATAATAAATATCCCCCAAAAATATATAAAAAAAAATAGTTTTCCTCAGTTTAGGCCGATATGTATTCTTCCAGATATTTTTGGTAAAAAAAATTGCAATAAGCGTATATTGATTGGTTTGCACAAAAGTTACAGCGTCTACAATATAGGGGACAATTTTATGTAATTTTTATTATAATTTTTTTTTTACTAGTAATGGCGGCTATCTGCGATTTTATTTGTGACTGAGATATTGCGTCCGGACACTTCGGACACTTTTGACACTATTTTGGGACCATTGTCATTTATACAGTGATCAGTGCAATAAAAATGCACTGATTACTGTGTAAATGACACAGGGAAGGGGTTAACCACTAGGGGGCTGGGCTACAAGTGACACGACAGTGATCACTGCTCCCGATGACAGGGAGCAGTAGATCACTGTCCTGTCACTAGGCAGAACAGGGAAATGCCTTGCTAACATAGGCATCTCCTCGTTCTGCCGCTCCGTGACACGATCGCGGGACACCGGCGGACATCGAGTCACTGAGCTCGCGGCGTGCACGCGCAGATGCCTGGCCTGTGCCATTTTGCCAACGTATATCTACGCGAGGCAGTCGGCAAGTGGTTAAAATTATATTTGTGAACATGTGATCTCAGTTGCAGTGTATCTTTTGGAACAGATATAGGTAGTTGAATTTTTTTTTTTTTTAAATAGTTGAGATAATTTTGTATTTTGTTCTTCTTTGGACTTCAACGTGCGTATTTCCGCTCTCATGTAAACCTTGTGCACATTCAACACGTATAACAATCACTGCAGTTCACATAAAATATTTGATCATCATTGTCTGTTTGAGCTTTGTTGCATAGGTACACCATTAAAGTAGAACTATGGACAATTTTATTTTTATTTTGGATAGAGTAAGAGAGGATTGTAACCCCTGTCAGATTTTTTTTTCACCATCTGTATCACATCTGTATCACATTGCAGAGATTTCTCTTCACTCACTGTCCCATAGCCAAACTAGGGTGACTCTGAGAGAATGGGCTGCTTATTTTTTAGGGAGGGGAACAGTAAATGTATTGTATATAATGGAACAGAACAGTCCTTTGGCTCCCTCTAGTGGACCTTTTTGGAATCGGTGCAAAGTGAAAGTCCCAGTGTAATGATCAGAGAGGGGATCAAAGTCATTAAGTTAGTTCAGATTCCAGTCTTGCTGGTGATTTTTGTCTTTAATATCTTTTTATTAATTTTAACAATATTTATACAAAAGAAATCATACACTAGTTCATCAACATTTAAACACATTATCCATTTCAACTGGTTTAGGGTCATATCTCACAATTTAGGGACCAATGTCTCTCTTCTTTCCTCTTTTATTTCTTCCCCTGTCCAGTTATTAGGATCCCTTAAAACTATTATCTTTATGTAACATTCGTTCATTCGTTGGTGATTTTTGTGTGCATTGATTGTCATCTCTAGCTAGAAATTTCTACTCCTCACGTAGGTAAAAGCCTTCATCCAAACTGGTAATGAGTACTGTTTTGCTTTACCATGAAACAAGTATCTTCATTGGGTATCCCCATCTTTACAGAATATTATTATTTTTAAGTACTTTGGTCATAGTTTCTTTCTCTTCTGAATGGTCATTTGGGATAAGTCAGCATATACAGTAAAGAGATGCTTGCAAATTTATCAGCCAGTGGGGGATTTTTCTTGGCAGCCACAATGAGTATTTTTCTTTAAATTCTTGAATCCCAGATTCCTCTCCAAACCGCATGGGGTTCCCGCACCGCGTCAGTGTGAACCGGACCTCGAAGGCTGAAATCTATGGTTTATTTTAAGGAAACTGATAGGAGCAGCTATCTTTCCATCCACTGTTGGCATCATCCAAGTTGGCTAAAAAATATCCCTAAGCCCCCCTTCAGTCCGATTTCAAAGCCACACATTCATTTAACAGAAGTCAATGCAAGTAGTGTAGGAACATTTTTCATAATCGCTGCGGCATATATGATATGAACGGTTCTATTCCCGGCAATGGGGGGTGACTTGGAACTGTCAAATCACATGACAAGTCACATTGGTGTGAATGGGGACTAAGGGGCAGATGCTAAGGATTAGGTGAAATTGGACAGAGTCTAAAGATCTTTTGAACCCAAGAATAGATTTTGAAGAGAAGATTTATGGAGAAGGAATAGTTAGGCACTAGATTGTATAGGGTGATCTCTGAGGTTTAGAACGCCCCTAGGGAGCAATTGTTGAGAGATAAAAAACAAGGTATCTAGAGAGAGTCTGCACCAATGAAGTTTTATCTCAGGGTTTAATACGAGGTGTTAAAGGAAATTAAGAGAGTGTTTAAGAAACACTGACACTTTTTATTAAATGATTAGGGCTAGTTTACACTTTCTTCAAAACATGGCTTCAGACACGCTTTGTTAAAGCTCTCTGAACGCCAGTCAAAGCTCCTGTCACTAAATAAAATGGTTAGCTTACAGTCCTGTTTACACCTGCTTCTGCTTGATGCTTTGATGAGGCTTCAGTGGAGCTTCGATAAGTCTTTGGTGAGGCTTCGTGAGGCTTCAAGCTAGCTTTGCTAATAGACTTCTATGGCGGCTTTGAAAACGCTTTGAAGCACCACTGAAGCTACATGGGGTATAATTTTTGAAGTGAAGCCAAAGCAAAGAAAAGTATAAGCAGGTGTAAACAGGACTGTAAGCGAACTATTTTATTTAGTGACAGCAGTTTTGACTAGCTTTCAGAGAGCTTTAACAAAGCCTGCCCGAAGCCTTGTTGAAGCCGAAGCAAGTGTAAATAAGCCCTTAGAGCCCATTCACACAGAGACGACTTTGGATCCAACTTCAAGTCGCCCCTAGTCACCTCAAATCGCGCTGCATGAGAAAATCAATGTAAGTGAATGGAGCCGTCTTAATGCAGTGACACTACTGCAGTTGCTCTGACTTCAAAAAAGGTTCCTATACTACTTCAATCCGACTTGTAGGCGACTTGTAGGCAACTTGTACCCATTGATTTCAATGGAAGTCGCCTCAGAAGTCGGATCACTGTCTTAACAGAAGCAACAATACAGGAAGAGAACATACATTTCTCAGGCAATCCCCTCCCTCCTCCCTCCCTCCCACAGAGCTGATTCTTGCTTGATTGGCAACTGGAAAGCCTCCTGTCCTGGAGGCAACTTGAAGTTGCCTTGTAAGTTGCCTCATGTCGTGCTGTGGTTCATACTCAAATCGTGTCCAAGTTGCCTCCCAAAGTCGCGCTGGAAGTCACGTTGCCCCTGTGTGAATGGAGTCTAAGTCAGGGGCGGATCCAGAGTCTTTTCTCGGGAGGGGCACTGCCAAAAAATTTTTTTTTTTTTAGTGGGAAATTTATTGGGGAAATGGCTGGTGTCGGCGCTTCAATCATCCCGGCACCATGGTTGTTATGGTGTCAGGATGATTGAAGCGCATTATTTCTATTATTACATTGTAATATAAAATGAAATAGTTCAATGCAGAATCAGTGGGAGCCCCGAGTGTGTCACTTGCCACCGTCGCCTGCAATTAGTGGGAGCACTAAGCGTGTCACTTGCCACACCTTGTGGATTGTCACTAGCCACATCACCTGCCACACCTTGCGGATTGTCACTAGCCACACCTTGCGGATTGTCACTTGCCACTCACCTGCCACACCTTGTTGATTGTCACTTGCCTGCCACCAGATGCAGATTGTCGGAGAAACATCAATGAACTAGAAAAATGCACTTTAGGCGGCACATGGATAAATCTTGTAAAAAACTAATGTAGCGCTACCCCCAGTTAAGAGAGACGCTGGTTTGTTTTCTCGGGCCCTGTATACAGCACCACCAACCCCCGGCAATCTGACTCGACCCACTTTGGCACATTTAGTCTAGGGTTAACTTCTTATCACTCTCTGGTGTATAATACTCAACAGTTTCTAAATAGGCAGACAACACTCTGAAGCAAGAGTATAAATAAGTAATAGCTTTACTGTAAAATGGTGGCATAAAACATGGCATGTAACACATACATGGGCCTGCAGAGCCCTGCATTAATCAGCGTATCAGAAGCAGCACTATAATATGGCGCCGCGCAGTATCCACCACGCGGAGCTATTATGGTGTGCGCGCCCTATGGCAAAGTAACACAAACTTTATAACTTTCCCCCACCTATGTCAGGCCTGACAGTGTATGAGATAGTCCCCTTTCCCTAAGGAAGTAAGGTTTTCTTCACCGGCCAGCTTTCGTTGGTGCACTTGGAGAAAATGACCAAATTGTAATCCAAAGGGTGGTAACTTGTAGCAACAGTATGCAAACGGGGGGGGGGGGGGGTAGGCACTTCAGCTCTGTCCCAACTACCGGACCCCCTAAGGAAACACGGGTGAGCGAACAATGGGCCTAGGCAGTCTACAGGCCTGAATACAGCTCAGTCTATGGATATGGGCAGGTGCCCGCTCACCGCTCCAGGCGCGATCCCAGCCTGGGTCTTCCACCGCGTGTGTCCGTCGCACACGGCGTCTGCAACCGATCGGGTCCCCGATTCAACTGGAGTCCTACACCGACGATCCAGGATCCACCCAGGCTCCGCAGGATGGTGGAAGGCTCTTCAGACTTCAGGTAAGGCCTAAGGCTTCAGGCCTTACCCAGCAGCAGATCCGCGCAGGATGACTGGTTGCTTGAAGCGCGGCGTCCAAAGAGAGCGAGCTCCGCCTCGCCTCTCGCTTAAATAGGCCCTCCCATGAGTCTTTGATGCGGAACTTCCGCCCTGGGCTGAATGGGGTTCTGGGTAACGTAGTCCTGGGGCCTTAAGAGAGACCCCACTACACACTCCCCCCACTTGAACTCTTTGGTCCCCAAAGAAAACATAACTTAAATTACAGTTCTGACCACATCTACCAATTCTTCATATGATGTCGGCAGAGGAAATTCCCACCAAAAACGAGGCAGTGAACTCCTCTGCCCACAGGACACATTAACATCAGCATCCTGCCTAACTGTGCCAGAGAGTGAGCTGGGGTTGCCTGCCACCAAATGAACAGTGGGAGGGTCATGGTCTTCCATACTCCTTCTGGCAGTAACAACAGTGTCTTCCACACTTTCACCCATCTGTGGGTAGGTTAATCTCCTGGGAGGTTTTATTGCCCTCCGCTTCCTCTGTCCTCTCGGGCTTTCTGTTGGAGCAGACTCTTCTTCTGTTTCTAACTCAGGATTTTCCCCTTCCTCTGGAACATCCGGCTCCGGAGCAGGAAGATACATGGCTTCTCTTGGATCTTCCTCTACAGATGGTTCGCTGGCAATTTCCCAATCATCCAACCAAGGACAGGAAGGGATAAACTCTGTCGCTTCTGCATTCAGTATGGAGCTCCGTAAGGATGATGGGCACCCGGTTGACTCCTTCACCGGGGCCCGCTGAAGTTTTCCGGCGGCTTGCGGTTGTTCATCTTCCTCTTTTTGGGACTGGAACACACTCTGGCCGCGTGACCAACTCCTCCACAGTTGAAACAGATCATATCCCCCCTATCTTCCAGGGATGCGGGTGCTGAAGTATTTGGAAACAACTCCTTCCTTGGGCTGTTCCTCTCAGGCGCCCTTGACTCCTTTTCCATCAGGGAGGTCAACATTCCCAGCACTTGGGACATCTGTGACTTTAAGGTATCCACCTCTGCGTCTCTTTCTAAGGTCGTGGCGGCCCTGACCATCACTGGAGGGGGCTGCACCAGCTCGACGGGTTGGCTCCTTTTCTTCTCCTCCAGTATAGCTTCTTCTTCTCTGACTACTCGGATCAAGTCAGGGTACTCCAGGCTCTTCCCGTCCTGTCTTGTACGTAGCACCAGTGCGATGGGATCCAGGGGTTGAGATCCTCTCATGACCTGCTGGATCCGGGCCTCATCCACCTTCTTCGGGTCAATCCACTTCTTTAGGATCATCTTGTGCAATATTTTATCTAGGCGCATCATGAACTCTGATAGCTTCTCCCCTGCCTTCTGGTAGCAGTGCTCTAGTTGGTAGGTAAGCTCAGTGATCTTTTCTGTTCCTCCAGACACATTCTGCAGAATGTCCAGATAGTCCTGCGCAACACAGTCTTTCTTGCTCATCTTAAGGTTGCGTATGGCCTCTAAGGCAGGCCCCTTTAAGCTCTCAGCAATCCTCTGCTTCTTTCTGTGGTCTGGGACTTCCCACTCCTCTAAGGCTTGAGTAGCGCCGTCTAACCACTCCTCAAACCCCTCTTCACCTGAGGGTACAGGCTTCCTTCCTGAAAACATCCTGAGTTTCCGGTATCCCGACATTTGGTAATCTGCAGGATCTTTCTTGCATTGCGCTATGATTTCCCCTAGAACCGCGCATAATTCTGTGCTGAGAGCGCCTTGTGGCGACCCAGGATTCATCTCTTTCTTGACATCTTTTAAGTCGGGTGGAGCGCGTATTAACTTAAAGATTTGTTTATCCGCCGTTTCTATGCTCGGCTTCTTGAAGTCTTCTGGGATTCCATCTTTCCATTTTAACAGTACATATGTCAAGGGAGGTTCTGTTCTGACATCCACTATGTATGCCTTTTGTTGCGGGGACAGCGACATCACTAACTGTTTCACTGCATCTTCTTGCCAGATCCCTGAAAGTTCTATGATCACTACTTCATGCGGATCTGTTTTTACTGCTGCACACCACTTTACTACTTCTAGTGGGTCCATGCTGGTGTCTCTTGGCTGCTATTTGCTGCAACAGGATCCCGGACTCGAGAGCCCCCACGTGTAGCGCTACCCCCAGTTAAGAGAGCCGCTGGTTTGTTTTCTCGGGCCCTGTATACAGCACCACCAACCCCCGGCAATCTGACTCGACCCACTTTGGCACAGTTAGTCTAGGGTTAACTTCTTATCACTCTCTGGTGTATAATACTCAACAGTTTCTAAATAGGCAGACAACACTCTGAAGCAAGAGTATAAATAAGTAATAGCTTTACTGTAAAATGGTGGCATAAAACATGGCATGTAACACATACATGGGCCTGCAGAGCCCTGCATTAATCAGCGTATCAGAAGCAGCACTATAATATGGCGCCGCGCAGTATCCACCACGCGGAGCTATTATGGTGTGCGCGCCCTATGGCAAAGTAACACAAACTTTATAACTTTCCCCCACCTATGTCAGGCCTGACAGTGTATGAGATAGTCCCCTTTCCCTAAGGAAGTAAGGTTTTCTTCACCGGCCAGCTTTCGTTGGTGCACTTGGAGAAAATGACCAAATTGTAATCCAAAGGGTGGTAACTTGTAGCAACAGTATGCAAACGGGGGGGGGGGGGGTAGGCACTTCAGCTCTGTCCCAACTACCGGACCCCCTAAGGAAACACGGGTGAGCGAACAATGGGCCTAGGCAGTCTACAGGCCTGAATACAGCTCAGTCTATGGATATGGGCAGGTGCCCGCTCACCGCTCCAGGCGCGATCCCAGCCTGGGTCTTCCACCGCGTGTGTCCGTCGCACACGGCGTCTGCAACCGATCGGGTCCCCGATTCAACTGGAGTCCTACACCGATGATCCAGGATCCACCCAGGCTCCGCAGGATGGTGGAAGGCTCTTCAGACTTCAGGTAAGGCTCAGCTAAGGCTTCAGGCCTTACCCCGCAGCAGATCCGCGCAGGATGACTGGTTGCTTGAAGCGCGGCGTCCAAAGAGAGCGAGCTCCGCCTCGCCTCTCGCTTAAATAGGCCCTCCCATGAGTCTTTGCGGCGGAACTTCCGCCCTGGGCTGAATGGGGTTCTGGGTAACGTAGTCCTGGGGCCTTAAGAGAGACCCCGCTACACAAAGGGTATTTATTTTTTAAACAGAGTATTGAAAAAATACATATAAACATTAAAACAATAACAGTTTGTTTATACTTGGATACAGGACTTAGGTTCACGTTTTAACAATGTTTCAAAGTATATACCATACAGGCATTCCACCTTAGTTGGAAATCAATTCCAACAAACCAAGGACTGGAGAAAAGGTGATCGTGTGAAGCACATTGGCGAGAGCCAGAGGTCCAATGTATCGTATGTAGTTTTGTTGTTATGTTGAGCAAGTTAAAACTACATACGATACATTGGACCTCTGGCTCTCGCCAATGTGCTTCACACGATCACCTTTTCTCCAGTCCTTGGTTTGTTGGGATTGATTTCCAACTAAGGTGGAATGCCTGTATGGTATATACTTTGAAACATTGTTAAAACGTGAACCTAAGTCCTGTATCCAAGTATAAACAAACTGTTATTGTTTTAATGTTTATATGTATTTTTTTAATACTCTGTTTAAAAAATAAATACCCTTAGTTTTTTACAAGATTTATCCATGTGCCGCCTAAAGTCAATTTTTCTAGTTCATTGATGTTTCTCCTGTAATATTGGGACGTTGGCACATTTATATATGTGCATCCACAGTGTCACCCTGTGAGGATGCACGTTAAGCAATTATTTCAAAGATGCAGATTGTCATTTGCCACGTCACCTGACACAATTTGCGGATTGTCACTAACTTGCCTGCTAAGGTGTAGTTTTGGTTGTCTCTTGCTGTGTCCCAGACTCCCAGAGTCAAGCAGCAGAGAGATAATGTAATCTCTCTGCTGCCTGCACAGTGAGGGCGGAAGTCACTGCAGGAATGCAGGGCAGGCATGGGCGGTGAGAGATGATCTCATCTCTCTGCTCCCCCGCTCCCGGCTAGCTGATTGGCCAGCTGCCACACTGAGCCCGCTCTCTCACTCTCACCTGCGCTGCCAACACACTGAGCAGCACGGTCTGCCCCCGAACCGCGCCGCCCGCCCACAAACCGTGCCGCAAGCAGGGCCGCCTGCTTTCTTACCCGTCTGTGGAGCCGCATGCTATCGCACCTGCCCACAGAGCGGCCCGACGTGACTCACTGACCTCACTCGTTGCTAGACGCCAAGTGGCCCAGGCGTTAGCAACGAGTGCAGGTAAGAGGCTCCACCCACCTCCTCCTCCGCTCCTGGTATCGTGTCAGTGCGCCGCGTAACTACATTAGATGAGTCTCTCTCTCGGCGCCACTGATCGGCTGATGTGAGAAACTGAGAGAGACTAAGAGAGGCAGCGGCAGCCGAAGAACAAGTACTGTATATACTCGAGTATAAGCCGACCCAAATATAAGCCGAGGCACCTAATTTTACCCCCAAAAACTGGGAAAACTTATTGACTCGAGTATAAGCCTAGGGTGTCCATCTGCATGCCTCACTGTGCCTCACTTTGCCTCACTTTGCCTCACTGTGCCCATGCCTCACTGTGCCTCACTTTGCCTCTCTGTGCCCATGCTTCACTGTGCCCATGACTAGACTGATGTTTAACATGGGAGACTATGGAAGGAGTGCCCGGCTTTGAAAAATCGGTCCTCCCCGGCTGTAGGTCTCCCAGACACCAAACCTTGCACA
Source organism: Rana muscosa (assembly GCA_029206835.1). NCBI lineage: Eukaryota > Metazoa > Chordata > Amphibia > Anura > Ranidae > Rana > Rana muscosa. The sequence goes on from CM055119.1 coordinate 24,691,772, forward strand.
CTTGTAGAGGAGACATGGAGCTACATGTGTCCTAGGTTTGGGGTCCAGGAGACCTACAACCGTCCGGTACCGGGTCGGCAAAATCACCAGAGAAATTACCGTTTAACATTGGAGTCTATGGAAGGGTTGCCCAGTTTTAAAAAATCAGTGCTCCCCGGCCATAGGTCCCCCAGACACCAAACTTTGCACACTTGTAGAGGAGACATGCGGCTACATGTGTGCCACGTTTGGGGTCCAGGAGACCTACGGCCGGCCGATACTGGGTCCCCAAAAATCCGGGATATCAGGCGAAAAAAAAAAAACAGAGCAAGCAAGTGGGTGTGACAGATGGTCTCGGGGGGGCAATTGCCCTGTTGCCCCCCCCTGGATCCGCCCCTGGTCTAAGTGTGGGTTTGTTTCTCCCTAGAACTCTAGCGGTCATTTATCGAAAAAACCCAAACTTTGGACACAAGACAATAAATACAGAGTGTTATAGTAGCTGCCAAAGAGAAGATTCACTTTCCTGTACACAAAAGGTTTCTTCGTTCGTCGTAGGTGTAGAAGGTGTAAATATAACATAAACATGAGGAGAAAAACAATTTTCTTCCACACAAACTGGACAAAATTTTGATATTCAGGATTTTGTTTCATGTGATTCAACTCATGTTGTAGAGCAGGGGTAATCAACCTTTTCAGAGGTGGAGATCTACCTGAACAACATAAGAGATCACCGGGTTTCTGTGCCCTTATTTTTTTTAAATAAATTAACTAGCAAGGCTTAACTAAATAGTAGGGAAAACTTAGAAACATATGTAGCAAGTGTTACCATTGCAAGCATTGTTAAGGACTGCAATCTGTGCTGTGAATATAACTTTGTCTCCCTTTAGTGTTTATTCCATGCTAATTAGTTACAACTTGTTTGGTTCAGTTATTGAGAGACAAAGACTCCATTACTATAAGTAGCACAGAGACTACATTTCCCACAAGGCCACTGTGCTACCGGAGGGGAGTGCGCCACGCAAAGCCTGACCGCAAAGACCTTTTTAAGACAAGCGCGCCATATAGCATGCTCTCTCTGGATGCCATCTTCAAGCCGGCAGGAGGCCTGTGTTGAGGCCTGCTGTGAGTGTACCTAGGCCCGAGAAGCCTGGGCCTACGGAGAATGAGAGCAGATCGCCTAGCCAAAGAGGGGTCCCTGCGGACAGTCTCGCTGATCAACCGGAGGAGGATCGGTCTACAGCTCGCAGCATCCAGAGCCTTTTATCCACCGTTATCCAGAGGACAGCCAGGTGAAGGAGCAGGGGCCTCGTGACACAGAGATTACCTGACTCTTAAAGGGATAATCATCTGCTTTTCTACCTTTGCAAGTGGTTGCTATAGGACAAGCAGCACTTGAACTGTCCACTAAGGGGAGCCATATAGTTGTGATTCCACATATTAGTGATAACTGTTTGTATTACCTTGTGTCTTCTGCTGTTTATGTGAGACTTGGGGGAGAGGTGCCCCAGTGTTTATATTACTGCACTGGGAGATTCCTCCACCATTCCCATACCCTCGCTCAATTCTGGCCCTCAGGTTATGTTAGTAGGGTCAGATTTCAGAGGTATTTTGAACCGGTGGTATTTCATTCATTGATTTATACAGGGAGCTGTATGTATTGAATGCCTACTTGTATAACCATTATTTCATCCTTTTACCAAGTAAACATATCACCATTGGTTAAGCTTCAATTTGTGTGGAACTCTGTCTTTGCAGCTGAGTGGCAGATGAACAACACCAAGGTAACACCCCTTTTATTGCCTTTATTGTTGTGTGTGTATCATTGGGGTCCCTTACAGCCAATTGGGGTCCTCAATCATATTATTATCCATTTGTGCCAGAGGGGATTGAGCCAAATTCTGGGGGTTGACAGGCAGAGTGCAGGCCCAAAACGAAACCAGTAGCACCTACGGAGGTAGTGCTACACGTGGGGGCTTGTCCGGGATTCCTGCGACTCTGCAACCAACCCCCCCTCTAGACGGAACCTCTACCGGCACCAAAATGGACCCTGCTACTGCCGTGGCATGGTGAAAGGAAGAGAACGCCCGTGCAGATTCCAGCATAGTGCTTGAAGTTCCAGGAGAATCTTGGGGTGAAGAACAGTTAATCCAAGCCATAAAGATCCTGTCCCCAGACCAAAAAGCATGGGTGATTGCCATAAAGACAGACACAGGAATCCCAAATACTTATGCATTGAGTGGAAGCAGAAAATCCCTGAACACTTGAATGGTGCCAGTGTGAAACTGGCCAGTAAGGGAGAATTACATGTGATACACCCAGAAGCAGCCAGAGGAGGCCCTGCCTCACCCAGTCAAGCTGACTCTAGCAAACCAGAAGTTTCTGCCAAGTCACCTCTGGCCACCATCGGACCTGAACTCTGTGCTGTTCTTGGGGAATTTGTTGCAAAGTGCCAAAAAGGTCCCCAGTCATACTCAGCTGCTGGCTACAGGAAGCTTAGGATCTTCTCTGGAAGGCAACCAGTACCTTCAGCAGAAGACAGCTTTGAAGAATGGCTGGATCAGGCTACTCAAGCTTTGGAAGAATGGGATATACCAGAGCCACATAAGAAGCAGACGATCACTGAGAGTTTAAAGGGACCTGCTTTGGAAGCCATTCGCAACTTGAAACTTAGTAAAAAGAACTGTACTGCCCAAGACTACTTGATGTGGTCGGCCGCACTGAGAAAGTCACCGACCTCATCTACCAAATGGAACACTCTTATCAGAAGGAAGGAGAGAAGTTGTCAAAGTACATGAGGCGCCTGGACTAGATCATACATCAGATCCTGCTGAAGAAGGGCCTAGACCCTTGGAATGTGGATGAGATCAGAGCAACACAAGTTTTGAGAGGGGCTCAACCTTTAGACCCCATTGCCCTTCTGTTGAGAAGCCGGCAGGATGGTGGTATCCTGAAATAACCAGATTTGATAAGGATTGTCAGGGAGGAGGAAGTCATGTTGGACAGTAAGAAGAGGAGTCAGAAACCTGAACCCACTGCCGGAGTCAGAGTGAAAAATGCTGATGAGGGTGACCCTCAGGTTGAGCTTCTAAAGACTCGAGTGTCCCAGCTGATAGAGATGATGTCCATACTGACCAACCAGTCAACCGGTTTGCCTAGTGGAAACACTCCACAGGAACCCAAGAAGTCTCTCAGCTCTAATACCACCCAGGTGCAGAAACCAAGGAAACTGATGATCTGTTTCAACTGTGGAGGAGTAGGACACTATCGGGAAGTATGTCCAAGCCCGGAGAAAGCTGCAGCCCAGTACCGCAAGCCAGCGGAAAACTCCAGAGGGCCCCGGTGAAGGAGTCAACCGGGTGCCTGCCAGTTTCAGCTAACTCCATAAGATCCAACAATGAGAGGGGACAGCATCGGGGGTCCCGACCTTCACCTGGGGCTCCCGTTGTTGCCTCTGAGCAACCTAATGTCTCCTGCTCTTTGACCCGGCCTGCTCGGCAGCGGGGAGTCAATGCGCACCAGACCCAACAGGGTTCGAGATCCAGGCAGAATTCCAGAAAAAAAGGAGTAAGGGTACAAATTACTGAACCAGGCAAGCAAGCCCCTCTCCAAAAGTTTCCTGCCAAGTTAGTGGTAGTCCCCAGTAGTCTCAATCCAGGTAGAGGGGATTTACACCAAGGCCCTTTTGGATACAGGGGCTCAAGTGACTCTCTTGTACAGGGACTTCTATGACAAGCACCTTAAACACTTGCCGTTGCAGAAGTTGGAAGAGCTGGAGATATGGGGCATTGGAACTCAAAGCTTTCCCTATGATGGTTACTTACCAATCAAACTATCTTTTGACCCCTCAGTGGCAGGAGAAACAGAGACTTTTGACACTCTAGCAGTGGTCTGCCCTCGCCCACCAGGAACTAGTAAAAGTTCCCTAATCATAGGGACCAACACTGACCTGGTCAGGAGACTAACACCTCTGGCCCAGGAGCAGAGTACTTCAACTGCAGGAGTACACCCCATGCTAAAACAAGCGTACCAGCGCCTAGTGCTAAAACAGAAGGCTCCAGCAGAAGGAGTAGGCAAGATCTGGAGTTTGGATCAGGGAGAGAGTACTACAGCCAGGGGAGGTGACTTGTCTAAAAGCATCTGTCAAGCTTACTTGGAAGCAACCTGGCCCCTTTGTTGTCCTTGAGGCGGAACAACAGACGGAAGGGAAGGGGATAGAGATAATCCCTGAAGTGGTTCCATTGAAGGCCCTGCAGAGGAACCATGGAAAGGTCTCAGTGAGTGTTTGCACCCCAGTCACGCCATCTAAGTTAAAAAAGGAAGAGAAGGGTGAGATCCCAGTAGAGGAATTCTACCCAGAAGACGCCACCCACCCACCAGAGTGGAGAGAAAGAGTTAAGGCCCAGCTCGCCCGATGGCAGGCTGCATTCTCCAAGAACGAGTTTGATGTAGGGTGTGCAAAGAGTGCCTCCCACAAGATTTGTCTGCAAGAAGACAAACCATTCAGAGAAAGGGTCCGACGGGTTCCTTTGGGGGATTTGAAAGACCTACGTGAACAACTGGCAGAACTTAAAAGAGCGGGATTATCAAAGAATCCAGGAGCCCCTATGCTTCCCCAATAGTGGTGATGCGGAAGAAAAATAGGTCATTAAGGCTGTGCATTGACTACCAAACACTAAACAGAAGAACCATTCCTGACCAATACACCACCGCCCGGATAGAAGATGCTCTGCAGAGCCTGTCAGGAGCCAAGTGGTTCAGTGTGATGGACCTGAAGAGTGGGTATTATCAGATCCCCAAGCATCCGGAGGATAAAGAGAAAACTGCCTTCATTACCCCAGTGGGGTTCTTTGAGTTTGACCGCATGCCTCAAGGGTTGTCAGGATCCCCGGCCACCTTTCAAAGGCTGATGGAGAAAACAGTGGGCAATATGAACTTGATCGAAGTGCTGGTGTATCTGGACAACATTATAGTGTTCGTAAGGACTCTGGAAGAGCATGAAGAGCGGTTGGAGAAGGTCCTGAAGAGACTTCATGAATAAGGCCTAAAGCTCTCCATGGAGAAGTGCCAGTTCTATCAGCCCTCGGTCCACTACCTTGGCCACATCGTGTCTGCTGAAGGGATAGCCACCGACCCTGAGAAGCTGGATGCCGTCACCTCTTGTCCAAGGCCTACCAATGTGACTGAGCTTCGGTCATTTCTGGGATTCTGCTCTTACTACAGAACATTTGTAGAAGGGTTTGCCAAGATAGCCCGCCCACTCAATAAACTACTAAGGAGTGAAGGAGAGGAAGATGTCCCAGAACCAGTTAAACCTGTGAAGCCCACAGTATGACCTAGAAGACCCAAAGAATCCATCCAGGATCAGTGGACTTCAAAGTGTGAGAGGGCTTTCACTCAGCTGAAGAGGAGCCTAACCACTGCCCCAGTCTTGGCCTATGCTGACAACACCAATCCATACGAACTGCACGTTGATGCCAGTTGAGATGGGCTGGGCGGAGTGCTATACCAAGAACATGATGACCACCTACGGCCCGTTGCCTATGTGAGTAGGAGTTTGGTCCCCGCTGAAAAGAACTATCCCACACATAAGCTTGAGTTTCTGGCCTTGAAGTGGGCTGTAGTGGATAAGTTGAGAGACTACCTCTACGGGGCAGAGTTTGTGGTAAAGACCGACAACAATCCACTCACCTACCTCCTCACTACAGCCAAGCTGGATGCCACAGGACATAGGTGGTTGGCTGCCCTCTCGGGTTTCACCTTTAGCTTGAAATATCGGCCTGGAGTTGGGAACAGGGACGCAGACGCCCTTTCAAGAAGGCCTCATGGCCCCAGTGACCCCCTGGAAGAGTGGACTCAGTTGACACCAGAAGGGGTGCGAGCCTTATACCAGGGAGCTGAACGTCAGGCTGGAGGAGGATCTAGGGCCAAAGAGATTGGAGTTTCTGCTGCTGGAGTACCTAAATGTTACTGCAATGTGACCCAAGTGGGGGATGAGGACCTGCCAAAGCTGTCAAAATAGGACATGTAAAGGGATCAGTTGGAAGACCCTCTGGGTAACTTGGCGTTGAAGGCTCTGGAGAACCAATGCCCTGACATGCTCCTCGCTGACTCTGACTCTCCCCAAAGGAGGCTCGTCTGTTACACCGAGAGTGGGATCGATTGCAGTTGCATCAAGGGATTGTCTACCGAAGGGGCCCCTCTGATGGTCTTGAAGAGAACTGGCAGCTATTTTTACCCAGGAAACACAGAGAGACAGTGTTGATGGCCCTCCGCGATAACCATGGCCATCTTGGGCCCGAGAGAACTTTCCGTTTGGTGAAGGACCGATTCTACTGGCCCTGCATGCGGGTTGAAGTCGAGGGTTAATGCCACTCTTGCATTCAATGTATCCAAAGAAAGACCTTGCCTTCCCGAGCCACCCCAATGGGCCATCTCCAAAGTCAGGGACCCATGGAGCTGGTGTGCATTGACTTTCTTTGCTTGGAGTCTGATCTGAGTGGGCAGGGAAACATTCTGGTGGTGACTGATTATTTCACGAGGTATGCCCAAGCATTCCCAACAAAGGACCAGCAAGCATCAACAGTGGCCAAGGTCCTAGTGGAGACATTTTTCGTCCACTATGGCGTGCCCCAGCGCATCCACTCGGATCAGAGGAGAGACTTTGAAAGTAGCCTTATTAAGAGACTTCTAAATCTGTTAGGCATCAAAAAGTCCAGAACCACTCCTTACCACCCCCAAGGGGACGCTCAACCTGAGAGGTTTAACTGAACCCTTCTTGACATGCTTGGGACATTAAGCTCAGAAAATAAGCAACACTGGAGCAAACATGTGGCCACCATTGTACATGCATACAACAGTACTGCCAATGATGCTACAGGATACTCTCCCTATCGCTTAATGTTTGGACGAGAGGCTCGATTACCAGTGGACCTGGCCTTTGGCATATCTCTGGATCACACCTCAGCAACCTCCCACAGAGGGTATGTCTATCGCCTGAGGAAAAGCCTGAAGACCGCCTATGACAAGGGCCAAGCAACCTCAGACAAGAGGGGACTGAGGAATAAAAAGAACTTTGATCTCAAAGTCAGAGTACAGGACTTACAACCAGGAGACAGAGTACTTTTGAGAAACCTGGGTGTTCCTTGGAAACACAAACTGGCTGACCGCTGGAAGTCACAGCCCTATGTTATCTGCAAGCAACTACCAGGCCTCCCAGTATACCAGATCAGGCAGTGTAGGCCCATTAAAGACTTGGCATCAAAATCATCTGCTGCCCCTCTCTGAGGCAGTCCGCCTGTCACCAGTGTCAGATCTACAGACAACTCCCTCAACCTCTCTGGGGTCTCGACCCGTCACTAAGTCTCAGTCAGTATTTCAAGATGTGGATGATGAAGAGGTGGAATCAGACTGGCTGTGGTCATCTCAACTACCAGGGCCTGCGACCCCTCTCTTGTACTCACCTAAAACTACTGACACTGGGACTCTCAGACCAGAGGCCCCTGAGTTTGTGCCTCAGAATCTGTTTCCTGAAGAGCTAGATGATGGTAATATTTCTGTGCCAGTGGAAGATCTGGAAGTAATCTCATCCATTACAGAAGATGATTTGGAGGCTGGCGTACCGAGTGGGGAAGTAGTAGAAGAATTGGAGTCCAGTGTGCCTGAACAGGATGAAGGAGAGGCTGAGGAAGATGTAAAACCCAGAAAGTCTGAAGCACAGAAGCCTAAAGTGCAAAGAGAGAAAAGAGCTATTCACCCACCCAAGAGACTAACATATGATCAGTTGGGTGAAAGCTCAGAGAAGGCTGTGCTTACTTCAAAGAGAATTTCAGACATACCTGATCCTTCCACTCACCATTTAGTGGAGGGCAACCCCATCTCACCCCCTAACACATCTGGCTGGGCCATCCCAGTCAAAGTGGCCTGTAGGCAGGACAACCTCCTTTTATAAAGCATGGTGGGGGTTCCTCTGCCAGGTTCTTTTGAGAATGCAAACTGCCTTATTTCTTGTATGCACTAACTGGTCTTTTCCTCCTCATGTATTAAACAAAGCTTGTAACAGGTCACAATTTGCTGTTGTCTTTGGGGACCAAAGTTTTCAAGTGGGGGGAGTGTGTAGCAAGGTGTTACCATTGCAAGCATTGTTAAGGACTGCAATCAGTGCTGTGAATATAAGTTTGTCTCCCTTTAGTGTTTATTCCATGCTAACTAGTTACAACTTGTTTGGTTCAGTTATTGAGAGACAAAGACTCCATTACTATAAGTAGCACAGAGACTACATTTCCCACAAGGCCACTGTGCTACCGGAGGGGAGTGCGCTGCGCAAAGCCTGGTGGGAGGACCTTTTTAAGACAAGCACGCTCTTTCTGGACGCCATCTTCAAGCCGGCAGGAGGCCTGTGTTGAGGCCTGCTGTGAGTGTACCTAGGCCCGAGAAGCCTGGGCCTACGGAGAACGAGAGCGGATCGCCTAGCCAAAGAGGGATCCCTGTGGACAGTCTCGCTGATCAACCGGAGGAGGATCGGTCTACAGCTCGCAGCATCCAGAGCCTTTTATCCACCATTATCCAGAGGACGGCCGGGTGAAGGACCAGGGGCCTCGTGACACAGAGAGATACACCATTAAAGGAGGGTTCCGGACTGAGAGGAAAAGCAACAGGACAAGGCTTCATCTGGTGAGCGGGCACTTGCTCATCAATTTAGTTAACTGACTGCCAGGAGTGTGACTATCACAAGCTTCACTTGTATTTGCTGGTGTTTGCATCTCTGCACGTAGGAACTCAACGCCTTGGGGAAACTAGTACCCCTTGTGCTGTTAGTCCGTGTGCCTCAATCAGCAGTTTCTTTCTTCACCCTATCTTTTGGATTACAAATCTGTAAGTGCACCAACGTGGCTAGCTGAAGATTACCTGACTCTTAAAGGGATAATCATCTGCTTTTCTACCTTTGCAAGTGGTTGCTATAGGACACGCACCACTTGAACTGTCCACTAGGGGGAGCCATATAGTTGTGATTCCACATATTAGTGATAACTGTTTGTATCACCTTGTGTCTTCTGCTGTTTATGTGAGACTTGGTGGAGAGGTGCCCCAGTGTTGATATTACCGCACTGGGAGATTAGTCCACCATACCCTTGCTCAAGTCTGGCCCTCAGTTTATGTTAGTAGGGTCAGATTTCAGAGGTATTTTGAACCGGTGTTATTTCATTGATTGATTTATACAGGGAGCTGTATGTATTGAATGCCTACTTGTATAACCACTATTTCATCCTTTTACCAAGTAAACATATCAGCATTGGTTAAGTTACAATTTGTGTGGAACTCTGTCTTTGCAGCTGAGTGGCAGGTGAACAACACCAAGGTAACACCCCTTTTATTGCCTTTATTGTTGTGTGTGTATCATTGGGGTCCCTTACAGCCAATTGGGGTCCTCAATCATATTATTATCCATTTGTGCCGGAGGGTATTGAGCCAAATTCTGGGGGTTGACAGGCAGAGTGCAGGCCCAAAACTAAACCAGAAGCTCCTACGGGGGTAGTACTACACATATAATAAAACAAATGTCACTATAAAAATATAAACTTAGCCTATCTTAAAAGTGGACAGTGTCAATAGGGCAGTGGATGGTGTCAGTCAGTAGGGAAGTGGTTGGTGTCAGTAGGGAAGTGATTGGTGTCAGTAGGGAAGTGATTGGTGTCAGTAGGGAAGTGATTGGTGTCAGTAGGGAAGTGATTGGTGTCAGTAGGGCAGTGGATGGTGTCGGTAGGGCAGTGGATGGTGTCGGTAGGGCAGTGGTTGGTGTCGGTAGGGCAGTGGATGGTGTCGGTAGGGCAGTGGATGGTGTCGGTAGGGCAGTGGATGGTGTCAGTAGTTTTTATTTTTATTATGTTATTTTTTAATTAATTTGTATAACCCTTTCTTTTTTTTAATCAAATATTTTTTTATTTCTTTATCACAACATTTATACATACATCCATTTCAATCCTATATTACAATACAAATATGCCTTGACCTATGTTATACTTTCTCCAACTCATTCCCGTTCCGCAACCCCCCCCCCCCCCCCATCCACAGTGCCCACCCGTCAATCCATTTATTCCATATATTATTAAATTTCTTTTTGTTACCTCTTTTAGTGTATATAAATTGTTCTTTTCTTATTGTGTCATTTATTACCTCCTCCCATTCTGTTACTGTAGGTGGGTTTACCGCTTGCCATTTCTGTGCAATAAGTTTCCTTCCCTGAAACAGGCATCTCCTAATCGCTATACTCTCGCCCTTTGAGGGTACCCTCTCTTCCACCAAGCCCAGCACACATAGCCTCGCCTCCGGCTGTAATAATGTTCCAAATGTTCTATTGATTTTTTCGACTATTTGCTTCCAATATTGGTACAGCTTGGGGCATCTCCAGACCATGTGTATTAGGTCTCCTTTATCCTGTCCACATCTCTGGCATCCTGGGTCTGGTCTTCTACCAAATTGGAACATTCTTTGGGGCGTGTAGTATGTCCTATGTATCAGATATAACTGAGACATATACTGGGAGGGGGACATTGACAATTCGGGGCCTATACCCAGTATTTGTTCCCATTGATCTTGTGAAATTGTGCCCACATCCTTCTCCCATTTCGCCCTAATTTTATTAGCCATGATCTCACTTCGATCTGCCCTTTCTAGGGAGTCATAAATGGTTGAGATTACTCCTCTAGTGTCCTCAGTGTTTACCAAGTTTCGGAAGATGGCCATACCATTCCACTCCGGCATCCCATCCCCAAATTGTGCACCCAGCGCATGTCTGATTTGTAAATATCTATAAAAAGATCTATTTGGAACCGAGAACTCCTCTCTTATTTCTTGAAATGTTTTTATTCTACCAACAGCAAATAGTTGTTCCAGTAAATGTATCCCTAATCTGTCCCACTCATCAACCTTTCCCATGATTTTAAGTTCTTGTAGGTTGCTATTATCCCAGATAGGGGAGAATTCAGAGAAACCTGTATATCCTAGAATCTTCTTCCCCTCTTTCCAACATTTTACCATTAATTGGACTGTGGGGCATTTAGAATGAAATGAATCTGCCTCCACTGCCTCAACTTCCGTGTCGTGACTTGTGTCATTCATGACTACCCTGGGTCCTCTCTGATTACTATTCCTCATGTGCTGCAGCTGGGCCGCTAAGAAATAGAATCTGGGGTTCGGGAGAGCGAGACCCCCCTTCTCCCTTGGATATTGCAAGGCTCGGAGCGAGATTCTCGCTATTCCCCCCTTCCAGATCAATTCCCTGAAGACCCCTTCTATCTTCCTGAACCACCGTTTTGGGATCCATACTGGGGAATTATGTAGAATATATAGGATTTGCGGCATCCACACCATTTTTATCAGATTGCTCCTTCCTACTACAGATAGGGGAAGCCGATTCCAGAACCTGCATTTTTGTTTCATCTTTGTCAGTAATGGCACTAGATTTCCCCTTATATATTGCCCAGGATCCTTTGTCATGTTTATTCCTAGGTATCTTATCTGGGGTACTACCTTCACTTGATCTATCTGCCCTTCCAAAGGGCTCTAGCGGCAGAAGGGCGGATTTCTCCCGGTTTATTGTTAGACCGGAAAATCTCCCAAATTCCCCTATAATATTCATTGCTGTCACCAGTGAGGCCTGTGTATCCCCCAGGAAGAGTAGGATGTCGTCCGCATATAATGCGACTTTCTCCTCTCCTAGCTTTCTTTTGAATCCTTTTATCCCCGGAGATGCCCTTATTGCAGTGGCTAGTGGTTCTATGGCCAGGGCGAAAAGCAGGGGCGACAGCGGGCATCCTTGTCTTGTCCCCCTGGCCAGTCTAAACCAGTCTGAGCACTCACCATTGACCCTTACCTTTGCCCTGGGATTCCCATATAGTAACCTAACCCATTGAGTAAACTTAGGGCCGAATCTGTACTCTTCTAACACCTTCCACAGGTATTGCCACTCAAGGCTATCAAATGCCTTTGTGGCATCCAAGGACAAGATTGCTCTTGCCTCTCTTTCTACTACTGGCAGCTGGATATTTAGGAATGTTCTTCTGATGTTAGAGCTAGTGGACCTTCCTGGTATGAATCCTGTTTGATCAGGATGTACCAGTTTTGTAACAATCCTATTTAACCTTGTTGCCAGTATTTTAGCCAGGATTTTGGTGTCAGCGCACAGGAGTGATATCGGTCTATAGGAATTTGCCTCTAATTGATCTTTCCCTTCCTTTAATAGTGTTATTATAGTTGCCTCTTCCATGGACCCAGGCATTTTCCCTGCCTCAGCCGCCCAGTTAAATACCTCTAGCAATTTTGGAAGCACCACCTCACTGTAGGTTTTATATATTTCTATTGGGAGACCGTCAGGACCCGGTGACTTTTGACCCGCCATTTCTTTAGTTGCCAATTGTATCTCTCCCAGTGTCAGTGGTGCCTCCAGCTCTTCCCTATCTTGCTCTGTCAGCCGATGTATTTTCAGACCTGCAAAAAAAGTGACCATTTCCCCTTCACTGTTGTTATGCCAATTACTGCTATACAAATTCTGGTAATACCTTTTGAACACCTGCATTATTTCTGGTGTGTCTCTCTTAATCTCCCCATTCTCATCATGAATCGCCGGTATAATAGTAGGGGAATTGTCAGCCCTCGCGGCCAGGGCGAGAATTCTCCCCACTCTCTCACCCTCACCAAACAAGTTCTGTTTCTGAAATAGTTTTTTATTTTCCGCCTTTCTTCTTATTATTTTTTTGTATTCCTCCTGTGCTTCTAGCCATTTCTTTTGTTCCTCCTGGCTTGGGTTATTTATATAACAGATCTCTAAGCTCTTTACCTTTTCACTCGCCGCAAGTTCTATGGCACGCGTTTGTTTTTTAATAAGCGATATTTTTTGGATTAGGATTCCCCGCAGGAATGCTTTCAAAGTATCCCAAATTATTCCCATCGAGGCAGAGCCGGTATTTACTTCTATAATTTTTTTCAGACTGCCATTTATTCCCTCCGGCTCTTTGATAACCTCTAACCAGAATGGATTTAGCTTCCAATCCCTTTTATTATATCCTCTATTCGTCTTTATTACAAAAGTCATTGGGGAGTGATCCGATATGCTTCTGGGTTCATATACCACCTCTCCCAACACCCCCATTGCCTCTTCATTGCAGAGTACGAGGTCTATCCTGGACAGAGTCGAATGTGTCCTTGAGTGGCAGGAGAATTGTTTTTCCATTGGGTGCCTCCTCCTCCACACATCTACCAGGCCCATCTCCCCACAAAATTGGGAGAGGGGGCTATCAGCCCGTGCAGAGGGGGCACCCACCGGGAGTTTATCTATGTTTTTATTCATGGTCATGTTGAAATCCCCCGCCACTATTACCAGTACTCCCGGTCTGTCCATGATAAACTCCATCAAGTCCCACAGTGTTTCTATCCCGAACGGAGGGGGGATATATATACCTGCCACCACATATTCCCTTGTTTCTATCCGGCAGTGAAGAAACACATAGCGTCCCTCAGTGTCAATCTTACAGTGGCTGCAGGAAAACACCAACCCTGAGTCTATCAACACGCTCACCCCCCTCGAATAGGAGGTGTGTGTGGAGTGGAATTGTATCTGATATTTCCTGTGTTTTAGTAAATTGACGGTTCCCTTATCCAGGTGTGTTTCCTGCAGACACAGCATTTTGATATTGTTATTATTGGCGTCTGCGAAAATTACCTGTGTCTTTATTGGGTCTTTTACCCCTCGGACATTCCATGAGCGTACCTTGATGCCTATTCCCTGATTAGAAAAACTCTTCTCGCTATTATACTTCGGCATCCTCCCCTACTATTTCTTCCCTTTTTAGAATACCTCCCACCTTACCCACCTTAACCATATATGCCATGATAATATCAGGTTACAAAAACGTATTTTTTGTGGATCTACTCTTTCTAGTGCTCTATACAACCATACATTCCTTCTTACTTCCCCCCTTCCTCCCTCCTCCCCTTCCCCGGCCCCTACCCTCATAAACCAAAGATATATTTTAGTGTGTTCATTCATCATTATGTGCCTTTCACAACAACTCCCTACCCTCCCTGCCCCTCCCCCCCTCCAACCCCCCTCCCCCGCCCTATTTGGGGCCCTTGTGAAGGGCCTCTACAGTGACCAGATTCCCCTTTTGCTGTGTGACCTTTCCCCCTCCCCCTCCCCCCTCTTGGCACTTCCCTTGGTGTTCCTCGTGTATTAGTGTTTCTCTTCCGTTTTACTTGACATCTAATGTTTTTTCTCCACCTCTGTGCCACTTTCCACAAAAACCCAACCATTGCGTTTTGTTGTGGCGGGGGTTGATGCAATTTGTTGTGGGCAGGGGTTGATGCGATTTGTTGTGCTGGGGGTTGATGCGATTTGTTGTGGGTGGGGGCTCCTGTATTTAAATCTGTCGCTTTTTCCTGCGCCTTTGCTTTAATCCCGTGCTCACCCGTTGCCTTTCCAGCCATTTCTATGTTTGGACCCAGACTTCTCCGTTGGGCACTTACTTGTTGTCCCCTTGGTGGTGTGTAGCCTGTTGTGCTTCCCGGAATGTGCGCGTATTTTTCCAGTTTAGCTGCCACTGCTGCCTGTCCAGTTCTTGTTCCCCGTACCGACTGGGGCTGTGGCTGGGAATGGGGCCGGGGGCTGGATTGGGGTTGGGGCAGCTGGGGATGGAACTGCGACTGTAGCTGTGTGTTTCTGGTCATCACTGACAGTGTACCTGGCATTTTCCTTTTCTTCCTCCTCCTCCTCCCTTGTAAATGTACCTTTATATGCCTTTGTAATTATTCTATGTACCGTTCTGTGAAAATGTCCTTTCGCCTGTGATGTTCCAGCTTCCCAGTGTTCCAGCTTCCCCTGCTACGATCCTTCGTAGTTCCACAGTTTAACCCCCGACCAACTCCAGCTACTAATTGAGACTGAGGGGGAAAAAAAAAAATTTCTCCTCACATCCACTTGCCCCAGCCTCCTTCCTTTCAAAATTATGGCAAATTTATGGCAGGTTTATGGCAAATTTATGGCAAATTTATGGCAGGTTTATGGCAAATCTATGGCAGGTTTATGGCAAATTTATGGCAGGTTCAGACACAGCGAGTTACCCTTGACATCAGCTAATTTAAACACTGTATATATGTATCTTTTTTTTTCTCTGCTCACCTCCAGCCCAGCCTCCGTCTTCAGGGTTTTCAGGGTGTAGTGGAGGGGGAAACAGACACAGAAAGACATAAAAAGCACCCACAGCGTCTCTCCTCTTGAAAGTGGCCGGTTCTAGTGCACACGAAGCAGGATCGTGCCTCATGTAGCTCAGACAAACAGCTGACAGGCAAGCGGGCATCACAGTTTTCACCAGGTCCGTGATAGGTGGCTCAGACTCACTCCTCCAGCAGTCGGCGCTTGTTCCTTCCCGTGAAGCGGACCAGCCAGCTGAGAGCGAGGTACCTTGTCTGTGCTCGGTAACCAAGCGGCGTCCCAGCGCTACTTGCGGCTCGCGGTCGCAGTCTTTCTTCCTTCCCTGATGCCGGTTTCCTCTCTCCCTTCTCTGCCGCTGGTTAATTATTCATTGCGGCATATAATGTGGAGCGAGGTACGGGGAGCGAGAGCGAGAGCGAGCGGACTGCTCTCCTCTCACAGCTGCATCCGGTCACGCCCCCCCAAGCATTGATCGTATAACCCTTTCAAATAAAATTTTACAATATTATTTTTTAGGAGCCCTGTTGGGGCGCTTTGGTGAAATAACAGGAGTCTAAACAGACCCCTGATGTCTCAATTTTGAGACAGAGAAAGGGACTAAGTGCAGATTCCCCAGCCCCTTTTTCTGCAGCCTCAACTGCAAGTGGCTGGGGATTTGAATTTTACTACCACCCCATATCCTGGCGCTCTAAGGCTGCTGTTTAAGCAGCCTTATGCTGGTACTGGCCCTGCCCACAGTAGTGTCCTCTGTCCCCCCACACAGCAATGACATCTGCCCCCTTCCCATCACCCCTCCCCACAGTAGTGTCTTCTGGCCCTCTGCCCCCCTCCCATAGCAGTGGAAGGGGGCAGAGGGCCCTCTGCCTCCTTCACATTATCCCCCCCCCCCAGTAGTGTCTTCTGCCCCTCTGCCCCCCCAATAACAGTGTTCTCTGTCCCCTTCACATAACCCCTCTCCCCACAGTAGTGTCCCCTTTCCCCTCACTCCCACAATAGTGCCCTCTTCCCCATAGCAATGTCCTCTGCTCCTTTGATATCACCCCACCCCCTCACACACACACACTCACATTAGTGGCCTCTGCCTCTCCATCCCCATAGCAATATTCCCTGTTCCTTTGACATCCCACCCCCACAATAGTGCCCTTTGCCCCCATCCCTATAGCAATGTCCCCTGCTCTTTTGACATCTCCCCCCCTTGACACCCCCCCCCCCCACAATAGTGTCTTCTGCCCCCATCCCCATAGCAATGTCCTCTGCTGCTTTGACACCCCCCACAATAGTGCCCTCTGCCCCCCCCATAGCAATGTCTTCTGCTGCTTTTGACCCCCCCCCCACAATAGTGCCCTCTGTCCACCATCTCCATAGCAATGTTCCCTGCTGCTTTGACATACCCCCACAATAGTGCCCTCTGCCCCCCATCCCCATAGAAATGTCCTCTGCTGCTTTGACATCCCCCCCACAATAGTGCCCTCTGCCCCCCATCCCCATAGCAATGTCGTCTGCTGCTTTGACCCATCCCTCACAATAATGCCCTCTGCCCCCCACAGCAATGCCCCCTGATGCTTTGAAACCCCCCACAATAGTGCCCTGACCCCCATCCCCATAGCAGTGTCCTCCCCCATCCCAAAAACAGCTTGCATCTCCTACCTACATAGGTGTACACAGGAGCCTGCACATCTCTGGACAGGAGGCCGGACCACGAGCTGTTGGCGTTAAAGTGGAGTTCCACCCTCTTTTACGACTTGTTTGCATCCTATCTATTTATGTCCCCTAAAGACTAATTGACATATTTATTTTTTATTTTTTTAAAACTCACTGTTTTATGTGGGTATGTTTATATCTCGCGCCGCGGCCACAACAGGTCTCCTTGCGTCATCCACTGACCGCTATGCCTCCTGGGAGATGGTTGTCTTCAATTCCAGAAGGCCCTGTGCCATCCCATAGTAAATCAAGGCACGTCCATCCTACCCTCCCTCAGTCCGCCCAGCGAGCTGAACCTGTCACATCTCACACTGCAGAGGGGAGTCTGGAGATAAGGAACAAGAGGTGCGGCATGTGTCCACAGTCCTCCGCCGGGCCCAGGGGGGGGGGGGTCCTTGTCTTATGGTATTGGTTGATTGTATGGCAGTACCGACCCCCCCCCCTTCATCAACTTTGCCATGCTTTAAAAAAAAATCCGTCCCGCGGTGGCATCCACCCCCCCCCCCCCCGCACAACATTGCAGTGGCATTTTAAAACAACAATCCGCCCCTCAACAACATTGCAGCAGTTGCCTCTGAAAATAAAAAAAAACAATCCGTCCCGCGGCGGCATCCAACCCCCCCCCCCCGCTCAACACTCAACAACATTGCAGTTGCCTCTGAAACAACAACCAATCCGTCCCGCGGCGGCATACAGCCGCCCCCCCTCTCAACAACATTGC
Source organism: Rana muscosa (assembly GCA_029206835.1). NCBI lineage: Eukaryota > Metazoa > Chordata > Amphibia > Anura > Ranidae > Rana > Rana muscosa. The sequence goes on from CM055119.1 coordinate 24,709,375, forward strand.
AGTTGCCTGTGAAAAAATTTAATAATCCGTCCCGCGGTGGCATCCACCCCCCCCCCGCTCAATAACATTACTGTGGCATTTATAAAAAAAAAATCCGTCCCGCGGTGGCATCCCCCCCCCTCAATAACATTAATGTGGCATTTATAAAAAAAATCCGTCCCGCGGCGGCTTCAAACCAACCCCCCCCTCTCAACTACATTACAGTGAACCCCCCCCTCAACAACATTACAGTGCATACCCCCCTTAACGACAATGACAGTGTAATTTTAAAAAAAATCCGTCCCGCGGAGGCATCAATCCCCCCACCCCCCCGCTCAACAACATTACAGTATGAATAATAAATAAAAAAAACGTCCCGCGGCGGCATCCAGATCGCTTCTTCCCCCCACCCCCGGGGGCTCAATAACTTTACAGTGTGAATAAAAAAAAAAACCTGTGCAAACCCCCACCCCCCCGCTCAACAACATTACAGTATGATTAACAAAAAAGAACCGGTCCCGCGGCGGCATCCAGATCGCTACCCACCACTCCCCGCTCAACATATAAATAAAAACAGTCCCCCCGCTCAAAAACTTTACAGTGGGATTTAAAAAATAAGACCCCGCGGCGGCATGCGATTCGATGTGCTGGGGGTGATGCAATGTGCTGTAAATGATGTGATTCGATGTGCTGGGGGTTGATGCAATGTGCTGTGGGCGGGGGTTGATGCGATTTGTTGTGCTGGGGGTTGATGCGATTTGTTGTGGGCGGGGGTTGATGCGATTTGTTGTGCTGGGGGTTGATGCGATTTGTTGTGGCGGGGGTTGATGCGATTTGTTGTGGCGGGGGTTGATGCGATTTGTTGTGGGCGGGGGTTGATGTGATTTGTTGTGCTGGGGGTTGATGCGATTTGTTGTGCTGGGGGTTGATACAATTTGTTGTAGCGGGGGTTGATGCGTTTTGTTGTGGCGGGGGTTGATGCAATTTGTTGTGGGCAGGGGTTGATGCGATTTGTTGTGCTGGGGGTTGATGCGATTTGTTGTGGGTGGGGGTTCATGCGATTTGTTGTGGGCGGGGGTTGATGCGATTTGTTGTGCTGGGGGTTGATGCGATTTGTTGTGGGCGGGGGTTGATACGATTTGTTGTGCTGGGGGTTGATGCGATTTGTTGTGCTGGGGGTTGATGCGATTTGTTGTGCTGGGGGTTGATGCGATTTTTTGTGGGCGGGGGTTGATGCAATTTGTTGTGCTGGGCGGGGGTTGATGCGATTTGTTGTGGGCATGGGTTGATGCGATTTGTTGTGGGCAACCCCTGCCCAACCCCCACGATTTGCTGTGGGCGGGGGTTGATGCGATTTGTTGTGGGCATGGGTTGATGCGATTTGTTGTGGGCGGGGGTTGATGCGATTTGTTGTGCTGGGGGTTGATGTGATTTGTTGTGGGCGAGGGTTGATGCGATTTGTTGTGCTGGGGGTTGATGCGATTTGTTGTGCTGGAGGTTGATGCGATTTGTTATGCTGGGGGTTGATGTGATTTGTTGTGGGCAGGGGGTTGATGCAATCTAGATGCATAAATTCATTTGGTTGATGAGATTAGTATTTTTTTTAAATGAAAAGTTGTACAGAAAAAAGTAGTGTGTGTGTATATATATATATATATATATATATATATTGTGGCAGAGCAAGGCTCTGTCCCAGTGAAAAAAGGGTTAAAGTGGACACAGAGTCTGCATATCGGCTGAGTGCAGAGCTACAGAGCGTAAATTTAAAAAAAACAGAGAAAACTGCTCTGGCAGTTTTCTCAGATTTTGCTATTTCTACATGGGGCTTCTATGGCTTGGAGATCCTTCAGAGTCTTGGGTGGGATGGGATCTCCAACCCTGTGTCCGGGTCTTGTGGACAGCCAGCATGGTGTGTGCTCAGGTGCACACAACCAATATAATGAGGGGCTGGTGAGAGCAGAGGAGAGTGAAGGATGGTGAGCAGCTTGCTTACTGCAGTAGCTGCTAGTGAGTGTCTCTGTGTGAGGACAAACGCTGTGTGCGTTGAAGGGCTTTAACCACTTAACGACCGCTCACTGTATATATACGTCGGCAGAATGGCACCGACAGGCACAATCACGTAGAGTGTACGTGATTGCCTTTGTATAGTTGGGGGGTCCAATCGGACCCCCCTTCTCTACAGTGAGTGGTGGCTAAGTGTCCGGGAGCGTTCCGGGATGAGGGGGCAGCCATTTGTTTCTGGCCACCCCCTCGCGATCGCTCCCGGCGAATGGAAATGCCCCCTCTATCTGTGTCAGACAGAGGGAGCAGGAGGAAGTGATGTCATCTCTGGTGCGGCGCTCACATATACCGAGCGCCGTACAAGAGAAGATATCAGGTCAGTGCACACAACACTACACTGACACCAGGACACATAGGGACATAAATCGCCCCCCCAGGCCCCCCCAGACACCCCAGATCACCCCCCAGATCACCCCCCCAGCCCCCAGTCACAGTGTCACTGATTGCAGTGACCATTTATTTAGTGATCACTGCAATCAGTGACATTTGTGACTGTAAAAGTGTCACCAAAGTTTAGTCTTAGGTCCAGTGTAGCCCCCTAACCCCCCCTAATAAAGGTTTAACCCCCTGATCACCCCCCAGATAACCCTTTCACCGCCTATCACCACTGTCGCTTAGCGATCATTTTTCTGATCGCTGTCTTAGCGTCAGTGATGCCGATCGGCAGCCAGTAATTTTTTTTAGGTTCGCCGCAGGTTTTTATAGCGTCAGGTACCCCAATATATTATCTAATAAAGGTTTAACCCCCTTGATCGCCCCCCAGGTAACCCTTTCACCCCCTATCATCACTGTCACTAAGCGATCGTTTTTCTAAACGCTGTCTTAGTGTCTGTGATGCAGATCGGTAGCCGGTAATTTTTTTTAGGTTCGCCGCAGGTTTTTATAGCGTCAGGTACCCCAATATATTATCTAATAAAGGTTTAACCCCCTTGATCGCCCCCCAGGTAACCCTTTCACCCCCTATCACCACTGTCGCTAAGCAATTGTTTTTCTAAACGCTGTCTTAGTGTCAGTGATGCAGATCGTAGCCAGTAATTTTTTTTAGGTTCGCCGCAGGTTTTTATAGCGTCAGGTACCCCAATATATTATCTAATAAAGGTTTAACCCCCTTGATCGCCCCCCAGGTAACCCTTTCACCCCCTATCACCACTGTCACTAAGCGATCGTTTTTCTAAACGCTGTCTTAGTGTCTGTGATGCAGATCGGTAGCCGGTAATTTTTTTTAGGTTCGCCGCAGGTTTTTATAGCGTCAGGTACCCCAATATATTATCTAATAAAGGTTTAACCCCCTTGATCGCCCCCCAGGTAACCCTTTCACCCCCTATCACCACTGTCGCTAAGCAATTGTTTTTCTAAACGCTGTCTTAGTGTCGGTGATGCAGATCGTAGCCAGTAATTTTTTTTAGGTTCGCCGCATGTTTTTATAGCGTCAGGTACCCCAATATATTATCTAATAAAGGTTTAACCCCCTTGATCGCCCCCCAGGTAACCCTTTCACCCCCTATCACCACTGTCGCTAAGCAATCGTTTTTCTAAACGCTGTCTTAGTGTCGGTGATGCAGATCGGTAGCTGGTAATTTTTTTTAGGTTCGCCGCAGGTTTTTATAGCGTCAGGTACCCCCATATATTATCTAATAAAGGTTTTAACCCCCTGATTGCCCCTAGTTAACCCTTTCACCAGTGATCACCATATAAGTGTTACGGGTGACGCTGGTTAGTTAGTTTGCTTTTTATAGTGTCAGGGCACCCGCCGTGTATATAACCCAATAAAGGTTTAACCCCCTGATCGCCCGGCGGGTGATATCAATTAGGTTTTAGCGTCAGAGAGGGTCTGCGTCACACCCCAGGCAGCGTCAGGTTAGTGCCAGTAACGCTAACACCCACGCGTGAAGCATACACCCCCCTTAGTGGTATAGTATCTGAACAGATCAATATCTGATCTGATCTATACTAGCGTCCCCAGCAGTTTAGGGTTCCCAAAAACGCAGTGTTAGCGGGATCAGCCCAGATACCTGCTGGCACCTGCGTTTTGCCCCTCCGTCCAGCCCAGGCCACCCAAGTGCAGTATCGATCGATCACTGTCACTTACAAAACAAAAACACACATAACTGCAGCGTTCGCAGAGACAGGCCTGATCCCTGCGACTCCAGTGCTGTAGGAGGTGATTTCACCACCACAGTTAAAAAAAAAAAGCAAATATGCCGAAGCATTGGGGCAGCAGGGGCGGAGGAGCGATTTTGCTCCTAATGTCGCGTACATACGGTCGAAATTCCGACGGAGGCTTGCCCGTGGAAAAGTCCGACCATGTGTGTGCGGCATAACTTTTTTGCGGGAGGATGCCCCCATGCTTCGGCATATATAAATGGTGCGTGTATGCCCATCATTGGAAGTGGGTGGATGAAGGGCGGTATTCTAATGGTGGGCATACCCACCGATCAATCTCTTTTTTCGTTCAGCCAACTGGCTGCATGAAATAAAAAGATTACAATACATGTCCAACAAGGACCAGCAACGTACTGGTATGTTGCTGGACTTTGAATGTTTATACCAGAATGATGCCTGCGGGTTTAGGTATCATCTTGGTATCATTCTTTTCAGCCTGCGGCCGGCTTTCAAGTAAAAGCAATCCTAGCGGCTAATTAGCCTCTGGACTGCTTTTACAAGCAGTGGGAGGGAATGCCCCCCCCGGATATAAAAAGCGCCATTAGGAAAGCATTTTATCACACCGATCTTGATGTGGTCAGATGCTTTGAGGGCAGAGGAAAAATCTAGGGTCTAGAAGACCCCAGTTTTTTCAAAAAAAGAGTACCTGTCACTACCTATTGCTATCATAGGGGATATTTACATTCCCTGAGATAACAATAAAAATGATAAAAAAAAAAAATACTTGGAAGGAACAATTTAAAAATAAAATAAAAAAGCAAAATTAATAATAAAAAAAAAAAGCACCCCTGTCCTGCCCTGCTCTTGCCCAATGGCGAACGCAAGCGTCGGTCTGGCGTCATATGTAAACAGCAATTGCACCATGCATGTGAGGTATCACCGCGAAGGTCAGATCGAGGGCAATCATTTTAGCAGTAGACCTCCTCTGTAAATCTACTGGGGTAACCTGTAAAGGCTTTTAAAGGCTTTTAAAAATGTATGTAGTTTGTCGCCAATGCGCGTTTGTGCGAAATTTTAAAGCATGTCGTGTTTGGTATCTATGTACTCGGCCTAAGATCATCTTTTTTATTTCATCAAACATTTGGGCAATATAGTGTGTTTTAGTGCATTAAAATTAAAAAAAGTGTATTTTTTAACCCAAAAAATGCGTTTGAAAAATCGCTGCGCAAATACTGTGTAGAAAAAAAAAATGCAACACCCACCATTTTAATCTGTAGGGCCTTTGCTTTAAAAATATATATAATGTTTGGGGGTTCAACATAATTTTCTTGCAAAAAAAAAATTGTTTTCATGTAAACAAAATGTGTCAAAAAGGTCTTTGTCTTCAAGTGGTTAGAAGAGTGGATGTAAGCTTCCTAATGTTGTGTATAAAATGCCAGAACAGTTCAAAACCCCCCCAAATGACCCCATTTTGGAAAGTAGACACCCCAAGCTATATACTGAGAGGCATGTCGAGTCCATGGAATATTTTATATGTTGACACAAGTTGCGGAAAAACGACAATTTTTTTATTTTTTTTTGCACAAAGTTGTCACTAAATGATATATTGCTCAAACATGCCATGGGCATATGTGGAATTACACCCCAAAATACATTCTGTTGCTTCTCCTGAGTACGGGGATACCACGTGTGTGAGACTTTTTGGGTGCCTAGCCACGTACGGGACCCCAAAAACCAAGCACCGCCTTCAGGCTTTCTAAGGGTGTAAATTTTTGATTTCACTTCTCACTGCCTATCACAGTTTCGGAGGCCATGGAATGCCCAGATAGCACAAAACCCCCCCCAAATGACCCCATTTTGGAAAGTAGACACCCCAAGCTATTTGCTGAGAGGTATTGTGAGTATTTTGCAGATCTCGCTTTTTGTCACAAAGTTTTGAAAATTGAAAAAAATATATATATATATATATATTTTCTTTCTTCATTTTCAAAAACAAATGAGAGCTGTAAAATACTCGCCATTCCTCTCAGAAAATAGCTTGGGGTGTCTATATTCCAAAATGGGGTCATTTGGGGGGGTTTTGTGCGATTTTGGCATTTTATGGCCTTCGAAACTGTGATAGGTAGTGAGGAGTGAAATCAAAAATTTGTGCCTAGAAATCCTGAAGGCGGTGCTTGGTTTTCGGGGTCCCGTACGCGGCTAGGCTCCTAAAAAGTCCCACGCATATGGTATCTCCGTACTCAGGAGAAGCAGAAAAATTTATTTTGGGGTGTAATTCCACATATAACCATGGCATGTGTGAGCAATATATCATTTAGTGACAACTTTTTGTAATTTTTTTTTTTTTGTCATTATTCAATCACTTGGGACAAAAAAAATATATTCAATGGGCTCAACAGGCCTCTCAGCAATTTCCTTGGGGTGTCTACTTTCTAAAATGGGGTCATTTGGGGGGGGGGGTTTGTGCTATTTTGGCATTTTATGGCCTTCGAAACTGTGATAGGTAGTGAGGAGTGAAATCAAAAATTTGCGCCCTTAGAAATCCTGAAGGCGGTGCTTGGTTTCCGGGGTCCCGTACGCGGCTAGGCTCCCAAAAAGTCCCACACATGTGGTATCCCCTTACTCAGGAGAAGCAGCAAAATGTACTTTGGGGTGAAATTCCACATATAACCATGGCATGTGTGAGCAATATATCATTTAGTGACAACTTTTTGTAATTATTATTTTTTATTTTTTTTTTAGTCATTATTCAATCACTTGGGACAAAAAAATAAAAAATTCAATGGGCTCAACATGCCTCTCAGCAATTTCCTTGGGGTGTCTACTTTCCAAAATGGGGTCATTTGGGGGGGTTTTGTACTGCCCTGTCATTTTAGCACCTCAAGAAATGAGATAGGCAGTCATAAATTTAAAGCTGTGTAAATTTCAGAAAATGTACCCTAGTTTGTAAACTCTATAACTTTTGCGCAAACCAATAAATATACGCTTATTGACATTTTTTTTACTAAAAACATGTGGCTGAATACATTTTGGCCTAAATGTATGACTACAATTGAGTTTATTCGATTTTTCTTATAACAAAAAGTAGAAAATATCATTTTTTTTCAAAATTTTTGGTCTTTTTCCATTTATATCGCAAAAAATAAAAATCGCAGAGGCAATCAAATACCATTAAAAGAAAGCTCTATTTGTGGGAAGAAAAGGACGCAAATTTCGATTGGGTACAACATTGCATGTCCGCACAATTTACAGTTAAAGCAGCGCAGTGCAAAATTCTGAATTCACCTCTGGTCCTCTAGCTACCAAATGGTCCGGGGCTTAAGTGGTTAAGCTGTGTGCGTCCAAGGAGCCAGAAGCTGTGTGCATTAAGGGACTTCAAGCTGTGTGCGTTTAGGAAGCCCAAAGCTGTGTGCATCCAAGACTGTGAGATTGGAAGATATAGTGGTTTAAGGTATCAGTACCTAAAGCAAGCAGAGGAACTGCTAACGAGAGCCAGGTGGCTTGGTATGTTTTCCTTATTTTTTGAACTGCTAAATGAAGTTAAACCCCTGCGTGGGAATCCTGAAGGGACAGTTTGCTTTTGTTTTTCTGTTTAAATAAACGTGGGCTACCAGGCCCTTAACTAGAATGCCTGTCTGATATGGACTCACTGCATAAAAACGCATCTATCCACTTGAGCTAAAACACCCCAATATCACAGTGGTGGATTCAGCAGGCAACACTACGGTGGAATCCGGGTCCTTGCTCCACAGTGAGTTCAGGTCAGGAACTGTTGGCTGAGTGTGGAAGTGCAGCCAGGCGAAAGGCATTGTGTGTTGCAGGTGGTGTACCTGTGAATGAAAAGTCAATTTTTTTTCTCTGCGATGAACTGCTACTAGCTGTGTGTGGCAGCCAGGCGAACATCATTGCACAGAAGTTTGATGGACTGTGTTGCATGCAGGTTGTGTACCTGTGAAAGGAGAATCACATTTTCTCAAGTCGTCTTCCAGGACGGCACAATGAGAGATGACTGGCTCCACCTGACAGGAAACACAATCAATTCAAAGAGGTTAAAGCACCCGCCCCTCCCCGTGCTCCTCAGTTCTTGATTGTGTTTCCCCACAGCGAAACCGTTTATTTTTTTTTCCCCCACAGACTGAAGGCCTGGGGCTGGAAGTCCCCCCCCCGGGAGCTGAGCCGCATGCCTGGGAAGCCTCTGGGCCTAGCAGGACTCTATTTGTCCGTCCTGGGGGGTATCCCATTCCTTCTCAGGGAGGGCAGTTGAAGAGCCTCCCTGAGCACTGAAGCTCCCTAGGTGCGGGGCTGTACCCGGGACTTCAGGGGCCAGATATCCTCCTTCCTCCCTCCTACCTGTTTGGGTGTCCATCCTGGAGGGGGGGGCTGGCAGGTTCCTCCGTCCGCTCGCGCGGTCCGTTTGCTTAGGGCGCCGCTCTATGCAGGGCATAGCATTGCGGCGCCATTTTCCCGGCGTCTAGGACATTCGTCCTCTAGCGTCAAGGATGACGCCATCGCGTGCCGCGTCATTTCCGGTTCCGGTCTCCGGCAAAATGGTGGCGGCCGGCGTCTGTTACCGCATTCAAAAACGGAGGGACGCCAGGAAGGAGGCGCCCTTTTTTTCTCCTCCAGTGGAACTGCGATCGGGAGCAGAGCATCTCACCTACATGGAGCATGAGGAGAGGCCGACTACGGCCGCGGCTACAGAGGAGGCCACAGGGGGTGAGTCAACCCAGCCAGCAGGGGTCATGATGGGGGATGGTACCCCGACTCTTTCCCCTTGCCTGTCACAGGGTTCTTTTTGGTTGTTAATGTATTCCTGTGTACCCTTACATTGCAGGAGAGGACGTCACTGCCCAGGGGGTTGCCAGTCGTTCCTCTAGAACCCCTGCCCGCTCCAAAAGATGCGGTTACTGTAACGAGAAATTACCCTCAACCCATTCCAAGCCCTTCTGCTTCAAATGTATCCAGAAGCTGGCTGGGAAGGAAACATCTCAGGTGATGAGAGACTTTCTCTCTGTCCAAACCCAGATGCTTGCCACCCTTAAGGATTTTCAAGCCTCCCTTAAAGCTAAGGAACCAGAGCCCCAGACAAGCAGGGAGGGCCCTTCCTCACAGGAGTTTTTCTCCTCAACCAGGGGGAGAGGACACCCAGAATCCCTGAGATCCCTCCTGTCTCAGGACTCAGAGGCAGAAGAGGATTCGGAGATCCCTGATCAGGGACTATCCGATGAGGGCCTGATAGATAGTCAGGCTGAGGAGGAGGAAGAAGGCTCTAGGTCAGGAAGACACATCTTCTCAGCTGACGACATGGAAGGCCTCCTTGGTGCAATCTACGCCTCTGAAGAAATTCAGGAGCCGACGGAACAGGTATCCGCACAGGATAGATTGTACCGAGGCTTGGTAAGGGCCCAACCCAGAACCATCCCGGTTCACCAGGCTCTCCATGATGTGATTCTTAGAGAGTGGAAGGAACCTGAGAGGAAGCTTCTGAAATATAAAACTTGGAAGCGTAGGTGCCCTTTTAAGGGGGAGGATGAGGAGAAACTCTTTAAGATTCCCAGATTGGACGCCTCTTTGGCACAGGTGTCAAAGCAATCCGACCTCTCCTTCGAGGACGCAGGTAATATCAAGGATCCTATGGATCGCCGTACTGAGACGACCTTGCGTAGAGCCTGGGAAGCCAATGCGGCAGCAATGAGCCCCGCATTGGCTTCAGCTTGTATAGCTAGGAACGCGGATACATGGATAACCAAACTAATAGAACATGTTTTCTGTGTGTCCAAGTCCAGGGAAGTCCTAGACTCTCTACAGGTAATAGGTAGCGCAGTGGCATACCTAGCAGATGCTGCAGTTGAGACCGTGCGAACCACCGCAAAAACGGGTGCCCTCATAAACTCGGCCCGCAGAGCCGTATGGGTCAAAACATGGGATGGGGATAACGCATCCAAGACCCGCTTATGTGGACTCCCATTTGAGGGCTCACTCCTTTTTGGTACAGGGCTGGACCAAGCTCTGTCAAGATCTACCGAAAAGGGCAAAAAGTTCCCCACTAAACCTAAAAGGGACCAAAAAAGATTTTTTCGAGGCCCCCAGGGTAGAAACCCTTTCTCGAGCAAGAAGCCTGCCGGTAATAGGAAGTGGGGCGTTGGAAAGGATAAGCAAAAAGGAGGTATCCTCTTTTCCAACCAAAAATCAAATGAAAAAGACTTTAAGTGACGTAAGGGTAGGGGGAAGACTTTCCCAATTCCTTTCCAGGTGGGAGAGTATTACCCAGAGCCCTCATATTCTCAACATTATAAAGGAGGGCTACAGGCTGGAGTTTCTTCATCCCCCCCCCCTCAAAGTTCCTATTAACGCATCTCCCCAGGGACCCCCTCAAGGCAGCAGGTCTTCTGCAAAACATCTCAGAACTAGCAGAACAGGGAGTTGTAGTCCCGGTACCTGCGGGACAACGTGGACTGGGGGTCTACTCCCACATCTTCGTTGTCCCAAAGCCGTCAGGCAAGTACCGGTTGATAATAAACCTGAGACCCCTGAATACCTCCTTGCGTCACAAGAAATTTCGCATGGAAAGCATATACACCCTCAGAAGACTCCTTCTGAAGGAGGTATACATGGTAACGATCGACTTAAAGGATGCCTACCTTCACGTCCCGATCTTTCCAGGACATCAAGCCTTCCTCAGATTCGCAATCGGGTCTCCTCAGGGGATTCAACACTGGCAGTTTGCTGCCCTCCCCTTTGGACTGGCTTCCAGCCCAAGGGTATTTACAAAAATCGTAGCAGAGGTGGTTGCCTTCCTACACCTAGAGGGTATAACGATAGTCCCTTATCTCGACGACCTTCTACTTTACAACCAGAGTCGAGATCTCCTCCTCGCAGACCTGGCCAAGGTTGTGAGTACCTTGGAATCCCTGGGTTGGATCATCAACCGAGAGAAGTCCTCGATGATCCCGGACCAAAGAAAGATTTACCTGGGTTTCCTGATAGACTCCTTACAAAGGAAGCTTTGTTTACCCCAGGAGAAGGTCCAGGGCCTCATGACAGCGGTCAGGTCTCTGTTGGAGGTAAGGGAGTCCTCTTTCAGAGGCATCATGAGGGTACTGGGTCTAATGACCTCTTGTATACCTGCGGTTCCGTGGGCTCAGCTCCACTCCAGACCCCTCCAACAATTCCTCTTATCCTCCTGGGACGGAACAAGAGGAACATTAGACCACAGAATCTCCATCCCAGAGGTAGTAAAGGACTCTCTGAGCTGGTGGCTTCTTCCTCAGAAGTTGCAGGTGGGTCATCTATGGACTCAGACAGGATAACCCTCAGGATAACGACGGACGCAAGCTCCTGGGGTTGGGGGGCCCACTTAGGAGAACTCCGAGCCCAGGGTTCCTGGAATCAGGATCAGAGACACGCCTCCTCAAACTTCCGGGAATTATTGGCGGTCGGGGAGGCCCTAAAAGCGTTCGAGGAATGGATCCGAGACCGGGAGGTCCAGATCCTCTCCGACAATGCGACCACGGTGGCCTTCATAAATCATCAGGGGGGAACCAGGTCTCCCTCCCTGCTGACCTTGTCTCTAGGAATTCTGGGCTGGGCAGAGCTTCGGATTGCCTCTATTACGGCAGTACACATAAAGGGAAGGTACAACATAGAGGCGGACTATCTAAGCCGTCATCGGATTCTCCAGGGGGAATGGGAGCTGAACCCAGAGGTGTTCAACCTGGTGTGCCAACATTTTGGAAGGCCAGAAATAGACCTCTTTGCCCGCAAGGAGAACAGGAGAGTAAGAAGATTATTTTCCCTGTCCCGGGAGTGGGGCTCAGGGGGGGTGGATGCACTGGCTCAGGTATGGAGTTTTCACCTGGCTTATGCTTTTCCCCCTCTGAGTCTCATTCCAAGAGTCCTACAAAAACTAGGTCTCTCAGAAACCAGACTCATTCTAATTGCTCCTTGGTGGCCCAAGAGAGCCTGGTTTCCCGCTCTACGGAACTGGTCCGTAGCACCTCCCCTCCATCTACCAGTTCGGGTGGACCTTCTTCGGCAGGGACCAGTCTTTCACCCAGATCCCAGCTTCTTCAAGCTGACGGCCTGGTGCTTGAGAGGCAGAACCTGCGGGAGAGGGGATGTTCCGAGAGAGTGATTAACACTCTCCTCTCAAGTAGAAAAGAAGTCACCAGACGTATCTACAGGAAGGTGTGGGGAGTCTTCTCTCACTGGTGTCTAGTGAGAAAGGTATCCCAGCAAGAAACCTCGGTCATCCTGGACTTTCTCCAGGATGGCGCCGACTTAGGTCTCGCTACCAAGACTCTAAGAGTACAGGTAGCAGCCTTATCGTATTTTATGGACAAAAAGTTATCACTGGACCCTCTAGTTAAAAGATTTCTAATGGCCAGGGATAGATTGTCCCCGGTGCGGATCTCTAGAGTCCCGCCCTGGGACCTTACGTTAGTTTTGGAACAATTAACTAAGGCTCCGTTTGAGCCACTAGAAGATATTTCAGTTAAATTACTGACATTTAAGTTTGCTTTTCTTCTGGCAATTACTACAGCCAGAAGAATAGGCGACATGCAGGCTCTGACGATTAAAGAGCCTTTCTTTAGTTTATTCGAGGACAGAGTTATTCTTAGGCAGGACCCCCTGTACCTCCCTAAGGTAGTGTCAAAGTTTCATAGATCACAAGAAATTATTCTTCCTTCCTTTTGTTCAAATCCACAAAATGAAAGAGAGGCCTCCTTTCATTGTCTGGATGTCAGACGGTGTCTGCTAGCTTATCTGGATAGAGTGGGTGAATTTAGGAAATCCAGCCATTTACTAATTAATTTTTTTGGACAGAAAAAGGGCCAACAGGCATCTAGAGCATCCATATCTAGATGGATCAGACAGACAATCTCCATAGCTTATGACCAGGCTGGTAAGACAGCCCCGAAAGTTAAAGCTCATTCTACTCGCTCTTTGGCAACCTCCTGGGCAGAAAGAGCCGGAGCTTCGGTGGAACAGATCTGTAAAGCTGCGACTTGGTCAAGCCAGAATACATTCCTAAGGCATTACAGAGTGGAGTTGCTGTCACCTCAGGACCTGTCCTTTGGTAGAAAGGTCCTGCAAGCAGTCGTCCCACCCTAAGGTAGGCCTGAAGCTACTTGCTTCTCTCTCATTGTGCCGTCCTGGAAGACGACTTGAGAAAGTGACCAGTTACACTTACCGGTAACGGTGTTTCTGGGAAGTCTTCCAGGACGGCAGGCCTACTTCCCACCGCTTTGGTTGATACATTGGTTTGTATAGAGTTATTTGGGTGTGTGTTTTCTCTCTCGTGCACTGGTGTGGGTCTGTACTTTATCATAACTGAGGAGCACGGGGAGGGGCGGGTGCTTTAACCTCTTTGAATTGATTGTGTTTCCTGTCAGGTGGAGCCAGTCATCTCTCATTGTGCCGTCCTGGAAGACTTCCCAGAAACACCGTTACCGGTAAGTGTAACTGGTCACTTTCTTCCCTCTGCTGTGAACTGTGTTACTGGTTGCTGTGTGCAACACCACAAGGATGGGGCGGTCAAAGCAGAAAAAGGAGGCGATCCTTGCTGAAGCAAGAGAAAGGCTACTGTGGCTAGAGGGTATTTCACCACATGCCCCAGCCAAACCAGAGAATTTGACTGAGCGTGAAATCTCTGTGATCTGGGGTAAGTTACTCATGTCACCCCCAGTTAAAAGTGAAGTGAAAGAGGTTGTCCCTGGCAACAGGAAGCCGGGTGGACAACAGCGTGTGGAAAAGAGGAGAATGGTCGTCCGTGGAAGCAACGTCCAGGCCAGCAGGGATGTTGGGGATCCAAGGAGTCTGTCTGCTGATGGTCATGACCAGTGGAGTCCTCAAGAGTGGTATCCCATGGCAACAGAGAGCCAGGCATTGAGGAGATGCCAAGAAATTAAATTTCAGCGTCCAGTACCGTGCTTGGAATGTGGTCAAGTGGGGCATGGGATCTTTACTTGCCCAAGGTTCTGGAACACCGCTGAAGAGTCTGGAAAGGCTGCAGTGTCGCCATATGGCCCCAAAGAGACAGTAGCTGGTATGGATGCAGCTGAGAGACAGCACACTCAAGTGAAGGCTATGATGCCAGCCACTGAAAATGGTAAGACTGTTCCAGTTTATGGTACTGAACCCAGTGAAGTGGGAGTAGATCCAGTGGGGAGATCCGCAGTGCCAATGGACATAGACTTGCGGCAGTGTGCTACCCAGAGCAGTGGGGAGGCACAGAATAAAGCCCAACTAGCCGCAGGGCTAAAGACTGGAAAGGACATGGGGACTCTGCACGTGCCTGCTATAGTCCAGCAGGTGGCTGGGAAAATAGAGTTAGGGGTGACCAAAACAGTGCTTGTGCCATGTTCCCTAGTGACAAGTACTGCAGGGTTGCCCAGGGAGACTTCCAAGAAGCCCACAGTGACGGAGCCAAGCGTTTCCCAAGTCAACTTTGGAGCTGCCCATGTAGGAAAGTGTGCCCCTTTAAAAATGGAGGGCGCTGTGAGGAGTCACTCAGAGGCTTTGGTGGGTAATAGACAATCCACAAAAGTAGCAGTTATGTCTACACGTAGTGAAAATTCTGATGGTTATGCTGACAAAAGTGTTACTGTTGGCAAATGTGATGGTATTGGTGATCATGACATTGAAAAATGTGTTTCCTTTAGTGTCATGTCTGAAAATGTTGGAAATGTGTTTACTACCAATGATGGGAGTAGGATATCTCCCATGACAACCAGAAGCGCAGGATTGTCCATGGAACTCTCATGGGGCCTCCATGTGTTGGAGCCAGAGGTTTTACAGGATTGCTGTGGTGCTACTCTGGTGAAACAAGGGAAGACTGTATTACATAGTGAGTGTGTGTGGGCACAGCCCCACAACCCTAAGTGTATCCCAGTTGTCAAGGGGTTAGATCAGCCTGCAAAAGCTGAAAGTGAAGAGCTGTATGTGTCTGTAGCGCCACCAAAGCAAGGTGTTCAAAATAAGGTATTGCACCTTGCCTTGGTTGAGGATGCAATCTCCCAGTGTGATGTGAGAAAAAAAATATTGTCACAATGTGAGGTAGATAGAAGTGACAAGTGTGTTGTTTTGGCTAGTGAATCCCAGGTTCCTGTTGGGCCTTCTAGAGCAGGTGATGCAGTGCTGTGGAGCACCAGTGATGACAAAAACTTTATTAGAAATGCTGGGGTTGGTAAAAGTGCCCTCACTGTACACTTGGGTGTCTCCACCGCAGTCGGACCAGGTGGTGCTGCGTGGTACCAATAGGTGGAGCCAGGTGGTACAGGCTGTGCTGGGAAGCTTGTTAACAGTGTGGCAAATAGTTCTGAGGTTCTCTAAGGGGGTGCTCCCATTTACTGAGTTGTCTGGAAGGCGCTCAGAACTGTTGGCGTCATCAAAGGTCTCTCCGGCTGGTGTAGTGACTGGAAACATCTCTGCTGGTGTGCTCCAAGGTGCAGCTGAGCAGTGGTCAGTAGAGGGCGCAGATACTGTCTCGGCAGCTAAATCTCATGAGAAGGAAGGGCCCAGAATAGATGCAGCACTAGCAGAGATGCTTTCTATCACTCAGAAAGAGGTACAACTTAAAGTACCCGGAGACACTGTGAGAAAAAGTGCTATAGGTAGATGCTGCAACAATGTAATGTGTACATCAGAAAGAAGTAGTTTGTGCCTAGATCAGTGTCATCTGTTAGATCAGTTACCCATGGAGTGTTGGACAACAGGTGAGGTAGAACTTGGCTTTAGTCCTGTGGGATTTAATCTCTCGCCTATGTGTGGTCCCTCCTCAGGTCTGGTACTAACAAGCACTGAGATGGACAGCACTGATTGCGTTGGAAAGTGTGACATTAAAATATATGATTTAATGATTGGCGCTGTTAAAAGCAATGTGGTTGCCCTGGGTAACAAGAGAGGTTTTTGAACCTGAAAGACCTGTGGTGAAAGATAAAACTTATTTACGTAAGCTGAAAGGTAGGATCAGGGTAGGCAGAGTTCCCCCAAGAGAGGAGAGTATGCTCAGGGACCCAAAGAGAAGAGAGGGAAGGCAGAGTATACGGAATTATAGGACCCTGTTAAGATCCAAGCTGGGACGTACCTGGAAGCACACCCGAAAAAAGGGTTGGGCCTACGTGGCTGATGGCCAGCACAGAGGTGTCCCAACTACTATGATGGGTGCTGGTGTTTCTCCCTCTGGATCAAAACAAGAGGGGGGGGGGTATGTGGCAGAGCGAGGCTCTGTCCCAGTGAAAAAAGGGTTAAAGTGGACACAGAGTCTGCATATCGGCTGAGTGCAGAGCTACAGAGCGTAAATTTAAAAAAAACAGAGAAACTGCTCTGGCAGTTTTCTCAGATTTTGCTATTTCTACATGGGGCTTCTATGGCTTGGAGATCCTTCAGAGTCTTGGGTGGGATGGGATCTCCAACCCTGTGTCCGGGTCTTGTGGACAGCCAGCATGGTGTGTGCTCAGGTGCACACAACCAATATAATGAGGGGCTGGTGAGAGCAGAGGAGAGTGAAGGATGGTGAAGGATGGTGAGCAGCTTGCTTACTGCAGTAGCTGCTAGTGAGTGTCTCTGTGTGAGGACAAACGCTGTGTGCGTTGAAGGGCTTTAAGCTGTGTGCGTCCAAGGAGCCAGAAGCTGTGTGCATTAAGGGACTTCAAGCTGTGTGCGTTTAGGAAGCCCAAAGCTGTGTGCATCCAAGACTGTGAGATTGGAAGATATAGTGGTTTAAGGTATCAGCATAGTTACCAACAGTCCCGAATTTCCCGGGACAAGCACGATTTTTGGACCCTTGTCCCGAATTGGGCTTGTCCCGATTCGGGACAAGCCCAGTTCTTTTTGTCCCGTTTTGTCCCGGTAAATTCGGGAATGCTTTAGCTAAAAACGGCAGCGGCTACACAAAAATGGCCGCTGCCGCCACCATATTTGTTTACGTTTTCCCCTTGTGTTCAGTGCAGAGCCTGGGGCAGCCAATCGGCTTCGGATTGGCGACTCCTCCCCGCTCTCCACTGAACGCAAGGAGAGGCACAAGGAAGCAGCATGCTTCACCCGCCGCCGCCGCCGCTAACGACCCTCTGCCCAGCCCCCGTGTGTCCGACAAGGAGCGGGGATACGGATGTAAGGACCGGGGCTCCACTGGCTGGGGACACTGACGCCTATCAGCACCCGGCGCCGCCGCTGCCAACAACCCTCCGCCCCGCCCCCGTGTGTCCGACGAGTGGGGACACTGATGGAAGGACCGGGGCACCGCTGGCTGGGGACACTGTGATGGTCCTGGCTCACTCCATTTGGCAGACCCCTCGGACCACCAGCACATCCTCACGCACCGCAGGTACCGTACTATTGCACTGTAGTGTAGTGGGTGGTGGGGTAATTAGTGTAGTGTAGTGGGTGGTGGGGTAATCAGTGTAGTGTAGTGGGTGGTGGGGTAATCAGTGTAGTGTAGTGGGTGGTGGGGTAATTAGTGTAGTGTAGTGGGTGGTGGGGTAATTAGTGTAGTGTAGTGGGTGGCGGGGTAATTTAGTGTAGTGAGTGGTGGGGTAATCACAGTGTAGTGTAGTGGGTGGCGGGGTAATCACAGTGTAGTGTAGTGGGTGGCGGGGTAATCAGTGTAGTGGGTGGCAGGGTAATCAGTGTAGTGGGTGGCGGGGTAATCAGTGTAGTGGGTGGCGGGGTAATTAGTGTAGTGGGTGGCGGGGTAATCAGTGTAGTGGGTGGCGGGGTAATTAGTGTAGTGGGTGGCGGGGTAATTAGTGTAGTGGGTGGCGGGGTAATCACAGTGTGGTGTAGTGGGTGGCGGGGTAATCACAGTGTAGTGTAGTGGGTGGCGGGGTAATCAGTGTAGTGGGTGGCGGGGTAATCAGTATAGTGGGTGGCGGGGTAATCAGTGTAGTGGGTGGCGGGGTAATCAGTGTAGTGGGTGGTGGGGTAATTAGTGTAGTGGGTGGCGGGGTAATCAGTGTAGTGTAGTGGGTGGCGGGGTAATTAGTGTAGTGGGTGGCAGGGTAATCTGTGTAGTGTAGTGGGTGGCGGGTTAATCAGTGTAGTGTAGTGGGTGGCGGGTTAATCAGTGTAGTGTAGTGGGTGGCGGGGTAATCAGTGTAGTGGGTAGCGGGGTAATCAGTGTAGTGGGTGGCGGGGTAATCAGTGTAGTGGGTAGCGGGGTAATCAGTGTAGTGGGTAGCGGGGTAATCAGTGTAGTGGGTGGTGGGGTAATCAGTGTAGTGGGTGGCGGGGTAATCAGTGTAGTGGGTGGCGGGGTAATCAGTGTAGTTGGTGGCGGGGTAATCAGTGTAGTGGGTGACGGGGTAATCAGTGTAGTGGGTGGCGGGGTAATGAGTGTAGTGCATAGTTGCCAAACAGTCCCGAATTTCCCGGGACAATCATGATTTTTGGACCCTTGTCCACAAGTGTGGAGGGGGCTCTGCTGGGGAGGCACCTGATGCAAGGACGGACTGCTGGGGAGGCACCTGATGCAAGGACGGACTGCTGGGGAGGCACCTGATGCAAGGACGGACTGCTGGGGAGGCCATCTGGTGGCAGGCGACGTGGCAGGTAACACGCTCAGGGCTTCCACTGATTCGGCATTATGGTGAGTTGAATAATTTCATTTTATATTACAATGTAATAATAGAAATAATGCACTTCAATCATCCTGACACCGTAACAACCATGGTGCCGGGATGATTGAAGCGCCAACAGGTGTTTTGGAGTATCCTTATCTGCCAATTTTGTTACACATTTCTATTGTGGTGTAGGATCTGGCTTCTTTCTTTCTATTTCTTTCTCTCACCTCGGACTCTAGCCACACCCCTTTGAACCACGCCCATTTAAGCCACACCCACGATCGTGCGTAAACCACGCCCATTTTTCGCCGCGACGCGCTTCGCGCACCGCATTTTTCATTCCAGCATGACACGCCTACAAACGAATGTCCCGCCCCCTAATTATAGCAAGGCTCCGCCTCAATACAAAAAAAGTGTCCCAGATGTTTTTTTTGCAATGTTGGCAACTATGTATCAGTACCTAAAGCAAGCAGAGGAACTGCTAACGAGAGCCAGGTGGCTTGGTATGTTTTCCTTATTTTTTGAACTGCTAAATGAAGTTAAACCCCTGCGTGGGAATCCTGAAGGGACAGTTTGCTTTTGTTTTTCTGTTTAAATAAACGTGGGCTACCAGGCCCTTAACTAGAATGCCTGTCTGATATGGACTCACTGCATAAAAACGCATCTATCCACTTGAGCTAAAACACCCCAATATCACAATATATATGTATGTATGTATATGTGTGTGTACACACACACACACACACACACACACCAAGATTATATTTATATTTCTTGAACATGTAGTATATTTACTGATTCCTGCAGGGAGGAGGGGAGGAGAGGTTTGCATAGAAAAGTGTCAACTTCCTCTGACACTGCCGTTGCTATGGAAACCTGACCTGAAACCTATTACACTGCTTGTGTAGCACTAAGCATGTGCGAGATTTGCAGTACTGAAATCCAGGAAGTAATACTGTCTGGTTTCAGATGCCCACACATAAGATGGCCACGTTCTATTTCTAGTTTATAAACTTTCAATATGCTGTAATAACCTAACAAAACGGACCTCAGTTTACAGACTAACTTTACTAGAATACATTAAGCTTGTGTATTAGAGGTATTTTTATTTAAAAAGTGTAATTTCGGCCGGAACACCACTTTAACTTTCTATAATACCAAGCTGGTGATTAGTTGCTAGCACTGTCCCGTGTTCTGGCAACCAATCATCTGCCAGTTAACTTCAAAGTTAACTTGGCCAGCTCCCGCTGTCCATTGCTCATCCAGAGATGTGTTATCTACTGCTCTCCTGTGAGGATGGACAAGCGAGGAGGCTGGGGGGAAGGACTGGCGCCGAAGTAGTGGGGGTCGGCAAAGCAGAGAAGTGTTCCCGATCGACTCAACACTGGCTCGCGATCGACAGGTTGCCAGCCCCCATTCTAGAGTGTCAATGCAGCCTACAGTTAAGTGGGTTGCACAAAAAAAATAACATTGCATAATGCCGCGTACACACGATCGATTTTCTCGATGGTGAAAACACCGTCGAGAAAATCTACGGGAAAAACGAGGGAACGGCTTGGTTCCCTACACACGTCCGTTTTTCCCGACATTTTTTTTTTGGTCGAGAAAAACGACCGTGTGTGGGCTCTGTGGCAGTGTTTCCCTATGGGAAAAGTGCCGCGGAAAAAAACGACGGGAATCACGACGAGAAAAATTAGAGCATGTTCTAATTTTTCTTGTCGTGATTAATGCCGTTTTTCCCGTCTGGAAAAATGACAAAAAGCCCACACACGGTCGTTTTTCTTGTTAAAAAATAAAATTTCATTTTTCCCTACAGGAAAGATTATCGTGTGTACGCGGCATTAGAGTATCTCAGAACATATAAATAACATAGAGATAGTATACAAAAATCATTGTCTAGCTCTACATTATAGGGAAGCACATAAAAGGAATTCCACTTTTTACAATGTTGGGGTGTGGAACTGTGAGACCTCATTGGAGTGGAAACAATGGGGTTAGATGTGTATCTTAAAAAGAAATGTGATGGAATTATAATGTAAACCTAAAGCCGCCCATAGATGGTTTGAATCTCAGCCATTTCAGCAGGGACTGATCGGGATTCGAGCCATGTATGGACAGGCTGATTGTTCCCAAGTCGATCCATCGATCAACAGTACAACCAGCATGTCAGATTTCTAGCATGTGATTATTGCAGGTGACTATAGCTGCTAGCAATAATCACTGTGTTCTCTCAGCAGGGACATCTCCTCTCGCCCCTGGGGAGCACAGTAACTCTACGGAAGGGAATCAGGCGATTTCCTTTCTTGCAACCCGTGACCTGCCGAAGGGTCTGAATGTGGAACTTGATATTAAAGTGATTGTAAAGCTTATTTTTTTATTAAAAACATGTTATACTTACCTGTTCTGTGCAATGGTTTTGCACAGAGCAGACCTGATACTCCTTTTCTGGTGCCCCCCCGCTGAGTACCCCCATAGCTGCTTGCTATAGGGGCATTTGTGTGTGCTCACTCCCGAGCCCCTCCCTGCCCCCCTCTCCCTTGTCACTGTTTTTTTGTTTTATTGTTACTCCTTTGTAACCAGTCACCAATAAATTGTTATACGGACTACAGTGTTGCCAGCTCAATCCCTCCGTTTGTCTTTTTTGGTGTGTATGGACACACCAAGCCCAGGCACCTGTGTGTGGATGTGTGCGCTGCTCCTCTCAGACTTCACTTTTTTTTTTTATAATCAAAGTTTTTATTTTAATTTATTATAAGCTTCAACATTTTACATTTCCATTCAACATTGTACGTTTACATAAGAACAAATGAGCATTACAAGACAGAACTTAGTACAAAATTATCTTATCGAAATAATATCCCCCCCCCCCCCCCAAGAGAAAGAAAAGAAAAAAAGAAAGAAAGAAAAATGTATAATTCCCTCTCCCCCCCCCCCCCTCCCTCAGCACCAACCCTGGCTGCGGTGGAATAAGTCTGCTCTATGCCCACTCACTCCTTTCCTTCTACTTATGTCATGTGTTACCCTACTGTGTCCTTATTTGTCCCTTGAACAGTGCCCCCTCTTACTTCAAAGAGGCCACTAATAGCCATGGTGTCTATTCTTTTTATGTGGGGAAGAAAAAAAAGAAAAAAACAAATAGAAAAAAGCAGGAGCGGGGAAAAAAAAAAAGTATTTATTTGTGCCTCGTGATTAGGTATTGATTACCCCTAGTTGTGTATAGCGGCCCCCATGGCATAATTCTCCAGCTTGAGAAAGAACAAACAAGCTTTAGAAAAAAAAACAGTGTTTCTTTATTGATTCCCCTCTACCAGGGCCTCTTAAGAGGCCACTAATGGCCATGGTGTTTAAATATAAGTGATTATACCTTGTGATATCTTTGCCCGTATTTACATTCAGGCGATCCCCCCCCCCCCCCCGACCTACTCTTCCCCCAATTTTAAGTGACAGACCCGTATTCCCCACGGGAATAAAATGAAAAATTGTGATGTCCTCGCAGTAATCATGTACAATCTCTATCCTAATATTACTTCCATTCCCTCTTCTCCTGTGTGTGCCCTACTCCTTATCCTCCCCCCCCCCAAAACGACTCAACTCCCTCTCTCTCTCTCCCAGTCAGGGGCAGACATCTCATTCCACACCATCAATGCAGTCAGAATTTATTAGGGAGGTCGATGAGAGAGAGAGAGAGAGAGAGAGAGGGAGGGGAGAAAGAGAGAAAAAAAAATGTATCAGTCCTGGTCAAGGTTCATGCTTTGGTTCTTTATACTTCTATAGCTTAACCCATAAGCAACTATACTGGGGGTCCTTGTGGATCTGCTATGCCCCCTGCTTTCCCCCTCCATACCTCCTATCCTCAGCCCATTTCAGGTGCACACTGTATCCAGCCTGCCCAAGTCCTCTCAAATTCCCCTTTTTTGTCCTTCACTACTTGAGTCCACCTTTCGGCTTCCATTATTCGGTTAACCTCCCTTTTCCAGTCCTCTAGTGTTGGACAGACGGCCTGTTTCCAAAATCTAGGGATCAATATTTTGGCTGCATTCAATAGGTGTGGTGTGATACTCTTCCTGTAAGCTTTAAAGGAGCTGGGTGTTCCATGGAATAGGAAGCATAGAGGAGTAAACTCCATAGGTCTAGAGGTCAACCTCTCTATCCATGGTGCCATTGATACCCAAAATGTTTTTTGATCATGGGGCATTCCCACCACAGGTGGAGAAATGTACCCCTCTGCTTACATCCTCTCCAACACCGGGCATCTGCCTCTGGGTACATCTGATTTAATCTTACTGGTGTCCTGTACCACCTTGTCATAAATTTATAGGCCATCTCTTGAACGTACGAACTTATAGATGTAGAGTAAGTTGATTTAAGTATTTTTTTTAATTTGTTCCTCTGACAGTTCTTTATTTAATTCTCTTTCCCACTCTCTGATAAAATATGGGACTGTACTCTTTTGGGCGCCTAATATCAGTCTATACATCTGAGACAGCAGATGCCTGGCATCCCTCAAACGCACACACTGGCCCTCAAACACGGTGATTGAGTTTAATGATCTCAATAAAGGTTTCATCTTGTTAAAGAAACCTGTCATTTGATAGTACCTCCAACCTGATGTGGGTATATTCCCTAGGGCTGTAACCAGCTCCGAATGGGTTGCTAGGGTTCCCCGCGGGGCAAATTTACCATACGTGGTATCTCCATCCCGACCCCATGCCCCCAGGAATCCCCCCCCTCCCCCGGGGGGAACCATGGGAATCCCTCTAATGGGGCTAGGGGGGACACCTGGGGGGAATACTCCTGTTTTATTCAACTTATCCCATATTAACAAGGAGTTCCAAGTCAGGGGAGATGTCCGTTTCGAAAGTCCTCTCGACGTACTCGGGATCCAAGGGGCCCCTGCAAGATTCCTGCCTGCTATTGTTTGTTTTTTCTAGTGGGACCCACATTTTATTAGAGGAGTCATGGCACCAGTTCAAAATTCGCACCAGCGACATTGCCTTATAGTACACTGATATGTCTGGTAGCCCCATTCCTCCCTCTGCCTTACTTCTGCGCAGGATGTCATATGCCAACCTTGGTCGTTTATCATTCCACACGAATGCTACAAAGGCCTTCCGTATCTGTTTAAAAAAGGTTTCTGGTAATTTAATCGGGACTGTGTGTAATATATAGATAATTCTAGGTAATATACACATTTTAATGGCACTTACTCTTCCAAACCATGTTAGGTATTGTCCTGTCCATTTCTTTAAGTCCCCCACTGTCCTGGCCATTAAGGATGCATAATTAAGGTCATATAATATTTTTTGATCTGCGGAAATATGTACCCCCAAATAGAACAAGGAGTCCTTCTTCCATACAAAGGGGTACGTCCTCCTCAACATCTTTGCCATCTCTTGGGGTACATAGCTGGGTAAGAGTATTGATTTTTCAAAATTAATTTTAAAGTTAGATAGGTGCCCATATCTGTCCACTTCCTGCATAAGAGCTGTTAAGGATGTCTGTGGTGTTGAAAGATAGAATAATAGGTTGTCAGCATAAGCCGATACTTTGTGTTCCACATCCCCAATACATGTCCCTCTCACTTGATGTATTTAGGAGGGACTGCAGGGGGAGCTACATGCAGTAAGCTAAAAAAAAAAAAAAACTTCTGCCTTTACAACCACTTAAATTGTTTTATTTGTAATGCATATTTTTTATTTATTTTATTCAATTGTTGTGTAATTTAAAAGAAGTATGTTTTTTTTTTTTTTTTTGCCCATTCATACTTACCTAGGTGGATGTAGCATCGGTCCGATGCTGCATCTGTCGCTCGGTGCTTCTGCACTGAGAACCGAACGATCGAGCACTGCCGATGACTCGGTTCTCACAGAACCCCGAGTGGAGAGAGCTGCTGACTGTCAATCAGCAGCTCTCCTCTCTGCTCCTCCACACTCACTGGAGCGCTGAGCTGTGGAGGGGCGGGGAGCGGCCGTCTTAGGCTCTTAGCGGCTCGCTGAGAGCCTGAGACGGGCATCAGTCCAGGCACCTGGCGGATCCAGACTTTATTGTCGCAATGACGCAGTGCCTGGACTGATTCCTGTGACGTCAGTCCACTCTTTGCTGAAAACGGGTCACAGGAGTGCAAAACGAATTGCACTCCTGTGACTCACAAGAGAAGCCCAGCCAAACGTCAAACACTGTAAAGTGTTTGACATTTGAACCCTGGGTTTCCTCTCCTGGCATTCACACTGTTTTAGAGGGTAATTTATGGGTTCTTCTAGAAATGTTTATTCATGTTCTGACAGTCTACTAGCTGGAATGGTACCAGCTGATTGGAGAAAAGCCAATGTAGCACACCAATATTTAAAAAAGGGTCAAAATACATCCCTGGGAATTACAGACAAGTTAGCCTAACATCAATAGTATGCAAGCTCATGGAGGGGATGATAAGGGACTATATACAAGATTTTAGTAATAAAAACTGTATCATTAGCAGTAATCAACATGGATGTATGAAGAATCGTTTTTGCCAAACCAATCTATTGACCTTCTATGAGGAGGTGAGCTGTCATCTAGATAAAGGAAGGCTCGCAGATGTGGTGTATCCTGATTTTGCAAAAGCATTTGAAACAGTTCCCCATAAACGTTTACTGTACAAAGTAAGGTCAGTTGGCATGGACCATAGGGTGAGTACATGGTTTGAAAACTGGCTACAAGGGCAAGTTTAGAGGGTAGTGATAAATGGAAAGTACACAGAATGGTCAGGGGTGGAAAGTGGGGTCCCCCAGGGTTCTGTCCTGGGACCAATCCTATTTAATTTATTCATAAACTACCTAGAGGATGGGGTGAACAGCTCAATCTCTGTGTTTGCGGAGGATACTAAGCTAAGCAGGGCAATAACTTCTCCACAGGATGTGGAAACCTTGCAAGAAGATCTGAACAAATTAATGGGGTGGGCAACTACATGACAAATGAGGCATAATGTGGAAAAATGTAAAATACATTTGGGTGGCAAAAATAGGAATGCAATCTACTCACTGGGGGGAAAACCGCTGGGGGAATCAAGGATGGAAAAGGACCTGGGGGTCCTAGTAGATGATAGACTCAGCAATGGCATGCAATGCCAAGCTGCTGCTAACAAAGCAAACAGAATATTGGCATGCATTAAAAAGAGGATTAACTCCAGAGATAAAGCAGTAATTCTCCCACTCTACAAGACTCAGGTCCGGCCTGGAGTATGCTGTCCAGTTCTGAGCATCAGTCCTCAGGAAGGATGTGCTGGAAATGGAGCAAGTACAGAGAAGGGCAACAAAACTAATAAAGGGACGAGAGAATATTAGTTATGAAGAAAGGTTACAAGCACTGAACTTATTCTCTCTGGAGAAGAGAGATTGAGAGGGGATACAAATACCGTACTGGTGACCCCACAATAGGGATAAAACTTTTCAGCGGAAGGGAGTTTAATAAGACACGTGGCCACTTATTAAAATTAGAACAAAAGAGGATTAACCTTAAACTGCGTAGAGGGTTCTTTACTTTAAGAGCGGCAAGGATGTGGAATTCCCTTCCACAGGCGGTGGTTTTTAACCTCACCTACTATGTAACTATATTTTCTCTATACTATCCTTCCCCCTACAATATAGTTTTCAACTGAATTGAAGAACGAAAACAACAACAAGGTACAAAAAAAACCCATAGGCTGCTTTCACACTGAGGCACTTTACAGGTGCTATCGCGCTTAAAATAGCGCATGCATAGCGCCTGTAAAAAGCCTCTCCTCTCAGTCCAATGTGAAAGCCCTCGGACTTCCTGTATGTCTGTAACACCACTGTCTCGATAGACGGAATGCGATGATGTCACCGGCACCCTACGCACGTTTCGTCTCCAAAGGACTTCTACGGGGGATTGGCGGTCATAGGTATATAATGGACAAAGAAAACAGCTCCACCATCTTAAGTGTTGGCCGCTAACAAGAAAGGGAATAACAGGAAGTAGTAACAGAGCCATCTAGTGCCAATAATGGATATAGCTGACGGTGGGTAATACATAGAGGATAAGGGAAAGCAATTGGAATAATGGAGGCGCCGCCGGCTGGATATAAACATGACTATGAATATATAAACCGCTGAAAACATCAATTATTATATATAAAATAATGACATTAATATACATATAAAAATAGATAAAAAAAGTAGTAATAGTAAAATAATTAATACTACTCACATTCATTTTTAATATATACAATTCATGGGAGAGGGGTAACACTAGGAATTATTAATAAAACAATTGATGTCCCAATGAACATTAAGACCAAAAGGTACAAAAGATTTCATATTAAAAATCCACCTGGTCTCAAGTCTTGAAATGGATCTGACCATATTAGTCCCTCTCCAATGTGGACAAATGATATCAAGGGCCAGAAATGTTGTTCCTTTGAGTTGTCGATCATGGTGTTTATCGTAATGCCTGGACAGGTTATGTTTTTTAAAACCTTGTTTTATATTGCCCACATGTTCACCAAGTCGCACATGCAATTCTCTTTTGGTGCGACCTATATACTGTTTAGAACACGGACATTGGATCATATAAACCACATATTTTGTTGAGCACGTTATAAATGATTCAATGTCGTAGGACTTATTGGTTACAGTAGATTGGAAATTTTCACATTTCCGCCCCCTGAAAGTATTGATCTTACAAATACTACATCTACGACAAGGATAGAAGCCTTTTATAGACTAAAAAAAAGTTGCCCTCCTAGGTGGATCTATGACATTAGGTGCAATACTTTGTCTCAAAGGTGGAGCGCCTCTATAAATCAAGACCGGACGATCTGGGATGATGGGACCAAGAACTTTATCGTTCCTCAGTACATCCCAATGTTTCTTGAGGATTTTCTTTATAGAAAAATGTTGACTGGGGTATCGAGTGATCATTGACCATCCAAATTTCTCAGATGAGCCACAATTCTCTCTAACCCCAGTCAGCATGGAATCTCTATCCATAGCAGCAACTTTGGTAATGGTTTAATTAATTTCATATTCTTGATACCCTTTATTTAAAAACCTCTGTTTAAGAACATTAGCCTGTTGATAAAATTCAGAAATTTCAGAACAATTCTGCCTAATACGTTGAAATTGTCCTTCAGGGACCAGCAGCTAGCCATGATTTGTGAAGGCAGCTAGTTAGAGGAATAAAAGCATTGCGGTCAGTTTCCTTTGAAAAAGGTACTGGTAATAAGATGACCTTCTTTAACCATGATGTTTAAATCCAAAAAATGGATATGTGTATCACTGATCTCATATTGCAGAGATATACCTCTATCAATTTGATTTAATTTTTGAAAGAAGGCTTCTAACGATGTTGTGTGTCCCTCCCATATAAGGATCACGTCATCTATATATCTTTTCCACAGACGTAATTCCTTAGGGGGGTTAGCATCTATAGCTTCTCGTTCTTAGTGTGCCATAAATACGTTTGCTAAACTTGAAGCAAACTGAGCCCCCATCGCTACACCACAAGTTTGCAGAAAGAAATCATAACCGAACCTGAAATAATTATGACTGGTTGCAAAACGTAAGAGCTCCATAATGAAGTCTTTCTGCAAGGGGGATAGAGAAAGATCTTGTTGGAGGTAAAAGTCTACCGCTTCAAATCCATGTTGATGGGAAATAACAGTGTATAGGGAGGCTACGTCTGCTGTCGCCAGGACGTAACCATCCCCCCACTGGAAAACATCCAACAAGTTTAAAACCTCTGTGGTTTCCCCGCAAATAAGCGGGAGTAGAAACCACTAGAGGTTGCAAAAAAAGTCCACATATTTACCAATTCTTGCTGTTACAGAATCAATGCCACTTATGATGGGACAGCCTGGTGGTTTGGTCGGGTTTTTATGGAGCTTAGGCAAATAATATATCACCGGTACTCGGGGGATGATAGGCATTAAATTAGCTTTTTTTTTCTTATTGAGAATCCCTTGTTCGAAACCATAATCGATAAGATTAGAGTTTTTTTTTATAAATCTAACTATAGGGTTAGAGGGAAGGTGGGCATAAGTGGAGCAATCAGATAGTAGTCTATTCATCTCTTCTACATATTGGGATTTGTCGAGAATGACTATACCACCCCCCTTATCGTCTGGACGTATGACAATGTCATTACGTTCGCAAATCTGTTTGATGTTATTCTGAATTTCATTGGTTCCTCTAGTTTTAGTGACTTTTAAGGCTAACAGATCCTTGAGTACAAGTTCCTTGAATACCTGCACTGAAGGAGCAACAAATCCCGGTGGATTAAAAAGCGAGGCATTACTGAGATTAGTATGTCTCATGGGAACATTGATACCAGTCTCTCTCATGCCATGCAAGATTGTACTAGCTGTTTGGATAGTAGATTGTGTAGGAATCCTTTGGACAATTTGACTACTATTGCCAATAGGATTCAAAATAAAATGTCTCTTGATATTCATTTTACGAATAAACTTGTGTACATCAATAAATGTTTCAAACTTATTAAGCCTATGGGAGGGGCAAATTTCAAACCTTGACTTAAAATTCCTTGTTCACCATTGGATAATAGTACAGAGCTCAGATTGAGTATGCCACTTACGTCTAGTGCTTTCTTTTCTTTGGCCCTGACCCGCCTCCCCCCTCTGATGCCTCTCTGTATTCGTGACCCCTTTTGCTTCTGTTGTTGCTCATGGGAAAAAAATGGGGCTGGGTATTATCACCAAAGTCCTGAGGTGAATTTTGATAATATTCCCTTTGTGGTAATGGGAAATCTTTATATTGATTAGGATGTTGTGTGATATCATATCTGTTACCGAATAAAATCTATATTTAAGATTTATTATCTCAAAGATATGATATGGGTTAAATAAGAGTTCTTTTGACCAGAAGTGAAAGCTTTAACATAATGAACATTTATTATGTATTTGTTAAAGTCTAATTTAATACACAGAAGCTATCTACCGTATATACTTGAGTATAAGCCGACCCGAATATAAGCAGAGGCAACTAATTTTACCACAAAAAAATGGGAAAACGTATTGACTCGAGTATAAGCCTAGGGTGTCCATCTGCATGCCTCACTGTGTCCATGTGCATGCCTCACTGTGCCCATGCCTCACTGTGCCCATGCCTCACTGTGCCCATGCCTAGACTGACGTTTAACATTGGAGTCTATGGAAGGGGTGCCCAGCTTTGAAAAATCGGTGCTCCCCGGCGGTAGGTCCCCCAGACAATACACTTTCCACACATGTATAGGAAGAGTTGGGCTATATGTGTGCTAATTTTAGGGTCCAGAGGACCTACGACCAGCTGGTACCGGGTCCCCAAAGTTACAAGAGAAATTACTGTTTAACATGGGAGTCTATGGAAGGGGTGCCCGGCTTTGAAAAATCGGTGATCCCCGGACGTAGGTCCTCCGGGGCAACAAACTTTGCACATTTGTAGAGGGTGAGTGGGGCTACATGTGTGCAAAGTTTGGGGTCCAGGGGACCTATGGCCGGCCAGTACCGGGCCCCCAAAACCTGGGAGATCAGGCGCAAAAAGGTGACTCGAGTATAAGCCGAGGGGGGGCATTTTCAGCACAAAAAAAGTGCTGAAAACTCGGCTTATACTCAAGTATATACGGTATATAGTCTTAGACAAGCAGGAAATAGTAGGTTAAAATATACAAAGTATTTACATGGAGGAACATAGAGCCTATTCCTCTACATTACAGTACAAGCATGTGTAGTTACAGGTCAAACAGACTTTTACCATAGTTACCCCTTTAGACCCATCCTCTAGGCTTTCCTTCCATAAAAAAAGAGAGCTTCCTCCTCCTGCCCTCTGAGTATATCTCTCTATCCTGATACCCCATAGGTTGGCCTAGCTTAGGTCATGATTGAAGGGCTTACTCCATAAGTCAGCCTCCTTTCATGCAAATCTGGGTGTCTCTATCTGGTCAGGAGATGTAATTGAATTTTCCCAGGATTACAGGATATTGCATGACCCAGCATGGGATCCTTTGAGGTGTGTAGATGCCAACATTGGAATTGGCTCTCCATTGTCTGTATATACAAGCCTCGGCCCCGCATAGTCTGCTCTTAACAAAAGGGCTTTCCTAGGTGCTAAATAAATATATTCAGTTAGCTAAGTCAAATATATATACGGCAAGCTAATTGAAATATATTCATAATTACAATATTTTACAGCTATTAAATGGAAATAATACATATCCCATAAGGCAACATAACTATCCTCATAAGCTTCCTCCTGGTATTCAGACAGGGGAGCAAACCTATTTTCTAAAGGGATATGCCTATCCCTAGAAGTTTGACTGGTGGGACCAGAATTGTATTGATATATCACATCCCTTGGATCTCCCATATGGTCCCAAGATCTCTAAAAATTTGGTTTCTGACACCATCTATCCCTAGGGTCACCCCTCTGTTCAGAGAAACTCTGAGGGTTAGATCTTTGATACCATGTATTTCTAGAATCTCCCCTATATTCCAAAGGTCTCTGAGAATTCTAAGTGTAAGGCCCTCTATATGTAAAGTATCCATTTTGAGCATTATCTCTAGGGATTGGGCCTTTGGATCGTGTGGAGTGTGGGGTATCTTTAGAGCGTGGCTGATTGAAAGCACTCCGTGGGCGGGTGTTACCCTGATTCCTATTGGGGTTAGGTGAGGGCTGATTATAACTTCCTTGAAGTCCCCCTTGATTATATGCAGGGGGCATTTTCTGTTGGCATTCTCCTCAAATCCTCGATTTTGCAGAGGAGGGGGGACAGGTCTGGTAACTGCAGTGACAGGCAACGGTTGGGATGGGGGGCTGAGTGATCTCCCACTCCTCCATTCTCAACAGTTCCCTCTAATTTAGTCTGCCATTTAAAAACCACTTTATTTGAATAGTCAGAAAAGTCACGGTTATATTTTTTCTTTTTTCTTTTTTTTTTTTCTTTTTCTGGTCAAAATCCTCCTTTTCTAGAACCTGCCTCAGATGGTCGGATTTTTGTTTGTAAGTTTCTTGATCTTTAAATGAAGTTAATTTATCCTTGACTAAGACAATTTCTTCATTCAATGTCCTCAGTTTAGTTTGATTTTTACCTAAAAGGAACTGAAGGAATTTAACCCCTATGTCATTCAAATAAATAAACCATCCCTCTAGATCGGTTTCACCTTTTTGAGGGGCGACTTCCCACCTGAGACTAGGGGGCACCATCTTTTTTGAAACCTGCCAGTCAAAAAATAATAATTTAAACATGTCCCTTTAAGAAAAGAATAAAAATAAAAAAATGTCCTGATGTGCACTGTGTTCGGGCGCCAGGCGCAGTGCATTATGGGAAACGCCACGTCTATGCAATCACGAGATTGCAGACGAGGTGCTTCATTTGCAATCAAAAACTCGTTCTGTGGCGCATTCGAGGCCGCCACAGCTTCCGGCGCGATGGACTGGCCGGGCGGGTGCACACTGCATAACCTGTCAGTGTGTGCTGTGTTTGTACATCTCTACTGCCTGTGTGTGTGTGTGTGCTACACTGAGACACCTCCCCCACTGTATACACAGCATGTAACAGTACACAGTCCCTCTGCTTCACACACTACTGTGTATGGCATTGTCCAGGTCCCTGTTGTTTAGGTACTTCAGCCCCGGAAGATTTACCCCCCTTCCTGACTAGACCATTTTTTGCGATACGGTACGGCATCACTTTAACTGACAATTGCGCAGTTGTGCGATGTGGCTCCTGAACAAAATTGACACCCTCTTTTTCCCACAAATAGAGCTTTCTTTTGGTGGTATTTGATCACCTCTGCGTGTGTTTTTTTTTTTTTTTGCAGCATGAACAAAAAAATGTTGAAAAAAAACCCAATATTTTTTATTTTCTGGTTTAAAACATCCAATAAATAAATCGAAAAAAATCAAATTTCATATATTTAGGACAATATGTACTCTGCTAAATGTTTTTTAGTAAAAATAAATCCCTTTTTTTTTTTTTTTTGTGAATAGCTGCGTTTGATGGGCACAGTGGTGGCAATTGATGGCACAGTGTCTGCGTTTCGGCACAGTGTCTGCGTTTGATGGGCACAGTGTCTGCGTTTGATGGGCACAGTGTCTGCAATTAATGGGTACAGTGGCTGCGTTTAATGGGCACAGTGGCTGCGTTTGATGGGCACAGTGGCTGCGTTTGATGGGCACAGTGGCTGCGTTTGATGGGCACAGTGGCTGCGTTTGATGGGCACAGTGGCTGCGTTTGATGGGCACAGTGACTGCGTTTGATGGGCACAGTGGCTGCATTTGATGGGCACAGTGGCTGCGTTTGATGGCACAATGGCTGCGTTTAATGGCACAGTGTCTGTGTTTGATGGGCACATGGGCACAGTGTCTGCGTTTGAGCACAGTGTCTGCGTTTGATGGGCACAGTGGTGGCAATTGATGGGCACAGTGGCTGCGTTTGATGGGCACAGTAGTGGCAATTGATGGGCACAGTGGCTGCGTTTGATGGCACAGTGGCTGCGTTTGATGGCACAGTGGCTGCGTTTGATGGGCACAGTGGCTGCAATTGATGTTTTTTTTTCAGTTTGTTTGCGCCCCCCCAAAATTTTGAGCACCAGCTGCCACTGTTGGGATCTAAAATCAAATATATCCATAATGAGACAGTAAGCAGCGACGTCTTGGTACAAAAACAAGTAGTGGAAAAAAGAAAGCCCTAGGGCTGACGCTGCGCTATAAAAAATGATTGATGACAAATTATAATAAATGGTGATAAATTCGTGAAAAAAAGCAGCCAGCACCTATGTTTAGTACAGAAACCTAAATACAAATAAAAATTCAAAAGAGTGCAGCACGGGATATACTAAAACATTTAATGTGAAAATGGCTTAATGTAGCTTAATGAGTAATAAAGTGCCTAAACCTCAATCAATTGCCCTAAAACTTTGCACAGCCTAAGGTCTCAACTTCCCAAACCTATCTGATAAGTTTCATGCTATTTGGTGTTTCACAAGACAAACTAGGGACATTAAGCTTGTTTTTTGGGGAGCTTAATGTGGCTTAACGTACAAAAAAGACCTTAAATGTTAACTAATTTCCCCCAAACTTCACACAATAGAAGATTCTATCCATATCAACATATTCAGAAAATTTCAGCTCATTTGGTTAATCACACCAAAATGTATTCACATTAAGCTATATTTTACAATGCTAAAACAGAACTTAACGTACCATAATGTACCTTAACCTCAATCAATTGTCTTGAAACTTTGCACAGCCTAAGTTCTCAACTTTCCAAACCTATCCAAGACGTTTCATGTAATTCGGTGTCCCACACGGCAAACTAGAAACATTAAGCTTGTTTTTTGGGGAGCTAAATGTGGCTTAACGTACAAAAAAAACTAAATCTTAACCAGTTCCTCCCAAACTTCAAACAATAGACACTATCCATGCCAACGTATTCTGAAAATTTCAGCTCATTTGGTTAATCACACCAAAAGTTATTCACATTAAGCTATATTTTACAATGCTAAAGCATTTAATCTGAAAATGGCTTAATGTAGCTTATCGTGTAATAAAGTGCCTAAACCTCAATCAATTGCCCTGAAACTTTGCACAGCCTAAGATCTTAACTTCCCAAACCTATCCAAGAAGTTCCGTGTTCCACAAGGCAAACTAGCGACATTAAGCTTCTTTTTTGGGGAGCTTAACATACAAAAAATACCTTTAAATGATAACCAATGTCCCCCAAACTCTACACAATAGAATATTCTATCGATGCCAACATATTCTGAAAATTTGAGCTCATTTGGTTAGTCACACCAAAAGTTATTCACGTTAAGCTCTATTTTACAATGCTTAAACATTTAATGTAAAGAGCTTAACGTACCATAATGTGCCTTAACCCCAATCAATTGTCTTGAAACTTTGCACAGCCTAAGATCTCAACTTCCCCAACTTATCCAAGAAGTTTCATGCGCTTCGGTGTTCCACAAGGCAAACTAGTGACATTAAGCTTCTTTTTTGGGGAGCTTAATGTGGCTTAACGTAACAAAAATACCTTAAATGTTAACCAATTTTTCCCAAGACTCTATCCATACCAACATTTTCTGAAAATTTCAGCTCATTTGGTTAATCACATCAAAAGTTATTAACATTAAGCTATATTTTACAATGCTAAAACATTTAATGTGAAATTGGCTTAATGTAGCTTAACCACTTAACGACCGCTCACTGTATATATACGTCGGCAAAATGGCACAGACAGGCACAATCACGTACCTGTACATGCCTGCCTTCATATGGGTGGGGGGTCCGACCGGTACAGTGAGCGGTCGGTATCGCTCCGGGAGCGATCCGTGATGAGGGGGTGGCCATTGGTTTCTGGCAACCCCCTTGCGATAGCTCCCGGCGAATCAAATGCTTCCTCTGCCTGTGTAATGTATACAATACATGTCCAACAAGGACCAGCAACGTACTGGTATGTTGCTGAAATTTGAATGGTTATTCCAGAATGATGCCTGCGGGTTTAGGTATCATCTTGGTATCATTCTTTTCAGCCAGCGGCCGGCTTTCATGTAAAGGTAATCCTAGCGGCTAATTAGCCTCTGGACTGCTTTTACAAGCAGTGGGAGGGAATGTCCCCCCCCGGATATAAAAAGCGCCATTGGGAAATTGGAAAAGCATTTTATCACACCGATCTTGGTGTGGTCAGATGCTTTGAGGGCAGAGGAAAGATCTAGGGTCTAAAAGAGAGTACCTGTCACTACCTATTGCTATCATAGGGGATATTTACATTCCCTGACATAACAATAAAAATGATTAAAAAAAATATGGAAGAAACAGTTTAAAAATAAAATAAAAAAGCAAAATTAATAATAAAAAAAAGCACCCCTGTCCCGCCCTGCTCTTGCGCCAAGGCGAACGCAAGCGTCGGTCTGGCGTTATATGTAAACAGCAATTGCATCATGCATGTGAGGTATCACCGCGAAGGTCAGATCGAGGGCAGTAATTTTAGCAGTAGACCTCCTCTGTAAATCTAATGTGGTAACCTGTAAAGGCTTTTAAAGGCTTTTAAAAATGTATGTAGTTTGTCGCCACTGCGCGTTTGTATGAAATTTTAAAGCATGTCGTGTTTGGTATCCATGTACTCGGCCTAAGATCATCTTTTTTATTTCATCAAACATTTGGGCAATATAGTGTGTTTTAGTGCAATAAAATAAAAAAAAGTGTATTTTGAAAAATCGCTGCGCAAATACTGTGTGAAAAAAAAAATGCAACACCCACCATTTTAATCTGTAGGGCCTTTGCGTTAAAAAAATATATAATGTTTGGGGGTTCAACGTAATTTTCTTGCAAAAAAAATAATGTTTTCATGTAAACAAAAAGTGTCAGAAAGGGCTTTGTCTTCAAGTGGTTAGAAGAGTGGATCATGTGTTATTACGTTGGCTTCCTAATGTTGTGTACAAAATGCCAGGACAGTTCAAAAGCCCCCAAATGACCCCATTTTGGAAAGTAGACACCCAAATCTATTTGCTGAGAGGCATGGTCGAGTCTATGGAATATTTTATATGTTGACAGAAGTTGCAGAAAAAATAAATTTTTATTTTTATTTTTTTTGCACAAAGTTGTCACTAAATGATATATTGCTCAAACATGTCATGGGCATATGTGGAATTACACCCCAAAATACATTCTGTTGCTTCTCCTGAGTATGGGGATACCACATGTGTGAGACTTTTGGGAGCCTAGCCGCGTACAGGACCCCAAAAACCAAGCACCATCTTCAGGCTTTCTAAGGGTGTAAATTTTTGATTTCACTCCTCACTGCCTATCACAGTTTTGGAGGCCATGGAATGCCTAGATGGCACAAACCCCCCCCCCCCAAATGACCCTGTGACTTGGGGCACAGGGTGAGCCAGGAAATAATGGACATTAAGAATGTCTTGGATTGCTTTAAATTGGGATAGTAATATTAATCCACAAAATGTACTGGTTGTTTGATTCTGAACTCAACAAGTTAATTAAGAGATGCCGATGTGTCACCTGTCTGCTTGTGTAATGTTAATGAATCTCAACTATGCTACAGATCCTTTCATTGTGAATAGTGATAATTAACTCTGTACTTGTGTGTATTGTAAAGCAGACAGACATATAAAGGTCATGCATAGTCATTTAAGATGTAAAGGGATTAGCTAAGAGATGTCAGAATATGTGTAT
Source organism: Rana muscosa (assembly GCA_029206835.1). Lineage (NCBI taxonomy): Eukaryota > Metazoa > Chordata > Amphibia > Anura > Ranidae > Rana > Rana muscosa. The sequence goes on from CM055119.1 coordinate 24,746,258, forward strand.
TGGGAGCTCGTTATGTAACCATTGTGTGATGTTGTGGGTGGAGTTGGACCACTGTTCATTTAGATTAATGCAGTATTATTTTGGTGTATAAAAAGAGCCTGCTCTCATTAAAGATTGTCAGACCTGCTGGAAACTTCATACAGAGTGTTTGTCTCGTATGTTTGGAAGGATTAATCCTATAGGAAGCGGTCGCCTGACTGTGGAGGATCGGCAGTGGATGTGCGTCCAGAGAGGGAATATCCTAAACGGCGTTAACCCCTTTCATACTTGGGGTGCCGTTACATTGGTTGGCAGCGGTGGAATTTTCCCCTCAAGTTACTGGGGCACTCCAAACCACCACAGTGAATGACCAGCTATGCAGCCTGCAGGAAAGCCACGCTGAAAGACTTACTTGAGAGTCGTGGAGGGACCGGTGGGACAAAGAACAAGGCCACCTTGATCAGGGAGCTAGCCGAGATGGATCAGAGGGATGGTGAGGCAGGACCCCGGTCAGTTGAAGACTTGTTTCAGCAACGAGTTCAAGAGCGGTTGGCATTATATGGTGCTAACCCATCAGAGACCGCCATACAGAAAGCCATTAAAGACTTCCAGCTGCAGGATGAGCGACAAGAGAGAGAACTGGAGCGACAAGGAGAGAACTAGAGCGGCAACATGAGCGGAGAATGGCGGAAATACGGCAATCGGAGACAACGCCTAAAGATGCAGCGCCTGTCCGTAAGTTGCCCTTTCGGGCGTTCAAACTATTTAAGGAAGGAGAGGAGGAAATTGAAGCGTTCCTGCAGGACTTTGAGAGACTATGCCAGATACATGAAGTACGGCCCCAAGTTCGGGTCGCCTTACTGGCGAGTAATTTAACTGGCAGAGCGGCGGATGCGCATCGGGCCCTGGAGGATGAGGACGCTAAAGACTATGACCGGGCTAGCCCGATTTGCCATTACACCTGAAGCCAGCCAGATTAAGTTTCGAGAATCCTGGAAACAAACCCACATGACATACGTGGAGTGGGCACATCGTCTGCAGCGAGACCTTAAGGGCTGGTTCCAGGGAAGCCACGCTCATACCATAGAGGACATCACCCAGCTAGTACTCTTAGAACAGTTCTTTAACCACACCCCTCCGGTATTACGGGATTGGGTGCGAGATAAGCGACCACGGACTGTACAGCAAGCGGCTACTTTGGCCGATGAATATCTGGACTCTCGAAGGTCAGGCAAAAGCGAGCGCTATCCACTATCTCGGCCCAGTTTACCAGCCTCTAACCCAACTTCAGCACCACCTCCAGCGGCCACTTATCCTCAGCAGCCCAGGTTCAACTCCCAGGACTACTCACAACCCATCAGGTGTTTTTGGTGTAAACAGCTAGGGCACAAAAAGCCAGACTGTCTGTTGAATCCAGCCAGACAGTCCCAGTCATGGAGACAGCCAGCAAGGGGGAGCCCCCGCACATCCATGCCTGCGGCCCACTGCGTTGAGGAGGAAGAACATTGGAGCGTCCTGCACAAGGCTGATCCAATACAAGCAGCTAACCGGGACAACAGGCAGCAACACAGGCAGACTGTCTGGGTCAATGGAAAGGTAGCCAATGGCCTACGTGATACTGGTGCCACCATGACCCTACTACAGAAGAACCTCATCCCAGAGAGCCAACACACCGGAGACACTGTAGCCGTAAGAGTAGCGGGAGGTACCATCTTCCGGCTACCCGTTGCCCGTGTTCACCTGGATTGGGGGGTTGGTTCGGGACACGTGAATGTGGGGGTGATGAAGGATTTGCCAGCGGATGTACTACTGGGGAATGATTCTCCCCCCCTCGTTTCTGCTTACACCCTGATGGGCCCCGCTGAAGCCAACCCAGTGACTACCTGTGCCCAGACCCATGCTGCTGGAACCGGCCCGCTTACGGCTGAGAACTGGGTAAGACTAACTTCCCCGACATGTACCTTAGATCAGGGAAAATATCACAGTCTAGAATTGGAATGTGACAAGTTGGCCAGGGAGAAATCGGAGATGCAACGACACTACGTCATGTATTATGAGATATCCCATGGCTTGAACATTGAAATGCACAAACAGGCTGAAATTGTCAAAAGGTTAAATGGGATTTGCGCCCAGGTTTTGCCTTACCTCTCCCAAGAGCATCAGCAACAAGTTTTGGGAGCCATTGAGAGAGCAAAGTAAGTGACTGTTCCAGAACTGAATTCCATTATTCGCCCTGCAACCTTACAATGTCACCATCAGCTACTGACCCTGTAAGCAAAACGGCCATGCTGATGTGTTGTCCAGGCATTAGAGGAATGGAACTATGGACTAACTTCGGAGTCAACCCGTCTGGTGTCTCCTCCTGTGTTAGTCTCCTGCCGAAAGGGGAGATGCGTGACAGGGGTCACTTTGGGCACAGGGTAAGCAAGAAAATAATGGACATTAAGAATATGTCTTGGATTGCTTTAAAATGGGACAGTGATATTTTTCCACAATATTTCCCAGGATATCTGTAAAGAACTATGTACTGTTTGATTATGAACTCAACAGGTTAACTGAAAAGTGACTCCTTCATGAAGTTGGGACACATACTGTTAGATGCTAATGTCACCACATCCAGCCCCCACCTGTGTCTGCTAAGATGTCAGATGTGTATTGGGAGATAGTGAGGCTAGCCTAAGGGTCAGGTGTCTGAGTCATCACTGTAGTTAATTAGCTCATGTAAATTAGGTCTGGTCAAAGGTGTATTGTCTGATGAGAATGTAAGAACCTCCTCTCTGTGTGTATAAAACTGGGAGTTTGTCATTAAAGATTGTCAGTCCAGTTGGAAACTTCATACAGAGTGTTTGTCTCGTATGTTTGGAAGGATTTATCCTATAGGAAGCGGTCGCCTGACTGTGGAGGATCAGCAGTGGATGTGTGTCCAGAGAGGGAATATCCTAAACGGTGTTAACCCCTTTCATACTTGGGGTGCCGTTACAGGTTTATTTTCTGCTAGCTGCATTTGTGTTGGTTTGAGCATGCTCAGGCAGTTAGTTTTTTTTTTGTGTGTGAACAGCACCTGGATGTTTCTGGGCATGCTCAGAGAGTGTTTTTATGGGTTAGTAATTGAAGGACATCCTTAACAGGTGTACCCACTTTGAAGTTCAGTCTCTACATTGGGTGAACTTGCATTTTGGGTGTTTCATGGACTGTGCATGTGTTTTCAATTGCCTCATTAGCACACAAACCTATGTTATATAAAGCTCGCAGATAGCATCCTCTCCCTTGGCCTGAAAAGAGGCAAGTGTGTGTGCACGCGTGTGTGTCCGGCAAAAAGTACATTTTGATGTCCTTATCGAGTATTTAAACACATGTATTTTATTTGTTATGTCTTTGCAAAACAGATGTTTGTTTTACTTTTGTTGATTGTATTTTTTTGTGTGGGGGATATGTTCCCCTGAAATATTTTTGATGTTGTTAACGTGTGTTGTTTGTTCACTTTGATTTAATTGTCTGTGCTGCATTATTTTGCTAAATCTTTCTCAAGATGTTGTGACTAATGTTTCAAATTGACCATGTTTTTTATTTTGTCTTCCCTTTGTTTTGTTGACCAATAAAATTTGATGCAAAGTTTTGATGTTTGTTTGTTTTTTGTTTTCTATGCAACAAATGTGACAGCTGATTGGCATGTCAAAACAAAACAGGTGTGATTTGTCTAACCTGGAGCCTTCATGGTAGCATATGCATGTATTGTGTGCTGCCATGGATAGTCACCAGGAAATAAAAAAATACAGAGCGGTAAGTATTCAATTTTATTTTTTACTGCAGTGGTTCTCAGCCTCAGTCCTCAAGTACCCCCAACAGGACATGTTTTGTGAATTTATCTTATCGAGAATTGCTGTCCAAAATACCAAACCATTGACTGTGATCTAAAGCACATGTGCAAGATGAAGGAAAACCTGCAAACATGGCCTGTTGGGGGTACTTGTGAAGCACTGATTTAGAGCACTGCACTTAAAAATAGCTCAAGGCGATACGATTCTAATTGTGGGCATTTTGACGGAAACTAAGTAAGTGTTAGAACCCCTGCTTATTTTGTTTTTTAGGTTGGGCTTTGTGTCCCTTTTAGTAAAATTGGCTTCACTTCCTGTCACACAGTTAAACAGGAAGTGAAGGTAAAACCCTACCAATGTCTGTCTTTTCTTGGGGACACACAGATCAATCTAACTAGTGTCCCCATTAAGCAAATTGCACTCTAGCACTTTGTTGTGTACACCCCAAATCATTGGGTAGTTTGGGGTTTAGTAAAGACAAATCCACTCTGCAGTAAAAGTGTAGCTGCTGAAAATCTGAGGGGAAGCACTGGTGATTGTAACATCCAATCATGTAAAAGCAAAGATGGTGTTTTTTTTTTGTTTCCTTGCATGTCCCCCTCGGATATACAGCAAGTGCTCTTGTAGTGCAAAGTGGATTTGCCTTTAGTAAATAAACCCCAAAGTCCAAAATACATAATAATTTGGGGTGTACCCAGCAAAATGCTGGAGTGCAATGTACATAATGGGGAAAGTATTTAGATTGACCTGTGTGTCCCCAAGGAAAGACATTGTTAGGGATTTCCCCTCACTTCCTGTGTGGCTATGTGACAGGAAGTGAATTATTTGGAAGGATAAAGTGGCCAAATTTGGGAGTTGTCTTCACCCTATCAGGGGTGCAGACATCCCCAAAAACTGTCTAGACTTGTAATCCCTCTGCACTCTATCCCCAAGCAAAAATAAGAAAGGCTTTCATTTAGTTTAACTTTGCAAAGACACATTCCTAAGTTGAATTGTGATGCATGTCAATGGCCCATTTAGACCCTCTTTAATCACTTGAGATCAGCGCTATAACTGATCGACGGCCACAGCATGGTCCTCAATTGCCGGGAGTCTGTCAATAGACGTCCTCCCCTTCGCGTGCGCGCTGTGGTCACCGAGTCACTGAGACTCGGGTGATGACAGATCTGAGTAGGGGGCCGATCCCTGCCCCTTACCATGTGATCAGCTGTCAGCCAATGACAGCTGATCACGTGATGTAAACAAAAGCTCGGTAATGGTTTTTGTTTTCTCCTTGTGCTGACAGCGTGAACATAAATAAAGGCAATCACCGGCTTATGTGCAAGGGATATCGGGCCCGAAGAGGAAGAGGCAATTCTGGGTCATCTGTGACAATCAGTAGCCCCTGCCAGTGCCACCTATCAATGCCCACCACTGGTGCCAATCAGTGCCACCTAGCAGTGCTGCCTATCAGTGCCCATCACTGCTAACTATCATTGCCAGCTAGCAGTGCCACTTCTCAATGCCCACCAGTGCCAACTAGCAATGCCACCTCTCAGTGCCCACCCATGCCACCTTATCATTGCCCATCAGTGCAGTCTCATCAGTGTACATCAATGAAGGAGAAAAATTACCTTTTTTCTAAATTTTCAAAATATTAACCACTTCCCTACCGCCCACCTTCAAATGACGTCCTTGGCTTTGTGCGGTGACATCTGAATGATGCCTGAAGTTGCAGGCATCATTCAGATATCATTCTTTTCAGCCAGCGATTCTGTGCACGATAAGAACGATCATAGCGGTAGTTCCGCCACTTGATCGTTCTTATAGGCGACGGGAGGGGACGTTCCCCCCCTCCCGTCGCCATCTGGTGCTTCTCCGGGCTCTCCCATGCCATCTGGGGCTCGGAGAACGAATTGGCTGGCGCCGGATGGGAAGTATAAAGATGACTGGTGACCAGATGGTCACCAGTCATCTCTGACAGTCGGAGGCCCGGGCGCGGCGTTATGACGTCACACTGAGTTCCCGTATGTAAACAAAGCCGTGATCTCGGCTGTCAGCATGAGATCGGTGAATTTTTTGGACCGATCTAATGCTTTCCAGCCTGGAGGAGAGATGTGGGGTCTTATTGACCCTGCATCTCTCCATAAAGAGGACCTGTTACAATAGATTCCTATTACAAGGGATGTTTACATTCCTTGTAATAGGAATAAAAGTGATCAAAAAAACAAAAAAGTTAAAAAAAGAGTAAAAAAAAAAAAAAAAATAATGAAAAAAAAAAAAAAACGCCCATGTCCCCGGTAGCTCGCGCTCAGAAGCGAACACACGCGTAAGTCCCGCCCACATATGTAAACGCCGTTCAAACCACACATGTGAGGTATTGCTGCGTGCGTTAGAACGAGTGCAACAATTCTAGCACTAGACCTCCTCTGTAATGCGAAAATGGTAACGTGTAAAAAAATTTAAAGCATCGCCTATGGAGATTTTTAAGTACTGAAGTTTGGTGTCATTCCATGAGTGTGCGCAATTTTAAAGCGTGACATGTTAGGTATCTATTTACTCAGCATAACAACATCTTTTACATTATACAAAACAATTGGGCTAACTTTACTGTTTTGTAATTTTTTAATTCATGAAACCATTTTTTTTCCAAAAAAAAGGCGTTTGAAAATTTATTGCGCAAATACCGAGCAATGACCGCCATTTTATTCCCTAGGGTGTCTGCTAAAAAAACATATATAATGTTTGGTTTTTCAAAGTAATTTTATAGCCATAAAATTATGATTTTTACATGAAGAAGAGAAGTGCCAGAATAGGCCCGGTGCTGAAGTGGTTAAAATATCCATTTTTTTTTTTTTTTTCTAGTCTGTCTTTTGTATTTATAGAAAAAAAACAAAAAACGCAGAGGTGATCAAATAGCACCAAAAGAAAGCTCTATTTGTGTGCAAAAAAAGAATAAATTTTCATTGGGTTACAGTGTTGTATGAGTGCGCAATTGTCATTCAAAGTGCATCAGTGGTGAAATTTGAAAATTGGTCTGGGCAGGAAGGGGGTTTAAGTGGCCAGTAAGCAAGTGGTTAATATAAGGCTACATGCACACGGACGTTTTTCCAGCCACTTGTTTGAGCGTTTTTTGCAGCTTAAAAACGGCTCTCCATGTTAGCCTATGGCCTCATGGCCACCATGGCGTTTTTGAGCTGTAAATGGCATAGCCGTTTTTAGGCCCCATGTACACGGGACGCTGGTGCAAAGTCTTCAGAACTAAGGTTGAAAGCGGCGTTTAGAAAGGCGCGCTTTGACGCGTTTTCATGCTGCGTTTTACTACATTTGCGTCTATATGCGTTTAGTTAGGAAACATCATAAGGAGCCGCCCTAAGCTCCGAAAACAGTATTATTAACAATTTCAGCTATTTTGTGAGACCAGAGTGAGTATCAGAAGCTGAGAGAGCAGCAGTGTACAGTACTTGTATTTAGCGTGTCACTTGCCACATCACTTGCCACAAGTTGTGGATTGTCCACTTGCCACGTCACCTGGCACAAGTTGTGGATTGTCCACAATGCAATGGAAGCAATTACATTTTTTTTTTTAAAAATATATATATATATATATATATATATATATATATATATATATATATATATAATGAAATGAAAGATACTAAATGATGGCCCCCCTTCTTAGTATCACTCTGCGCTACTGACAAAACCACAAAGATGAAAGCAATAAATAATTAAGATGTCAAAATTAGCAGCTGCTTAAAATCAAACGTGGATGGAATAAAACAGTAATCAAAAAAAACTTAATTAAAAGTTCAAAAATAAAACTGTAGCAGCGCTACGAACAAATGTTCAATTGTGCGTCTTCTATATAATTTTCAATCATACAGGTAGTGTAGATAGTGGATGGTGGATCTGGTAATGATGGATTCAAATCTTAATTCCCGTGCTCCTTTCACCAAGTGTGTCACCAGGTGGGGGGATTGAAAGTCCCCTAATGGGGATACACTCACCAGATGTTGAATTAATATGGGCATAAATAAGACATCCTCCTTTATTGTGTCCTGTCTTCTTATCCACAATATTAAATCAATGGTGCCGACAGCCAGGAATAAGAGGCGCTTGATAGCTCAGTAAGATGCAATCTCCTCACTAGTCACTTTCATGACTAGCTTGTAGCGTGATTAGGCTCCTCCTCCCTGAGGACTTTCAATCCCCCCACTTGGTGACACACTTGGTGAAAGGAGCACGGGAATTAAGATTTGAATCCATCATTACCAGATCCACCATCCACTATCTACACTACCTGTATGATTGAAAATTATATAGAAGACGCACAATTGAACATTTGTTCGTAGCGCTGCTACAGTTTTATTTTTGAACTTTTAATTAAGTTTTTTTTGATTACTGTTTTATTCCATATATATATATATATATATATATATATATATATATTATATATATATATATTTAATGGTTTTTCATCATTTGCCATAATTTTTGAGTTTTTCAATGTAAAAAAATAGGTCACCTTTAAAAACGCTTCTAAACGAAAACGCGGCTAGACGCCGGTACCGCGTCTGAAACGTGGAAATCTTTGGCGTCTGAAGGCATTTTTTGGCTTTGTGAAAAACGAGGTTAAACGCAACTGCCTAAGGGCCAGTTGACACCTTGGAAACGCAGTCCGGATGCATGCCAGGTGCTTTTGTGCATGCGCGTTTTTGATGCAGTCCAGTGCTTTTTTTCCCCCTCTTTTTTCTTAGGCCTCATGCCCACGGACGGACGTTTTAAAAAACGGTCTGTAAAGCTCGATTCCCACTAATGCGTTTTTTGGTGCATTTTGCATAAATGCAGGTAAATTTTTTAACATGGGTTCCTATGGAACATGTTGACATCAATGCATTTTTGTGCCTCTGCATTTTTTTCCAAGCAAAAAACTGCGTTTTGGATGTAATAGAATTCAATGGAACCGCATCCAAAACGCAAGTACCGCGATTTTGCGGCGATTTTCGTTTTTTTTTAAGCTGTTTATTGCTGGTTGTTAAAGGAAATGTAAAAAAAATAAACATTGCCGGCTCTAAAAAAAAAAAAAATCGAGAAAAAAAACAGCATGGGGTCCCCCCCAGGTGCATACCAGGCCCTTGGGTCTAGTATGGATTCAAAGGGGATCCCCCCCACACAAAAAAAATGGCGTGGGGGTCCCCCCAAAATCCATACCAGACCCTTATCCGAGCACGCAGCCCGGCAGGTCAGGAAAGGGGGGGCGAGCGAGCGCGGAATGATGGGACTGTGATGTCATACGGGGGCGGGGTCAGCGGGTGGCATCTCCCGGTGACAACGCCCCATGCCAATATAAGTGGTTGCGCTCCGCGCACACAGCATTGTAGCGGCAGACAGCGACGAGGCAACATCGGGCGGAGAGAAGAGGGAAGAAGACGATGATGAAGACCGGGACCCCGCTAGCAAACGAGCTGGAAGAAGATAGTGGGGCACCCGGCAGAAGGCAGAAAGAACCGGAGATCGTGGAGAAGGCACCGGAGAGCGGGAGAAGAACTAGAGAGCGTGGAGACAACACCGGAGAGCAGAACAAGAGACCCCTGAAGTTGTAAGAAAACGACGATGAAGACCGGGACCCCGCTAGCAAAAGAGCTGGAAGAAGATAGCGGGGCGCCCGGCAGAAAGAACCGGAGAGCAGAACAAGAGACCCCCGAAGTTGGAAGAAGACGACGATGAAGACCGGACCCCGCTAGCAAAAGAGCTGGAAGAAGATAGCGGTTCGCCCGGCAGAAAGAAACGGAGAGCAGAACAAGAGACCCCCAAAGTTGGAAGAAGACCCCCGAAGTCGGAAGAAGACCCCCGGAGCTGCATAATAAATTACTTTAAAAACCTGTGTTGTGTTTTTTATTGACATTTTTTGCCACCAGGTGAATGGATAGGGGTACGATGTACCCTATACTCATTCACATAGGTTGGGGGGGCCGGTATTCCGAAAAGCCCCCCCGCCCGCAGACCCCGACAACTAACGGCCAGGATTGTCGGGAAGAGGCCCTTGTCCCCATCAACATGGGGGCAGGTGCTTTGGGGTGGGGGAGTGCAGGGCGCCCCCTGCCCCAAAGCACCCACCCCCCGATGTTGAGGGCATGCGGCCTGGTACGGTTAAGGAGGGGGGCGCGCTCGCTCGCCCCCCCTTTCCTGACCTGCCGGGCTGCGTGCTCGGATAAGGATCTGGTATGGATTTTGGGGGGACCCCCACGCCGCTTTTCGGCGTAGGGGGTTTCCCTTAAAATCCATACCAGACCTAAGGGCCTGGTATGCTCCTGGAGGGGAACCCATGCCAGTTTTTTTATTTAAAATTTGGCCTAGAGTTCCCCTTCATGATTCATACCAAACACAGGGGACAGCGAGCGCGAGGCTTGCAGTACCCTGTCGCCGAGAACCAGCGCAATGGCATTGCGCTGGAAACATTCTCGGGCAGGTAGTCGCCTATATGACACGACTTGAGCGGCTGCTTCACACTTAAGTCATGTCCAAGTTGCCTCGCAAAGTCGCGCTGCCCCTGTGTCAAACGGCACATGAGTCGCCCTGCAAGTCGGATTGTCTTCATCCGACTTCCCGGGCGACCTCTATTCAAATCAATGGGCTCCCATAGGGAACTTGGGGTGTTCGCTGCAAATTCGAAAAGTCTATGGGAGAAATCTAAAGTGCTAATTATAAAGGCTTATATGCAAGTTATTGTCCTAAAAAGTGTTTGGGGACTCGGGTCCTGCCCCAGGGGACATGTATCAATGCAAAAAAAAGTTTTAAAAACGGCAGTTTTTTCGGGAGCAGTGATTTTAACCACTTGGTTACTGGGCACATATACCCCCTTCCTGCCCAGGCGAAATTATAGCTTTCGGCACTGTCGCGCTTTGAATGAAAATTGCGCGGTCATACGACGTGGCTCCCAAACAAAATTAACGTCCTTTTTTTTCCCACAAATAGAGCTTTCTTTTGGTCATATTTGATCATCTCTGCGGTTTTTATCTTTTGCGCTATAAACAAAAAAAAGCGACAATTTTGAAAAAAAAAAACAATATTTTTTGATTTTTTGCTATAATAAATATCCCAATTTTTTTTTTTCCTCAGTTTAGTCCGATACGTATTCTTCTACATATTTTTGGTAAAAAAAAATCGCAATCGGCGTTTATTGATTGGTTTGCGCAAAAGTTATAGCGTTTACAAAATATAGGGAAGTTTTATGGCATTTTTATAAAAAAAAATGTTTTACTAGTAATGGCGGCGATCTGCGATTTTTTTCGTTACTGCGACATTATGGCGGACACATCGGACACTTTTGACACTATTTTGGGACCATTCACATTTATACAGCGAACAGTGCTATAAAAATGCACTGATTACTGTATAAATGTGACTGGCAGGGAAGGGGTTAACACTAGGGGGCGAGGAAGGGGTTAATGTGTGCCCTATTAGTGATTACTACTGTGGGGGGAGGGGACTGACTGGGGGAGGTGACCGATCTGTGTCCCTATGTACAAGGGACACAGCATCAGTCTCCTCTCCCTGACAGGACATGGATCTGTGAGTTTACACACACAGATCCATGTCCTTGTCTCTGCACCGGCCGATCGCGGGTACCTGGCGGACATCGCGGACACCAGGCACGCGCATCGGCTTGTCAGTGACACGTTGGGCACGCGCGCCCCCCAGTGGCCGGAGGAGCGGAGGCCGTAAAAAGACGGCCTCCCGGATTCTAGAGCCACCTTGTGGCCGTATTTTGTACATGGCCCGGGTCAGAAGAAGTTAATAATGCTTAAAGTGAAACAATAAAAGTTAAATATTCCTTTAAATTTCGTACCTGGGGGGTGTGTATGATATGCATGTAAAGTCGCGCTTGTTTCCCGTGCTTAGAACTGTCCCTGCACAAAGTGTCATTTCTGAAGGAAAAAAAGTAATTTAAAACTCACTCGCGGCTATAATGAATTGTCGGCTCCCGGCAATACATAGAAAAGTCATTGATAAAAAAAAAAAAGCGTGGGGGTCCCCCCAAATTCGATTAACAGGCCCTTCAGGTCTGGTATAGATATTAAGGGGAACCCCGCCGCAAATTAAAAAAAAAAATGCGTGCGGTTCCCCCCAAATATCCATATCAGGCCCTTCAGATCTGGCATGGATTTTAAGGGGAACTCCCCCCCAAATAAAAAAAAATGGCGTGGAGTCCCCCCAAAAATCCATACTAGACCCTTATCTGAGCACACAACCTGGCAGGCCGCAGGAAAAGACCATTTCATGAAGAAAGTGTAAAAAAAACCACACAAACACTTTGGAAAAGTCCTTTATTAAAAAAAAACAAAAAAAACATTCCAACGATGAAATCCAGTGTCCCGCGGCGATCCGATGTCCAGCGCTGTCCGTCATTGGCTGAGCCTGAGCGGACCTGATTGGGAACTTCCTCCGCAGTCTATTAAATGTATAGACCCGCCCCTTCTAAAGTTCCCCATCAGGTCCGCTAAGAGGACCAGATGCGGAACGTGAGAAGGGGCGGGTCTATTCATGTATTACAGTGAAGGAAGTTCCCCATCAGGTCCGCTCAGGCCAATGACGTAGGCGGGGTCTGACATACCGAGGGGGCGGACCTGATGGGGAAGTTCCTTCACAGTGTAATTCATGAATAGACCCGCCCCTTCTCATGTTCCGCATCTGGTCCGCTTAGCCTTACACCTAGTCATAGGCTGAGCGGACCTGATGGGGAACTTTAGAAGGGGCGGGTCTATTCATGTATTACACAGTCAAGGAAGTTCCCCATCAGGTCCGCCCCCTCGGTATGTCAGACCCCGCTTAAGTCAGTGGCCTGAGCCGACCTGATGGGGAACTTCCTTCACTGTGTAATACATGAATAGACCCGCCCCTTCTCACGTTCCGCATCTGGTCCGCTTAGCGGACCTGATGGGGAACTTTAGAAGGGGCGGGTCTATACATTTAATAGACTGCGGAGGAAGTTCCCCATCAGGTCCGCTCAGGCTCAGCCAATGACGGACAGCGCTGGACATCGGATCGCCACGGGACACTGGATTTCATTGCTGGAATGTTTTTTTTTTTTTTTTAATAAAGGACTTTTCCAAAGTGTTTGTGTGTTTTTTTTTTTTTTACATTTTTTTACACTTTCTTCGTGAAATGGTAGGGGTACAATGTACCCCTTACCAATTCACATAGGGGGGGCCGGGATCTGGGGGTCCCCTTTGTTAAAGGGGTCTTCCAGATTCCGATAAGCCCCCTGCCCGCAGACCCCCACAACCACCGGGCAAGGGTTGTGGGGATGAGGCCCTTGTCCCCATCAACATGGGGACATCCTCCTTATGTTGAGGGCATGTGGCCTGGTACGGTTCAGGAGGAGGGGGCGCTCTCTCGACCCCCCCCCCCTCTTTTCCTGCGGCCTGCCAGGTTGCGTGCTCGGATAAGGGTCTGGTATGGATTTTTGGGGGGACTCCACACCATTTTTTTTTAAATTTGGGGTGGAGTTCCCCTTAAAATCCATGCCAGATCTGAAGGGCCTGGTATGGATATTTGGGGGGAACCGCACGCATTTTTTTTTTTACATTTGCGGCGGGGGTTCCCCTTAATATCTATACCAGACCTGAAGGGCCTGGTAATTGAATTTGGGGGGACCCCCACGCTTTTATTTATTTTTTTAATCAATGACTTTTCTGTTGCCGGGAGCCGACAATTCATTAATAGCCGCGAGTGAGTTTTAAATTACTTTTTTTCCTTCAAAAATGACATTTCTAAGCACGGGAAACATGTGCGACTTTACATGCATATCATACACACCCCCCAGGTATGAAATTTAAAAGGAAAATTTCACTTTTATTTTTTCATTTTAAGCATTATTAAAATCACTGCTCCCGTAAAAACGTCAATTTTTAAACCTTTTTTTTGCATTGATACATGTCCCCTGGGGCAGGACCCGGGTCCCCAAACACTTTTTAGGACAATAACTTGCATATAAGCCTTTATAATTAGCACTTTAGATTTTGAACGTTCGAGTCCTTTGTATTTAATAGGGTTCTAAAGTTCACGCGAACATTCTGTCTGTTCGCAGGTTCTGGTGCGAACCGAACAGGGGGGTGTTCGGCTCATCCCTGGTTGGCATGGATAGAGTCTTCTATTGTGTGAAGTTTGGGGGAAATTGGTTAACATTTAAGGTGTTTTTTGCACGTTAAGCTACATTAAGCTCCCCAAAAAATAAGCTTAATATCGCTAGTTTGTCTTGTGGAACACTAAATCGCACAAAACTTCTTGAATAGGTTTGGGAAGATGGAATCTTAGGCTGTGCAACGTTTCAGGGCAATTGATTGAGGTTTAGGCACTTTATTACACGTTAAGCTACATTAAGCTACATTAAGCCATTTTCCCCCTTAAATGTTTTAGCATTGTAAAATATAGCCTAATGTAAATAACTTTTGGTGTGATTAACCAAATGAGCTACAATTTTTAGAATATGTTAGCATGGATGGAATCTTCTTTTGTGTAAAGTTTGGGGGAAATTGGTTAACATTTAAGGTTTTTTTTGTACGTTAAGCTACATTAAGCTCCCCAAAAAAGAAGCTTAATGTCGCTAGTTTGCCTTGTGGAACACCAAATCACATGAAACGTATAGGATAGGTTTGGGATGTTGAGATCTTAAGCTGTGCAAAGTTTCAGGGCAATTGATTGAGGTTTAGGCACTTTATTGCTCGTTACGCTACATTAAGCAAATTTCACATTAAATGTTTTAGTATTGTAAAATATAGCTTAAAGTGGTTGTAAACCCACTTTTTTTTTTTTTTTTACAACCTGTAAAAGAAAGGCATAATGAGCTATTATGACTAGCATAATAGCTCATTATGTTCCACTTACCTTAGATCGGGGCCCCCGAAGCCGTCCTCGTCCCTCCTGTTCAGCCGCAGACATCACTGCGGCGATAGCCGAAATGTTACTTCCGGGTATCGCCGCACCAGCCAATCACAGCGCCGCTCCGGCGCTGTGATTGGCCGGAGCGGCGGAGACGTCACTCTGCGCATGCGCGCGGGAGGCGTCCCACTCGGCTACGCCCAGCGATTGCTGGGAAGTAGCCGAGTTTGTGAATGGGATTAACCCCATGAATGTGCCGTTGTCTACGGCGCGCATGCGCCGTAGACAGCGGCGCTTGTCATTTTAGTAAATATCTCCTAAACCGTGTAGGTTTAGGAGATATTTCTTGCACCTACATGTAAGCCTTAATCTAGGCTTACCTGTAGGTGCAAGTTGAAAAAGTGGGTTTACAACCACTTTAATGTGAATAACTTTTGGTGTGATTAACCAAATGAGCTGAAATTTTCAGAATATGTTGGCATGGATAGAATCTTCTATTATGTGAAGTTTGGAGGAAATTGGTTAACATTTAAGTTATTTTTTGTACGTTAAGCTCCCAAAAAAACAAGCTTAATGTCCCTAGTTTGCTTTATGGAACACCAAATCGCACGAAACGTATAGGATAGGTTTGGGATGTTGAGATCTTAAGCTGTGCAAAGTTTCAGGGCAATTGATTGAGGTTTAGGCATATTATTGCTCGTTAAGCTACATTAAGCCAATTTCACATTAAATGTTTTAGTATTGTAAAATATAGCTTAATGTGAATAACTTTTGGGGTGATTAACCAAATGAGCTGAAATTTGGGGGAAATTGGTTAACATTTAAGGTCTTTTTTGTACGTTAAGCTACATTAAGCTCCCCAAAAAAGAAGCTTAATGTCGCTAGTTTGCCTTGTGGAACACCGAATCGCACAAAACATCTTGGATAGGTTTGGGATATTGAGATCTTAGGCTATGCAAAGTTTCAGGGCAATTGATTGAGGTTTAGGCACTTTTTTGCTCATTAAGCTACATTAAGCCATTTTCACATTAAATGTTTTAGCATAACCCTGCAGCGCTAAAATTATAAATTGAATTAACACATACATGAAAAATGTAATTACTGAAATAAGTGAAATATATAACCCTAGTTATAAATGATTGACACAATAACCAGTGAATACATGAAAATATCCAGTGATATTATAGTGAAAAACACTCAAAAAAGAAAAAAAGAAAAATTTGCAAAAAAAGAAAAACAAGTGTTGTGAAAAAAAAACTAAATCAGAGTCCCATCCAGATTCTATTGAGAAAAGTCCATGTTCAAGGTTGTTTTCCAAAATAAATCAGAGTGGTTCCAAAGAAACAGTGAGTGACACCAATCTTCCCAAAAAGCAAACGTGTCTTCAAACACCTAATAGTGTAATAGCCTGCTTACCAAAAAGCTGTGACTGCAGATAACAGTCTCACCAAGCTCAGGGACATGGGTCTCCCCAGAACCAATCAAGGACAGCAGCTAGTAATCCAAGGGTTGTTCAGAAATATAAAACAGAAACTTCCATAGTGCAATATGTTGATTCAATTTGGTTTAATATAAAGATATAATGCACTTACAAGAGCGATGTAACAATCCAGCATTAGTGTCATGAGAGCCGCGGCGTCTCCATCTGCTTCCCCTTACTTCTTGTATGTCTGTAACACCACTGTCTTGATAGACGGAACGCAATGACGTCACCGTCACCCTACGCATGTTTCGTCTCCAAAGTACATGCGTCATCGCGTTTAGTGTTTATATACGCCCTTGACTCCATATTGACTACTGTCGGTCATAGGTATATAATGGACAAAGAAAAAAGCTCCACCATCTTAAGTGTTGGCCGCTAACAGGAAAGGGAATAACAGGAAATAGTAACAGAGCCATCTAGTGGCAATAATGAATATAGCTGACGGTGGGTAATACATATAAGATAAAGGCAAGCAATAGGAATAATGGAGGTGCCGCCGGCTGGATATAAACATGACTATAACCAACCGCTGAAAACATCAATTATTATATATAAAATAATGACATTAATATACATATAAAAATAGATAAAAAAAGTAGTAATAGTAAAATAATTAAAACTACTCACATTCATTGTAAATAAGAAAAATATATAAAATTCATGGTAGAAGGGCAACACTAGGAATTATTAATAAAACAATTAATGTCCCAATCAACATTCGTCCACATTGGAGAGGGACTAATATGGTCAGATCCATTTCAAGACTTGAGACCAGGTGGATTTTTAATATGAAATCTTTTGTATCCTTTGGCCTTAATGTTGATTGGGACATCAATTGTTGTATATATAATAATTGATGTTTTCAGCGGTTTATATATTCATAGTTATGTTTATATCCAGCCGGTGGCGCCTCCCATTATTCCAATTGATTGCCCTTATCCTCTATGTATTACCCACCGTCAGCTATATCCATTATTGCCACTAGATGGCTCTGTTACTACTTACTGTTATTCCCTTTCCTGTTTCCGGCCAACACTTAAGATGGTGGATCTGTTTTCTTTGTCCATTATATACTTATGACCGCCAGTAGTTAATATGGAGTAAAGGGCGTATATAAACACTAAACGCGATGACGCATGTACTCGGCCAATCCCCCGTAGAAGTCCTTTGGAGACGAAACGTGCGTAGGGTGCCGGTGACGTCATCGCGTTCCATCTATCGAGACTGTGGTGTTACAGACATACAGGAATTAATGGGAAGCAGATGGAGATGCCGCGGCTCTCATGACACTAATGCTGAATTGTTACATCGCTCTTGTAAGTGCATTATATCTTTTAATTAAACCAAATTGAATCAACATATTGCACTATGGAAGTTTCTGTTTTATATTTCTGAGCAACCCTTGGATTACTAGCTGCTGTCCTTGATTGGTTCTGGGGAGACCCATGTCCCTGAGCTTGGTGAGACTGTTCTGCAGTCACGGCTTTTTGGTAAGCAGGCTATTACACTATTGGGTGTTTGAAGACACGTTTGCTTTTTGGGAAAATTGGTGTCACTCTCTGTTTCTTTGGAACCACTCTGCTTTATTTTGGAAAACAACCTTTAACATGGACTTTTCTCAATAGAATCTGGATGGGACTCTGCTTTCGTTTTTTCTTCACAACACTTGGTTTCTTTTTTGCTAATTTTTCTTTTTTTCTTTTTTGAGTGTTTTTCACTATAATATCACTGGATATTTTCATTTGATCTCTGGTGAACACCTGCTGGATCTTAAGCCCACACACGATCGGTTTTACCGATGAAAACAGTCCGATAGATTTTTTTAATCGGACAAACCGATCGTGTATGGGCCCCATCGGTCTTTTTTCCATCGGTGTCAAAAAATAGAACATGTTTTAAATTTTTCTGATGGATAAAAAACCGATAGCAAATTCCGATCGTCTATGTGCAAGTCCATCGGTTAAAAAACCCACGCATGCTCAGAATCAAGTCGACGCATGCTCAGAAGCATTGAACTTAATCTTTCTCGGCTCATCGGAGTGTTTTACGTCACCGCGCTTGGAACGGTCGGTTTTTTGACTGATGGTGTGTAGGCAAGACTGATGGAAGTCAGCTTCATCGGTTTTCTGATGGAAAAATCCATTGGTTTAAAAACCATAGGAAATCCGATCGTGTGTACAGGGCTTTAGACTCCGCGCCCTGGGGAATCTTAGGCTCTAGCTCTCTGTGGGATCCCTGTTAGTGCTCCAGTCCCTGTAAGTTCTCCAGTGGACCTGCCTTCCTTAACCACCCAGAGTTCCATCTGCAGCAGTCAGCCATAGGGTCCACTACCTTAGCGATGCACTCCTGACCCCAATGGTGTGCATCTGTCACCTGGCCTCAGGTGACCTGACAGTTTGATCAGCCATGGACCCAGCTAATGTGCCGCTACCCGCAGATGATCCATTGCAGGGCATAGTCCGCAGACTTGAGACCCAGGAATCGAATAAGACCCAGGTGATGCAATTCCTTCAGGAATTGGCCTCCCGTTTTGAACAGGTTCAGGTCTCCTTAGGACCCCCGGTTCAACAACCTCAACCGCTATCAGCGGCTGCACCTATTCTG
Organism: Rana muscosa; assembly: GCA_029206835.1. Lineage (NCBI taxonomy): Eukaryota > Metazoa > Chordata > Amphibia > Anura > Ranidae > Rana > Rana muscosa. Next base: position 24,765,002 of record CM055119.1, read on the forward strand.
GTCGCAGTCGCAGCCACACATTCACTACAACTGCCATCTCCGTCCCATTTCTGGGGACTGGGGACTCCAAGGCCTGCAGGGGGTTCCTTAGCCAATGCACTATTCATTTTGAGCTCCAGCCCCAAAACTTTCTGTCTGATCGGGCAAAGGTAGCCTATATCATTTCCCTCCTCTCCGGTGAAGCTTTAGCCTGGGCAGCCCCTCTGTGGGAACTGAATGACTGACTTCTTGAAACTTTTTCGGAATATCTTTGAAAAACCGGTTCGTGTCTCTTCAGCGGCCAGCGCCCTTTTACGTCTCCGCCAAGAGTCTGCTTCTGTGGGGCAGTATGCTCTTCATTTCCGCATACTGACGGCTGAGTTGAGCTGTAACAATGAGGCCTTAGTCGCAACCTTTTTGCATGGCCTTTCTGATAGAGTGAAGGATGAATTAGCAGGAAGAACCATCCCCACTGATCTGGGCGAAGTTATCTCCTTGTGTAACCAGATCGATGTTCTCTTTCAGGAAAGGAACCTAGAAAAGCGATGCCAGCACTCCTTGGTTCTTAGTCAGTCTGAGCTCCCCTCTCTTCGACCTGTGGAGCATCTCCTGACAGCTGAGGAACCCATGCAGCTGGGTCGGAACAGGCTATCCCCCAAGGACCGTGCTAGGCGCAGAACTTTAGGCCTGTGTCTCTACTGTGGGGGCAAAGGTCATTTTCGTGACACTTGCTCTCTTTGTCCAGAAAAACGTCTGGAAAGTGAAGTATTGGACCCAGAAATATCACCTTCACCTTCTCGTCTTCTTCTTTCTGTGTTCCTTCATGTTGGTGCTTCTTCTCATTCGGTCTCGGCATATCTGGATTCCGGAGCCGCTGGCAATTTCATGGACTGGGAAATCGCATCATCCATGAGACTTGACCTTTTGCCCCTCACCACACCATTGGTGGTCTTGGCGATTGATGGCACTGTTCTCCCAGGGGGTCCAATCCGCTTCCAGACACTCCCTGTTAAGATGTCGGTAGGTACACTCCACCAGGAGTGAATATCCTTCCTTATCTTACCTAAGGCCTCAACTCCTATCGTTTTGGGTCTTCCTTGGTTACGGCTCCATTCTCCACATGTTGACTGGACCACTGGACAGATCCTGGCTTGGCGTTCCTCCTGTTCCTCGTCCTGCCTACCCAAGGTTGTCCCAAAAGAGAAACTTCCTATTGCCACCATCCCAGTACTTCCTACTGCATATAGTGATTTCTGGGATGTGTCCTGCAATAGTCGGGCTGATGCACTCTCTAGGTCATGTGGCACTCTGGATGAGGAGCCCACCTGTGAACCTGAGCCGATCATTCACTCCAGTTTGCATAACCATTTACCTTTGTCTGTCTCTAAACACCCTTGGATGCACAGCCAGGCTAGCTTGTCTGCAAGTTCTGCAGTCGCTATGCCTTGCGATGCGATTCAGGAAGTCGCTACACCTGACCATGTTATTCACTCAGCCTCTGAACTAGTTATGCCAGTCCAGCCCATGCCCAGTGAGCCTCCTACTTTTTCTTATTCAGGACCTTCTGCAAACTCGCCTCATCCTAATACTGTTACGTCCATTCAAACCTGTCTAAGGGGTTCAATCCATCCTCATTTTGCTTGTCTTTCAGCTATCCAGCTTGACTCCTGTGACATGTCACCTTCTGACCAACCTGACCTCAGGGTTACACTGACCTCTGCCCAGTCTGATGGTCCTGTGCTAGATGCCCAGTTCATTTTTAAAGGTCTAGGGGACCCTCCTCAGATTCCTGTTGATCTTCTCATGCCCTTGCTTATTCCTAAAGGGCCTTTGGTCCTCAATAAGTCCTCTTGTCCTCTCCCTACCTTGGTTTCGGTCTCTGAGGATAATCTAAAGTACGAAGTTAGTCAAGTTCTGGATTCTCGGCTCTGCAGAGGCATTCTTCAGTACCTTGTGCATTGGAGAGGGTTTGGACCTGAGGAGGCGTCTTGGATCGCTGCATCTGAGGTCGTTGCACCTCTTCTGTTGAGGAGGTTTCATCTGAGATGTCCCTTTAAGCCTGGCCCAGGTGGGGGAGGGGAGGGCTCATAAGAGGGGGGGGGGTGGTACTGTCATGGTTATGCAGTAATGTTTGTGTCTCTCAGCTCACCTCTCCTCCATGTGTCCTGCTTTAGAGGCCAGCCACTCTCACCTGGCTGCTTAAGTAATCTCTCCTCTAGCATGGCTCCACCCCAGGCCCTATCAGGGAACACTATATTAACCTGTGCACTGCAAGCCAGCCGTGCTGATCAACTTTGTATGTTAGCTTTCGTGCGTGACTTGCTGTGTCTTCTACGTCTGATTCCAGTTACCGATCTTGGCTTGTTCTCGACTATCCCTGTCTGCTTGTGACCTTGACCTTTGGCGTGTTCTTTATTTATCCTTGTCTGCTAGTCGCCCCGATCTTGGCTTGTATCCTGAGCTGCTGCTTCCCCTCTATCCTTTATAGCCTACTGTGAGTGTGAGCTGGGGGACTCTGTGGGCCACAACCTGGATCCAGTTGCAGCCCAGTCCATCCTCACCACTAGAGGCTCTGGTGAACAGCTGCTGGAACTTAGACTCCGCCCCCTGGGGAATCTTAGGCTCTAGCTCCCTGTGGGATCCCTGTTAGTGCTCCAGTCCCTGTTAGTGCTCCAGTGGACCTGCCTTCCTTAACCACCCAGAGTTCCATCCGCAGCAGCCAGCCATAGGGTCCACTACCTTAGTGGTGCACTCCTGACCCCAACGGTGTGCATCTGTCACCTGGCCTCAGGTGACCTGACAATACATCATACATACTAGGGGTTGTACAACTGGGGGAATCCATAGTGGAGAAGGATCTGGTGGATTTGGTAGATTATAAGCTCAATAATAAAATGCAAAGCCGAGCTGCGGTTTCCGAAGCGAGCAAAGTCCTTTCTTGTATTAAGAGAGGTATGGACTTCAGAGAGAGAGAGAGAGATATCATTATGCCCCTGTACAAATCATTTAATCCCTCATCTGGAATATGCAGTTCAGTTTTGGGCACTAGTTCTCAAAAAGGATATTGGGGAACTGGAGAAAGTGCAGAGAAGGGCAACCAAACTGATAAGAGGCATGGAGGAGCTCAGCTATGAGGAAATATTACAGGAACTGGTAGACCTATCTATTCAATCTATTCAAATCTGACTCATCTCATACAGGATTGGATACATTCCTGTCCCCTGTAGTTGGCATAACTCAGCCCCTCAGCACAGCCCTTTTTGGAGGGAACATTAAAGCGAAGTTCCAGCAATTTGTTTGTTTATTAAAAGTCAGGAGCCACAAAAAGTGCAGCTGCTGACTTTTTATAAACACACACCTGTCCCACAATCCAGCGTTGCACTCAGCCCAGCCATGTTCTCCCCATGTCCTCCGTCGGCGGTGCCAGCATCTCTACTACGGGCACCCGGCTGTGACAGCTTGCGGCTTCACAGCCGGGTGCCCACTGTGCATGCGTGAGTGGTGCTGCGCTCTGTGACTGGTCCTGAAGTCTTCTAGGATCTGTCATGTGTCCAAGAAAACTTTGGGAAGGAGAACTTATGATCACCTAAGGTGACTGGAACGGATGTGGGAGCAGATACCTTTCAAAATCGGGTACCTGCTCCCCCCCCCCTCCTCCCCAACAGCTCAGTTTCACAAACAGGAGCTGGGAAAGAGGCCTTAAAGCGGAAGTTCCACTTTTGGGTGGAACTCCGCTTTAAGTATCCAAGTTTATAACCGTTGTGATGGGGAAAATCAAGTATTCAATTTCCTAGTCTGTTTGTGGGAAAATTATGCATTTCTGCACAGATGGTCACCTTCACTGCTCTGCAGCTCCCTGTTTAGGGCTTTTCAAATCTTTCCATTTGCTGGTCTAGATCTTGTTTAGTGGAAATGTTTCGGATGGTTAGGATTGCCCTCTGTTTCCAGCTTCACAGAGATCCCAGACAAGACTGTGGCAGGACACAAGTTTGTTGAGATAGCAAATAGAAAATGATTCTTGTGTGCCACCAATGGTAGTGTGGCCACTTTCAGCAATAGTGCTGCAGACACTGGTCTTGCTGGAGCAAATGTAGAAGCTTCTGAAGCGGTAGTGTGACAAACATGGGTGGCAGTTGGTGCTCAAAGAGTTTTTCTTATGTAGCGAGTATATGCTTTTCTCTCATGTTTGAATTTGGTGGGGATATCTGTAATGTATGGTTCCCTGGGGCCCAGCGGGTGGCGCTGTCGCTTTGGGCCCGGGGTTGAGCCATCATTGCAGTGCCGTACCCTTTTTGGCCTCTCGCAGCATGAGTACAGTGGGGCGGGGGCTCCGCTGGGCTTGCTGGGGGAGGGTATAAAGGGGTCGGCCATATTGGTCACGGGGTTGTCGAGTCCCAGGCACCTTCAGCCTGAGGGCTGTGGTTCGTGGTCGGTGTCCAGGCGGCCTAGGCCTGGACACCCGGAGCTCGTGTTCCACCCCAGGCACCTTCAGCCTGGGGTGAGGTACTCGGTTGGAGGCCTGGGGCCCAGTGTCCTCCACTGGGCTCCGCGAGGGAAGGATTTCCTAGGGGACCCCGGGAGTGGGGTACCCGAATCCAGAGGCGTAAGGGACCGGAGGAGCGACTCACCCGAAGACCTGGTGCAGCAGATTGCCGGTGCCGGGTGAGCCTCAGGGGACCGCCCGGAGGGGAATCTTCCCAAACAGGGGCCGAGTGCAGTCAGGAGGAAGGTTCACCGTTCAACCGGTCGGTGGCAGCGACCAAGATTCTCAGCATGTGGCATAGACCATGTGCCAAACCTATTCGCTGATAGAGGAATAGGAGAGTTCATTGTGCCTGGGCCTACTCGTATCCACACCCCCTGTCTGTTCTTTGAGGGAGTCCAACTGATTGTGTTTCATCCTGACATTGGAAAATAATGGAGTGTTGGACTTGTATTGGTGTGGTGGGGCTTGTTTACTGGCAGACACTGTTCCACAGAAGCAGTGGAGGCTCCAAACACCGAACACCGACCCGAAGGTAAAGAAACTTTGCTCACACCACACAAACATCTGCGGTGAAGGCTTGGCGTGGTGACCCTGCACTCTCTCCTCCAGGATACCCCTAGACAAGCAGAAAACCAGCCAGCAGCGGAGGGAGAGAGTGGAGGCCGCTACACGTGGGGGCTCGGGTCCGGGATGGTGTTTGTGTTACTATGGAGCTAGAATGGATGGATTTTAAATGTGTCTGCCCGGAGGAGTTCCTAGCAGGTCGGCCATATTATTGGCCAAAGTGCAACCCTGCTCGAAGTCGTGGGCATGACCCTAAGAAGGGAAAGGACTACGCAGAAGAGCGAGAAGAGGGGGGAGTCCAGCCGTGTGAAGTACTACACGTGGGGGCTTCTATTGCACTGCGCCACGAGGCACACCCTCCCTGCTCAGTTCGTGGGCGTGACCCAGGGAAGGAGAAAGCCCGCGAACTGGAGTGCAAGAGGGGAGGAGTCCAATCATGTGAAGGACTACACGTGGGGACTTTGGCGCCAACAATGCAGTGCGCAATAGATCAGCAGAGAGTTGCCATGTTCACCAATGCATCGTGGATTCCTATTCATTCTACTACCACGAGTCTGACTACTGCTGCTCCGATAACGGATACGGGGATTCGGCTAAAGCCCCGGGGACGATTCGCCCCGTACTCATGCATGGACGTTGAGGCCCTGGGTTTGATTTGTCCCGGCTGTTCGGGACTGGTGTGTCAGCTGAAGTCATTCGGGCGATGCGAGGCCTGCGGGGAGTTCTTATTTGAGGTGGACCCAGTTATCGAAAAGCCAAGAACCATCCACCTCAACCGCACTACAGGCAGCACCACTCAAGCAGGAGGAATTACCACTTTGAGAGCCATCCCTGTGCGCACTGCAGCGACCGCGGGGGGGGGGGTCGCGATCACGAAGTACGGGAGAAATCCGAGGATGCTGACTCGGTCACCACTGTCTCTCAGCGTCCACCGCCAAAGAGGAAGTCCGGCATGGTAGCCCCGTCCAGCCGTCGTGGTGGATCATCCTGCCCGCCTACGCCCGGCCCGGATGGATCCGGTAGGAAGAGTCCCGGACATCCTGTTTCAAGTAAAGGCCGAGGTAAGCCGGGCGGAGGAATTTGGTGTGTGGGCTGAGGTGTCGGGGAGTCACGGCCCTGTGTGTCCATGGGAGGTGGCAGTTCAGTCTCCACTACAGGCTACTTGCCCGCGGAGGAGTGTGACACCTCCGACCTGGAGTCGCTCTCCGATCTGGGAGACGATGTTGCCATAGATGAACTCTTTGCCAGTAAGGGTTGGGACAAGATGCCTCTCTCCTCGTCCCGCCGAACTAGGGATCCACCCATGTCTACAGGGGATAGTACACCCCAGGTGGAGGCACCAGCGCCTGAGGAGGGATCCCGTTCCCAGCTGGCCTTTACATCCCCGGTGCCACCTGCACTTAATGCCGGGGAGAAGAGATTGTCGCTGCGGGCGCCTATGCCCAGAACAGAGGTGGCCAAAGCACCTCGTCACCCGGATGCTATAGTTTTGCCAGGTGAAGGGGATAAAGCCACCATGCCTCCACTGGCGAGACTACAACGCCTATTTGGCCAGAAGGTTGCTGCTGAGTACGGGTGGGAGTACCCATACTTGTCTAAAGAGTTATTGTATGAAGTGGAAGTTTGCCGGGAGCGCTGGTCCAATGACTTTGTGTGGACCCACCTTCCGGTCCCACACGCCCGCAGGTACCTCGCGTGTTCTCCCAAGGCATCTGAGCGTTTCAAAGACTGCAAGGCAGAATGGATGCTGGGGCGGCATATTCACATGGACAAGGTGCTGATTCGACGCAAGGACGGAGAAGATGTTGAATACCATCTGGAAACCATGGACCAGCATTTGAAACCACTTGTCCTGCCGCACCCTCGCTTCTATCTGTAGGAGATAAAGGACTCCGTTTGCCGCTTAATGTTGCTGAACTCTCCGGGGTTGTTGTTTGTTTCCCGGGAAAACTCAGTGACTGTAAATAAGCTAATGGGTGTTTGTGCTCATTGGAGGAATTGAAGGACTGTTCCTGTTGTTGTTCTTCATTCTCCAACAAGTGATCTTGGACTCTGGGGTAGAGAGGGCCAAAGAAGAAGAGGTCTCCACAAGTGCAGTTACCGCGATTCTGTCACCAGGTGGCAGTGTCGTGCATCGGCATTCACTTTTCACACACACACTTTTTGAAGGAAAGGATTTCTTTACGGAGAAGTTCTTTCGTTCTCACACGAACATATGTGTCAGGAATTTGAGTGATTAATATTTCTTTTCCCCTCTGCAGGAGAACATCCCATCAAGACCACTGAGAGTGGGGCGGGTCTTAGTCATTGATGTGGGTGGGGGAAAATGTAATGATGTGACTTTTGAGATGTTTTACAGTTATATGTTATTTGTTCCCCTCCCCTCCCTTTTCATTTGAGGCTCAGGCACAACTGCTCTAGGTAGTTAGTTTTTTTTCAAAATTTTTGGGGTTTTTGAATTTTTCAGTCGGTTTCTGGACTGGACTGTGTCAGCCCTTGAGGGCATAGTTTATTCCAGACACTGGGGACCAGTGTTAAACAACCAGGGGGAGAGTGTAGCGGGTATATGCTTTTCTCTCATGTTTGAATTTGGTGGGGATATCTGTAATGTATGGTTCCCTGGGGCCCAGCGGGTGGCGCTGTCGCTTTGGGCCCGGGGTTGAGCCATCATTGCAGTGCCGTACCCTTTTTGGCCTCTCGCAGCATGAGTACAGCGGGGCTGGGGCTCCGCTGGGCTTGCTGGGGGAGGGTATAAAGGGGTCGGCTATATTGGTCACGGGGTTGTCGAGTCCCAGGCACATTCAGCCTGAGGGCTGTGGTTCGTGGTCGGTGTCCAGGCGGCCTAGGCCTGGACACCCAGAGCTCGTGTTCCACCCCAGGCACCTTCAGCCTGGGGTGAGGTACTCGGTTGAAGGCCTGGGGCCCAGTGTCCTCCACTGGGCTCCGCGGGGGAAGGATTTCCTAGGAGACCCCGGGAGTGGGGTACCCGAATCCAGAGGCATAAGGGACCGGAGGAGCGACTCACCCGAAGACCTGGTGCAGCAGATTGCCAGTGCCGGCTGAGCCTCAGGAGACCGCCCAAAAGGGAATCTTCCCAAACAGGGACCGAGTGCAGTCAGGAGGAAGGTTCACCGTTCACCCGGTCGGTGGCAGCGACCAAGATTCTCAGCAGGTGGCATAGACCATGTGCCAAACCTATTCGCTGATAGAGGAATAGGAGAGTTCATTGTGCCTGGGCCTACTCGTATCCACACCCCCTGTCTGTTCATTGAGGGAGTGGGGCTCGTTTCCTGGCAGACACTGTTCCACAGAAGCAGCGGAGGCTCCAAACACCGAACACCGACCCGAAGGTAAAGAAACTTTGCTCACATCACACAAACATCTGCGGTGAAGGCTTGGCATGGTGACCCCACACTCTCTCCTCCAGGATACCCCTAGACAAGCAGAAAACCAGCCAGCAGCGGAGGGAGAGAGTGGAGGCCGCTACACTTAGAAGGTGAGTTGTGCAGGGGAAGTTTGTCTCAGGTTGACCAAAGAACTTTTACAAAGAAGTGACAACTGACTTGGTGAGTTTGTTCCCCTAATTGAGGGGTGTCAAACTCAATTTAATTTGAGGACTGCATCACTATTATGGTGGCCCTCAAAGGGACAGTTGTTTCTCTCCCCCCAGCCCCAAAAAGCTCTGTGCATCTCACCTTCCCAGTCCAGCTTTTGTGCCGCCCAATACCAATAGTGTAGGCGGCTTTGCCTCTCTCACTTGCAGGGAGATCATTGATCGGGGTCTGTGCACCCAGGCACAGATTGGGATCATAGTGCAGCTTACCATGTGATGCCCCACATCCCACAATGCACCTGCATATCCCTTGTCGCCGCTGTGAGTGCAGGGCAGGCAGGGCTCTGTGAGAGCCACTGAGAGAAAAGCTGTGACCGTGGGGAGTGGAAGGCTAGAACTGGATGTGGCAGAATAGAGTTCTGCCACGTCCTGGCTGAAAAAAGCCCTGGGTGCGAGGGCCACATTAAATGGCCAGGCGGGCTAGATTCGGCCCGCAGATCTTGTGTTTGACACTCTAATGGACTGTAATAACATCTGCTGAGGTAGGGTGGGATGAGATTCTGCAGAGATCTAAAAAAACATGGCTTCTCTCCACCTTAGTAACACCTTTATTCAAAGTATTCTTGCTATTTAGTAAATAACTCTCAGAGGGATTTAAAGCCCATTTCTAGGTGAGCCATTTTAATGCTGGAGATCAGCTTTAAAGTGTATTTCAACTTTTTAGATTTTTTTTGTTTTTGTTCTCCTGCTTAACCACTTCCATACCGGGTCATTGTAAAATGACGCCGGCAGGAACCCTCTCTCCCTCCGGGTGGACGTCATATGACGTCCTGGGTTTGTGGGGGGGATACCTGAATGATGCCTGCAGCTAGAGGCATCATTCAGATATCCTTTTCTTCAGCCGGCCGATTCTGCGCACCATAAGAATAATCATAGCGGCGGTTCCGCCACTTGATCGTTCTTATAGGCATGCGGGCTCCTTCCTCAGGCTTTGCTGGTGGCCATCTTGGTGTGGGTTAGTTATACCATACAGGCGAGGGGGGGGGCGGATTGTAAGCCCACCCAGTAACCATGGCAAAAGGAGAAACAATACTTAATAGCATGGCAATATTTGCTATATCGGAAGGCATAGCAATACTATTGGAACTAGAAGGGACTGGGTATGGCAATCATAATGTAAATAAAGATGGCATACTGTATATGGACATACTTATTAACCATTTAAGCCCCGGATCAATACGCAGCATAAAGACCAGAGGTGATTTTACAATTTGGCACTGTGCTGCTTTAACTGGAAATTGCGCGGACATGCAATGTTGTACCCAAACGAAATTTGCGTCCTTTCTTCCCACAAATAGAGCTTTCTTTTAATGGTATTTGATTGCCTCTGCGATTTTAATTTTTTGCGATATAAACGGAAAAAGACCGAAAATTTAGAAAAAAAATGATATTTTCTACTTTTTGTTATAAGAAAAATCGAATAAACTCAATTTTAGTCATACATTTGGGCCAAAATGTATTCAGCCACATGTCTTTAGTAAAAAAAAATTCAATAAGCGTATATTTATTGGTTTGCGCAAAAGTTATAGCGTTTACAAACTAGGGTACATTTTATGGAATTTACACAGTTTTTAATTTATGACTGTCTATCTAATTTCTTGAGGTGCTAAAATGGCAGGGCAGTACAACACCCCCCCCCCAAATGACCCCATTTTGGAAAGTAGACACCCCAAGGAAATTGCCGAGAGGCATGTTGAGCCCATTGAATATTTTTTTTTTTGTCCCAAGTGATTGAATAATGACAGTTGTCACTAAATTATATATTGCTCACACATGCCATGGGCATATGTGAAATTATACCCCAAAATACATTCTGTCATCACGGGGATACCACATGTGTGGGACTTTTTGGGAGCCTAGCCACATACGGGACCCCGAAATCCAATCACCGCCTTCAGGATTTCTAAGGGCGCAAATTTTTGATTTCACTCCTCACTACCTATCACAGTTTCGAAGGCCATAAAATGCCAAAGAAGCACAAAACCGCCCCAAATGACCCCATTTTGTAAATAAGACACCCCAAGCTATTTGCTGAGAGGCATGTTGAGTCCATGGAATATTTTATATTTTGCCACAAGTTGCGGGAATATGACAAACTTTTTTTTTTTGCACAAAGTTGTCACTAAATTATATATTGCTCACACATGCCATGGGCATATTTGAAATTATACCCCAAAATACATTCTGCTGCTTCGCCTGTGTACGGGGATACCACATGTGTGGGACTTTTTGAGAGCCTAGCCGTGTACGGGACCCCAAAAACCAAGCACCGCCTTCAAGATTTCTAAGGGCATACATTTTTGATTTCACTCCTCACTACCTATCACTACCTATCACAGTTTTGAAGGCCATAAAATGCCAAGATGGCACAAAACCCCCCCAAATGACCCCATTTTGGAAAGTAGACACCCCAAGCTATTTGCTGAGAGGCATGTTGAGCCCATTGAATATTTTGTATTTTTTGTCCCAAGTGATTGAATAATGACAAAAAAAAAAAAACGGGGATACCACATGTGTGGGACTTTTTGAGAGCCTAGCCGCGTACGGGGCCCCAAAAACCAAGCACCACCTAGAGGATTTATAAGCGCGTAAATTTTTGATTTCACTCCTCACTACCCATCACAGTTTTGAAGGCCATAAAATGCCAAGATAGCACAAAACCCCCCCAAATGACCCCATTTTGGAAAGTAGACACCCCAAGCTATTTGCTGAGAGGCATGGAGAGTATTTTACAGCTCTGATTTGTTTTTGAAAATGAAGAAAGAAAATATATTTTTTTATTTTTTATTTTTTTTAATTTTCAAAACTTTGTGACAAAAAGCGAGATCTGCAAAATACTCACCATACCTCTCAGCAAATAGCTTGGGGTGTCTACTTTCCAAAATGGGGTCATTTGTGTTTTTTTGTGCCATCTGGGCATTCCATGGCCTCCGAAACTGTGATAGGCAGTGAGGAGTGAAATCAAAACTTTACACCCTTAAAAAGCCTGAAGGCGGTGCTTGGTTTTCGGGGTCCTGTACGCGGCTAGGCTCCCAAAATGTCTCACACATATGGTATCTCCATACTCAGGAGAAGCAACAGAATGTATTTTGGGGTGCAATTCCACATATAACCATGGCATGTTTGAGCAATATATCATTTAGTGACAACTTTTTGTACATTTTTTTTTTCTTTTTGTCATTATTCAATCACTTGGGACAAAAAAAAATATTCAATGGGCTCAACATGCCTCTCAGCAAATAGCTGGGTGTGTCCACTTTCCAAAATGGGGTCATTTGGGGGGTGGGGGTGGAACTGTCCTGGCATTTTATGCACAACATTAGGAAGCTTATGTCACACATCATCCACTCTTCTAACCACTTGAAGACAAAGCCCTTTCTGACACTTTTTGTTTACATGAAAACATATTTTTTTTTGCAAGAAAATTACGTTGAACCCCCAAACATTATATATTTTTTTAATGCAAAGGCCCTACGGATTAAAATAGTGGGTGTTGCATTTTTTTTTCCACACAGTATTTGCGCAGCGATTTTTCAAACTCAATTTTTGGGGAAAAAACACACTTTTTTTATTTTTAATGCACTAAAACACACTATATTGCCCAAATGTTTGATGAAATAAAAAATATGATCGTAGGCCGAGTACATGGATACCAAACACGACATGCTTTAAAATTGCACACAAACGGCAACAAACTACATACATATTTAAAAGCCTTTAAAAGCCTTTACAGGTTACCACATTAGATTTACAGAGGAGGTCTACTGCTAAAATGATTGCCCTCGATCTGACCTTCGTGGTGATACCTCACATGCATGGTGCAATTGCTGTTTACATATGACGCTAGACCGACGCTTGCGTTCGCCTTTGCGCAAGAGCAGGGGGGGACAGGGGTGCTTTTTTTTAATTTATTTTTTATTATTTATTTTGCTTTTTTATTTTATTTTTAAACTGTTCCTTCCAAGCCTTTTTCGGAATTTCGACCGTAGGTACGCGGCATTAGGAGCAAAATCACTCCTCCGCCCCTGCTGCCCCCATGCTTCGACATATATGCTCTTTTTTTAACTGTGGTGGTGAAATCACCTCCTACAGCGTTGGAGTCACGGCTTTATGTATCGTGGGTGCAAACGCTGTTGCTGTCAAAATAAATAAATCCGCTCTGCAGCTGAATGGCGCACCTGAAAACAAAAAATTACATACCTGAAAAGCAAGCATGATAAAACATTGCAGAATAGAATACAGTAAAAAAAGAGCAGAACAATAGAGAGAAAATAGAGAGAGAGAGAGAACAATAAAACGACAACTATTTTATTTTTTATTTTTTTATATGTTTTTGTGTTTTTTTTTTATTTTTTACACTTTTTTTGTAACTTTAACAACTGTAACGGTTCGGGTCTCTCAAAATGCGATGCCATCTTGGGAGACCCTATGTAAGTGTGTCCTAGTCTGTGAAATGCTGTACTCTACGCTAAAACTTCACTTTTGTGTGGTAGCGTTCAAAACATTTACCAATGCAAAGACCAGGATTGTCAGGACAGAGTGGACAAAAATAACAGGTGTCACGCCTAAATCCGCGCTTGCTACAGACACAACATCTTTTTTGGGGGGCTCATTGGGTAGGGGTACTCTCGAGGACACACGGAAAATGCCTCTCATGCAGCCGGCTTACTGCATTTGGTTGGGGATGGTGAGGTGCAGAACCGCCTGGATACAGGAGGTCTGTGACTATCTCATCCTGGAATTTTAAGAAGGATAAAGTCCCACCTGAAGCTCTGTATAGCTCATGAGCGTTCAGCAAAGCCAATTGAAATAAGGATAGAGACACTTTTTTGTACCAGCGTCTCGCCTTACGGGCAATGTGATACAGCGCCAACAACTGGTCGTTGAGGTCCACCCCTCCCATATTTTGGTTATATTCGTGGACACAGAGGGGTTTCTCCACAACACCAGTCGCCGTTCGAATTTGGACTGTCGTGTCTGCGTGAAGGGAGGTAAGAAGGAAAACATTCTTATTCTTCCTCCACTTCACAGCGAGCAAATTATTACACTTCAAGCAGGCTCTCTCCCCCAGCCTAAGATGGGAATCTACAAGCCCCTGGGGAAAGCGCCGGCGATTAGGTCGCATGGTGCCACATGCTCCAATCTGATGATCAAACAAGTGACTAAACAGTGGCACGCTCGTGTAATAATGGTCCACATAAAGTGGTACCCCTTTCCGAATAAGGGTGACACCAAGTTCCACACTATCTTGCCAGCGCTCCCTATGTAATCTGGACCGTTCTCCGGCTCTACCTGACTATCTTTTCCCTCATAAACTGTAAAGCTCCATACATAGCCTGTTGCCCTGTCACAGAACTTATAGAGCTTGACCCCGTATCTGGCACGCTTGCTGGGAAGGTACTGTTTGAAAGACAAGCGGCCAGAAAATTTAATCAGGGACTCATCAACGCAGACAACTTGATCGGGAATAAACAAGGCTGCAAAACGTTTGTTGAAGTGGTTTATGAGGCGCCAAATTTTGTAGAGCCGATCGTATTCAGGGTCTCCACGTGGATGACAAAGTTCATTGTCGTTGAAGTGCATGAACGCAAGATCTGCTCGTATCGTTTCCTGGACATAGGGGCAGAGAACACGGGCATATGGTCAATTGGGCGTGTGGACCAATAGGCGCGCATTGACGAGAATTTATGTGTGCCCATGTTGAGGGAAAGGCCCAGAAAGGTTTTAAATTCGGAAACCGTAATTGGTTTCCAATCTCTGGCAATGGAAGGCAACTGGGGATTAGCGGCGATTAATTGACCAGCATATAAATTACTCTGGTCCACAATAGATCTATAGAGATCTTCCGTGAAAAACAGCGAATAAAAATCAAGTGGTGTAAAATCAGCTGTTTCCACCTGAATACAGGGTTGGCCAGTGAATGGGGGAAGTACGGGTTCTGCATTAGTGTTGGGCACCCAATCAGGATAGACGAATTCTGCAGGAAGGGCACTATGGGCACGACGGGCCTGCCTTTGTCTTCTTCTTGGTGGCAGCGGGACACTACTTGTGCTTGCCACCTCGCCAGCTTGAACTGCACTTATGGGACTCGCCACGTCACCACGTGATACCACGTGCTGGATGTATGTCCAGGCTGTACTAGTGCGCTGGTGCTTCCCAGTTCACCAGAAGGAATAGCGGCGCTAGTACTACTGTGCTCCATAATACGAGAGCCCTGCGGTTCTTGCTCCTCAACAACATCAGAAGATCGGGAACGGGTACGCCTGACCTTAGCAGGGACCTCATCATCTTCGTCGTTAGTGCTATTTGACATGGAGCCGCTGTCTTCTACGGGAATGTATTCTGAGCCTGAATCTGACAGATACGTGACCTCCTCTTCACTATCTGTCATGCTCAGAATCTCGTAGGCCTCTTTACTAGTGTACCTTAGATTTGCCATTTTGGGCTCTAAATTTAGTGGTACACTAGTAAGATTCACAGGCAAAAAAGCACCTGACTGTCAGCAAATGTATCAACGCTACAAAAAAAAACTGTTAGCGATCGCAGGGATCAGGCCTGTCTCTGCGAACGCTGCAGTTTTGTGTGTTGTGTTTGATAAGTGACAGTGATCGATCGATACTGCACTTGGGTGGGCTGGGCGGAGGGGCTAAACGCAGGTGCTAGCAGGTATCTGGGCTGATCCCGCTAACACTGTGTTTTTGGGAACCCTAAACCGCTGGGGACGCTAGTATAGATCTGATCAGATACTATACCACTAAGGGAGGTGTATGCTTTGCGCGTGGGTGTTAGCGTTACTGGCACTAACCTGACGCTGCCTGAGGCGACGCAGACCCTCTCTGATGCTAAAACTTTATTGATATCACCCGCTGGGCGATCAGGGGTTTAAACCTTTATTGGGTTATATACGACGGGTGCCCTGATGCTATAAAAAGAAAACTAACCAACCAGCGTCACCCATAACACTTATACGGTGATCACTGGTGAAAGGGTTAACTAGGGGCAATCAGGGGGTTAAAACCTTTATTAGGTAATATATGGGGGTACCTGACGATATATAAAAACCTGACGGGTAACCTAAATAACTAACTGGCTAACCAGTGTCACCAGTGACACTTATACGGTGATCACTGGTGAACGGGTTAGCTCTAGGGGGAATCAGGGGGTTAAAATAATATATGGGGGTACCTGACGATATAAAAACCTGCGGCGAACCTAAAAAAATAACTGGCTACCAAGGGGCTCCACCGACACTAATACAGCGATCGGAAAAACGATCGCTTAGTGACGCTGACGATAGGGGGTGAAAGGGTTACCTGGGGGGGGGGGATCAAGGGGTTAAACCTTTATTAGGGGGGGTTAGGGGGCTACCCTGGACCTAAAGTGGCCTAAACCTAACTGCCCTGCAACTTTTTACTGTCGCAAATGACACTGATTGCAGTGATCAGTAAAAAAATTACCACTGCAAACGGCAAACTGTGAATGGGGGTACGGGGGTGATCTGGGGGGTGATCTGGGGGTGACTGGGGGGTGAAAGCGTGCCTATGTGTAACTACGTGTTAGTGTAGTGTTGGTGCACTTACTGTGAGATGTCTTTTCTCCTCGCGCCGGACCGAAAAGACCACCACATGGAGGGATGACATCACTTCCTCTGCCTGTGTTTACATTACACAGGCAGAGGAAGAATGTCATTCGGCGGGGGGTGGCCAGAAACCAATTGCCACCCCCACATCACGGATCACTCCCGAACGGAAAACCACCGCTCCGATCGGACCCCCCACCCATACGAAGGCAGTCACGTACAGGAACGTGATTGTGCCTGTCCGTGCCATTTTGCCGACGTATATGTACATGGGGCGGTCGTTAAGTGGTTAACATACTTATTGCATTTTTATCTTAATTTTAACCTTACCAATAATACCATTAGATTATGTTAATAAGTATTGTAGCACACAGATCCTTTACCCTGCTTACCTCCACAAGCAGAATGGGACACACCATGCCACAAGCCCAGTATCCTCCTGATAAAAGAGGGTGAGCGGTGTTATCTGTTTTTGGGTCCTGCAGCGAGTTACCTCCTTCCGTTGGTTCTCTCCCCTAGATTGTAGGGCAAAGTCTATTCTCTCTTTGTATTCAATAAGGCCATTGTCCAAACAGTATTAAACCCAATAAGAAAGGATTATTTCTCTTGTCATCCATGGACTGACACAGCGTGTCTTATACACCTTTACACGTGGGTTATGTCCCTGCTTGCAGGAGAAGACCTAGGCAGAATGTGAGATGTTATACATACATTCTAAACAGCCAGAGCTGAACAGCCCCGCCCAGGGGGGCGGTCCCTCCGGCATAACCCTCCCACTGCAGTCAGCAGACCTCAGTTTTTTTCTGCCTAGCAGAAGGAGAAGACGTGGCTCTCTCAGGAGCCAGTCTCCTGACCTATTTTTTATTCCTTTTGGAATTTTTTCCTATTTTTTTTTTCTTTTGAGATCTTCTATCAACTGTCGGCTGGGCAACAGGTTGGGTACAAGATATCCTCGTAGTCTTCCCTGTCCGACCATCGAGCGTGCTGATCCTCCCCTTGTGTGCGTGAGACTCAGTTCACGACATGCCCCACGACTCTAGGGGTGGCCGGTGGGCTTCCAGCTCTGCGGTCCTCTCAAGATAGAACAGTCCGGCTGTATCTTTCGCGGTGGACCGGGCCGACAGCTACTCAGTACCGCACTGTGATAGTTCTGTCAGAAACACACCAGTGGGTCCCTCAGGGGACGGGTAAGTAGTCTCTCCTGGCTGCAGGTGAGTACATGCTGTGTGTTTCTTGTGTGGGGGATTTCCCTGTCTCCCCCTGTGTTTTTTAATGTCACTCTCTGTGCACTTCGCTGGCGCTGTACTGTGTGGGGTGCCTGGGGGCCATACTGTCCTGGGGGGGGGCTCATGCTGCTCTGCATTTCGCTGGGGCTGTTTATTTGAGAGTGAGGGGCCTGGGCGCCGTTCGGCGCCATGTTTGGTGACTGTGCTGTTTTTTACATTGGCGGCCATCTTGCCGTGGTCCGCCAGAGCACATTGCGGCGGCCATTTTCTTGTAGCCGCACCTTCTTCTAGCTCTAGTTTGGCCTCTAGCGCCGCTCAGGAACGGCGCAAATCTCCTCACAGTCTCTCTCCTCTCAGCTCACTCACGCTGAGCAGCGCGGCGCGGAGAGACAGGGCAGCGGAACCGAGCGGTCCTGGTCAGGTTGGTGGGTCCCCTGGGCATTCCCCTACTTCAGTCAGCACAGCCTGTGGGTGGTCTCAGAGGGGGACATTATGGAGTCAGAGTCACCAGCTTCCCCTAACATGCCAGAGGCAGCAGCCAGTGCTCCAGCACCTGCGGTCCCTATGGACCAGTTGTCGGCAGTCCTGGAATCATTTCTGACCAGGATGGAAGCTGTGTGTGAGCACAAGGGAGCAAAAAAGCACCCTCTCCCCACTTTATCTCCACAAGGGGAGTGCTCTGATTCAGATATGGGCCTAGCTATTGCTGCTCAGGACCCTAGCTCTGAATATTTGGATGGTTTTGAACAGGACATTCCTTGTGAGGAAGACTCCAGTTCTGAGTCAGTAAATGACAGGGCGCTTGTTAGTGAACTCATTGATGCTGTGAGGGACACTCTCAAGCTAAATGCTGCGACTGCAGAACCTCAGGCGGATACAGTCTCCTTTGGTTCTTTTAAGACCAAGCCTTCTAAAAAGGTTTTTCCATATGTACCTTTCTTTGACCAGCTCATTGACCAGGTCTGGGAAAAGCCGCAGAAGACTTTCATGGTCCCGCGGCGTTTGTCTATTAGATACCCCTTTGAAGACGCCCTGCTTAAAAAGTGGGCTTCTCCCCCGGTGGTCGACCATCCAGTCACCCGTTTAAACAAGACCACCACTCTCCCGATGGAGGGGACTCCTGCGTTTAAGGACCCCACTGACAGGAGGTCAGAAGTGGTGAGTAGAGCCATGTTCGCCTTGTTGAGATCCGCCCTACGGCCAGTAGTAGCGGCGACCCTTGTGTCTCAGACACTCACGGAATGGGCAAAAATTTTGCACCAAACTGTGCAGGAGTATAACCTTCCTCCAGACACTATTGCTCTGGCCCACCAGATGGTGCAGGGTCTGATATATGTGTGCGACGCCACGTTGGACGCGGCCCCTTTAATATCCAGGGCCTCTGTCTCGGCGGTGGTATTGCGTCGTCTCATCTGGTTGAAATGCTGGTCTGCTGACCTAGCCTCTAAGAAGCTCCTGACGGATCTACCTTTTAAGGGTGGTAGACTTTTTGGTGCTGCTCTGGATGACATCATCAAGGATGTCACGGGAGGTAAAAGCACTCTCCTTCCTCAAACTATCAAGGGTAAGGAGGCCCGACGTAAACCGGGTCCTTCCTTTCCAGCAAAAAAGGGTTTTTTTCGTCCGTCAGAGTCCACGGGTAAGCCATCCCAGACTGACAACAGTGCGGCTGGCGGGCACAAGCGCCCCTGGGTGCGTAAGCCGAACAAGCCGGCTCCCAAGCCCGCCTCCGCGTGACGTCTTGCCCTCGCCCGTCTCTGGGGTGGGGGGACGACTTCGCAGGTTCACGGATCGGTGGACCTCCCGGATCTCCGACCGGTGGGTGTGCGAGGTGGTCACCTCAGGGTACAGAATAGAGTTCCGCTCCTGGCCCCCAGACAGATTCTTTCCCTCAAATCTCCCTCTCCTTCCTGCCCGTCGGGCAGCCCTCTTGGGGGCTGTACAGGATTTGATCGGGTCCGGAGTAATTGTGCCGGTTCCGTCCCAGGAGAGGTTTCAGGGGTTCTACTCGAATCTGTTTGTTGTTCCAAAAAAGGACGGGGTTCGGCCAATCCTGGACCTCAAGGCCCTGAATGCCTTCGTGAAGGTGCAAAAATTCCGCATGGAATCCATTCGCACGGTGATCGCTACACTCCATCAAGGGGATTTTCTGGCATCCTTGGACATCAAGGACGCCTACTTGCATGTTCCGATCTGCGCAAGCCACCAGAAGTTTCTGCGCTTTGCGGTCGGCGAAGTCCACTATCAATTTGTGGCTCTTCCCTTCGGCCTAGCCTCGGCACCGAGGGTGTTCACCTAGGTGCTTGCTCCGGCCCTAGCTTTGCTGAGACAGCGAGGCATTGCTATCGTAGGCTATCTGGACGATTTTCTTCTAAGAGCAGACAGTGGCTCAGAATTGGAAGAAAGTGTGACTATCGTCAGTCAGACACTCAGGGAGTTTGGGTGGCTCTTGAACGTTCAGAAGTCGGTTCTAGTCCCAACTCAGCGTCTGGAGTATCTAGGTCTGATTCTGGACTCCTTGGAGGCAAGAGTCTTCCTACCTCCAGACAAACTGCTGACACTTCAGTCTGCAGTACGGGTGCTGACGTCCCGAAAATGGTCGTCAATCCGCTTTTGCATGAGAGTCCTGGGACTCATGGTGGCCTCCTTCGAGGCCGTTCCTTATGCCCAAGCGCACACCAGGGCTTTACAGAAAGAGATCTTGTCCACTTGGGAAAAATCCCCGTTGTCCTTGGATCTTCAGATCCAGGTGAGTCACCTGGTCAGGGCGTCCCTGACGTGGTGGTTGAGGTCCCCGGCTCTTCGGTCCGGGAAGTCGTTCCTCCCCATCCAATGGACGGTGATCACGACGGACGCCAGCCTGACGGGCTGGGGGGGGAGTCTGGGGAGTCCTGTCGGCCCAAGGGCTTTGGACTCCGGACGAAGCCCTCTTACCGATCAATGTGCTGGAGATACGGGCAATCAGACTGTGCCTCTCCTCATGGTCAGAGAAACTACAGGGTCACTCCATCAGGATTCAATCGGACAACGCCACAGCAGTGGCGTATGTCAACCATCAAGGGGGGACTCAGAGCTCAGCTGCGGCTTCCGAGGTCGCCCGCATCCTGAGGTGGGCCGAAAGAAGCGTGCCGGCTCTGTCGGCCGTCTACATTCCGGGCGTAGACAATTGGCAGGCGGACTATCTAAGTCGCCAGACGCTGGACCAGGGAGAGTGGTCCTTGCACCCGGAGGTCTTTCAATTCCTTTGCAGACGGTGGGGCACGCCAGATGTGGACCTGATGGCCTCTCGACTCAATCGCAAGTTGTCGAGGTTTGTGGCCAGATCCAGGGATCCCTGGGCGGATGCCTCGGATGCGTTGGTGGCCCCATGGGGTCAGTATCACCTGATATACGTTTATCCTCCGCTGCAGTTGCTGCCTCACCTGCTCCGCAGGGTAGCGACCGAGGGAATTCCGGTGATCCTCGTTGCTCCGGATTGGCCTCGGCGTCACTAGTACGCCGATCTGGTACGTCTCGTCGCAGACGTTCCCTGGCGGTTACCAATACGGGGGGACCTTCTGTCTCAAGGTCCTATATTTCATCCTGCTTTACAGTCTCTGGCTTTAACGGCATGGTTATTGAAAGCCAGGTGCTGAGAGACCGAGGTCTCTCGGATTCGGTCATTTCGACCATGTTAAGGGCACGGAAGTCTTCCTCCAGAAAGATCTATCACCGTACTTGGAGAGCTTACATCGCCATGTGCGAAGAGCTGGACTGGCGCCCACGAACGTATTCCGTTCCCAGAATCCTGCATTTTCTGCAGCGTGGCGTGACCCAAAAGCTCGCTTTGAGTACCATTAAGGGTCAGATTTCGGCCTTGGCCATCTTCTTTCAGCGACCGCTGGCGGGTCATCCCTTGGTTAGCACCTTTGTGCAGGGGGTTCGCCATGTGCTCCCCCCTGTCAAGCCTCCTCTCCCCCCGTGGGATCTGAATTTGGTGCTCTCGGTTCTCCAGGAACCTCCCTTTGAAAATATTAGAGATATTCCCCTCTTGACTTTGTCTCAGAAGGTGGCCTTCTTGGTGGCCATTACTTCCATTAGACGAGTGTCTGAGTTGGCGGCCTTGTCCTGCAAGTCGCCCATTTTGGTCATCCATAAGGATAAGGCGGTGTTACGTCCGCGACCTTCTTTTCTGCCAAAGGTGGTCTCGGCCTTCCACTTAAATGAGGACATTGTCCTCCCGTCCTTTTGTCCTCACCCATCGCATCCCAGAGAGTTTGCGCTTCACACGTTGGATGTGATACGAGCCTTGCGGGTGTACCTGTCTGCTACTGCCTCTATTCGGAAGTCTGACTCACTATTTGTGGCCGTCTCTGGTCCAAAACAGGGCCAAGCGGTTTCGTCTGCCACCATTTCTAGGGGGATCAGACAAACCGTCATTCAAGCTTATGCTCTCAAGGGGCGGGCGCCTCCCTTTCCGGTTACGGCACATTCCACCAGGGTAATTGGTGCTTCCTGGGCTTTCCGACATCAAGCGTCGGTTGCACAAGTGTGCAAGGCGGCGACCTGGTCGTCTGTTCATACCTTTTCTAAGTTTTATAAGGTTGATGTGGCTGCATCTTCGGATGCTTCCTTCGGCCGCAAGGTGTTGCAGGCCACTGTTTGATGTTGCAACTCCTCCGTTGAGGAGCTCTGCCTTGTTTGGAGTGAAGTTTTGGTTTTCCATTTATACTGCTCCCATCCCTCTTGACACTACTTTGGGACATCCCACGTGTAAAGGTGTATAAGACACGCTGTGTCAGTCCATGGATGACAAGAGAAAATAGGATTTTTGTACTCACCGTAAAATCCGTTTCTCTGGCATCCATGGACTGACACAGCACCCACCCTTCTTTTCGAGTTTGTACTGCTTTGTTACGAACTGAGGTCTGCTGACTGCAGTGGGAGGGTTATGCCGGAGGGACCGCCCCCCTGGGCGGGGCTGTTCAGCTCTGGCTGTTTAGAATGTATGTATAACATCTCACATTCTGCCTAGGTCTTCTCCTGCAAGCAGGGACATAACCCACGTGTAAAGGTGTATAAGACACGCTGTGTCAGTCCATGGATGCCAGAGAAACGGATTTTACGGTGAGTACAAAAATCCTATTTTTTCTTGCGTAGAAGCTTGATAGGAAAGTTGGAGATAGAGAATTTAACAGGGAGGTAGGTTCAGGCACGCGGCACTTAAATGTCAGTTATCTCCACTCAGTCCTGAGTGGGCTTTGCTCACCCGGATAGTCCCCTCTCACGGTCCTAGCAGCCGGTGTGGAGCACGGAACATTCACTTTAAATCTCCTAAGGATACGATCAGGATATAAACTTCTGAATCCCAAACTTCCCAGCACTTGTAACACTTGAGACCATAGGTGCCAGTGGGCACGTTACAAGGCTTTTGGCGGCCTATGGAATCCTTCCCTCTGATAGGCAACCAGGCCTTTCCGGAGACAGTGACTTCCCTCATCGATCCCTGCGGACAGGTCCTCCCCTGGTTTCCTCTCCTTTAGAGCGGGTCACCCTCACTTGGGCACCCTGGGACTCCTTTTCTGGTGTAGGCCTCAGCTAAAGATGCTGGGCCTACCTGGAACGATGCAGCCTCGGGCCGAAGGTGCCCGGAGCTGAATACACACACACACACGTACACCTGGCCATGAGGGCCACCGAAGGTGGGGTACGAGCCTTGGACCAAGGGGTCCTCTGGATCGCCTCCGAATGGCGTCTGCCCCTTAAGTACCCTCTCCAAGCATGCACAGCCGGTAGACCGCGCCCACTGCACGCTTGCCGAGAGAGGACACGCAATCACGCTGCAATGCTATCTGTGGTTCAACCTGAGACCTGGGTGACAGCGCCCCCCTCAGGTCAAAGGGAACTGTACTGCCAGGCATCACCACAACAAAGCAGAAAACAATTTAAAGAATTCAAACAGCCTGAGCCTAAATATTTGCTCAGACTACTCCTTAAATTTAGGCATAGCGACCCAAATTATGGGGGGTCCGCTACACACACCCCCTCCTAAACAAGACACTGTCCCAGTGGCTAGAATAAATCCACGACCCCCTCAATCCTGAGTGGGAGTCGATTCATTCATAACTATACACATAATTTTTGAAATGGTGCCTGAACCAAATATTTTGTGGAATGGGGAGGAAGTGAGAGAGAGAGAGAGAGAGAGAGAGAGAGAGAGAGAAGAAAAAAAAACATAGAGTAACATACAAACAGACATCCCATTCTCAATGTCATATTTTAGCAATGCACAAAACACATATCACACATCCCACCCTCTCCTAACTGACTACCCCACCCCATTCTCCGGTGGAGTTGACAGCAGATCGTACCTGCAGAGGGAGAAGAAAAAAAAACAACAACATGCAGTATAACACACATCCTATTTTCTCATTTGTACAAAGAAGTGAGCCATTTCTCCGAAAAGAAATGACTTCCTTCTGTAAGTAAAGTACGCTAAGCCTAGCACCACTTTATATTATCACATAAATCATTCTCTCCCTTTTTTTTTCTCGCAAACCGCTGCCACCTGGTGGCAGCGTAAAGTCATTACATCTACCACATTTGCACATGGGAATGAATCACTGCACACACAAACACTTCCCATCTTGACCACAACGTATCCCCTGCCCTGGCCCTGGCTAGACAACCCCAAAGTCCAAGAAAATAAAAAAAAAACTGTCTCTTCTTCTTTTCGAGAGCAGAGGAGAGAGAGAGAAAAAAACACAGCTCTCCCATTTCCTCAATAGAGTAGACCTCCTCTGTAGCAGAGGGCAAAGTTACTGAATCCAGGGCAGTTCATCCATGGAGAAACAGGATAATAAAGAACACACAAATTCCTGCTTCAAAGGTAAAAATGAGAATCAGGGAGAATGAGAGTCTTCCACTGTTTATCCAGTGTCTCAATAAAGTACACAGCATCCTCTCTTCCCTTATTGCAAATCACCACTCGGTCAGCATGTATATGCCGACCATAGTTCCACTTTTGCGGCAACCCTTGAAGCGATCAGCCAAGGCAGCTGAACAGGCGAAGTACCTATGGGATTTAGGTACTACCACCTCTCACGGTAGGCCTCTATCTCAAACAGGAGCTCCCTAGGAACCATATTCACCAGCGACTCTCTTGTTGAGGAGCCGCTGCAACCGGGCAATATGTGGCAGAGTTACAAGGTCTCCTTCTCCTGGCAAAACAATAGCATCCGGGGATCTTTTGACTGACACTGTACCGGACATCGGTAAGGGCGGCCGCAATGGCAGACGCCCCTCTGTAGTGGCAGGCACAGGCAATGCAAGTGCGGGTGTGGAAACAACCTTCTCCTCCAAAGCAGGGGCTTCCACTCTGGGCGTAGTTTCCCCAGAGTCCATGGGCGATCCCTCTCTAAGGTTGCGGGACGGGGTCACCGAAATCCTGTCCCAACCCTTCTGGACGAAGATTTCATCGACCTCCACGTCGTCACCCAGTTCAAAGGATGACTCGAAATTCGACGAGTTATACTCTTCGGCAGGCAGATCATTTCTGGTGGACACAGTCACACTATACCCGGACGACAAAAGTTCCCAAGGGTTGGCTGTCCACACATCCCCAGTAATATGGGGTATGGGCTTCTTTCCCTTTCCCGGCAAACTTGTTGTCACAGTTCCCCCAGCCTCCTTACTGTCCCCTGATGTGGACTTCCTGGAGATCTCTCCGCTTCGAAGATCTGGTTCAGGCAGGCACTGGGGCAGGCTTCTACTGCGGCCGCGGGAGGCCTTAACATATCCCACTTTTCGTTTTGGCGGGTGGGATGGAAGTTTCTATAGTGACGGAGGCAGCATCCGCTGTGGCGTCCATCGCTGGCTCCGTGGTGGCTGGAACTCTATCTTTGGCATCCGTTGAAGCCGCGGTGATGTGCGTGGGCTCGGCTGTAGAGGCATAGTTGTCTTCCTCGGAAGTAACAGCCCCTGTAATGCAGTTGACCCGGTAGGCTCGGGGTGACTCGGTGGGCTGGTCCACCTCAAATAGAAATTCCCCACAGGTCAAACACCTTCCGAATGGCCGTATCTGCACAGCCAAACCACCACATCTGAGACAGAACACACCCAGGGCCTCCGCATCTCTGCAAGTATAAAGTGCGAAGCGGCCCCTAGGCTTGAGCCGGATCACCGTATCCGTGAGGGGAGCAGTAATGGGAGCAATGTCTATGGTAGAGGTAGATGGGAACATCCGAGGTCCCGTTGAAATGAAAGTCCATGGAGCGACAGACATATTGCTTCTCCTTACTAGTCCAGGCTCTTACTGTCCTTTGGCGCCAAATGAACCACATGCAACTCACAATTGGCGGGGGCTCCTCCCCTTAAACTTCTTCCTGCACGTAGCTCGCAGGCTTTTCTTCCTTTTAGGACATGCCCACGAACTACGCAGTTAAAAAAATTAAAGCACAGTCCTGTACCTCCTTTTCTCTCGATAAAGTAGTGACGCAGTCCAATTTTCCTTAATGGCCGACCACACAGTATTAACACACAGATCAGAGAAAAATAGTTCAACTTCCAGGGGTAGCAGCAAATCCCGGACGAGCCCCCACGTGTAGCACACAGATCCTTTACCCTGCTTACCTCCACAAGCAGAATGGGACACACCATGCCACAAGCCCAGTATCCTCCTGATAAAAGAGGGTGAGCGGTGTTATCTGTTTTTGGGTCCTGCAGCGAGTTACCTCCTTCTGTTGGTTCTCTCCCCTAGATTGTAGGGCAAAGTCTATTCTCTCTTTGTATTCAATAAGGCCATTGTCCAAACAGTATTAAACCCAATAAGAAAGGTTTATTTTTCTTGCGTAGAAGCTTGATAGGAAAGTTGGAGATAGAGAATTTGAACAGGGAGGTAGATTCAGGCACGCGGCACTTAAATGTCAGTTATCTCCACTCAGTCCTGAGTGGGCTTTGCTCACCCGGATAGTCCCCTCTCAAGGTCCTAGCAGCCGGTGTGGAGCATGGAACATTCCCTTTAAATCTCCTAAGGATACGATCAGGATATGAACTTCTGAATCCAAAACTTCCCAGCACTTGTAACACTTGAGACCATAGGTGCCAGTGGGCACGTTACAAGACTTTTGGCGGCTTATGGAATCCTTCCCTCTGATAGGCAACCAGGCCTCTACGGAAACAGTGACTTCCCTCACTGATCCCTGCGGACAGGTTCCCCCCCTGGTTTCCTCTCCTTAAGAGTGGGTCACCCTCGCTTGGGCACCCTGGGACTTATTTTCTGGTGTAGGCCTCAGCTAAAGGTGCTGGGCCTACCTGGAACGATGCAGCCTTGGGCCGAAGGTGCCCCGGGCTGAATACACACACACATACGCCTGACCATGAGGGCCACCGAAGGTGGGGTATGTGCCTCGGACCAAGGGGTCCTCTGGATCGCCTCCGAACTCCCCGGACCTAATGGTGTCCGCCCCTTAAGTACCCGTTCCCAGCATGCACAGCGGGTAGACTACGCCCACTGCAAGCCTGCCGAGAGAGGACACCCAATCACGCTGCAATGCTACCTGTGGTTCAACCTGAGACCTGGGTGACAGTGCCCCCCCACAGGTCAAAGGGAACTGTACTGCCAGGCAACACCACAACAAAGCAGAAACCAATTTAAAGAATTCAAACAGCCTGAGCCTAAATATTTGCTCAGGCTACCCCTTAAATTTAGGCATAGCGACCCCAATTATGGGGGGTCCGCTACAGTATGTTAATAAGTATGCCCATATATACCATCTTTATTTACATTATGATCACCATGCCCAGTCCCTGCTAGTTCCAATAGTATTGCTGTGCCTTCTGGTATAGCGAGTATTGCCGTGCTATTAAGTTTTGTTTCACCTTTTGCCATGGTTACTGGGCAGGCTTACAATCAGTCCCCCCTTGCCTGTATGGTATAACTAACCCACACCAAGATGGCCACCAGTAAAGCCTGAGGAAGGAGCATGCATGCTCCGAACGCGAAGCACCGCCCGCCAACCACGTTCCCAGAAGTGACGACACGGAGCATCATCGATCCACGTTCCAGTCTTCCAGAAGCGCTGTGTGCATACAGTGGGACCGGATAGAAGCAGGACACTCGATCACCTCCACCAGACTGTGATGCCTTGCACCATTCAGGGACTATGCGGAAGAAAACCCTTATTATACACATTAATGCTGGAAAATACCGCTCTCTTGTGAGTGTTTTTAATCTTATCTTTTAACATTAAAAAGTAAAAAAAACTTGCTGCATTTAGAGGGTGCCATTCTTTATCTTTTAATTTATTATTTGGTCACAGTGAACAAGGAGTGGATTGTACCAGCTAGGGGAGAGTCTGCTGCCTCCCCTCGCATATGCTGCCATGTGGCCTCAGGTGGGTGTCTTAAGGGCTTGGATTGAAAGAGAGTGTGCTGCCATGCGGCCATAGTTGCCAACATTGGAAAAAAGAAATCGGGGACACTTTTCTGCAAGTAGGCGGAGCCTTGATTTAATTAGGGGGCGGGGCATGCATTTGTGGATGAGAGGCTGGGAGAAAAACGCGCCAAAAATGGGCGTGGTTTACGTTGAATTGTGGGCGTGGCTTAAATGGGCGTGGTTAAGAAGGGGCGTGGTTAAGGACACACACACACACACACAGAGACCCAGCGAGAGAGAGCGAGAGAGAGAGACCCAGCGAGAGAGAGCGAGAGAGAGAGACCCAGCGAGAGAGAGCGAGAGAGAGAGACCCAGCGAGAGAGAGCGAGAGAGAGACCCAGCGAGAGAGAGCGAGAGAGAGACCCAGCGAGAGAGAGCGAGAGAGAGACCCAGCGAGAGAGAGCGAGAGAGAGCGAGAGAGAGACCCAGCGAGAGAGAGCGAGAGAGAGACCCAGCGAGAGAGAGCGAGAGAGACCCAGCGAGAGAGAGCGAGAGAGACCCAGCGAGAGAGACCCAGCGAGAGAGACACACACACACACACACACACACACACACACACACACACACATGATAAAAATAACCGCCCCACCCAAAAAAACAACAGAAAAAAAAAAAACCCACAGCAAAAAACGAAAAAGGAGCACTTTACTATTTGCGGCCTACTAGTCAGTGACTCAGTCCAGTCAACCCTCCACGTGGCGCCGGCTCGGCTGCAGTGTCCGCGGCCTAATTTGTTCCCAGGGGGTCGTCACCCACTTGACTTCCAATCTCGAACTGCCCCCCCAAAAAAAAAAAAAAAAACCCCAGGATAACCCCCCCGCCCCCCCCCCCCCAGAAAAGAAAAAAAAAAAAGGGGGACTCAGTTCCGAGTACTTACTTGGCTTCCGAGGCTCGGTTCCTCCTAGGCAGTCCGGAACAGTCCTCCAGTCCTCCAGTCCTCCTCCTAAAAGTCCTCCTCCTAAAAGTCCTCCTACGCAGCTGCAGTACGCACGTCCTGAACACACGTCCTCCTCCTCTCTCTCTATCCAACGGACTGGGCTCTGATTTGCGCGGGCTGCGTGGTAAGTTAACTAGCCACGCCCCCTTGCAATAGTACTGCAAATAAGAATACAGAGCGAGAGCATGTGTCCTCCTTGTCCAATAGAAGACAACAGGAGGACAAAAATGAGGCGGGGGAGGATATTCTGAGAGGATAGGGAATGACTAACCGCAGCGCTTAGCGATGGGCGGGACATTGTATTTTAGATGGCCGGGACAAATTTCAGATGGCCGGGACTACTCTTAAAATTCGGGGAAAAAAACGGGAAACAATATGTACGGGACAAGACTCACAAATCCGTGAATGTCCCGGGAAATCCGGGACTATTGGCAACTATGTGCGGCCTCAGGTGAGCGACCAGAGAGAGTGACCCTGGTTATACAAAAAGCTGGCTGAAGGGGCTGTATGTTGAAAATCTGGACTGGTATTACTGTTATAGAGTGTGGTTTGGAAGTTAGGAGGAGGCTACCAGCTGTCCCTGGACATTTTGTGAGTACAGACAACATAAAAGATCTATAGACTTGTGCTCTTAACCCCTTCTGGTGTTCTATATAATAGCTGAGAGTCCAGACAAGAGTGGCTAGTGTCCAGACAGCACTGACTAGTGTTCTGAAGAGCTTATTCAGCTGCTGCTACTGCATAGGACTTTGCTCATTTTCTGCTACTTTTGAACTACCAAATACAGAAACAGGCTGCTGTAACTGGCTTGTGTCTTGAGGAGCTTTGGCATGCTATTATTGCTACTGAAGGACTTTGTTCTAACCTGAAACTACTTTGTTGCTACTGCCAAGGAGAAGTCTGCTTTCAGCAAGAACTTCACCAGAGCTTTGTCAAGAGGTCCGTTACAAGGCCTTGAAAAAATATTCATACCCCTTGAAATTTTCCACATTTTATCATGTTACAACCAAAAACTTAGTTGTATTTTATGTGATAGACCAACACAAAGTGGCACACAATTGTGAAATAATAAATGGTTTTCAATTTTTTTTTACAAATAAATGATCCCCCCCCCCCCCCCACCCGAGTCAATACTTTGTAGAACCCCCTTTCACTGCAATTACAGCAGTACGTTTTTTTGGGGTTTTCTCTACCAGCTTTGCACATCTAGAGAGTGACATTTTTGCCTATTCTTCTCTGTCAGATTGGATGGAGAGCATCTGTGAACAGCAATTTTCAAGTCTTGCCACAGATTCTCAAATGAATTTAGGTCTGGACTTTGACTGGGCCATTCTAACACATGAATATGCTTTGATCAAAACCATTTCATTGTAGCTCTGGCTGTATGTTTAGAATCATTGTCCTGCTGGAAGGCGAACCTATGCCCCAGTTCCAAGTCTTTTGCAGACTCTAACAGATTTTCTTCTAAGATTGCCCTGTATTTAGCTCCATACATCTTCCCATCAACTCTGACCAACTTCCCTGTCCCTGCTGAAGAAAAGCATCCCACAACATGATGCTGCCACCACCAGGTTTCACAGTGGGGATGATGTGTTCAGGGTGATGTGCAGTGTTTGTTTTCCGCCACACAGAGCATTTTGCTTTTAGGCCTAAAAGTTCAGTTTTGGTCTCATCTGACGAGAGCATCTTCTTCCACATGTTTGCTCTGTCCCCCACATGGCTTCTCACAAACTGCAAACAGAACTTCTTATGGCTTTTTTCAACAATGGCTTTCTTCTTGCACTCTTCCATAAAGGCCAGATTTGTGGAGTGCACAACTAGTGATGAGCCGAACACCCCCGGGTTCGGTTCGCACCAGAACCCGCGAACGGACCGAAAGTTCGCACGAACATTAGAACCCTATTAAATACAATGGATGCGAACGTTCGGATTCTAAAGTGCTAATTATAACGACTATTATCCATGTTATTGTCCTAAACAGAGTTTGGGAACATGGGTTCTGCACCAGGGGACATGTATCAATGCAAAAAGAAGTTTTAAAAACGGACGTTTTCCGGGAGCAGTCATTTTAATGATGCATAAAGTGAAAAAAAAAGTCAAATATTCCTTTAAATATTGTACCTGGGGGGTGTCTAAAGTATGCCTGTGAAGTGCCACGTGTTTCCCGTGTTTAGAACTGTCCCTGCACAAAATAACATTTCTAAAGGAAAAAAAGCCATTTAAAACTGCTTGCGGCTTTAATGTAATGTCTGGTCCCGGTAATATGGATGAAAATCTTTAAGAAAAATGGCATAGCTACCCCATCAACCCCCCCCCTACCCCAGCCCATTACCAGCCCCTTTGGGTCTTGTATGGATATTAAGGGGAACCCCGCACACAAAATAAAAAAGCCCCTATATACTCTGAACAGCCGTATACAGGCGGTGCATACAAGACAGGGACTGTAGGTTTGTTCTTATGTAGAATCTGTTTGTAATTTTGAACAGCTACATTGTTTAAGTGTAGCTCCAGGCCAAATACCTATTTTTAAGCTTTTTGGAAAACATAGGGAAGGGTTATCACCCCTGTAACATTTTTTTTGCTGTCTGTGCCCCTGTTCAGAACATTTCACCTCACTTTGCGTCCCAATGACAACTGTTTTTGAAATGTGGTGTTTTTATTGAAACAAGGATTGGTGATAAAGCATCAGTAGAGAGGAGACACCTTTCTCCCATATTAATTCTTACAGGAGAGAATTTTCCTTCCATGGGGTAGATTTCCTCTCACTTCCTGTTGTCTTCTTCCGTTTGCAAGTAGTAGTCGT
Organism: Rana muscosa; assembly: GCA_029206835.1. Lineage (NCBI taxonomy): Eukaryota > Metazoa > Chordata > Amphibia > Anura > Ranidae > Rana > Rana muscosa. The sequence continues at coordinate 24,796,603 of CM055119.1, forward strand.
TTGTAAGTTGGATGTTTGAAAGTAGGGACCTGCCGTATATACTCTGCAGAAATTGGCCCCTTAGGTGTTGGTGTTGGCACAACACTGTAAGCACTCACAGTTACTCTTGGTGGGTGCTGGAACGCCCTGCTGTCAACTATTATATCAGGAATTGTAATAACATATAATTGTTGAACAGTGGTAGTAAAAATTGGGCCTTTGATGGTGGTGCTGGTGCCACAACACTGTAAGGCCTGACAGTTACTCTTGGTGGGCGCAGCAATGGGCCCTGCTGTGAATTATTAGATCAATAATTATAATTGCATGCCCCTGTTGAACAGGGGCTGAAAAATTGGGCCTTTGGTGGTGGTGGTGGTGGTGTTGACACAACACTGTAAGGCCTGACAGTTACTCTTGGTGGGCGCAGCAATGGGCCCTGCTGTGAATTATTAGATCAATAATTATAATTGCATGCCCCTGTTGAACAGGGGCTGAAAAATTGGGCCTTTGGTGGTGGTGGTGGTGGTGGTGGTGTTGACACAACACTGTAAGGCCTGACAGTTACTCTTGGTGGGCGCAGCAATGGGCCCTGCTGTGAATTATTAGATCAATAATTATAATTGCATGCCCCTGTTGAACAGGGGCTGAAAAATTGGGCCTTTGGTGGTGGTGGTGGTGGTGGTGGTGTTGACACAACACTGTAAGGCCTGACAGTTACTCTTGGTGGGCGCAGCAATGGGCCCTGCTGTGAATTATTAGATCAATAATTATAATTGCATGCCCCTGTTGAACAGGGGCTGAAAAATTGGGCCTTAGGCACTGGTGGCACAACACTGCAACCCCTCACAGATACTGTACTTGGAGCACAGCAATGAGGCCTGTTGCAAAGTATTGCATCAAAAATTGTAATTACACGCCCCTGTTAAACAGGGGCTGAAAAATTGGGCCTTAGCCACTGGTGGCGGCACCCATAAACCAAAATGATCTTCCAAGCTATCATCATTAATCGGATCATTGAGGAGGAGGAGGAGGATAGCTAGTCAACATAACAGCACAGGAACTCAGCATCAGCATCAGTCTTGAAGGGATGTGACATTTTAAAATCAATTAGTCTGTTATATCAGCATCAGGTGTGTGGTAGCTGGTGGTGATCCAAGACTGGTTCATCTTGATGAAAGTCAGTCGATCAACCGAGTCGGTGGACAGGCGCACCCTGTGATCCGTGACAAATCCTCCAGCAGCACTGAATGTGCGTTCTGAAAGAACGCTGGATGCAGGACAGGCCAGTAGCTCAATTGCATACTGTGCAAGCTCTGGCCAGTGATCCATCCTCAAGACCCAGTAAGCCAGAGGATTTTCGGTGGGGAAGGTGTCCAAGTCTGACCTTGCCCCTAGGTATTCCTGCACCATGTATATCAGACACTGGCGATGGTTACTGGAAACGATCATACTTTGGGGCTGCGGACTAAAGAATTGTCTGAATGCATCGGTCAGACGGCCACCTTCCCCACCGCTCCTTCTTTGACTGCCCGAAGCCTCAGCAACTCGTTGTCCAGGACCAGGAGTTTGTAACCTCCCAGTCTCTGGGAACGCGTTGCACAGACCTTTCTGCAAGGCCTCCCGGAGTTGTCTCATCCTCTGCTCCCTCTGCGACGGTAACATAAGGTCCGCAACCTTACCCTTGTACCGTGGATCAAGGAGAGTGGCCAGCCAGTAATGGTCCCTCTCCTTGATCCGAAGAATACGAGGATCCTTCCGCAGACTTTGCAGGATCAGGGAGGCCATGCAGCGTAGGTTAGCTGAGGCATTCAGTCCGGAGTCCTCTGGGTCACTAAGGACGACATGATCCGCAGCCACCTCCTCCCAGCCACGTACAAGTCCACTGGTTTCTTGGGACTGTAAATCATCCCTAAAAGACTGCTGCTGATGATGCTGAGTGCCAGCCTCCACCTCCATGCTGACACAATCCTCCTCCTCCTCCTCCTCCTCCTCTTCCTGTGCGATGGGTGGGACAGAAGGAACACTGTCAGGGTAAAGGGGGCCTTGAGAGGCAAGAAAGTCCTCCTCTTCCTGCCTCTGTTCTGCCTCAAGTGCCCTGTCCATTATTCCACGCAGCGTGTGCTCCAACAGGTGGACAAGAGGTACAGTGTCACTGATGCATGCACTGTCACTGCTCACCATCCTCGTGGCCTCCTCAAATGGTGCCAGGACAGTGCATGCATCCCTGATCATGCCCCACTGGCGTGGTGAAAAAAACCCGAGCTCCCCTGACCCTGTCCTGGTGCCGTAGTCGCACAGGTACTCATTGATGGCCCTCTGCTGCGTGTGCAGCCGCTGCAGCACGGCCAACGTTGAGTTCCACCTGGTGGGCATGTCACATATAAGGCGGTTCTTGGGCAGGTTCAACTCCTTTTGCAGCTCAGCCAGGCGAGCACTGGCATTATAAGATCTGCGGAAATGAACACAGACTTTCCTGGCCTGCCTCAGGACATCCTGTAAGCCCAGGTACCTGCCCAAGAACCGCTGCACCACCAGGTTAAGGACGTGAGCCATACAGGGCACATGGGTCAGTTGTCCCTGTCGGAGGGCGGAGAGGAGGTTGGTGCCATTGTCGCAAACCACCATTCCTGGCTTAAGCTGGCGTGGCGTCAACCACCTCTCGGCCTGCCCCTGCAGAGCAGACAGGACCTCTGCCCCAGTGTGGCTCCTGTCCCCCAAACACACCACGCAAGCACGGCATGGCATCTTTTTGCCTGCGTACTTGCGTAGCTCCTTGAACGCCTACGGAGCACCGCTGGTTCCGAGGACAAACCACAGGAAGAGGCCATGGAGGAAGAAGAAGAGGAGGGGGTGGAGGAGAGAGGTGTGTCACAACCAGTAGTAGCATTTTGGAGGCGTGGTGGTGGAACAACCTCCAACACTACTGCACCTTGTCCTGTATCCTTCCCAGCTGCCAAAAGAGTGACCCAATGGGCCGTGAAAGAAAGGTAACGTCCCTGTCCATGCCTGCTGGACCATGAGTCAGCGGTAATATGCACCTTACCGCTGACCGCCCTGTCCAGCGAGGCCAAGACATTGCCTTCCACATGCCTGTAGAGAGCCGGAATCGCCTTCCATGAGAAAAAGTGGCGTTTGGGAACCTGCCACTGAGGAACCGCACATTGCACAAACTCACGAAAGGGTGCCGAGTCTACCAACTGAAAAGGCAGCAGTTGAAGCGCTAGCAATTTAGCCAAGCTAGCATTCAACCGCTGGGCATGTGGATGGCTGGGAGTGAACTTCTTTCGACGGTCCAGCAGCTGGGGCAGGGAAATTTGCCTGCTAGAATCGGACGTCGGTGTACTGCTAGCAGAGTGCCCGCAAGTACTTGGCTGTGACACACCTAATTCTACACCTTCATTCCTCTCAGAGCAGGTTTCAGAGAGGACTGAAGGTATAGTGGGGTTGGAGATCCCAGCTGATGCAGTGCAAGAAGAGGTCAGCTTTGTTCTTTGGTGTGGGTCTTTAAGGTAGGCTTGCCAACGAGCTGCATGGCAGGTCAACATATGTCTGATCAAGCATGTGGTGCCCAAGCGGCTGATGTTTTGGCCACGCGATATACGCTTGAGACATATGTTGCAAACAGCAGCTGTGCGATCTGATGCACTCGCCTCAAAAAAGGCCCACACCAAAGAACTTTTTGAATGACGGGCAGAGGCAGCGCCCTGCACAGGCGGAGCTCTGCGGTGTGATTCCGTCGGTGTGCTGCCCATACGCTGGCCACCCAAGGGCATCCTGCCTCGTTGGAGATGTGCCTCCTCCTCATCCTCCTCCTCCTCCTCTCTCCTATTAGGCACCCACGTGGAGTCAGTGACCTCATCATCCCCTCCCTCCTCATCACTGGAGCCAATCTGGCAGTATGCTGCAGCTGCTGGAGCATGACTGCCAGATTGGTGTCCTTCTTGAGCATCCCCTCTCTCTGCTCTCACGCTACTGCCTTCCTCTATCTGGGTATCATCATCAGATCCTTCGAAACGCTGGGCATCCTCCTGGAGCATGTACCCAACACTGTGCTCAAACAGTTCGGGGGACTCCTCAGGAGGAGGACATGGTGGGTCTAGGGAAGGATTGACTAATGAAGATAATGATATCAGAGAAGAGGACGCTTTGGCAGCTGCTTTGCTAGTACCCTGAGCCTGGGTGAGAGAGGATGAGGAGGATGAGGTGGGCTTGGTCATCCACTCTACCAAGTCTTCGGCATGATGTGGCTCAACATGTCCAGCTGCCGAAAAGAAGGACAAGCGTGTCCCATGGCCATGTGCTGATGACAATGCACCGCGTCCACGACCAGCACTGTTGCCCCCAGACACAGAGCCTGCTTGCCCTCTTTTTTTGCCTCCTGACTGTCTGCCTCTCCTTGTTTGCCTTCCAGACATTTTAATGGATGGCCTGCAGGGAGATGGGAAAAACAGCAATAAGGGCTACCTTCAGGTGTATACTGTGCAGGAGGCTTAGCAACAATGACACTGACACTGTCCCCTGCCTATCCTTCTCTGTCCCTAAACACAAGGATTTGCAATATGCTTCAGCAAGATTGGTTTAGCACAGAATAGCACACTGTCATTTTCACTCACTGTCCTACTCTGTCCCTACAAACAAGATTTAGCACAGAATAGCACACTGATAGTTTCCACGAGTGTCCTTCTCTGTCCCTAAACTCAAGGATTTCAAATATGGTTCAGCAAGATTGGTTTAGAACAGAATAGCACACTGTCAGTTTCACTCACTGTCCTACTCTGTCCCTACAAACAAGATTTAGCACAGAATAGCACACTGACACTTTCCCTCACTGTACCTCTCTGTCCCTAAACTCAAGGATTTCAAATATGGTTCAGCAAGATTGGTTTAGAACAGAATAGCACACTGTCAGTTTCACTCACTGTCCTACTCTGTCCCTACAAACAAGATTTAGCACAGAATAGCACACTGACACTTTCCCTCACTGTACCTCTCTGTCCCTAAACTCAAGGATTTCAAATATGGTTCAGCAAGATTGGTTTAGAACAGAATAGCACACTGTCAGTTTCACTCACTGTACCTCTCTGTCCCTACAAACAAGATTTAGCACAGAATAGCACACTGATAGTTTCCACGAGTGTCCTTCTCTGTCCCTAAACTCAAGGATTTCAAATATGGTTCAGCAAGATTTGTTTAGAACAGAATAGCACACTGTCAGTTTCACTCACTGTCCTACTCTGTCCCTACAAACAAGATTTGTCACAGAATAGCACACTGATAGTTTCCACGAGTGTCCTTCTCTGTCCCTAAACTCAAGGATTTCAAATATGGTTCAGCAAGATTGGTTTAGAACAGAATAGCACACTGACACTTTCCCTCACTGTACCTCTCTGTCCCTAAACTCAAGGATTTCAAATATGGGTCAGCAAGATTGGTTTAGAACAGAATAGCACACTGTCAGTTTCACTCACTGTCCTACTCTGTCCCTACAAACAAGATTTAGCACAGAATAGCACACTGACACTTTCCCTCACTGTACCTCTCTGTCCCTAAACTCAAGGATTTCAAATATGGTTCAGCAAGATTGGTTTAGAACAGAATAGCACACTGTCAGTTTCACTCACTGTACCTCTCTGTCCCTACAAACAAGATTTAGCACAGAATAGCACACTGACACTTTCCCTCACTGTACCTCTCTGTCCCTAAACTCAAGGATTTCAAATATGGTTCAGCAAGATTGGTTTAGAACAGAATAGCACACTGACACTTTCCCTCACTGTACCTCTCTGTCCCTACAAACAAGGTTTAGCACAGAATAACACACTGACACTCTCCCTACCTATCCTTATTTGTCCCTAAACACAAGGAATCCAGGATTAGTAAAGGAAAAAAAATGACACTGTCCCTGCCTATGCTTCTCTTTCCCTGCTCCGGAACACACTACACAAGGCCGCCGCGCTGGCGGCCTTTTATAGTGTGGGGCGTGTACTAAACCCCCTCAAGAATAATTGGCCACAGGCATCCTGCCTGTGGCCAATCATTGCTCTCCTCGCTGCCGGCGCTGTGATTGGCCAAGCATGCGGGGTCACAGTGCATGCTTGGCCAATCACAGCATCTGGATGACACTGCGATGGCGTAGTGCATTGTGGGCCGTTCGCGTCACTCGAATTTGGCGCGAACGGCCCAAATCGTTCGATCTTCGTCGAACGATCGAACAGCCGATGTTCGAGTCGAACGTATGTTCGACTCGAACACGAAGCTCATCCCTATGCACAACTAATAGTTGTCCTGTGGACAGATTCTCCCACCTGAGCTGTGGATCTCTGTAGCTCCTCCAGAATTACCAGGGGCCTCTTGGCTGCTACTCTGATGAATGCTCTCCTTGCCTGGCCTCTTAGTTTTGGTGGACGGTCATGTCTTGGTAGGTTTGCAGTTGTGCCATACACTCTTTCCATTTTTGGATAATGGATTAAACAGTGCTCCGTGTGATCTTCAAAGCTTGGGATATTTTTTATAACCTAACCCTGCTTTAAACTTCTCCACAACGTTATCCCCGGCCTGTCTGGTGTGTTCATTTGCCTTCATGGTGCTGTTTGTTCACTAAGGTTCTCTAACAAACCCCCGATAGCTTCACAGAACAGCTGTATTTATACTGAGATTAAATTATACACAGGTGGGCTCTATTTACTAATTAGGCGACTTCTGACGGCAATTGATTCCACTAGATTTCAGTTAGGGGTATCAGAGTAAAGGGGGTTGAATACAAATGCACGCCACACTTTTCATATATTTATTTGTAAAAAAATAAATAAAACCATTTATCATTTTCCTTCCACTTCACAATTATGTGCTACTTTGTGTTACTTATGTGCTACTTTCACATAAAATCCCAATAAAATATATTTACCTTTGTGGTTCTCCCAAAATATAACAACAAAATCAAAACCACTAGACTGGTCATTGAAGACAATGAATGGAAGTGTGTGTGTGTACCTGGCTGTGTGAATCTACCTTATGCTTGGTTGCGGGACAAAAAGGGGGAAGACCTGGGCAAAACACCAGCGGCTCCTACGGGGGTAGTGCTACAGTGGGATAATGCTTACTTTATATTTTTTATATATTTCCATTCCCATAAAAATGTAAAAAAATAAATAAAAAAAATTGCAACTTTTACATGAAAATTCCAGCACTGAAAAAAATTCACATGTTTCTCTTTGTTTATGAGGGGTTATTCTTAACTAGAGTTGAGCGGGTAGCTGGATATTCGGGTCCGGCGGGTTCGGCCGAACTTCGGAAAAAGTTTGGATTTGGGACCGAACTTTAACCCGAACCCGGACCCGGACCCCATTGAAGTCAATGGGGACCCGGACTTCTGACGACTAAAAAGGCTCTAAAAAAGTAATGGAAAGGGCTAGAGGGCTGCAAATGGCAGCAAAATGTTGTTAAGAACATGGCAAGTGCTCTGCAAACAAATGTGGATAGGAAATAACTTAAAAGAACATAAAAAAAAATAAAAAAATAAAAAAATATGCTGGAGGCCCCCTTTTCAGCAGAAGAGGTACAGGAAGTCATTAAGAACCTCAGAAACTCAACGGCACGATGCCACACATATGGTGGGAATGCCCCAGAATACGCCCTTTATGGAATAAATTATTTAATTTAATGGATAAGCTAGTGGGAAAATAAAATACTTTGAAATAAAAATGTAGCGGGGTGCTAAATTTAAGGAAAGTGTTTGAGTGGTAAATAGGCTCAAATACCCTAATTCTGTAGGATTCATGGACCATTTTGTCCTCGGGGGACAGTATTGGTGTGCAGTTCCCTGCGGCCTACAGGTGGCGCCTTTTGTGTCCCCTCTTGGCAGTAGTACAGCGGGGCGGGGAACCTGCTGTGCATGCCGGGAGAGCATATAAAAGGGGCAGACCTTTGGCCTGGGGGCTGATGTCCAGTGGGGTCCGCGCCCAGGTGCCTTCGGCCTGGGTGCATGTGTTCCTGTTCCATCTCGGGCACCTTTAGCCCGGGGTGAGGTACTATCCTGGAGTTCTTGCTGCCCTGGGTATGGAGGCCTAGGGGCGGGAGTAAAGCCTGGAGTCCAGAGCCGCCTCGTGTAGGGGACCCTGTTCCAGGGAAGGGAGGATCATTCTGATGGACCGATGTGGGAGTCACGGTGAAGGAATGGTCTGTTGACTCCCTGGAGAGATGTCTTCCCCTTGATATGGGCTAGGTTCGTAGAAGGAGAAGCTCAAGGTCACCTTGACTGTATCAGAGGCCTTATTCAACCGGCCCGTGGCAGGGGCCTTATACACCCTGGTCTGTGGCTGAGACCAAAGTTCTCCAGGCCCGTGGCAGGGGCCTTGTACACCCGGTCTGTGGCAGAGACCAACCTCAATGTCTGTGGCAGAGACCGTGCGCCAAAAACTGTTTGAGAAACCTAAGCAGTGAAGTGAATGTGCTACGTTTGTGCCTGGACCTCCTCCACACCTTAAGCTGTCCTGTTTCTTTGCTCTAACCTTTTCTATCTGAGTACAGTTTATTTTGCCATGAGAGAATAAGAGTTGGAGTTTCAGCTGGTGTGGACATTGACTTTACTGGCAATTAAAGGACTTGCCTCTACCTACAGTAGAGGTGAGAATCATCCTCTGGAGGAGTTTTGACTCCGGCTGTGGACACGGCCCGTCAAGTACACCGCTCAACCTCTTTATATAGGAGGATACGGGCTGGTAGTGCGGTGTGCCTTTCTCCCTCCTGCGAAGAGCCAACAACATAAAGGCAGGTAAGGGGGAAAGGATCTGTGCGCTACAAAAAAATAAAATAAAAATTTTAATCTTGGCCTAGCAGGACGAGGTCCATATGGAGTAGGAGGTTGAGGTGGCGGTGGATGTGGCTGTGTAGGTGGAAGCGGCGGTGGAGGAGGACGAGGTAGCCAACACTGGTTCAAAAATACAACAATGGCTGGGTAAGGCCGGTGATGTGTCGAATTCTGTCCCCTGTCGAATAGTGTCCGCCCTGTACTGTGCTTGCTGAGTATGTAGGACAAGGGGATTTCAAAAATCTCCCAAGACTAACGGCGCCTGCGTGTTGAGTTCAGGTGAAGGCCACACCATCCGTGGTTCAAGCCGAGCCAAGCAAGGCCGCGATCGAAGCGAGCCCGTGAGGGGCCCTGTTACTATGTGCTACCGTATGTCCTCTTGGATGGTGGGGCTTGAACCTGCACTCACAGTGCAGGCGCCGTTCATCTTCAGAGATTTTGTGAATCTCCTTGTCCTCTGTACTGCGCAAGCGCTGCGCCTGCGCAGTACGGGCCGGGCACAATCCGATGGCCGGACAGTTTTTGTCACAACACCGGTATACATGTCTATTCTGCACAAGGTACGGACAAGTCCTGTGGGATCCATGCCTGGTTCATTTTAATGAACGTGAGCTTGTCCACATTGGCTCTGGACAGGCGGCTGCGCTTGCCTGTGATAACGCCCCCTGCCGTGCTAAATACACGTTCAGATAATACACTGGCTGCAGGGCAGGCCAGCACCTCCAAGGCATAAATGGCAAGCTCAGGCCATGTGCCCAATTTGGAGACCCAGAAGTTAAAGGGGGCAGACCCGTCATCCAGTACGTGTAGGCCTGTGGACACATACTGCTCAACCATGTTGGTGAAATGCTGCCTCCTGCTAAGACGTTCCATCTCAGCTGGTGGTGCTGGTTGTTGTGGCGTGCTGACAAAGCTTTTCCACATTTCGGCCATGCTAACCCTGCCTTCTGAGGTGCTGCCGGTGCCCCGGCTGCGTTGGCGACCTCTTCCTCCTCCTCCGCCTTCGCCTTGTGCTTCCACCGTACGCCCGCTGTCAGGTGGGAATGCCACCAGCAGCGCGTCTACCAGCGTGCGCTTGTACTCGCGCATCTTACGATCCCGCTCCAGTGAGGGAATTAAGGACGGTACGTTGTCCTTGTAACGGGGATCCAGCAGGGTGGCCACCCAGTAATCAGCACCAGTTAAAATGTGGGCAACTCGGCTGTCGTTGCGGAAACACTGCAGCATGTAATCGCTCATGTGTGCCAGGCTGCCCAGAGGCAAAGAAAAGCTGTCCTCTGTGGGAGGTGTATCGTCTGTGTCCTCTGTATCCCCCCAGCCACGCACCAGTAATGGCCACGAGCTGGTCTGAGTGCCACCCTGCTGTGAACATGGCTCCTCCTCCTCCTCCTCCATCTCCTCCTCCACCTCGTCATCCTCCAGAACTGTGCCCTTTCTGCCGGACAATTGTGTACCTGGCGTTTGTTGGTGCAGGAACCCACCCTCGTAGCCACTTGTGAAAGACTGCCCTGAAAGCCTTTGAAATGATCCCGCTTCCTCCTCCTCCTCCTCATCCTCCTGTGCCACATCCTCTTCCATCATCGCACAAAGCGTTTTTTCAAGGAGGCATAGAACTGGGATAGTAACGCTGAGAACGGCGTCATTGGCACTGGCCATGTTGGTGGAGTACTCGAAACAGCGCAACAAGGCACACAGGTCTCGCATGGAGGCCCAGTTATTGGTGGTGAAGTGGTGCTGTTCCGCAGAGCGACTCACGCGTGATTGCTGCAGCTGAAACTCCACTATTGCCTGCTGCTGCTCGCACAGTCTGGCCAGCATGTGCAAGGTGGAGTTCCACCTTGTGGGCACGTCACATATGAGGCGGTGAGCGGGAAGGCCGAAGTTACGCTGCAGCGCTGACAGGCGAGCAGCAGCAGGGTGAGAACGCCGAAAGTGCGCACAGACAGCCCGCACTTTCTGCAGCAGCTCTGGCATATTGGGGTAATTTTTAAGGAACCTCTGGACCACCAAGTTCAGCACATGCGCCAGGCAAGGGATGTGCGTCAAACCGGCTAGACCCAGAGCTGCTACGAGATTTCGCCCATTATCGCACACCACCAGGCCGGGCTTGAGGCTCACTGACAGCAACCACTCATCGGTCTGTTGTTCCATGTCCCTCCACAACTCCTGCGCGGTGTGGGGATTTTCCCCCAAACAGGAAAGTTTTAAAACTGCCTGCTGTCGTTTACCCCTGGCTGTGCTGAAGTTGGTGGTGAAGGTGTTACGCTGAATGGATGAGGAGGCGGTAGAGGATGAGGAAGCGGAGAAGGAGGAGTTAGCAACAGGAGGCAAACTGAAGCGGTCTGCAATCCTCGGTGGTGGAAGGACATGCGCCAAACCGCTATCTGCCTCAGGCCCAGCCGCCACTGCATTTACCCAGTGTGCTGTTAGGGAGATATAACGTCCCTGACCGTGCTTACTGGTCCACGCATCCGTAGTTAGGTGGACCTTGCCACAGATGGCGTTGCGCAGTGCACACCTGATTTTGTCCCCCACCTGGTTGTGCAGGGAAGGGATGGCTCGCCTGGAAAAGTAGTGGCGGCTGGGCACGACGTACTGCGGGACAGCCAATGCCATCAGGCTTTTAAAACTCTGCGTCTCCACCAGACGGAATGACAGCATTTCAAAGGCCAGGAATTTTGAAATGCTGGCATTCAGGGCCAGGGATCGCGGGTGGCTAGGGGGGTACTTCCTCTTCCGCTCCAATGTTTGGGAGATAGAGAGCTGAACGCTTCCATGGGACATTGTGGAGATGGTTGGTGACCCAGGTGGTAGTGTTGCTGGCAGATCCTCTGTTTGCGGGGTGACAGGTGCCACTGTCACTACAGAGGTGGATGAAGAGGCCGAGACTGCAGCAGAAGAGGAAGCAGGAGGAGCCAGAGACCTTTCTTGGTTTTTGAGGTGTCTACTCCACTGCAGCTCGTGCTTTGCACTTAGATGCCTGGTCATGCAGCTTGTGCTCAGGTTGAGAACGTTTATGCCTCGCTTCAGGCTCTGATTGCACAGCGTGCAAACCACTCGTGTCTTGTCATCAACACACTGTGTGAAGAACTGCCACGCTAGGGAAGTCCTTGGACCTGGCTTTGGTGTGCTCGGTCCCTTGCTGCGTTGGGCAGTAGCAGATGTACTGTCTAGGGGACGAATGCTCCGTTTTTGCACCCTGCTCCCTCTTCTGCTGTGCTGGTGGCTCTGTGCGACCACCGCCTCTTCCTCTGAACTACACTGGTCACCTGCATAACGTTGATTCCATGTGGGGTCGAGGACCTCATCGTCCTCCACATCATCTTCCACCCAGTCTTCACCCCTGCCCTCCATGTCTGTCTGCACAATTGCGAAAGCAGCAGCAGTTGGCACCTGTGTTTCGTCATCATCCGAGACGTGCTGCGATGGTCCTCCCATGTACCCATCATGAAACATAAGTGGTTGGGCATCGGTGCACTCAATCTCTTCCACTTCTGGGGCAGGGCTAGGTGGATGGCCCTGGGAAACCCTGCTAACAGAGTCATCGAAAAGCAGAAGAGACTGCTGCATGATTTGGGGCTCAGACTGCTTGGCTGATTTGCAAGGGGGTGAGGTGAAAGACTGATGGACATGGGCTTCAGGTGCCAACTCTTATCTTTCATCAGAAGAGTGGGTGGGAGACAATGTGAAGGAACCCGAGGCACTGTCAGCAACCCAATCTACTATCGCCTGTACTTGTCCTGGCCTAAACATTGGTACAGCCTCATTAGGCGTGACAAAATACCGCCGCAGGCTCGGACGCCTACTCGCACCTGAGGAAGGTGTTTCACTTGTGCGTGTAGCTGGCACAGATCCACCACGTCCTCTCCCTGCAACAGGAGCTCCACCAGCAGCACCACGACCGGGGCCACCACGTCCCTTTGACCTTCCCCTCATATTTTCCAAATTTAGGATCTTGCCCTAAATGGCATTTTTTGGAAGACCACAACACACCCACAGTACGTAATGGCTGAAACGCACAGCTACAGAACTGCAGAAAATGCTATTCAAAAAAAAAAAGGTTGTTTTTTTTAGTATAGCACAGTACAAGGAAAATATATAGAAATTGTTTATTTCACACACCTCCAGATGTGTATTTCACACTGCAAAATATTTTCTGTGGCCCTAAATGGCGTTTTTTGCCAGACCACAACACACCCACAGCACGTAACCGCTGAATCGCACAGCTACAGAAAATGCTATTCAAAGAAAAAGGTTGTTTTTTTTAGTATAGCACTGTACAATATATAGAAATTGTTTATTTTACACACCTCCAGATGTGTATTTCACACTGCAAAATATTTTCTGTGGCCCTAAATGGCGTTTTTTGCCAGACCACAACACACCCACAGCACGTAACCGCTGAATCGCACAGCTACAGAAAATGCTATTCAAAAAAAAAGGTTGTTTTTTTTAGTATAGCACTGTACAAGAAGAATATATAGAAATTGTTTATTTTACACACCTCCAGATGTGTATTTCACACTGCAAAATATTTTCTGTGGCCCTAAATGGCGTTTTTTGCCAGACCACAACACACCCACAGCACGTAACCGCTGAATCGCACAGCTACAGAAAATGCTATTCAAAAAAAAAGGTTGTTTTTTTTAGTATAGCACTGTACAAGAAGAATATATAGAAATTGTTTTTTTTCACACACCTCCAGATGTGTATTTCACACTGCAAAATATTTTCTGTGGCCCTAAATGGCGATTTTTGCAAGAGCACAACAACCCCAACAGTATATAACCGCTGAATCGCACAGCTGCAGAGGCCAGAGAATGCTTTTTAAAAATAATGTTGTTTTTTCACACACCTCCAGATGTGTATTTCACACTGCAAAATATTTTCTGTGGCCCTAAATGGCGTTTTTTGGAAGAGCACAACACAACCACAGTATTTAACCACTGAATCGCACAGCTATAGAAGTGCAGAGAATGCTATTAAAAAAAAATGTTTTTTTTTTTAGTATAGCACTGTACAATATATAGAAATTGTTTATTTTACACACCTCCACATGTGTATTTCACACTGCAATTTATTTTCTGTGGCCCTAAATGGCGTTTTTTGGAAGAGCACAACAACCCCAACAGTATATAACCGCTGAATCGCACAGCTGCAGAGGCCAGAGAATGCTATTCAAAAATAATGTTGTTTTTTCACACACCTCCAGATGTGTATTTCACACTGCAAAATATTTTCTGTGGCCCTAAATGGCGTTTTTTGGAAGAGCACAACACAACCACAGTATTTAACCACTGAATCGCACAGCTATAGAAGTGCAGAGAATGCTATTCAAAAAAAATGTTGTTTTTTTTTAGTATAGCACTGTACAATATATAGAAATTGTTTATTTTACACACCTCCACATGTGTATTTCACACTGCAATTTATTTTCTGTGGCCCTAAATGGCATTTTTTTGAAGAGCACAACAACCCCAACAGTATATAACCGCTGAATCGCACAGCTGCAGAGGCCAGAGAATGCTATTCAAAAATGATGTTGTTTTTTCACACACCTCCAAATGTGTATTTCACACTGCAAAATATTTTCTGTGGCCCTAAATGGCGTTTTTTGGAAGAGCACAACACACCCACAGTATATAACCGCTGAATCGCACAGCTGCAGAGAATGCTATTCAAAAAAAAGGTTGTTTTTTTTTTTAGTATAGCATAGTACAAGAAAAATATATAGAAATTGGTTATTTCACACAACTAGAGATATACACTGCAAAATATTTTTTTGCCCAAAAATAGGTCTTTTTTGGGCACAACTAAGTGACTTTTTTTTTTTTTTGCAACAGCACAATAAAGTGCCTTTTTTTTTTTTGGGGCCCAAAAATTGGTCTTTTTAGCAAAAGCACAATAAAGTGCCTTTTTTTTTTTCTGCCCGAAATGGGTCTTTTAGCAAGAGCACAATACAGCCACAGTATGGAATAGGTGTATCACTCAACGTAATGCAGTGCTGGTGCACTGAGCTTGCAACACAAACAGATAAACCTATGCAGATCGCTGAGCTATTATATCTCTCAATCTGGACTCCTATCTAAATCTCTCTCCCTGAAAGCACAAACAGGATCCTACACTACACTACACTGTCTCTCTATCTTTTCTATCAGTAGATTGCAGAATCAGGACTAACTCCTATCATATAATTCTCTAGCTCACAGCAACAGCAGCCAGGATCCTTTCCCTACGCTGTCTAAAAGCAGAGTGACGATCTGTGCTGTGTGCCTCTTGCTTATATAGAAGCTGGTCACATGCTGGGTCACATGTTGCACTGACCAATCACAGCCATGCCATTAGTAGGCATGGCTATGATGGCTTCTAAGGGCACACCAGCTAATCAAATGGTGATTGGCTGGCCCCTGAAGCATTTCTAACTGCGCCATTAAATTCCCGAATCCGGACCCGAACCCGGACTTTAGCGCAAAATCCGGGTCCGTGTCCGGGGTCGGGAAAACGCCAAAATTTGGTACGGACCCGAACTTTACAGTTCGGGTCCGCTCAACACTATTCTTAACCCATCCGTACTGTGCTGGCAGATCTTTTCTAAAATTTTGCTTAAACAAATTTACATAACAAGAGTTTAGTTAGATGCTTTATAGGAAATGCCAAGATACTTGAACTTTTTTCACCTAATATGCATATTTCTGCTAGACTAGCAAATATATTTAGAACATTATCCACATTTTTTAACTTGTCTTATTTGACTCTGAGCATTGTTTTTTATCTTTTGTGATCGCTGCCACTCCAAATATGATCAAATTGTTACATGGCTGTGTTGGAATCATTTGTTTGCAACAACATGACCTTGATGGGTACTATAACCCATTCATTTAGCAACTCAAGTCATAAGTTTACTTTCATGATAGTGTGCTGCCTAGTTACTTTTGGCAAATGTTGATGTTATTTTCAACTCTCTCAGAGAGCATATATCATATGGAAGGATACATCTCTTGATACATTTTATATAAATGCCAAAGATTCTTACAGTGGAGTTCCACCCTGAAAAAAAAAAATTACACAAAAATGCTGCAAAAAAAATTGAAAAAAAATAAATACGTTTTTTTACTCACCCGAAATAGCGGTTGCTATGCGGAAGTCCCTAATCTGCCTCTTCCTTATCCGCGGTGGGTCTCCTTTCGCATTCTCTTCTAGTGAATGGGGCGTGCTGCCTTCTGGGAACTGTGTTTAATCCCAGAGAGCAGCTGCCCATTCACAAATCAGCGCAAGACTCGCGCATGCGCAGTAGGAAACGGGCAGTGAAGCCGTAAGGCTTCACTGCCTGTTTCCCTTAGTGAGGATGGCGGTGCGGGACCTGCAGTGATCGAGGGATCGGCATGGGGGGGCCATCATCACGGGCGAGTAGGACAGGTAAGTGTCCTTATTAAAAGTCAGCAGTTACAGTGTTTGAAAATGCTGACTTTTAAAAAAAATATAAAATTGCGGGTGGAATCCCGCTTTATGTTTTTTTTTTTTTTTTGCTGAATGCCAGACAAATGACTATACCTAGTCCAGGCATTCAGAGCTCATGGTCCCAGAATCTCAATAATGCAGAGAATAAAGCACACGTGTAAGCCTGTTGTGACCTAAAAACCTTAAAGTTGAAGTTTAGATGTGGACATTTTACATAGTTACATTGGTCTAGCTTGAACCAGTGTAAGTATGTATGTGCAATACCTCTGGGATCCCTGTGGAAGCTTGAAATTACTATAGTAGGCAACACAATATCACCACTCTATCTCTCCACCTCATCCAATCACAGAACACTTTGCATTCATTGAGAAAAAATAATGGCGCCTGAGCAGCAGGGCAGTCACTTAGCATGGTATCTGGAAGCTAGTGGAGATCACTGTAGTAGTGTTGCCTACTACAGTGGTTTCCAGGTTCCACAGGTATCATACATCATGGTCATAGCTGGACCAATGTAGCTCTGTAGAAATTGCTATATCTAACCGTTAGCCTTATGCCCCATACACACGATCGTTTTTCATGCTGTTAAAAATGCCATTTTTAAAAATGGGCATTAAAACCGATCATGTGTATGCTCCAGAGCATTTTTAACGACGTGAAAAACGCCCATTAAAAATTTCGAACATGCTCTATTTTTTCACGTCGTTTTTCATGTAGTTTTTTTTAAACGACGTGAAAAACAATAGTGTGTATGCTTTCACGAGGTGAAAAAAAACGCGCATGCTCAGAATCAAGTATGAGACGGGAGCGCTCGTTCTGGTAAAACTAGCGTTCCTAATGGAGATAGCACATTCGTCACGCTGTAATGGACTGAAAAGCACAAGGCTGAAAAGCGCGAATCGTCGCTCAACAAACTTTACTAACATGAAGGGTGGCGCCATCCGAACGGAACTTCCCCTTTATAGTGCCGTCGTACGTGTTGTACGTCACTGCGCTTTGCTTGAACGTTTTTTTTTTAATGATCGTGTGTACGCAAGACAGGCTTGAGAGGAAACATGAAAAAAAACGACGAGAAAAAAGTCGGTTTAAAAAATGGCATGAAAAACGATTGTGTGTACGCCGCATAACAGTACTGATTTACATGAGTGATTTTGGGGTAAGAAAAAAAAATGGTTACATATGTTAGTACTGGGATTTCTAAAGCTTATGAAAACCTAAAAAACAAGTATTAATATACAGTATTGCAATTTACCAATACAGCAATTTAGTGCAAAAAATATATACAGTATATAGCATACACAATTGCTACAGAAGCAATTGCTACAGAAGCCATATTGTAATTTAATATTATTAAAATTAAACTTTCCTTTTTTAACTGCAGCATTGTAATTTTTGTAAACTGTAATGCAATATGGCAACTTGGAGGCATTTTGTACACAGTTGGTGTACAGAATGCATTCAGAAATGTTATGTCTTGCTTATGGTAAAGAACTCTGCACCAAGATACAAATCAGGTTGTAGGCATCCTCTGCCACAGAAATTTAATTTGTGGTGAGATTCTCCCTAAGAGCCCATTCACACTGGGGCAACACGACTTCCAGCGCGATTTTATGAGGCAACTCAGACACGATTTTATGAGGCAACTCAGCGGGACCTGGAGCTATTTACAAGGCAACTCCAAGTTGCCTGCAGGACAGGAGACATTCCAGTGGCCAATCAAACAAGAATCAGCTCTGTGGGAGGGAGGGGGGAGGGAGAGTTTTGCCTGATAAATGTATGTTATCTTCCTGGAGAGTCGCTCCTATTAAGACAGTGAGAGGCGACTCCCATTGAAATGAATGGTTACAGGTCGCCTAGGAGTCGGATTGAAGTAGTACAGGGACCTTTTTTGAAGTCGGAGTGACTGCAGTAGTGTGCATGAGGACGGCTCCATTAACTTACATTGATTTCTTCAGCCAGCGCGACCTGAGGCGACTAGGGGCGACCTGGGGCGATTTGGAGTCGGATCCAAAGACGCCCCTGTGTGAATGGGCTCTAAGAGTTAATCACTTCTAAAGAGATGCAGACACTGCAACTTTGAAACAAAGCAAACAATTGAAACAATTGTTATTGGATTTTTAAAGTGAAAATACTGTAGTTTTGTAGATCTGACAAATGTTGCATGACTCTTATTTGTTAAAGTGGAATTCCTGCCTAATTATAACTATTCTTAAAAATGTCCAATCTCTCCTCCTGCTACCTATCCTGCCTGTAACAATAGGTAAGAAAAAATTGCGCCCCAAGAAAATTTCCTCAAACCACCACTGCGCACAAAGAATATGTGTGTGCCTAAAGCTGCTACTTAGAAACATGAAACATGTATTGTGATATCTAAATGAATAAATAGTAGCGCAATGTTTATAAACAAATATAAACAAAATCTAAAATCTATAACACTACGTGAAAAATTTATATCACTTAGGCTGCATTCACACCTGAGCGTAGCGCTTCGAGCATTTTTACCGTCGTTTTGTCGCACGAATTTGCGCCCGTCGAAACGCTTGTTGTCGCGGTAGACGCTTGAATCGGGCGTTTCCATTACATTATATGAATCCTAAAACGCCCAATCTGCCCGATTCGCGCGACAAAAAAGGGTCCGGAACTTGTTTGAGCTTCAGGCGTTCGGCTTCAGACGTTTTTGAGTGGAGATGTGAACCATCTCCATAGAGAATAATGTATTTTTCCCCCTCTAGCGTTTTGTAGCTTCAGGCTTAGGGCTACAAAACGCTCAGGTGTGAATGCAGCCTAAGTGAATATATAAAAAACACAAAATATTGCAAACACAGAATATTACTATTGTGACAATAAAAAGTTGCTTAAAAGTCCATCAAAAATTAGTGTAAATATTAAGCAAATCAAAAAAGTTCAAGTCCATTAAGTGATTGTGCATATCCAAGTGATTGAATAAATCCAAGTGTTACGGCGACATTTTCAGGATCTGCAGTTTGATCTCCCTCCCTCCCAACCGGAGTCTTCCTCGGCCCAGCCAAGATAATCCCGGTCACCCCACGGATCCTCGCAGATGTCTCAGCAGGGGTCCCAGGCTCTTCGATCACTGCAAGCACAGCGATTCCAGGATGTCCCTAAGGGATGACAGCATTGATTCTCATTTGACACTCCGAGGGGCTAACCTGCCCGGAACCTGTTATTCTGAACTGACAGCTGAATCTCATCTTGAACTATAAGTATGAATCTAAATTTCACCCTTAACTTCTCATTATGAGGGCCCAGTTACAGTACATGGGCATTTCTGCCTCAAGATCAATAAGACATCTGGACTGCCCCCCCCCCCCCCGCCCCTTTTTTTTTTTTTATTAATTTTTTTCTCTCTCTGGGCTCAGCAGCCCCTTCCTGTTCCCCCCCCCTTGTTCCAGGACGCCTTACCATGTGGTTGACCCCTTGCCCGGTGTTGCCCCAACTGTGTCATGGCAACATTGGGCCTCTGTGATGTGGATATGTTCGCATGGTCATTTGGCCCACCTGGGCTTTTGTCCCCTGTCCCCCCTCCCTCCTTTTTTTTTTTTTTTTGGGTGAAGGCTTTTGATTTGTAGCTCGAGAGGACTATCCTTGTACTGCGCTGCACATCCCCATTAGAGTTATGGGTGTGTCCTGCCCATCACAGACCACAGTTTGAGGCCTTCACGGTTTTATGTATGTGTGTGTCATTGTCTTTGCATTTGCTGTGGGTCGGCTTTGTGTTCTGGACTTCCCGGACTTTGGTTGGGGGCTCCGGGACGCAAGGTTGGCCTTGGCCTACAGTTTACCGTTTACAGTTTAAGTTGATATGTTATATAATTTTGGTTAAGACTGCTTTATTCTTTATTTAGGTGGTGTCTATCGAACATGTTTTTCTGCTTACTCTGTGCCGCTGTTGATATGATCTCATTATTCAGACTACTTTAAAATCATGCCGAGTGGTTTCCGACGGACCACTGCTCCCCCTTGGCCCGAACAAAAGTTTTGGCCAACTTCCGACTTTCCAGTGGGATTTCAGTCCCACTACCAATTGCAACCTTGATGACTGGAATGTTTTTACTCCGAGTTTTACTCTGTCTTTTTGTTTTTCTTGATCTGATTCCTTTAACTTTCTCCCTACTTCCTGGTCTTTTATCCTTTTCTTTCCTCCACTAGGTCCGCGGAATATGTGCTTTGGGGAATGGTCTTCTGCCAATTGTTAATTCTACTATGACGCTTAATTGGCTGTCCCTGAATGTTCAGGGTATGACTTCTCCTCAAAAAAGGGTGAAGGTTTTCAAGTATCTTAAGAAGCAGCGGATTGACATCGCCTGCTTACAGGAAACCCATTTTTCGGCGACTTCCTGCCCTAAATACTTTGATGCTCAGTTTCCTCAGGTGTTTTTGGCTACTGCTCCAACCAAGCAAAAGGGGGTGCTCATAGCTTTCCGCAAGTCGGTTTCATTTAGTTGCACTAGACAGATTGTTTTGGTGGTCTGCCACTCTGTTTTGGACAGACCCCAATTCTCGCCCTGGGTGATGAATGATTTGCTCTTATCGCTTAAAGAGGTCCAGGAAGATATTTTTAAGGCCTCAGAGGACTATTTCCGCGATAATCAAAGGTCGGTTGCGTCGCCTGTAACACTTTGGGAGACTTATAAGGCGGTACTCCGAGGCCACATTATTCGGGTGGCGTCGACCCCTAAGCGGGAACGGGGTCTGAAACAAAGGGCCCTGGAGACCCGTCTGGAGGCGTTATCTGCAGTTTTTAAACAATCCCCCACCTCTGGCAGCCATAAACTCTTGGAGCAGGCCCGTTCGGAGTTAGATCTTTGTCTCACCGAGGTGGGCTGAACTCATCTTACGTTGGTCCCGCCAGAGGTGGTATACCAGGGCGAATAAACCAAATCGAATGCTAGCTAACAGACTCCAGACTTTCGCTCCTAAATTCACTCCCATCACTTTGCGCAACCGACACAATGTCCTTACGGGTTATCCGTTGCGCATATTGGAGGAGTTTAGATTCCGCCTTACTAAATTATACTCAGACCCGGAGCAGTTTAACGTGGCTTTACGGCACTTTACTACAGGAAACTGGCCGTTGTGGTAGCTCCGCATTTAACGGCCATGTATAACTCTGTTAAAAATGGTCGCTCCTTTACCCCGGACCTCTTATTGGCAAACATTGTGATGATCCCTAAGCCGGATGGCGATCATTCCTCCTGGGCCAATTTTAGGCCTATCTCCCTAATTAATATTGATATGAAAATTTTGACAAAAATTCTGGCCAATCGCCTAAACTCTTTTCTCCCTCGGTTAATCGGGAAGGACCAGGTCGGTTTTATACCTCAGAGACAGGCTAGTGATGCTATTCTGCGTATATTGCAACTCCAACACATAGCTCATACCCGCTCGCTGGAATCCATGCTCTTGTCTCTTGGCGTAAACAAGGCCTTTGACACTCTGTCGTGGCCTTACCTCATGTCTGTTCTTCGGCATTATGGCTTCGGGTCTTCATTTATGCACTGGATGTCTGTCTCATACGACTCCCCCCGGGCAAAAATTAAGTATTATGGATTCGAATCTCCTCTCTTTAATATCAAGAGGGGCACCCGTCAGGGATGCCGACTATCGCCTCTTCTTTTTGTATTGGCTCTGGAACCCCTGGCGGAGGCGATTCGTTCGCATTCGGACATACGAGGCATCGAAATAGCGGGTTGTCCCCATAAAATTTCCCTATTTGCCGATGATGTCCTTCTTACTTTGACCTCCCCCAGAATTTCTTTACCAAACTTACAATCCCTTTTGGATACCTTTGCTTCCCTTTCGGGGCTCCGGGTTAATCCCTCCAAATCAAAAGCATTGTCAGTTAACCTCTCTCCTGGTTTGTTGAGGGATTTACAGTCGGCGTTCTCCTTTCAGTGGGTCTCCTCGCTACCCTATCTGGGAATCCACCTGACCCCTACGTACTCCGGATTGTACCAGGCTAACTTTCCACCGGTGTTCAAAAGACTAACGGATATGCTGTTGTCTTGGTCTCATTTTCCTTTGTCTTGGTTCGGCAGAATAACAGCTGTTCGTATGTCCTATCTCCCGAAACCAGGCCCGTCGGAACAGGACAGGCAAAACAAGCAACTGCTTGGGGCCCCGAGCTGGCCTGGGGCCCCCAAGCAGGGCCCTTGCCTTGCCGCGATGTGTCCACTAATCCTCCAGTCCGGTGGGCATGGAACTCCATGTCCATTTTGCTTGGGGCCCCCAAATTCCTTCAAACGGCCCTGCCCGAAACTACTATATTTTTTTTGTGTCTTGCCTGTTCGGGTTCCCTCGCATATCCTCCACATACATTAGCGTAGAATTATGCAATTTATATGGGGTTCGACCCGCCCTCGAATCGGCAAACAGGTTTTGTTTGCTAAGCAAATTAATGGTGGTCTTTCGGTTCCTAATTTACGGGCCTATTATATAGCCGCTAACATAGCCCCACTTTCGTGCCTTCATGAGACCTATCAGCTTCCGCTCTGGGCTATGCTTGACCTGGTTGACATCGACCCTATTCCTATCTCCTGATTGCCCTGGCTCCCTCCTGTGCACCGTCCGGCGGTTATGGGGCCCTGCTTGGCCCACTCCTTGCGACTCGGTAAAGTACTCTGCAGGGTTGATCTCTCCTCATCTCCCACTCTTACGACTCTTACACTGCCCGCTATTCCCTCCAGGTTGTGATAATCCCTCCCAATTTTCATGGTGGACCATGAACGGGTTCACAGATGTTCACTCACTGTTACGGCCTACTAGGATTTTGGCATTTGACGCTTTACGCTCTTCTCACGGTATTCCCTTGCGAGAGCACTATCGCTATTTACAACTTCGCCACTTTCTTCAGAGTCTTATTAAGTCTCAATCTACCCCATATACTCTGACCCCCTTTTTAGAGCCAGACCCCATTCACAGAGCCTGATATCACTGATATATTCAGCTGTGATATCTACAAAGAGACCCCCATTGAGGCCTTACCACCTTCAATGGGAGAAAGAGTTGGGGAAGCAGTTGGACCCTGAGGACTGGCAGGCTTTGACACTAACTCTGTCCAAATGCTCACGTAATGTGTTAATTTTGGAAAATGCCTATTAAGTAGTGTATAGGTGGTACTACACACCAGCGAGATTGGCTTGCTTTATTCCAAATTATTCTCCACTTTGTTTTAGGGGGTGTTCCCAGGAGGGCTCCTTGGCACATATTTGGTGGTCATGCCCGCGGGCGTGCAGACTGTGGATTAGGGTATTTACTCTCCTCCGCAATCTATTTCAGATTAATATCAAAAGGGACCCTTATGTAGCTCTCCTTGGTAAGCCCATCGTGGAACTACTGCGTCCAGAAAGGCAACTAGCCCAGCATCTTTTTACTGCAACTAGGTTGACAATTGCGAGAGCATGGAAAACCCCTGCACTCAGCTTTGAGGCAGTCAAAAACCGCCTGAACGATGTCACGGTTAACGAGAAACTAACGGCTATTCTTTCTGATACGCATGACAAGTTTCTTAGAGTCTGGCAACCTTGGATCACATACTACCACCCTTCTAGGTTCGACGCTGCATTGCTATCACTATAGGACTCCTCTTGCGCGCACCCCGTGGACCTCCTACTTCCCTCTTCTTTTTCTCCCTCTTCACCTTCTACTCCTCTTCTTGTCCTGCTCCATTTTTTTCTTTTTTTCTCTCTTTCTCCATTCTTTCTTAGGCTCTAAATTGCTGTTAACCCTTTCTATCCTTTCTAGAGGATGCTAACCTTCAGGTTCTATTGTTGTGTATTGTACACTCATTCTACAGGTTTACAGACAGCCGGGCATGGCCCGGGTTCTGGACCATCGGGTCCTAAGAATTCTTTTAATTTCTCCTTTTATTTGAGTATAGCATAAGATCACGGCTCATGCTTCCTTTCTGTTGGTGAGGGCTTTCGAGTCCAGATCTGCTTTGTATATTGTATGCTATAACACTCTATTGTAAACCTGTACTGTTGATTTGTATGACAATAAACCTTTTTTTGTAAAAGAATAAATCCAAGTGATTGAATAAAATCTTCCTCAAATAAACTTAAACTGTATCTTCCACCACACAATTCGTAATTCCTCTCCCATAAGAAATAAACTCACCAAAAATATATGCCTTGCACTCTCATGCTCGGCAGAACAGCTTAGTGAACACACCAGGGTTAATAGACTTGCTCCAACAGTGCTCATCCAATCATGAATTCCACATGTAAAATGAAAAGTGCTTCCAATAGTGAAATATGTAAAACCAATTTATTTAAAAATAGCAGCAAACTCTTCAACTATTGCACTTACATCACTTCAAAGTAAAAAACAGCACTACGAAATCACACACAGGAACAACCACATCAGGTAAAGATTTTGCAGTGGTGTGCAGTGAATTGCGGTCACGGCGGACCCAAAAAGCTGCTTTCAGATCTCACCCTCCACTCGCTGCTCTATCCTGTGTACGTTTAAACAGCCGGTGGTATGGAACGTCAGGAGTCACAGGTAATTGCCGTGCAGACCATGCCCAGACATGTTTCGTCACTACGACTTAATCATTGGGATTGGCTGCACGGCATAACAGCATCACCTTTATAGTCTATAGTGAATTAACCCCTACTTAGCTAACAAGCCTCCATGACCGCAAATCATTGACTCTGACACCATCTGCAGCGATCATTAGAACTCTAAGTATGTTAAACACTGCAAATGTTGTATGTATTAATACAATATGCTTATGGTTGTAAAAGTATATACATGCTATCGCATGGATACCCATAAAATATAATAAAATCATTGATAATTAAAAATAACATTGTGAATGGCCGGAGTACAACTACATATACATTTAGTTTAAAACTACATATATATATATACACATGTAAATATAATAATATATAGTAATATGCCGGACTAGATATATAATACTGGGATCCTACGGGGACACAAGTGGCAATAACTGATGACCTTATAAATCTACAAGGAACAAAGTAAATATAGAGAACTCTCCTCATTATTGTATATTGTTGTACTCCGACCATTCATAATGTTCTTTTTAATTATCAATGATTTTATTATATTTTATGGGTATCCATGCGATAGCATGTATATACTTTTACAACCATAAGCATATTGTATTAATACATACAACATTTGCAGTGTTTAACATACTTAAGCCGCGTACACATGATCGGGTTTACAGATGAAAACAGTCCGATGGATTTTTTTCATCGGACAAACCGATCGTGTATGGGCCCCATCGGTCTTTTTTCCATCAGTGTCAAAAATTAGAACATGTTTTAAATTTTTCAGATGGATAAAAAACCGATAGCAAATTCCGATCGTCTATGGGCAAGTCCATCGGTTAAAAAACCCACGCATGCTCAGAATCAAGTCGACGCATGGTCAGTAGCATTGAACTTCATTTTTCTCAGCTCATCGGAGTGTTTTACGTTACCGCGTTTGGAACGGTCGGTTTTTTGACTGATGGTGTGTAGGCAAGACTGATGGAAGTCAGCTTCATTGGTTTTCCGATGGAAAAATCCATTGGTTTAAAAACCATAGGAAATCCGATCGTGTGTACAGGGCTTTAGAGTTCTAATGATCGCTGCAGATGGTGTCAGAGCCGATGATTTGCGGTCATGGAGACACGAAAAGCTTGTTAGCTAAGTAGGGGTTAATTCACTATAGACTATAAAGGTGATGCCGTTATGCCGTGCAGCCAATCCCAATGATTATGTCCTAGTGACGAAACATGTCTGCCCGTGGTCTGCACAGCAATTACCTGTGACTCCTGACGTTCCATACCACCGGCTGTTTAAACGTACACAGGATAGAGCAGCGAGTGGAGGGTGAGATCTGAAAGCAGCTTTTTGGGTCCGCCGTGACCGCAATTCACCGCACACCACTGCAAAATCTTTACCTGATGTACTTGTTCCTGTGTGTGATTTTGTTGTGCTGTTTTTTACTTTGAAGTGATGTAAGTGCAATAGTTGAAGAGTTTGCTGCTATTTTTAAATAAATTGGTTTTACATATTTCACTATTGGAAGCACTTTTCATTTTACATGTGGAATTCATGATTGGATGAGCACTGTTGGAGCAAGTCTATTAACCCTGGTGGGTTCACTAAGCTGTTCTGCCGAGCATGAGAGTGCAAGGCATATATTTTTGGTGAGTTTATTTCTTATGGGAGAGGAATCACGAATGGTGTGGTGGAAGGTACAGTTTAAGTTTATTTGAGGAAGATTTTATTCAATCACTTGGATTTATTCAATCACTTGGATATGCACAATCACTTAATGGACTTGAACTTTTTTGATTTGCTTAATATTTACACAAATTTTTGATGGACTTTTAAGCAACTTTTTATTGTCACAATAGTAATATTCTGTGTTTGCAATATTTTGTGTTTTTTATATATTCACTTAGTGATATTCATTTTTCACGTAGTGTTATAGATTTTAGATTTTGTTTATATTTGTTTATAAACATAGCGCTACTATTTATTGATTTAGATATCACAATACATACCTATCCTGCCTACCTGAAAAAAAAGGATTTGTGTACATGTGATACCACAGCTCTGGCCCCCGTGTCAGTGAGCAGCTGACTACAGAGGAGAGGAGAGAATGCCGACAACAGCTGGGCTATGGGAGCCTATGAGGCTCCCGGAATTCACAGCCGTTATCGAGCATTTACACAGGGTAGCTGGAGCTGTTGGATCACATGACCGGACTGGAGCGTGCTGACAAAAGGGAAGTATAGAGAACTTTTTTACATCAGGTAGGCAGCATAGGTATATCCAAAAAACTCTGTGTTTAATGATGATAAAGAAATTAGGGCACCTGCACTCATTAGAAATGGTGAGAAACCTCTATTAGGGGATTTTTAAGGCAATGAAAGAAATTTTTTATTTAGAAATTAATTTATTATACAGAATTCATAAATAGAAAAGTTCCACAATAATTAACAATTGCATGACATCATAAAAACATTGCATATGAAATAGGAGACAAAGAGATACTGCCTGCTAGGTGATTCCGTGACCCCAGATCAACTGGCGGTGACGAATGTATGCGGTTCAACCAACGCGTTTCAATTTGATAAATAATAAAATCTTTTCTTCATCAGGGATATTGTATCACATTCTACAAAGATATAATACACAATATTTAGAAAATGCACATCAAGGTCTTCCTTAATACACCCATCCATCATAAGTATATAACAAGGAGACTTACTTCTGAATACATAGCAAATCAAATTAGCAGGTAACATTTCCCATGGTGGCAGCACAGAAAAGGTCCACAAGGTGGGCTCTTGGCCTCTAAAGGAAGGCAGGATTAAATAATCTAAAAAATGGCATTTAAAGGCAGACAAGCTGTATAAAGAAGAGGAATATAGCCTTCAATTTCCCAGTTTTCTGGATAAATAGATTTACTCTGTGGCACAGAACAAGCTTCCAGGTCCTCAAGCGGCTCACCAAACAAATATTTAGCACCTTCAGCCAGACAGCTGAGGAGGGGAATGACGCCATATGTCTTCCTCGGTGGTACTTTTATATTCGTCCAACCGACGGCGCCCCACAATGTCCTGGCCATGGAGACACACCCCGTATGGGCGCAGTGAAGCGCACCGCACGCAAGGTCATAACGTCACAACGTCACTTCCTGTCTCTCGGATAACAACATCCGGAAACACAAGGGGACGGATGCTAAGGAAGCGGTGGGACCTAGCCACATCACTTCCTGTCTCCCGGATGTAAACATCCGGGAGAGCTGGGCGGACACCAGGCCAGAACGAAGAGGTACGACAAGTGACGGTGCAAACAAACCAAAAAAACATGTATAGTACCCAGAACAATTAATAAATTAATATATATGGTATAACATCTAAAATAGAATTATTAAGATCATCTGTGTAAAAAGGCACAGTCTTTAAAATCTTTCAAAGTCTGTATATACACACAGTGTGTAAGGAGGGTTAAACAGGGGTTAAAAAAGTCCACAGTGCACAGGGCTGCCTTCATGGATGAACAGAAACCATGTTCAGGGATTGCTGTAGAGAAACAAGGAGCGAGGCGCCTCTAAATGCAGTAGTGTTGACACAAGCTTTAATTGTAAATACACTGAATAAACTCACATTTTGTAGATAAATTATAGGCGTAACAAGATGGGTAACAATCTGTCAGGATGACAGTCTCAGCAGTGGGTCACAAGGAAATCCTGGCTCTGCGGTGAAAAGCATTAGTATCACTGAGGATGGAACAGCCGGCTTCCGGGGACAGCAATCCTGGAAAGTTCAGAGCGAGGCCTGGAGCGCAAGGACAGCCAGACTGCGAGAGATGACATCATCAAAGTAGGACGCGTGTCGTGAGCGTGCGCGCTTGCGATGTCCAGGCAAGTCGCGCTCCTTTTTCAACATGACTGTCCTTTTCCATATTTAAGCATCCTCTGATCCTCTGATCAGGGATGACTGATGGGAAGAGGATATATTTTTTGTTGAATGATCTGTTATGTAAAGCGGTTTGGCATTTTCCAAGTTTTGCAGCAAGTAATTATCCCACCTTTTGGTGAGGATTAGCCCTTTAGATGTATGGGCTCCTGTCTTTTTCTACCCCGCACAGGGGGAGGATCCTTGTGGTTCATTGGATGATGGGGACCCTCTTAATTATCCTCAGGGTGATATTTTCGCCTTTTGAGGGTCAACTCTGTGTCAGCGGTGTTTTGTCCTTTCACAGGTCTGTCGCCGTATTTCGTCGATTTAGCTGTGCTGACTGCGTCATCAGTGACGTTCTCAGATGACCCCTCCTAACACGCCCATTGCCTCTTCGTTCTGGCCTGGTGTACGCCCAGCTCTACATCCGGAAGACAGGAAGTGATATGGCTAGGTCCCACCGCTTCCTTAGCATTCGTCCCCCTGTGTTCCCAGATGTTGTTATCCGTCATGACGTTATGACCTTGCGTGCGGTGCGCTTCACTGCGACCATACGCGGTGTGTCTCCATGGCCAGGACGTTGTTGATGACGCGGTGTGCAATGGCGTCATCATGACGTGGGGCGAATATGAATGGACAACCGAGGAACACATATGGCGTCATTCTCCTCCTCAGCTGTCTGGCTGAAGGAGCTAAACATTTGTTTGGTGAGCCGCTTGAGGACCTGGAAGCTTGTTCTATGCCACAGAGTAAGTCTACTTATCCAAAAAAACGGGAAATTGAAGGCTATTTTCCTCTTCTTGGTTTCTGATCCTCTTGTTTTTGCTTTTGTATTTTATACAGCTTGTCTGAATTTAAATGTCATTTTTTGTATTATTTAATCCTGCCTTCCTGTAGAGGACTAGGAGCCCACCTTGTGGACCTTTTCTGTGCTGCCACCATGGGGAATGTTACCTGCTAATTTGATTTGCTACGTATTGAGAAGTAAGTCTCCTTGTTATATACTTATGATGAATGGGTGTATTAAGGAAGACCTTGATGTGCATTTTCTAAATATTGTGTATTATATCTTTATAGAATGTGATACAATATCCCTAAAGAAGAAAAGATTTTATTATTTATCAAATTGAAACGCGTTGGTTGAACCGCATACATTCGTCACCGCCAGTTGATCTGGGGTCACGGAATCACCTAGCGGGCAGTATCACTTTGTCTCCTATTTCATATGCAATGTTTTTATGATTTCATGCAACTTTTGTTAATTATTGTGGAAATTTTCTATTTATGAATTTTGTATAATAAATGAATTTCTAAATTAATTTATTCTTTCATTGCCTTAAAAATCCCCCAATAGAGGTTTTTCACAATTTTTCATGTTTGGGCGTGTAATTGCCATCATCCCTTAATCACATGAGCCTTTTGTTCAGCTGCACTCATTCGTTTCCAGACTACAACAACAAATACAAAATGAATACAAATTTTGTTGCGCTGTGCCTTTAAAAATATAATAAGTGACACAAATAAACAAATTAATAAAAAACACATCGACCTGGCATCTAAATATGCAAAGTAAAACTCAAAAAGTAATTGTGCAAACCCATATACAAACTTAATAATATACATTGCATGCACATTCTCTTTATACACTTCAATACCAGGTACATTCAACCCCTTCCTAACCAGGCAAATTTTCAGCTTTCAATGCTGCCGCACTTTGAATGACATTTGCATAGTCATACAACACTGTTTTTTTTTTTATATATATATTTTTTTAGACAGATCGAGCTTTCCTTTGGTGGCATTTAGTCACCATTTGGGGTTTTATTTTTTGCTAAACAAAAGACCAAACATTTTTTTTTCTTAGTTACTGTTATAAAATTTTCCAAAGAAGTAATTTTTCTTCACCGATGTGCACTGATGAGGCTGCACTGATGGACACTGATGAGGAGGCACTGATGGGACTGTACTGATGAGGTGGCACTGATAAGTTGCACTGATGGGGCTGCACTGATCAGGGTACTGATGATCAATGCCCTGATTATCAGTGTAAACCATATACTGACTGTGCCCTGTCAGACTAGCCAGTTATCGCCTCTCCTTTCCTCACACAGAGAGATAGTGTAAGGAAAGGAATGCTGATAACTGGTAAGTCTGTTTACATGTGACCAGCTGTGATTGGACACAGATGATCACATGGTAAAGGGCCACTGTGATTGGCCCTTTACCATGATCTGTGATCAGCTGTGTTCAAAGGTTACAGCGGTCACAGAGCACACCTGTTGCACACCCCAAGGGGCGCTTGGGAGGCACACATGTGGGAGGGCATCCATGGACATCCTCCCAGAACTGGTGAGACGCACTGTAGCCATCTTTTGTCTATAGCACGGGCAGGAACCAGTTAAATATATCAAATAATTAATATATACATATTCTTTTTGTAGTGAACAATACCACCGTAAATCTAATTATATAAAGTGCAACCATTTTAAATAGTGGAATAAAAAAGTGTACGTATCATGTAAATAAGCTTTTTTTAGACTCCACATGTAATGATGTGTCCAGTTTGTGTTGCACCACCTGATTGCACAACAATTCCTTACCTGCTGGAAATTACATCTCAAACATGAGGTCCTGAGTGATCGCAGGCACGAGAGGCAGAACAGGGACGTGTGTGTGTAAACACACACATCCCTGTTCTGTTCTGAGAGGAGATGCAGATCGTAAATTCCTACAAGCTGGGAACCAGGATCTGTCATCTCCTATAGTGAGTCCCCTCCCCGCACAGTAAGATCACACAATAGGGAACACAGTTAACCCAGTGTTCGCCCCCTAGTCTTAACCTCTTCCCTGCCATTGACAATTTACACAGTAATCAGTGCATTTTTATAGCACTAATCGCTGTATAAATGCCAATGGTCCCAAAGATGTGTCAAAAGTGTCCGATGTGTCCGCCATAATGTCGCAGTCCCGATAAAAATCGCAGATCGCCGCCATTACTAGTAAAAAAATAATAATAATAAAAATGCCATAAATCTATCCCCTATTTTGTAGACGCTATAACTTTTTTTTTTTTACCAAAAATATGTAGATGAATACATATCGGCCTAAACTGAGGAAAAAATTTCCTTTTTTTAAAAAAAAATTGGGGCTATTTATTACAGCAAAAAGTACAAAATATTCATTTTTTTTTCAAAATGTACGCTCTTTTTTGGTTTATAGCACAAGAAAAAATACCACCAAAAGAAAGCTCTATTTGTGGGAAAAAAAAGATGTCTATTTTGTTTGGGTACAGCGTCGTATGACCGCGCAATTGTCAGTTAAAGCGACGCAGTGCCGTATCGCAAAAAAAGGCCTGGTCATTGAGCAGCCAATTCTTCCGGGGCTGAATTGGTAAAGTGCCTTCACTGAAATCCAGCCCAAAGTCAAATTTTGCATGGACAATCCAAGGCACATAAGAGGAAATAAATAAACGGAATAATGTGATACAAATTGCCAGTTTATTAAATGCAAAGAAAAGGCTACTCATAAACATATTAGCTAAAAGCATAACAGCACACTGCTCGAGCTGTCAGCATGGGTAGCAGGAGAGGGGAGGTGACAGTTTTGGGAATAGATATGGTTAGGCAAGAATTCTACTTCAATGTGACAAAAGGAGAACAAGTCTAGGTTTTAGTTTGGTGACTATTTTAATCTTTCTGTGTTTTAATTATTCAGGTCTGGATAGATGCTGCAACTCAAATATTTTACTCATTGGGGGCAGGATTTGGAGTATTAATTGCTTTTGCCAGTTATAATAAATTTGATAATAACTGTTACAGGTAAGTTGTTTTTTCTACAATGTTGTTTAAATTTCATGTTCATATTTACACAAAATAAAATGCTGCTGATCTTGAAAGTTCTATATTATTGACTGTTCCCTAACCAGCTCATATAGAAAGCAGCTTACAAAACGTTAAAACCAGCAGTTTGTATATCTCTCTTAAAGTGGATGTAAACCCGATTCATAAAATTTTAGCTAGGCACATATATCTGCAGTGTTTTGTTATCTCTCTTCAAAGCACTATGTCCCGTAGCTGTCTCCTGCTCCGTTCTTCTGTTATCAGCCTGATGACTCCTGACGAGTTCTCTGTCACATGTGATAAAAGCAGCCTGCGTTTTGTGTTGGGAAGGATGCTTTAAATAGATTAGCAGAGCCCTGAATATTTCAACAAACAGAGCTGAAAGTCTCTTCCTATGAGGAGAGGGAGTGTGTGCCTTTCCTCCAATCAACTGTCTTGGCTGTATGCCCTGGCTTCACTGTAGCGCTAACCAGAAGAGAAAATCTCCTAACATTATCTAAACTTTCTAAACAGTATACAAAGATGAAGACAGCAGATATACATGTAAGACTTATGTAGGGAGATTTGTTTATTCTCTGTTTATCATTTGAGGCTGTTCATTTCACTGGGTATATGTGAGGGTTTACATCCACTTTAATCCAGCGGCCTGGTTATCAAAGAGGACCAAGTGTAAACCTTACACTTTGGATTTCCAACTGACAGTGCACTCTGCACTTCTTTCTGATTCTAAAACTCCTATATTGAATATGATTTTTATATTTACAAATACAATAGGGTATATACAGTATATACACACTGATCAGCCATGACATTTTGACTACTGACTACCCACCATAACTTGTAGAGTCATGGGGGGTTATTTACGAAAGGAAAATTCACTTTGCACTACAAGTGCATTATATGCAAGAAAAAATAAAATTGCGCTACCCTTCAAAACAAGCAATCATGGTGCTAATAATTCATATGTGTTCACACACATCAAAAAACAAAACAGAACAGAAACAAAATCCTGTGCTGAAAAACGGTAATATATCTGTGATATCACCTGTGCACAAATGAATGAATAAATAAAAATAAATGTAAAAAAATGTGAAAGAGAGAAGTTCCAAATGAAGTTCATAAACAAACAAGAAACCACATCTGCTGATGTATGTGTAATAAATTCTTCAAAGCAGCTGTAGGCGAAAAATCCACATCCAACTTGCTCAGATAAATTATGGAAGAAATGGCAGCTTACCGGATCTAATAGATCTCTGTCACTGAGATCTATGAGGGCTCAGATTCATATGATGATCCCACCGGACATTCGACCACGAAAAACTGGAATCGGATTATATCTCCCTCCTCCTGGATGTTTATTCCAAGGAAAAAAGGTTCTCCCTCCAGGTAACAGCTGCAATGACACAAACACATGACCTCCAATCTTTTCTCTCAATTTGCATCAGTGAGCCTTGGCTGTCAATGACCCTGTAACCTGATTGATGTTTTTTATTTTTTGGACCACTTTTTATTATCTAAATTTTTTTTATTTTGGAAAACATAAGTTATACATATGACAACGATATCATGCACACAGCAGGATGAGTAAGACACATAACAGTTGCAGATAGAGCAGTAACAATTACAAATACCACTGATCCTGTCCGGATCACCTGACTATACCGACCGCCGGTGTGTAATGAAACGTGCAATCAGACGGGAGGAGGATCCCACAACCCCCGGCACCCCAAATGGGAACAATCTGTGCCGGAAGGGGGCTCTCTGTCCTCCCCCATCAACCTAGACCCCACCTTCAAAGATGGAGATAACACCGGGGCTTGAGTAACCAAACAAAACTAGGCTGGGAGTAACTTAAGCTCTGTCCAACGTATGGAGCAGTAACCTTCT
The DNA here is from genome assembly GCA_029206835.1 of Rana muscosa. NCBI lineage: Eukaryota > Metazoa > Chordata > Amphibia > Anura > Ranidae > Rana > Rana muscosa. The sequence continues at coordinate 24,831,026 of CM055119.1, forward strand.
GAGCTTATGAAAAGTTGGGGAGGGGGGGAGGGAGGAAAGATAAGGGAGTAAGTTCAGAGAGAGAGAAAAGAAGGAGGGAGAAAGAAGAGAAAAGCTTCACATTTAGAGCGGAGATTCCATTATACTGGCGGCATTGGGAGAGCCCAGGGGAATGCCCACATGTCAAGCCCATGGGTCCCAGATGGTCTCAAATTTGTTGGTCGTGTCTAGCAATATACTGGATAGCTTTTCCTGTGACATTATCCAGGAACTTTTCCTCTTAGCAGCCAAGAGGGAGACTTTCAGTTGTTTCCAGGCTTTAGCCACTGTAAGTTTAGCACCCAATAGTATGAAGTGTAATAACCTACGGGTTGATTTGGATATCTTTGGTACATAGGCCTTAAGAAGGGCAACCATTGGGGTTCTGGGGATCTGGCATGTCGCCAGTCCATCAATCAGATTAAATATCCTTTTCCAGAATGGGCGTATTCTGTGAGTTGGCAACCTCTGAAGCACAGAGGATCTGCTGTTGGAAAAATTGAGGCCAGTCTAGAAGGAGTATAATACCATCTGGTGATCACTTTCAGACTGGCCTCTGTCAGAGCAGTATTTAGAATACCTTTTAAAAGGGTTGAAGCAGGCTATCTGCCAGCTCCCCAGATCCCACTGAAATTGGAAATCAGACTCCCAGGCTGTCATGAAGGTGGATTTAGAAGCAGGGGAGGTAAGGGACGAGTAGACTACAGAGATTCCACCCTTCTGGTCCATGGCTTAACCACACCACAATTCCTAATCGGTAAACTTTGGTGGAAGAGGTTTATCCGTCCAGAGAGATTGTAAGAAATTAGCTATTTGGCCAAAACTAAATCATTCCGAGTCGGGTAGGTCCAGCTTTTTGATGCAGCGATTGAGGGTAAAAGGGCCCACTGCCGTAAAAAAGTGTCCAATTCGGTACAGTCCCTTATCCAACCAACATTTAAAGGCTAAGATGTTCCTTCCGGGGGGGAAGTCTGAGTTGTGAAAGAGATGAGTTAAGGGTCTATAGGCTGACGCTAGAGCCATTGAGGAGCGTAAAGAGTCCCAGAGGGCAAATGAATGGGACAGGGTAGGGGCCATCATTGGAGGTCTGTTTTTCGGGGGACTCCATAGTAGGAAGTCTAGGGTGAAACGAGGGACAGCTTGTTTTTCTATTGGCACCCAATCAGTTTTTTTGGAACTTGAATAAACTATCGATAGTTGGGCTAGTCTAGCGGCTTGGTAGTACTTGTGGAGATGGGGCAAGCCCAGACCTCCCTTCCTTCTATGAGCAAATAAAGCTTGTTGAGGTATTCTATAGCCCGCCTTTCCCCAAGTGAATTTCAGTAATTTGCTTTGAAAGCATCTACTGTGGTCCCTTCTGATTGGGATAAGAAGAGAACAAAATAAATATAGCAATCTTGGAAGCAACATCATTTTTACTGAGTTAACCCTCCCCAGCCATGATAGATTATTTTTGGACCAAGCTAAAATGTCTGTTTCCAGCTTCTGATACATAGGGGGATAGTTACAGGCATATAGGGATTCAGTCTTTGCTGTTAAGTTAATACCCAGGTATCTAATGTAGGACTCGCTCCATTCGAATTTGAAGGAATGTCGTAGGAGGGCTATGGTATCAGTTTGTAGGGAAATGTTTAGGGCTTGAGATTTGGCGTAATTCACCTGTAGGCCTGAAATCCTAGAAAAGTCATCCAGTATTTGGCATAATTTCTGGAGAGAGTTTATAGGGGAGGTGAAAAATAGTAGAATGTCATCCGCAAAGAGGCCGCATTTATGGGTTTGTGTACCGCATGTGACACCCTGTATGTTCGGGTTTTGGCGAATCGCTATGGCTAGCGTTTTAATGGCTATTGCAAAGATAAGTGGGGACAGTGGGCACCCCTGTCTGGTACCTTTCGCTATAGAGATGGGTTTGGAATAGAAACCCTGGAGATACACTTTAGGATTACAATATAGAGCATGTATAAGACCCATGAAGCGATCGCCGAAATCCCAACGTTCCAGAATTGCAAAGATGTAGGGTCCGAGTCCGAGTCAAAGGCCTTCTGTAGGTCCAACGAGAGAGGCATTCCCTATTGTTTAGGACCCCTCATCCAATTTGTTTGAAGTATGGACATGATATCTATCGCCGGCCTAATCTGGTCTGGGCCCTATCTACCCAGAATGAACCCTACTTGGTCTTTATGTATATATGATCTAATGAAGGCTGTTAAGCGGTTAGCCAGTATTTTAGTTAGGATTTTTAAATCGCTATTAATCAGGGAGATAGGGCGATAGTTGCCAACCTCTTCCGGATTTTTGTCCGGCTTAGGTATAACTGCAATGAATGCCGTGTTAACTTGGGGATCAAGTGGGTCTCACTGCGTCTTTGGATTTAGGAATTTCTTTAAGTGCAGGACTAGGGTGTCGCTGAAAGTTTTATAGTAGGGGTTCGAGAGCCCATCCGGGCCAGGTGCTGAGCCACTCTTTAGAGCTGAAATCACTCCCCATACCTCCCCCTCAGTGAAAGGGGCTTCAAGGCTATCCTTATGCTCTGAGGAGAGCGATGGAATAGGGAGACCCTCAAGGAATTGGGATAGGGAGGCTTCTTTGTGAATTGTGTGGGGTCTATACAATTTGGCATAAAAATCATGGAACATTTCCAAAATTTTGGAGGGGTCGGCCGTGGTACCTTTTCCCGGGATTCTTATCTTTGGCATGAGGTAATATTTAATTCTGAGTGTCAATTTAGCTGCCAGCATAGAGCCCATCTTGTCCCCCTGGGTATAAAATCTATTATTATTCCAGCGGATCTGTTTTTCCGCTTTGACCGTAAGAGCCAAGTTGCGTTCCAACCTGGCTTTGTCAAGTAGGGATACTGTATCGGGGGAGGGGTTATTTTTGTGTTGAGCTTGTAACTTTGTGTACGTCCCCCCCTAACCGTTCTATGTCCGCTTCTTTTTCCCTTTTTATTTGGGTCGCCATCTGTGGAAGAGACACCAGAATTTATCCAAAAAACCTCTAATCTTGTTCCCAGTCCACTACATTGTGGCCTCATCATACAGACTGGCTCCCCAAGCTGTTGCTTACAAAATAGAGAGCTTGCAGGGAAAATTTTGTTTTTTTGGCTTTATAAATGCAATTATTGCTGCAGCAGCTTCTATACACAGTACAGATGTGCCACTTTACAGGTAGACTAAAGCCCTGTACACACGATCGGATATCCTATGGATTTTCGTCCGATGGATTTGTCCATCGGATATCCGATGAAACTGTTTTCCAACATGTTCTATTTTTAAAAACCGATGGAAAAAAGACCGATGGGTCCCATACACGATCGGTTTGTCTGATGAAAAGAATCCATCGGACAAAAATCCATAGGATATCCGATCATGTGTACAGGGCTTTAGGGGACCCTCAGGCACTATATTGAAAGGAATTTTTAATTTTTATGCTTCTTTCACTTTAAGCATCAATAAATCACTGCTCATTTCAAATTGACATTTTTTACAAACTTTTTTTCATTGATACATGTCCCCCAGGGCAGTACCCAGACCCCCATAACCATTGTATGCCCAATTACTTGCATATAAGCCTTCAAAATGGGCACTTTTGATTTTTCTAGTTCGGGTCCCATAGACGTCAGTGGCGTTTGTTATTCGATTTTGAACTTTTATGATGTTCTAAAGTTCTGGTGCAAACTGAACAGGGGGTCGTTCAAATGACATTGGTTGAACTATATGGACTTATGTCTTTTTTCAGACAGGTGTTCAGTATGTTACATGGTTAGTCTGAGAGATGATGGAGTATTGAAGAAACACATATTCAAAAAGCGTTATTTGACCTATACTGAAAAGTAGGGTCATATACATCAGATGAGAGCACATCCTTATAGGATATAGCACGGAAAAACAAGTAATAAAGGAAGGAGTGCACATATTGACTATTGCATATAAAGAACTTTGGTTCTTTGGTGGATCACTATTATTGTTTGTTTATTTGATTATTATTTGTTTATTTTTTCAGTGTGTTCACAATTGTATATAATGCCGCGTACACATGATCGGAAATTCCGCCAGAAAAAGTCCGATGTGAGCTTTTGGTCGGAAATTCCAACCGTGTGTATGCTCCATCAGACTTTTGCTGTCGGAATTTCCAGCAGCAAAAGATTGAGAGCAGGTTCTCTATTTTTCCGACGGAAAAAATTCCTATCGGAAATTCCGTTCGCCTGTATGCAATTCCGACGCGCAAAAAAACATTCATGCTCAGAATCAAGTACGAGACGGAAGCACATAATGAAGTTGTTTTGCTGCTGATGTTCACACACAGTTCTGACAAACTTATTTCTTTATTATTTCTTGTGATCTCCTTAATAATATTTTTCTTTTTTAACCACTTAAGCCCCGGACCAATATGCAGCATAAGGACCAGGCCCCTTTTTGCGATTCGGCACTGCGTCGCTTTAACTGACAATTGCGCGGTCGTGCGATTTGGCTCCCAAACAAAATTGGCGTCCTTTTTTTCCCACAAATAGCTTTCTTTTGGGGGTATTTGATAACCTCTGCGGTTTTTATTTTTTGCGCTATAAACAAAAATAGAGCGACAATTTTGAAAAAAATGCAATATTTTTTACTTTTTGCTATAATAAATATCCCCCAAAAATATATAAAAAAAAACATTTTTTTTCCTCAGTTTAGGCCGATATGTATTCTTCTACATATTTTTTGTAAAAAAAAAATTGCAAGAAGCGTTTATTGATTGGTTTGCGCAAAAGTTATAGCGTTTACAAAATAGGGGATAGTTTTATGATATTTTCATTAATTCTTTTTTTTTTTACTAGTATTGGTGGCGATCAGTGATTTTTTTCGTGACTGCGACATTATGGCGGACACATCGGACACTTTTGACACATTTTTGGGACCATTGTCATTTTCACAGCGATCAGTGCTATAAAAATGCACTGGTTACTGTAAAAATGACACTGGCAGTGAAGGGGTTATCCAGGAGGGGGCGCTGTAGGGGTTAAGTGTGCCCTGATGTGTTTTACTTACTGTGGGGGGGGGCGTGGCTTAGCGTGCGACGTCACTGATAGTCTGTTCCCTGTCATAGGGAACGAAAATCAGTGACGGCTCACTAGGAAGCACAGGGAGAGGTTTGTTTACACTTACCTCTCCCCGTTCTTCCTCTCTGTGAACCGATCGCGGGACACCAGCGGCGATCGGGTCCGCTGTTCCCGCGGGGACGGTCATGGAGAAGAGGACCGGGTCGTGACCCAGGGCTGGGCTCTTAAAGGGGACATACCTGTACGCCCATGTGCCCAGCCGTGCCATTCTGCCGACGTACATCGGCGTGCGGCGGTCCTCAAATGGTTAAAGCCAGATCTCCATAATCATGTTTAGATTCATTTTTTAGAGTGATCTTTTTTCCTTTTTTTTATTTAAATCAAATCTCCTGTTTTTTTGATTATTTTAAAATTATTTTCTACTGATCTCCAGATTTTTTTTTCTATTTTTGTGTGTCAAGTTACCACAACAACATTATTATCTTGTATTTTTAAACCTCAAGGAGGTTGGTTGGTGTTGGTGTCCCTCATTAACCACTTAAGCCCCGGACCATTATGCAGGTTAAGGACCAGAGGTGTTTTCAGAATTTGGCACTGCGCTGCTTTAACTGGAAATTGTGCGGACATGCAATGTTGTACCCAAACGAAATTTGCATCCTTTTCTTCCCACAAATAGAGTTTTCTTTTAATGGTATTTGATTGCCTCTGCGATTTTTTTTTTTTTGCGATATAAACGGAAAAAGACTGAAAATTTTGAAAAAAAATGATATTTTCTAGTTTTTGCTATAAGAAAAATCGAATAAACTCAATTTTAGTCATACATTTAGGCCAAAATGTATTCAGCCACATGTCTTTAGTAAAAAAAATGTCAATAAGCGTATATTTATTGGTTTTCGCAAAAGTTATAGGGTCTACAAACTAGGTTACATTTTCTGAAATTTACACAGCTTTTAATTTATGACTGCCTATCTCATCTCATTTCTTGAGGTGCTAAAATGGCAGGGCAGTACAAAACCCCCCCAAATGACCCCATTTTTGAAAGAAGACACCCCAAGGAAATTGCTGAGAGGCATGTTGAGCCCATTGAATATTTTTTTTTTGTCTCAAGTGATTGAATAATGACTAAAAAAAATAAAAAATTTCAAAAAATTGTCACTAAATGATATATTGCTCACACATGCCATGGTTATATGTGGAATTGCACCCCAAAATACATGCTTCTCCTGAGTACGGGGATACCACATGTGTGGGACTTTTTAGGAGCCTAGCCGCGTACGGGCCCCCGAAGACCAAGCACCACCTTCAGGATTTCTAAGGGCGCAAATTTTTGATTTCACTACTCACTATCTATCACAGTTTCGAAGGCCATAAAATGCCAAAATAGCACAACCCCCCCCCCCCCCAATGACCCCATTTTAGAAAGTAGACACCCTAAGGAAATTGCTGAGAGGCATGTTGAGCCCATTTAATATTTTTTTTTTTTGTCCCAAGTGATTGAATAATGACAAAAAAAAATAAAAAATTACAAAAAGTTGTCACTAAATGATATATTGCTCTCATTTGTTTTTTTCAATTTTCAAAACATTGTGACAAAAAGCAAGATCTGCAAAATACTCACCATACCTCTCAGCAAATAGCTTGGGGCGTCTACTTTCCAAAATTGGGTAATTTGGGGGGGGGGGGGGTTGTGCTATCTGGGCATTCCATGGCCTCCGAAACTGTGATAGGCAGTGAGGAGTGAAATCAAAAATTTACACCCTTAGAAAGCCTGAAGGCGGTGCTTGGTTTTTGGGGTCCCGTACGCGGCTAGGCTCCCAAAAAGTCTCACACATGTGGTATCCCCGTACTCAGGAGAAGCAACAGAATGTATTTTGGGGTGTAATTCCACATATGCCCATGGCATGTTTGAGCAATATATCATTTAGTGACAACTTTGTGCAAAATAAATAAATAAATAAATAAATAGTCTTTTTTCCGCAACTTGTGTCAACATATAAAATATTCCATAGACTCGACATGCCTCTCAATATATAGCTTGTGGTGTCTACTTTCCAAAATGGGGTCATTTGGGGGGGTTTTGAACTGTCCTGGCATTTTATACACAACATTAGGAAGCTTACATCCACTCTTCTAACCACTTGAAGACAAAGCCCTTTCTGACACTTTTTGTTTACATGAAAAAAAAATTTTTTTTGCAAGAAAATTATGTTGAACCCCAAAACATTATATATTTTTTTAAAGCAAAGGCCCTACAGATTAAAATGGTGGGTGTTGCATTTTTTTTTTCCACACAGTATTTGCGCAGCGATTTTTCGAATGCATTTTTTGGGGAAAAAATACACTTTTTTTAATTTTAATGCACTAAAACACACTATATTGCCCAAATGTTTGATGAAATAAAAAGATGATCTTAGGCCGAGTACATAGATACCAAACACGACATGCTTTAAAATTTCGCACAAACGCGCAGTGGCGACAAACTACATACATTTTTAAAAGCCTTTAAAAGCCTTTACAGATTACCACGTTAGATTTACAGAGGAGGTCTACTGCTAAAATGACTGCCCTCGATCTGACCTTCGTGGTGATACCTCACATGCATGATGCAATTGCTGTTTACATATGATGCCAGACCGACGCTTGCGTTCACCATTGCGCAAGAGCAGGGCGGGACAGGGGTGCTTTTTTTTTTTTTTTTTTTTTTTTTATTCATTTTGCTTTTTTATTTTATTTTTAAACTGTTCGTTCCATATTTATTTTTTTATCATTTTTATTGTTATCTCAGGGAATGTAAATATCCCCTATGATAGCAATAGGTAGTGACAGGTACTCTTTTTTTAAAAAAACTGGGGTCTATTAGACCCTAGATCTTTCCTCTGCCCTCAAAGCATCTGACCACACCAAGATCGGTGTGATAAAATGTTTTCCCAATTTCCCAATGGCGCTTTTTATATTCGGGGGGGGGGGACATTCCCTCCCACTGCTTGTAAAAGCAGGATTGCTTTTACATGAAAGTCGGCCGCTGGCTGAAAAGAATGATACCAAGATGATACCTAAGCCCGCAGGCATCAATCTGGTATAACCATTCAAAGTCCAGCAACATACCAGTACGTTGCTGGTCCTTGTTGGACATGTATTGTAATCTTTTTTTTCATGCAGCCTGTTGGCTGAACGAAAAAAAGAGATTGATCGGTGGGTATGCCCACCATTAGAATACCTCCCTTCATCCACCCACTTCCAAAGATGGGCATACATGCACCATTTATATATGCCGAAGCATGGGGGCATCCTCCCGCAAAAGTTATGCCGCACACACATGGTCGGACTTTTCCACGGGCATGCCTCCGTCGGAATTTTGACCGTATGTACGCGGCATTAGGAGCAAAATCGCTCCTCCGCCCCTGCTGCCCCCATGCTTCGGCATATATGCTCTTTTTTTTAAACTGTGGTGGTGAAATCACCTCCTACAGCACTGGAGTCGCAGGGATCAGGCCTGTCTCTGCGAACGCTGCAGTTATGTGTGTTGTGTTTTGTAAGTGACAGTGATCAATCGATACTGCACTTGGGTGGCCTGGGCTGGACGGAGGGGCAAAACGCAGGTGCTAGCAGGTATCTGGGCTGACCCTGCTAACACTGCGTTTTTGGGAACCCTAAACTGCTGGGGACGCTAGTATAGATCTGATCAGATCAGATATTGATCTGTTCAGATACTATACCACTAAGGGAGGTGTATGCTTCACGCGTGGGTGTTAGCGTTACTGGCACTAACCTGACGCTGCCTGGGGCGACGCAGACCCTCTCTGATGCTAAAACCTAATTGATATCACCCGCCGGGTGATCAGGGGGTTAAACCTTTATTGGGTTATATACGGCGGGTGCCCTGACACTATAAAAAGCAAACTAACTAACCAGCGTCACCCGTAACACTTATATGGTGATCACTGGTGAAATGGTTAACTAGGGGGAAACAGGGGGTTAAACCTTTATTAGGTAATATATGGGGGTACCTGACGCTATATAAAAACCTGACGGGGAACCTAAATAACAAAATAACTAACTGGCTAACCAGTGTCACCAGTAACACTTATACGGTGATCACTGGTCAAAGGGTTAACTAGGGGCAATTAGGGGGTTAAAACCTTTATTAGATAATATATGGGGGTACCTGACGCTATAAAAACCTGCGGCGAACCTAAAAAAAATAAATGGCTACCTATCGGCACCAGCATAACTTATACAGCGATCAGAAAAACGATCGCTTAGTGACACTGGCAAAAGGGGGTGAAAGGGTTACCTGGGGGGCGATCAAGGGGTTAAACCTTTATTAGGTAATATATGGGGGTACCTGACGCTATAAAAACCTGCAGCGAACCTAAAAAAAATAACTGGCTACCCATCGGCATCACCGACACTAATACAGCGATCAGAAAAACAATCGCTTAGTGACAGCGGTGCTAGGGGGTGAAAGGGTTACCTGGGGGGCGATCAAGGGGTTAAACCTTTTATATGGGGGGGTTAGGGGGCTACACTGGACCTAAAAAACTCTGCCCTGACACTTTTACAGTCACAAATGTCACTGATTGCAGTGATCAGTAAATAAATGGTCACTGCAATCAGTGACACTGTGGCTGGGGGGTGATCTGGGGGTGTCTGGGGGGGCGATCGTGTGCCTATGTGTGTGGTGTCAGTGTGCTGTTTAGTGCACTAACCTCTGTGTCTTCTCTCATGCGGCGCTCGGTATATGTGAGCGCCGCATGAGAGATGACATCACTTCCTCCTGCCTGTGTAAACATTACACAGACAGAGGAAGCTTTTCATTCTCCTGGAGCGATCACGAGGGGGTGGCCGGAAACGAATGGCCGTCCCCTCATCGCGGATCGCTCCCGGAACGATGCCGACCGCTCACTGTATAGAAGGGGGGTCAGATGGGACCCCCCAACTATACGAAGGCAGGCACGTACAGGTACGTGATTGTGCCTGTCCGTGCCATTCTGCCGACGTATATATACAGTCAGCGGTCGTTAAGTGGTTAATTTGACATTGTATTTTTGAAATGTCCCTGCCTTCTCACGAACAAACTGTCCTTTTTTAATAAAAATACATAGGCAAGTATTTGCTGAAAAAATAAATACCATTTATTCTGGGTCATAACAAAATAAAGAGGAAGGCAACGCTGGAGAAACTGATGAAATTTGCGAAGCCTTTGGACCCCAGGGCAGACATCAACTTTTTGAAAATGAAAATTGGTAGCCTGAGGGATACAATAGGGAGTATAATCTGGTCCTGGACTCCTGAGAGATCAGGAACAGCAGCAAATGACATATATGTCCCCAGGCTGTGGTACTACAACAGCCTGCATCTTCTGTCAGACCAGACTGAACCCAGGCCATCACTTTCTTGTCTTAATTGCACGCTTCCCTCCACGCTGTGACTCTGGTTGTCGAGTTGTGGCAGGAGGCGGAGGAGGAGGAGGGACGTAGTACATCACTACTTTCATGTTTGTTGGCCAACAATTGTGTGCCGTTTGTATGCAAGACAAGTTCATGGCCAACGCCCTTCGGACAAAAGTCTGATGCTTTGTCTGCTCCGTTTTCTGGGAGACACACAGGTCCCAGAAGACAGCAGGGACCAGTGAGGACGAGCAGCCCAACTCACGCATGCGCAGTTCCCTCAAACAAGGCTGTGAAGCAGCAAAGCTTAAATTCCTGATTCCCTTACTGAAAAAAGCCGGCGCCTGCACCCGGGAGCCGAGGGACAGATTGGCTTTGGGTGAGGACATCGCGGGCACCCTGGACAGGTAAGTGTCCTAATATTAAAAGTCAGCAGCTGGAGTATTTGTAGCTGCTGACTTAGATTTATTTTTTTTTGGTGGAACTCCGCTTTAACCACTTGCCGACCAGCGCACGACGATATATGTCGACACAATGGCAAGGATGGACATATGGGCGTACAGTTACGTCCCCTTTAAGACGCGGCATTGTGACCCGCGGTCCCAGTCACGGAGAGGAAGAACGGGGAAATGCTGATGTAAACAAGGACAATGATCACAGCTCCCTGTGATCGGGAGCAGTGATCAGTGTCATGTCACACGTAGCACATCCCCCCTACAGTTAGAACACATCCCTAGGACACACTTAACCACTTCAGCGCCCCCTACTGGTTAACCCCTTCACTGCCAGTGTCATTTACACAGTAATCAATGCATTTTTATAGCACTGATCGCTGTATAAATGACAATGGTCCCAAAATGGCATCAAAAGTGTCCGATGCGTCTGCCATAATGTCGCAGTCACAATAAAAATCGCTGATCTCTGCCATTACTAGGAAAAAAAAAATATTAATAAAAATGCCATAAAACTATCCCCTATTTTGCAGACACTATAACTTTTGTGCAAACCAATCAATAAACGCTTATTGTGATTTTTTTTACAAAAATATGTAGAATAATACCGTATTTTTCCGTGTATAAGACGCCCCCATGTACAAGACGCCCCCCACTTTTCCATCCCAAAATTAAGAAATCAATATTTTACACATAGGTAAAACAGAACACATTTTTATTTAGCAATTACCGCAGGTAACGTTTAAATACCAGTATATTATGCAGGGTTTGTTCTCCCTGTTTTCTCCACTGTGTGATCATACACTCAGTGGAGGCAAGTCCAAACTGTTTCTCTGCAGCTCTATTCCCATCCCATGCTCTTTTGAATAGCTGGCTACATTTGGTTTGATTTTGCAGAGTAAGACAATCACTTACTTTTACTATTTTCTGACATCTTGGGCTCAGAACACTCCAGTCCTTGTTGCATCTGTGCACTCTTCACTTCCATTGGCATCGCATCTGCTCACTCTTCACCTCCACCCCCACCTCTAGCTCCAGCTGACGTCAGTAACATATGGCTCGTGATTGGAGGAAGCCGCTTGACAAGTTATGGGCCGCGACGTACCTGCGTGGTTGTCTCCCAGGCTGACTGACCGTGTATAAGACGCAGCTCATATTACAGGCTATTATTTTAGGAAAAAATAGCGTCTTATACACGGAAAAATACGGTATGTATCGGCCTAAACTGAGGAATTTTTTTTTTTTTATATGTTTTTTGGGGATATTTATTATAGCAAAAAGTAAAAAATATATATTTTTGAGGGCGTGGTCTGCCGTGAGAGGAGATGGCCGCTTAAACCCTGAGCTCCGTCAAACCAGTGCCTATACTAAACTAGAATAGGGGTCTACTGCTGACAGCTTGACTCACAGGATGGGCACTTCATCCCGCTCGAACTCTGAGTCTCGATCCCGCTCACCGAGGGATGAAAGCAACCGGGTAAGCCCGAATATCCCAGAGATTTTCAGATCTCAACGCACTCAGAGAACCAACATGGCGGCCCCTCTTCCCGCCTCAACTCCGGGCCCTATTTCCAGTGAGATAGTACTGACTCCCACGAATCCAATCCAAAATCTGGCAGGAACCACCCGATCTGAACCCCAGCAACTTAGTCTCACTGACCTCAGAATGGTAGCTGCGGATATTAAAGATACGCTCTCCGCGGCCATATCCGACCTTCGCCACGAACTCCAAGCCATATCGGGACGCGTGCAATCCATTGAACGTACAACGGCTTATCAACAGACCACAATCCGGAGGATCCACGGCCGAGTGGATACCCACACCTTGCAGCTCCGTGACATCCAACGTCACGTGGAGGATTTAGATAACAGGGGAAGGAGACATAACCTCTGTGTAAGAGGCCTCCCGGAATCGGTCGACCAGGACCAGATACTCCCCGTTATTACCTCCATCTTCAATAGCCTCCTGGATCGCGCTCCCCAAACCCCTATAGTGATGGAGCGCATACACAGGGCTCTGAGACCCAGAGGCAAGGAAACGGATCCTCCGAGGGACATCATTTGCTTCCTTAATGAATACTCCCTCAAGGAAGCTATCCTTAAGAAAGCCAGCGACAAGGAGGGCTTAGAGTTTGAAGGCCGCATGGTACACATCTTCCAGGACCTGTCGGCAATCACGCTGAAACATCGCAAGGATTTGCGACCCCTGCTTGAAGTCCTACGTGAAAGAGGCATTCGCTACCGGTGGAAGTTCCCATTCGGCCTCCTCGCCACCCATCAGAACCGCTCCGCTTTACTTAGGGTCCCCGAGGAAATGGATGATTTCTGCCGGGCCCTAGACATACCTTACGTGGATGTGCCGAACTGGTATGCGGACTTTGATCTCCTCAACCCCCACTTCCACTCACCGAGTGAAGAACCGATGGAGACACAGGATACAAGGTACCGAAGACGCCGCTCCCCTTCGGCCACCAGACCCAGCTCAACGGCGCAACGTAGGCTTCACCCTGCGAGCCCCACAACCGCCCCCCTGCCTCGGAGAGCGCGTCGGGACCACTAACTTGGCTCCCGCAGACGGAACACAGTACCACAGCCAGGTGAATACGCTTGATTTACTCTCTGTTACCCCTCCCTTCATTGTCAGGGTCTATTTGTCTGGTGCGGCAACACACATACCCACGACTGCATGATGTACCGCAAAGTTTATATATCACCCTTTTACGGCACCCTGGGAGCCTGCTCGGACCACATAGGGGAATACTGATATGCCATGGTCCCTGACTCTCCAAGCCTGCCAAGAGGATTTTTTGCGGACACGAGGCTGTCTCCTTTTACAGCAAGCACCCCACTGAACCCGCCGTTGTTGCGGATACCATCGGAGGATAGCAAGCAAGGATAACCGATCTATTCACCTGACTGAAACACTGCACGGCTGCCGAGTTCTTGGGACCTCTCCTTCACTGCGCCCTACAGAACGATGTGCGGACTTTCCCCGGCCCCTGGGACGCTGTCAGATTCCAACACCCCAACTTCTCTCATCCGATTCAGTGATGCCGCTCAATCCAGTTGAAGGGACTCTCTTTACCTCTTATATCCATACAGGTTTACCCATAGCATGATAGACGGAGGCTATACAAAGGTACCTGCATCACTTCTGAACTGTTCATGTGAGTTATCTCCCTCATATACCTGCCTGCTGGTAAAGCTTTAGGGACCATGTTCCCCCTTTATATGTTAGATGCTGAGTGAACATATACCCCTTCCCTTAGAAGTTATAGAGATAAGCCCTCATTTCCAAACACATACAAAACTATTCCATGCAGCCCTGTTTACTGTCTCCCTGACAACAGACCTAACCAGGACGGACCCATACAAGCTAACTCACACTAGACTAATCCTCCAACCCGACGCATACCCTATCCATCCCCTTCTACCTTCCCACTACCCCACCCGCTACCAATCTTGCACGAATAGGTCACTGGTTGGGCGGTTCACATGGTATCTCTATACCACTCTATCGTACCCCTTTCTATACTTTTCTACACATTTCTTTCATATCTTGCTGCTTTTCATCGCTCTCTCTCGGCGGACCAACTCCCACACAGTGGCACTTAATATAGCCCTTCTTTTTAGAACTTATCGTAAACAGAACCTGCCACTGACTCTTTTCGGACTACCCGACGATGGGCCACACCCTTTAAAGCAGGAGAGCAGGTACTCCCTGCCGCCGGAACTCCCCCCATCCCCTATATCCCCACCGTTCCCTCTACCCTTTACGGCCCAACGCCCACCCTACCCTTGAAATTTTGCCTGGAGACGGCCCTCGACTATACACACTCATTTATAACAGGCAACCCATATTTTGACCCCACTCCCTCCCCTTCGACCCCCTTGCCTCAGCTCTAAAAAATTACTCGATCAACCGAACAGAGGCTACAGCGACTGACGTCAATCATGCCACCAGTCACGCCAACTAACACCACACCTCCTCTAAAAATTGTCTCACTTAACGTAAAAGGACTTAATATCCCAGAAAAATGGTCCCGACTCCTCTTAACCATGCAACGCTCCAAAGCGGACATTATATTTCTGCAGGAAACACATTTCCGCACTGATGCTACACCCAAACTCCAAACCCGCCACTTTCCTACAGTATACCATGCAACCAACCCCTTAGCCAAAACGAAAGGGGTATCCATCCTCCTACGGAACAACTGCCCTTTCCAACTGACAGACCAACTATGTGATAAACAAGGAAGATACATATTCCTTAAAGGATCCTGCCTCGGTAGGACATTTACATTGGCTAATATTTATGCCCCAAATGTGGGTCAGGTGCCTTTCTTCCGAGCTATCACAGACACGCTGACCACTTTTCATGAAGGTACTCTTATACTAGGGGGGGACTTCAATGTTCCGCTTAGCCCCGTTCAGGATACCTCCAAAGGAACGTCTGCTCTTCCTTATGCAGCTCTACGTAAAATTAGAAACTGCCTACAAAACCTGTTGCTACATGACACCTGGCGTACACTGAACCCGAATGGCAAGGACTATACCTTCTACTCAGCCCCTCACGGGAGGTATTCCAGAATAGACTATCTATTTATCTCCCAAAAGGACCTCCCCCTGCTCCAGAACGCTTCTATCGACCCGATGTTCATGTCAGATCACCATCCCATTTCTGTAACACTGACTGTCCCAGAAACGCTCCCACGCTCGCAGACCTGGAAACTGGACTCCTCCCTACTTACTGACCCAGCTATCGCTGAAGAAGTCAGGACACACATTAAACATTTCTTTTCAGAAAACGACCCCGCGGACACCTCTACCATTGTCACGTGGGAAGCCCACAAATGTGTGATACGCGGTATCCTCATAGCGGCGGCAGCTAGACGCAATAGGGAGAGACGGAAATTATACACAACGCTGTACGAAAAAATACGTAAGCTAGAGAGTACACACAAACATACGCAGGCCCTAGACACTTTAACAGACCTTATCCAAACTAGAAACGAACTGCTAGACCTCCTGGGCAAACAGGTAAGACGTAAATATATTCTGACAAAGAAAACTTTCTATGAATATGGCAACAAAGCCAGTAAGTGGCTCGCCAGAGCTCTTCAAACGTGGAAAGCTACCACGAACATTTATACCTTAACTGACACGTCGGGCCGCAAAATCAATGCAACCCCTGACATTGCCAAACAGTTTGTCCAGTACTACTCTAACCTTTATAACCTCCCCCCGACGGATCCCTCGATATCAGAATCCACGAGGAAACAAATGATTGTAGACTTCTTGAAGCAACATAGCCCTGCCCCTATCTCAGCCTCTATGGCTCAAGATCTAGATGTCCCTTTACAAAAAGAAGAAGTAGACCTTGCGCTTAAACAGTTGAAAATAGGCAAAAGTCCCGGCCCTGATGGCCTGAGTGTAGGATACTATAAATCATATGCTGATATCCTTACTCCCTTTTTTCTCACGGCCTTTAACTCCTTCAAACTCCCATTGAAACCCCCACGTGACCTACTCACTGCACACATTGCGGTTATCTCAAAGCCAGGTAAGGACCCTGCTCTGGTTGCCAGCTATAGGCCTATCTCGTTACTCAACGTCGACCTCAAATGGTACGCCAAAACGATTGCAAACCAGATTCTACCACTCCTACCCCAACTTATCGACCTCGACCAAGTCGGCTTTGTACCAGGTAGAGAGGCGAGGGATAATACCCTTAAAGCTATCAACATACACCATTGGCTTACGCACACTAGTCAGCAGGGATTCTTTCTTTCCCTGGATGCGGAGAAGGCATTTGACAGGGTGGCCTGGGACTACATGAAAGACACCTTGGAGGTCATAGGCTTACCTACCAGGATGCTGAACTTTATTGCAGCACTATACTCTAATCCCACAGCCAGAGTCCGAGTGAACGGCCACCTGTCAGATGCCTTCTCCATCTCGAATGGAACTCGCCAGGGCTGCCCCCTCTCCCCGATAATTTTCATCCTCACGCTCGAACCTTTACTGAGACGCCTCAGGGGTGCGCAGGACATCAAAGGTATAGAAGTTAAACAAAGGATGTATAAATTAGCCGCATTCGCGGATGATATCCTCCTTTTCCTAAGAGACCCACTGACGACAATCCCTAATCTTCTCAAAGAGTTCCATTCCTTTAAGATCCTCACCAACCTTCAAATAAACTTCGCAAAATCCAACGCCCTAAACATCACTCTACCCCCTAACATTTGTCGACAATGTCAAGAAAATTTCCCGTTCACATGGCAACGCACTGCGATCACATACCTGGGCATACAACTTCCTACCTCCCTGACTGACTTATACTCCAAAAACCATGCGCCGCTACTACGGTCTATCATAACAGATCTAGGAAAATGGTCCTCTGGAACGTTTTCATGGTTCGGGAGGGCCTCAATCGTCAAAATGACTATCCTGCCTAAGATCCTGTACCTCCTACAGACGATACCTATCGCACTTCCCCAAACATTCTTCTCGACCTATCGGAGATTTTGCACTAACTTTATATGGGGAGCAATTCGTCCACGATTAGGCTACCTTAGACTCACCACTCCCAAACCCAAGGGGGGGATAGGCCTTCCTGACATTCGCAAGTATCAGCAGGCCTGTTATCTCACCAGAATATTAGATTGGAACATACACGCCAACCGGAAAGATTGGGTCCGATTAGAACAGGCTTTATCTGCCCTCCCACTGGCGCAACTCCCCTGGATAGCCCCTCAACACACTCCTGCGGAAAGCAAACTTCACCCACTCATCTACCCTACTCTTACATCCTTCCGAGATGCGTGCACCAAGCACAAGATTTCCTCGATACATGGACCGATGACCCCACTTAAACACAATCCTGAGTTCTCCCCGGGGACACATAACTCCTTTTTAGCAGAGGGATGGCCGCACCCGACTATTAGGGCAGAACACTTCTTCGAAGACGACCGTTTTCTATCCCACACAGACTTATCCTCCAAAATGACCACAGCCGCATTCCCCTTCTGGACTTACGTCCAACTCAGACATTATTTTGACCATCCTAAACCCAGACCAGAGTGGTCTCGGTGTACCACCCCATTTGAATCTCTTTGTTTAAAAGAAGAACCCCAGAGGCATCTGGTTTCGTACACATATGCCTTACTTTTTTCAGATCATAATCCCAAATTACACTGGGTCAATCAGACATGGGAACGAGACCTGACAACTGACCTTGCGGCAACGGATTGGGAAAAAATCTACACGCATATACACAAGGGAACGGTCAATGTGAGTGCACAAGAGAATGCATTTAAAATCTTTTCCAGGTGGTACAGAACACCTCTCCAAATACACCGCATTTACCCTTCCCATACCCAACAGTGCTGGAGATGCAAGACGGAGATAGGGTCTTTCTTGCATATCTGGTGGACTTGCCCCAAACTTCAACCCTTCTGGTCTGAGGTTCACAGGCTCATTGCTCAAGTTTCCACGTACATACTAGATTATACGCCAGCACAATATCTGCTCCACCACTCTCCGACGCTACCCCGCTCCTACCTACGCTCACTGGCCATGCACATGGTGAATGCGGCAAGAATGTGTATACCATCTAAGTGGCGCTCCCCTGACCCGCCATCGTTAACAGATTGGTTTAGGCGTATACATAAAATGTCGGAAATGGAGGACTTAATACATCAGGCACGCGATACCCCAGCCAAATTCACCGAAACATGGTCATGCTGGATTCACTTCACTACCACGGAGGAATACAAAAAAGTCCCGATCTAATTGAACCACAAGAGCTGTAGCAAGGAGGTAAAGGGGGGCTGGTCCCCCTGCCTCCTCCCTCACTTCCCCAGTATCATCCTATCCCAGTCAATCACCAAGTACTTTGACCTACAATATGTTCTACTTTCTTTTATTCTACTCTATTCTATCCTGACCATACATCTTATACCGGATCTCGACTTGACTATGACCAACCCCAAATTAGATGACTGCGAGGTCCAAACAGGTTCTCAAATGTTATGCATAATCTATTTCATAGTTTTCTGTACCGTAATGTTTTTAGGACAAGCTGTTACAGTGAATATTGACACTTTTTTTTAGGTTTTATTCTGTCTTTATTCATTTGATATACACCGTCTGAAATGGTATATTACCACATGTTTGTTATTTTCAGCGGCTGTGCCCGCGTTTCTCTGTCACCTGTCAACTTCTTTGACTGTATGACTTGGTTTCTTATTTTCAAAATAAAAGTCTTTAAAAAAAAAAATATATATATATATATTTTTTTCAAAATTGTCGCTCTTTTTTTGTTTATAGCGCAAAAAATAAAAATCGCAGAGGTGATCAAATACCACCAAAAGAAAGCTCTATTTGTGGGAATAAAAGGATGTCAATTTTGTTTGGGAGCCACGCCGCACGACCGCGCAATTGTCAGTTAAAACGACGCAGCGCCGAATCGCAAAAAGTGCTCTGGTCTTTGGGCAGCCAAATGGTCCGGGGCTAAAGTAACACTGCACTTCTCAAACAAGAGAAATATTAATTTCTGCCATTAGGGGGCACTGCAGGGGAAAGGCTCTAGTTAAGTTTGCTTGTGGGATCCATCTTGTACCTCCTACAGTTGGGTGATTGTTGGGATACAGTAGAGCAGTGGTCTCCAAACTGCAGCCCATGGGCCAAATGTGGCCCTTTACTTGCCTTTATCTGGCCCAAGGGGGCACTATTCCTTCTACTGACACCAACAGTGGGGAACAACTCCTCTCACTGACACCAACAATGGGGCATTTTTCCTTCCGCTGACACCAGTAATGGGACATTATTTCTCCCACTGACACCAACAATGGGGCATAATTCCTCCCACTGATATAAACAATTAGGCACTATTTCTCCCACATATACCAATGATGGGTCACTATTCCTCCTTCTACTGACTACAGGCACTATGTAATTTTTTTTACTCCCACTGACGCTGGGGTATTTTCTACTTTTACTGGCCACTCCAGCCCCCTAATGTCTGAAGGACAGTAAACTGGCCCTTTTGTTTAGAAAGTTTGGAGACCCCTGCAGTAGAGGATAGTTTCTGTCTTCTCAGGTCTTAATTGGAAGGCAAGTACATTTGTCTGACAAATTAGTTTAACTTTTTTAACCTTAAATGATTCCTATTAATATTCTCCACCATCACAGCATAATGTTTTCCCATAGTCTGGTCAGTAAAAGGTCTTTTAACTGATTTCTTAACTGATGGAAAAACACATCAGTTACCAGTACTAACATGTGATATACTAATACAGAATTTTTTTTTTAAGAATAAACACAAAACTGAACAAAAATAGCATAAAGTGTGATTAACCTGTATCAAAGAGGAGGCACAAAACACTGTTGCTCACTTGCTTTCCAAGTTTATTGTTAACTTGTTGGTTTCATTCTCCAGAAGGCACACTACAAATCATTAGAGCTCCCTCTAGCTGAAGCCTAGTAATAGCATTACTGGAAGGTTTATTTATTTACTTGTGTAGCGGGTGTTTGCTTTAAGGCCCAGAGACTACCATACCCAGGATGCATTTCCCCGCGCAAGGACTGCTGGGGCGGGGTATTTAACCAGGGGGCGGGCTGGAGCACGGTCACTTTGGACACCGCCCGCCCAGCAAGTGGAACTCTGTGCTGAGTCTGCTGAGAATACAGGGCCTGAAGCCTATGATTAAGCACTGAGTCACAGTGCGAAACGCGTCAGCTCCTGTTCGCTGCTTTCCATGCTGTGATATGTTTTTCACATTTTTGTTTTAATAAACAACCATTTTTGGAGTGCGGCTGTCCAAGCATTTTTTCCTGTTCTCTGCATTGTGATATGCACTGCCTGCACCCACGGCTCCAGGACTCTGTGAAGCATCTATCAGCTACACCTGAGCGGTTACTCCCTTTTCTGTGCTGAGTCTGCTGAGAATACAGGGCCTGAAGCCTAGGCCTGTATTATTCCAAAGAGCCTTCCGTACCCACTGAGGAGCCTGAGGGACGTCGCATCCTGCTGCTGTTCTGCTACTACCAGGAGGACCGAAGACCCGGGTGTCGTGGAATCTGTGTACCAAGACACAGCAACGGAAGATATGGACACGGACAGTTCCGGTTGGGTGAGAGAGCACTTGCTCATGAGAATAATACAGGATCTCTAGATCCAGTAACTGTTGTTCAGAACTAACGTTAGTGTTGCAGTTGCACGCCGGAGGGACAGTGCATTGAATAACGCTAGTAGTGTTATTCTGGGTTCACCAAGTTATCAAATTCCTTTATTCTTGTGGATTACAAATTGTTCCAGAAGTGCACCACCGTTTTCTAGTAAAGATCTTTCTCTGCAGAACTTTCACATTGTACAGTCAGGCCTGACTTGGTAGTAGTGACATTGCTGGGCGCCATCTTGCCCACGAGGGAGAAGAGCTGCAGCGGGGTCCGTTAGTTTCTTGTTATAGAATTGTATATCTGTCTGTGTGCTAAAACACTCTTTCATTGCAGGGCTCTGCATATGTCTATGTATACTGTTTGCCTGCTTAACCATTATTTTCAGTAAAGTACCAGGGTTAAGTATATCAGTTGTTTGTGTCATTTACTGTGCAGGAGAAATGGTTAGTGATAGCTACCCCATACTGTTGTGTGATGTTATTGTGGGGTTGTGCTGCCAGAAATCACAGGTCACACAATCCCATTATCCCCTACTAACTGTGCCAAGGGAGGGTAGAGCCAATTGCCGGTGGTTGACAGTGAGTGCTACAGGGCCCAAAACAAATCATACCAGCGGCCCTCTTAGCTGGGGGTATCGATACACATGGGGGCTCAGAGTCCGGGATACCTGTACACCGCAAACAAAAATACCGGCATGGATTGTTTAGCAGTGACACAGTGTTGCGCATCAACTGGAGCCTTTCCACAGAAAGCTGCAGTTATTGAACTTCCCGGGGACGACTGGTCCGGAAGCGATGTAGATCAGCTCATGGAGTTGTTGCCTCCGAGCCAGAAGGCATGGTTAGTTGATCTCAAACCAGATGGACAGACCTCTTTTACCTATGCACTGGTAGAATGGAGAGAAGAGATACTTGAGAGTTTCAGAGGGCAGAGTGTGCAAGCCATAGATGGGAAGATATACAGCTTGGCGCACGCGAAGGCTATAAAGAAGGAACCTCCGCAGTCACTCACAATTCCCAGAAGTTCCAAAGACATGACAGCTTCAGGGACACCTCTAACCACTATAGGTCCTGAACTTCTAAATGCATTAGGAGACTTTGTCACAAAGTGTCAGAAGAGTAATACGGTACATGTAGAATCTGGGTACCGGAAGCTCAGGATTTTTTCAGGGAAACAACCTGTACCACTCGGAGAAGAGGATTTCGACACTTGGATGGAGCAGGCGATGCAAGCTGTGGAAGGATGGGAAATACCGGAGGCCCAGAAGAAGCAGCGCATAAGAGAAAGTTTAAAGGGGGCTGCTACTGAAGCCGTGAAGAACCTCAGGTTCAGTAATACTGCTTGTACTGCCTATGACTATTTAACTATGTTACAGGAAGAATTCGGGCAATTGGAGAAAGTGGTCGATTTAGTCTACCAGTTTGAGCACCCCCTTCAACTTCCAGGAGAAAGACTGTCTGGATATGTTTGCAGACTAAATAACATGCTGTGTCAAATTGTTCTTAAGAAGGGAATGCTGCCACAAGCCATAGATGCGGCCAGGATGAAGCAGATTTTAAGGGGAGCACTGCGTTCCGATCCAGTTTGACTCCATCTGAAAACCACTAGTGGGGTCATGTCCTTGAATTACCCGTACATTGTGCGAATAATAAGGGATGAAGAGGCTCTGCTGAAAGACCAACAGGTGACCGAGAAGCCCAGTACTCCCCCCTCAGTTGGGGTCAGATCCGCAATGGCCACTGAACAGGACTCGGAAGTAGAGGTCTTAAAGTCACAGATGACCGAAGTACTGGAGATGCTGACCTCTTTAATGGCCAAGAACTCAGGAGTTGGAGAAAAAGAAGAAGTCAGGAAAGAGTTGTACCAGAGCGTTTCAACACCAGTCTCCCCGCGGGATAGAGGGGAAGCTGTTTGCTTCAACTGTGGAGGAATTAGCCATTTTGGGCAAGTATG
Source organism: Rana muscosa (assembly GCA_029206835.1). Lineage (NCBI taxonomy): Eukaryota > Metazoa > Chordata > Amphibia > Anura > Ranidae > Rana > Rana muscosa. The sequence goes on from CM055119.1 coordinate 24,854,059, forward strand.
ACACAGTCCAAGGAAGACCCGAGGCAACTACTGCCAGCCGGCGGAAAACTCCAGAGGGCCCCGGTGAAGGAGTCAACCGGGTGCCCATTATCTACAACAAGCTCCATTAGAATAAGAAACCAAGAGAAACCAAGAGGTGAAGGGAATAATTCCCCATCAAAAGCACATAATATCCCTCCTTTGGAGGAAAAATCCCAAAAGTCACGAGATATCAATGCATACCAGGCCCAACAGGGATTAAGATCCAGGAAACGATGGGAAAAGAAAACCCCCCCAAAAAACAAACCCATGAGTCCGAGGAAAGAGGCCTCCCCGAAGAAGTTCCCAGCCAAGCTAGTGGGGCCCTCCCCAGTAGTCCCCATTCAAGTGGAGGGAGTCTACACGAAAGCCATTCTGGACACAGGGGCTCAAGTAACTCTCCTGTATAGGGACTTTTATCAAAAACACCTGAGACATTTGCCCTTACAAAAGTTGGAAGACTTGGAAATATGGGGAATTGCCACCCAGAGCTTTCCTTATGACGGTTACCTTCCGATCAGATTGGCTTTCAACCCCTCAGTGGCAGGAGAGGCAGAGGTCTTTGACACATTGGCAGTGGTCTGCCCCCACCCACCAGGGGCCAACAAAAGTTCCCTGATAATTGGAACCAACACTGACCTGGTCAGGAGGCTGCTGGCCCCTCTAGTGCAAGAACAGGACGTCTCAACGAACAGAATCCACCCCATGTTGCAGTTGGCTTATCAGCCATTGATGTTAGAGAAGAAGGCCCCGGAAGAGGGGGTGGGGAAAGTTTGGAGACTGGAGAGGAGAGAGAGAGTGCTGCAGCCTGGTGAAGTGGCCTGCTTGAGAGCCACTGTGAAGCTCACCTAGGAACAACCTGGCCCCTTTGTAGTCCTAGAACCAGACCCCCTGAATGCATACACAGGACTGGAAGTTATCCCAGAAGTAGTCCCGCCGAGAGTCCTGAAGAAAGCAAATGGCAGGGTGCCAGCGTCAGGAACACCACTGACTTACCTGTGAAGATTCCAGCCCGGATGCTGTTGGGCCAAGTGAACCCCGCTACCCCAGTTGCCTTGTCCGACCTGGAGAAGGAGGAAGAAAAGGGACCCACCATGGAGAACCCGGCCCTACCACCAGCGTGGAAGGAGAGGGCCAGGGCCCAGTTGGCGAAGTGGCGGAAGATCTTCTCCAAGGATGAGTTTGATGTGGGATGTGCGAGAAGTGCCACTCACAAGATTCGCCTACAGGAAGACAAACCCTTTTGAGAAAGAGTCAGGCGAGTTCCCCTGGCTGATCTGGAAGATCTGCGTGAGCAACTTGCAGAGCTCAAGCGAACGGTTGTTATCCGGGAGTCCAGGAGCCCATATGCCTCTCCAATTGTAGTAGTCAGGAAAAAGAATGGGTCATTGAGACTCTGTATAGACTACAGGACTCTCAACAGGAGGACAATACCTGATCAATACACCACCCCAAGAATAGAGGATGCCCTGCAGAGTCTATCTGGAGCCAAATGGTTCAGTGTAATGGACCTGAAGAGTGGATATTATCAAATCCCAATGCACCCAGAAGATAGAGAGAAGACTGCCTTCATCACCCCAGTGGAGTTCTATGAGTTCAACCGGATGCCTCAAGGTGCCTCCTGCCACCTTCCAGCGGTTGATGGAGAAGACGGCGAGAGACATGAACCTCATTGAAGTCTTGGTATACCTGGATGACATCATTGTCTTTGGGAAGACTCTGGAGGAGCATGAGGAGAGATTGGAGAAGGTCTTGAAGAGACTCAGGGATGAGGGGCTCAAGCTTTCCAGGGAGAAGTGTCAGTTCTATCAGTCTTTAGTCCATTACCTGGGACACATAGTGTCTGAAGAAGGAGTCTCCACAGATCCCGACAAATTGGAGGCAGTTACCTCCTGGCCCCGACCCACCACAGTGACTGAGCTTAGGTAATTTTTGGGGTTCTGCTACTACTATCGCAGATTTGTGGAGGGGTTTGCAAAAATTGCCAAGCCTCTGAATGAGCTGTTGAAGACAGATGGAGAAGAGGATGACTCGGGTCCCAGGAAGCCGGGAGAGTCAGTGGAAGACCAGTGGACTGGAAAGTGTGAAGAGGCTTTCATTAAGCTGAAAGAGAGTTTGACCACTGCCCCTGTTTTGGCCTATGCGGACACACAAAAGCCCTATGAATTGCACGTGGATGCCCAACCGGAAAGGTTTAACAGAACTTTGTTGAATATGCTGGGAACCCTGAGCAGTGAGGAAAAGCAGCATTGGAGCAAGCATATAGCTGCCATCGTGCATGCCTATAACAGCACAACTAGTGATGTCACCGGGTACTCCCCTTACAGATTAATGTTTGGCAGAGAAGCAAGATCTGGCCTTTGGTACCTCGATAGACCACACATCGGCTGCTTCCCACAAGGGATATGTGGACCGGCTACGGAAAGGCTTACGACTGGCTTATGAGAAGGCACAAGCTACCTCTGACCAGAGAGGGGCCTGGAACAAATGGAATTTTGACCTCAGAGTTCGGATCCATGACTTGCAACCAGGAGACAGAGTGTTGTTGCGGAATCTTGGTGTTCCAGGGAAGCATAAGCTTGCTGATAGATGGAAATCACAGCCATACGTGATCTGTAAAAAAATTCCTGGCCTGCCAGTGTACCAGCTGAAACCTGAAGGCCAAGTAGGAACTTTGAAAACCTGGCACAGGAACCACTTATTGCCTCTCCGAAGCAGTCCGGATACCTTCTACTCCGGATTCTCCTGAATCACCTTCAATCTCCAATACTCCCAGACCCAACACCAGATCTCAGACCACTCAGTCAGGAGAGATGAATGCCTCAAACCAGAGTGAAGATGAGGAAATGGAACTGAGCTGGCTGTGGCCCACTCCGACAACTGAACCCATGGTCACGGATCCTGCACCCTGTGAAGTTACCATTGAAGGCACCTTGAATGCTGAAGCTGCTGAGTTCATCCCATCATGTACTCTAACTGAGGAGTGGGAAGATGCCCTGGAGTCAATCCCAGCCGAAGATCCAAGAGATTTTTGTACCTCTCTGCACCAGAATTGGATGCCCCTGAAGCAGCAGGAGCCATTACACCTGACCAAGTGGAAGGAAGAATGGAAGAGCCCAGTGTACCTGATGCCTCAATTCCCAGGGAACAAAGAGTGAAGAGAGCTATTCGTCCTCCCCGAAAACTAACCAACACTCGGGAGAATGTTCTGAGGATACCGTTGTAACTGCAAGAAGGACAATAGAGAAACCTGGCCCCTCCACTGTGCATTTAGTGGAGGGCAACCCCAGATCACTCTCTGGCACAGTTAGGCAGGTCCCTTCCACTAGTATGATCTGTGGGCAGGACAATCTTCCCCACCAAGTTTGGTGGAAGGTTCCCCTGCCCAGTTCTTTTGCTACTGTAAATTGTATTGTTTGCAATTAATGTTCATATTATCTTTGGGGACCAAAGATTTTAAGTGGGGGGAGTGTGTAGCGGGTGTTTGCTTTAAAGCCCAGAGACTACCATACCCAGGATGCATTTCCCTGTGCAAGAACTGCTGGGGCGGGTTATTTAACCAAGGGGCGGGCTGGAGCACGGTCTCTTTGGACACCGCCTGCCCAGCAAGTGGAACTCTGTGCTGAGTCTGCTGAGAATACAGGGCCTGAAGCCTAGACCTGTATTATTCCAAAGAGCCTTCCGTACCCACTGAGGAGCCTGAGGGACGTCGCATCCTGCTGCTGTTCTGCTACTACCAGGAGGACCGAAGACCCGGGTGTTGCAGTTGCACGCCGGAGGGACAGTGCATTGAATAATGCTAGTATTGTTATTCTGGGTTCACCAAGTTATCAAATTCCTTTATTCTTGTGGATTACAAATTGTTCCAGAAGTGCACCACCGTTTGCTAGCAAAGATCTTTCTCTGCAGAACTTTTACATAGTACAGTCAGGCCTGACTTAGTAGTAGTGACATTGCTGGGCGCCATCTTGCCCACGAGGGAGAAGAGCTGCAGCAGGGTCCGTTAGTTTCTTGTTATAGAATTGTATATCTGTCTGTGTGCTAAAACACTCTTTCATTGCAGGGCTCTGCATATGTCTATGTATACTGTTTGCCTGCTTAACCATTATTTGCAGTAAAGTACCAGGGTTAAGTATATCAGTTGTTTGTGTAATTTACTGTGAAGGAGAAACGGTTAGTGATAGCTACCCCATACTGTTGTGTGCTGTTATTGTGGGGTTGTGCTGCCAGAAATCACAGGGCACACAATCCCATTATCCCCTACTAACTGTGCCAAGGGAGGGTAGAGCCAATTGTCGGTGGTTGACAGTGAGTGCTACACTGTGTGTATCCCAGAGAGCAGCCGGCCCATTCACAAAGCGCCGCGCTGCTCGCGCATGCGCAGTAGAAAATGGGCAGTGAAGCCACACGGAGGATGGCGGCGCCGGGAGCTGCCGGGTTCGAGGGATCGGCCTCGGGGGGGCTGACTTCTAGGGCGAGTAGGACAGGTAAGTGTCCTTATTAAAACTCAGCAGCTACAGTGTTTGTAGCTGCTAACTTAAAAAAAAAATCACGGGTGGAACCCCCCTTTAAAGTCTTGCTGAACTGAGAACATATGTTTAATGCGTTGTCTGTATAGACCGTAAAGGAGGGGGCATAGTAAACTTATTACAAATGGCCCACTTTAAGGCTAGGAACTCCAATTTTCCTGAATGCAGATGATAATTTTTCTCACTTGGTGTCAGTGATCGTGAACCATAGACTGTCACCCGTAATTTGCCCTCTTGACATTGATAAAGCACTGCGCTAAGCTCATCTTGAGATGCATCAGTGTGAAACACAAATGCCAACTTAAGCCCTGTACACACAATCGGATATCCTATGGATTCTAATCCAATGTTTTTTTCCATCGGAGATCCGATGAAACTGTCTTCCATCAGTCATGCCCACACACCATCAGTCAAAAAACGGACCGTTTCAAACGCGGTGACGTAAAACACTCCGATGAGCCGAGAAAAATGAAGTTCAATGCTTCTGAGCATGCGTCGACTTGATTCTGAGCATGCGTGGGTTTTTTATCCGATGGATTTCCACACAGACGATCGGATTTTGCTATCTTTTTTTTTCCCATCGGATAAATTTAAAAGATGTTCTATTTTTTCACACCGATGGAAAAAAGACCGATGGGGCCCATACATGATCAGTTCGTCCGATGAAAACAGTCCATCGGACTGTTTTCATCGGTAAAACCGATCTTGTGTACACGGCTTTAAAGTCCGGATAGGCAAGGATTTGGAGTTTGGTCAGCATCAGTATAAGCTTGTCAACAACCTTATGGTGTTCTGGCATGTCTGGTGTTCAGTGTCCCAGAGGGCAGCTGTTGAGCTGTTCCCTTTTTTACAGGTGCTTTCCCATTTATCAAAAAATTGGGAGAAATAAAACCTTATAAGGGAGACCTATGTTGTCTGGTACCACATCCTACTGTATATACAGTACAGTATATGCCTAAAAAAAACTATCTACTAGAAAACTGCCAGGACATTAATGGTACCGTCAAACAGAAGAAAGTATATAAAATATCAAGTTTTTATTTGTATATACCGTTATATTAATATGCATAATATTTAAAATCACACATGCATGTTATGAGTATGATGATCAATTACAGCAGCCATTTTCATTTCCTACAATATTCCTACAATATTTGTATCATGTCACCCCCCATCAGCCTTTATAAAAGTGGGGTGATGGGTTGCTTATTAATTCTTTGACGTGTTTCACGGGTCTTAAAGCAGAGTTCTACCCAAAAATGGAACTTCCGCTTTTCCGGTCCCCCCCCCCTCCGGTGTCACATTTGGCACCTTTCAGGGGGGAGGGTATTTTGCTCCCACTTCCGTGCATAGATACCCGAGCCACCCGCTGGTATCTACGCCCCTTCCGACGCCTTCTTCTTCCCCCCTGTCTTCTGGGGCACACATGGGTCCCAGAATACAGCAGGGACCAGTGGGAACGCGCAGTGCGAGTCGCGCATGCGCAGTAGGGAACCAGGAAGTGAAGCCTCATCGAAGATGGCGGCGGCAGCAACCAAGAGCTGAGACACAGATTGGCTTTGGGTGCCGACATCGCGGGTGCCCTTGACAGGTAAGTGTCCTTATTTTAAGAGTCAGCAGCTGCAGTATAAAAAAAAAATTGGCGGACCTCCGCTTTAAGCCTGCTTCATCAGGAAGACAAGCAATATATTGTGGATGAATAAATTGTGTGATAAAAACAGAAAAGCATTACAATCTACTAGGGATGAGCCGAACACCCCCCTGTTCGGTTTGCACCAGAACCTGCGAACAGACCTAAAGTTCGCGCAAACTTTAGAACCCTATTAAATACAATGAACTCGAACGTTCAAAATCAAAAGTGCTAATTATCAAGGCTAATATGCAAGTTATTGTCCTAAAAAGGGTTTGGGGACCCGGCTCCTGCCCCAGGGGACATGTATCAATGCAAAAAAAAAGTTTTAAAAACTGCATTTTTTTTGGGAGCAGTGATTTTAATAATGCTTAAAGTGAAATAATAAAAGTGAAATGTTCCTTTAAATTTCGTACCTGGGGGGGGGGGGGGGGGGGTGTATAGTATGCCTGTAAAGCAGTGCTTGTTTCCCGTGCTTAGAACTGTCCCTGCACAAAATGTCATTTCTGAAGAAAAAAAGCCATTTAAAAGCACTTGTGGCTATAACGAATTGTCGGCTCCCCGCAACACAGAGAAAAGTCATTGATAAAAAAAAATGCGTGGGGGTCCCCCCAAATTCAATTACCAGGCCCTTCAGGTCTGGTGTGGATATTAAGGGGAATGTACTTCCTGGCCTCACAGCTTCAGCAGATGGCAAGGTGGGGGCGGGAAGGGAGGGAGGACCCGATAGGTAAAATGGTGACTATTTCCGCTCTCGCACTAGAGGCGGCATACCACATGGAAATGGACCTACCAAGCATACCAGGTTCGGCACCAACATGCGTCCTTCTCAAAAGAGTATGGGGGGAGATCCGGAAAGCTTTAAGGATAGAGGGTTTGTTGCCCTTTACCCCGATATGGCATAATCAGAGATACCCAGAGGTACAGGAATTACAGGGCTTTATCCCCTGGAAAGAGAGGGGGATCTGGTTTTTCGCACAACTATATGAAGGGAAGGTGTTGAAGACGTATGAACAGTTATGTCAGGAATTCCAGTTAAGTCCCAAGGGCTTTTATCAATATCTCCAGCTTCGTCATGCTCTGCAGATACAACAAAGAACACACTCTATGATAGTGTCATCATCACCTATGCTGACGGAAGTTCTTGGGGCGGATACCCGGAAGGGATTAATATCAAAAATCTACATGAAATTGCTGTCCTCGGTCCAGGACCATACCTCTCTGAGGTGTCAAAGCAAATGGGTGGAAGATATAGGGGATGTAGATGGGAACCAGTGGGAAATGGCACTCAATTCTATTCCAGTGGTATCGGTATCTGCATCCCATAGACTGTCACAGCTATTTATTTTGCATAGAGCATATAGAACACCAGAGCAATTATATAGGTGGGGAGGAAGAGAAAAAGGGAAAAAAGAGAATATAGCAACAGGATATAGTTGTAGGTACACGATGATTGATATAAAAAATTGAATGTTTTACTGGATAAAATGTAATAAGTGTATGTATTGTGAGAATAATTTTCTAAATAAAAAAAAAATGAATGAAAAAAAAAGGGAAAAAAAAAAGCATACAGTGCCTTGAAAAGTATTCATGCCCCTTGAAATGTTCCACATTTTGTCATGTTACAAGAAAAAACTTAAATGTATTTCATTGGGATTTTATGTGATAGACCAAAACAAAGTGGCATGTAATTGTGAATTGGAAGGAAAATTATAAATGGTTTTCAATTTTTTTTACAAATAAATATGTGAAAAGTGTGGCGTGCATTTGTATTCAGCCCCCCTGAGTAAATACTTTGTAGAACCACCCTACAGCTGCAAATCTCTTTGGGTATGTCTCTACCAGCTTTGCACATCTAGAGAGTGAACTTTTTTGCCCATTCTTCTTTGCAAAATAGCTCAAGCTCTGCCAGATTTAAATGCAGCGCTTCTGTGGACAGCAATATTCAAGTCTTGCCACAGATTCTCAATTGGATTTCAGTCTGGACTTTGACTGGGCCATTCTAACACATGAATATGCTTTGATCTAAACCACTCCACTGTAGCTTTGGCTATATGTTTAGGGTTGTTATCCTGCTGGAAGGTAAACCTCCGCCCTAGTCTCAAGTCTTTTGCACTCTTATGCGGCGTACACACGATCGTTTTTCATGCCATTTTTTAAAACAACGTTTTTCTCGTCGTTTTTTTTCATGTTTCCTCTCAAGCCTGTCTTGCGTACACACGATCATTTAAAAAAACGTTCAAGCAAAGCGCAGTGACGTACAACACGTACGACGGCACTATAAAGGGGAAGTTCCGTTCGGATGGCGCCACCCTTCATGTTAGTAAAGTTTGTTGAGCGACGATTCGCGCTTTTCAGCCTTGTGCTTTTCAGTCCGTGACGAATGTGCTATCTCCATTACCAACGCTAGTTTTACCAGAACGAGCGCTCCCGTCTCATACTTGATTCTGAGCATGCGCATTTTTTTTCACCTCGTAAAAGCATACACACTATCGTTTTTTACGTCGTTAAAAAAAACGACATGAAAAACGACGTGAAAAAATAAAGCATGTTCGAAATTTTTAATGGCCGTTTTTCACGTCGTTAAAAATGCTCTGGAGCATACACACGATCGGTTTTAATGCCCATTTTTAAAAATGGAATTTTTAACGGCATGAAAAACGATCGTGTGTATGGGGCATAACAGGTTTTCTTTTCAGATTGCCCTGTATTTGGCTCCATCCATCTTCCCATCAACTCTAACCAGCTTCCCTGTCCCTGCTGAAGAAAAAGCATCCCACAATATGATGCTGCCACCACCATGTTTCACGGCCGGGATGGTGTGTTTTGGGTGTTGTGCAGTGTTAGTTTTCCGCCACACATAGGGGGTTATTTACGAAAGGCAAATCCACGTTGCACTACAAGTGCTAACTACAAGTGCAAAGTGCACTTGAAGTTGGAAGTGCAGTTGCTGTAAATCTGAGGGGTAGATCTGAAATGAGGGGAGGCTCTGCTGATTTTATCATCCAATCATGTGCAAGCTAAAATGCTGTTTTCTATTTTCCTTGCATGTCACCCTCGGATCTAAAGTGACTGCATTTCCAAGTGCACTTTCAGTGCACTTTCAAGTGCAATTTGCACCTTTAGTTTGCACTTGTAGTGCAAAGTGGATTTGCCTTTCGTAAATAAACCTTATAGTGTTTTGTTTTTAGGTCTAAAAGTTAAATTTTGGTCTCATCTGACCAGAGCACCTTCTTCCAAATGTTTGCTGTGTCCCCCACATGGCTTCTCGCAAATTGCAAACAGGACTTCTTATGGCTTTCTTTCAACAATGGCTTTCTTCTTGCCACTCTTCTATAAAGGCCAGATTTGTGGAGTGCACGACTAATAGTTGTCCTGTGGACAGATTCTCCCACCTGAGCTGTGAAACTCTGCACAGATCCACAGCAGATCCACAACAGAGTTACCATGGGCCTTTTGGCTGCTTCTCTGATTAATTCTCTTTTTGCCCGGCCTGTCAGTTTAGGTGGATGGCCATGTCTTGGTATTTTTACAGTTGTGCCATACTCTTTCCAATTTAGGATGATGGATTGAACAGTGCTCTGTGAGATGTTCAAAGCTTGGGATATTTTTATTTAAGCTTGCACTGCTTTAAACTTATCCACAACTTAATCCCTGACCTGTCTGGTGGTTTCCTTGGCCTTCATGATGCTGTTTGTTAACTAAGGAACTCTAATGCCGCGTACACACGACCGTTATTCATGTCATGGAAAAAACCGATGTTTTTCTCTACGTGATTTTTCGTGTTTTCTCTCAAGCCTGCCTTGCATACACACGTTTGTGAGAAAAAATGCTCGAGCATTCTTCCAAGGCAGATTTAATAGCGAGTAACTACCGATCACTAACGTCATAGTTCCTTTCTGAGGTACTTAGTTTTCTGGAAAAGAAGGCAACAGGGTGAAGTAGGAATTTTGTCCCCTGTCGTTGAGACAGTATGGCACCAACGGCAATTTCGGAGGCATCGACCTCGAGAACATAGGGCAAGGCAGGGTCAGGATGTCTCAGAATGGGTGCAGAAGTAAAAAGGCCCTTCAATCTTTCAAAAGCAGCTTGAGCTTCTAAAGTCCATGCAAAGGTTGTGCGTGATCTGGTTAATTGTGTAATAGGGGATATAATTCCTGAAAAGTTCTTGATGAATTTTCTGTAAAAGTTGGAGAATCCCACAAACCGTTGTACAGATTTTTTATCAGTCGGGGCCGGCCATTCGAGCACTGCTGATACCTTCTGTGGGTCCATAGCAATCCCATCTGCGGAGATAACGGGACCCAGGAACTGAATGGTGGACTTATCAAACTCGCACTTTTCTGCTTTGGCATAGAGATGGTGTTTCCTTAGTCTATCTAATACCTTCTTAACATGGACCCGATGAGACTCAAGCGAAGTGGAGAAAATGAATATGTCATCTAAGTAAACGATGGTGAACACATCAAGAAAGTCCCGAAATATCATTTACAAAATGCTGGAAGGTAGCTGGCGCATTACAGAGTCCAAAGGGCATCACCAGGTATTCAAAGTGCCCAAAACAAGATCTAAAAGCCGTCTTCCACTCATCCCCTTCTCTGATTCTGATCAGGTTATACGCCCCTCTTAAATCCAACTTGGAGAAAACACATGCTTCGCGTAGTCTCTGAAACAACTCAGGGATGAGTGGTAAGGGGTATCGGTTTTTAATGGTTACTTTATTTAAGTCCCGGTAGTCAATACAAGGCCGGAGCGTGTGATCTTTCTTTTCAACAAAGAATATTCCCGCTCCGGCAGGGGAAGAGGAAGGCTGGATAAATCCCTTGTCAAGGTTCTCGTCAATATACTTCCGTAATTCCCCATGTTCAAGTTCAGAGAGGGGGTAAATTCTGCCAAAGGGGATTTCAGCGCCAGGTAAAAGTTCAATAGGACAATCGTAAGGTCTGTGAGGGGGAAGAGTGTCAGCGTTCTTTTTATTGAAAACGTCTAGATATTCATGATAGAAGAAGGGCACAAGTTTAGCAGTGTCAGGGTCCACGCTAATGCAGAGGAACGGTTCTCCCAGGCTGGGCGTAGGAAGAAGGCAATATTTCTTGCAGTAGTCAGAGGAGAAAGACACCTCCCCAGAGGACCAGTTGATGAGGGGATTGTGCGCCTTCAGCCAGGGTTGCCCTAGGATAACAGGGAACAGAGGGGATGTGATGACATCCAGACATAGGAGTTCCTGATGCCCAGAAGCTGTGAAACAGGGAATAGGTGCAGTCTCTAGAGCAGTGGTTCTCAACCTTTCCCAAGTTGTGAGGACCCCTAACAGAAAAATTATTTTCGTAGCGTGGGTTGTCAGCACCCAAGGCAAGACAAGTAATTTGCGCCCCTAACCCACGGACATTTAGCACTCCCTGAGTTCCTTCCACTCGTACAGTATTAAAACCCCTTATGGTACATTTTAGGATGTACCACTCTTTCTCTTTGTTCTCCTTTCTTTCCCTTTTATCTCTATCTATCCTAATTTCTTGCTCCCCCCATCCCTCTCTCTAGCCATCTTTCTTGTTCTTTCTCTTATTCTTTCTCCCCCTTATTTGTTCCTCCCCCTCTTTTCCTCTCCCTTCCATGTGTTCTCTATTTTTATTCCTTTTCTTACTCCTTGGTTGGGGGAGGGGGGGGGGTGGCATTAGTTACATTGCTGGCGGGGAGTTGGGATGAGTGGCAGTGCTGGGGGGAGTTCTGATCAGCCAACTTAGGTGCTCTTGATCAAGGTTATCTGCTGATCTGAGAACTGTAGTGGGGACTTTTAATGGCAACTCCAATCACAGGTAGTGTTACTCACTGTGTCTCCAACTCTGTGGTGACTCGCAGCAGTGACACCTATGCCAAAATCAGGAGATAGGGTCTCCTCCAGCCCCTCCCACTTCACATTCCTCACCAGTCAGCTGACCTCTAGTCTCTGCCCCCCACCGATGCTGTGAACTGAATGGGCGGCTGCGAAGAGGCTGAGTGAGTGGCCACGGGCTTCAGGAACAGCCCAGCTGGGCTGTCACAGGCTCCAGGGACACCCCTGCTGGGCGGCCATAAAAAGGCTGGGAGAGTGGTGCAGGCTTCAGGAACAGCCCAGGATTCTGTGACCCCTGGCAAATCGTCATTCGACCCCCGAGGGGGTCCCGATCCCCAGGTTGAGAACCACTGCTCTAGAGTGACAGGTCCAGATTTAATACCTGAACCATCCGCTAGGTGAACTGAGAAGCTGTTTTTCTTGGCACACAGGGGCAGTTAATGCATGGTTGCGAAAGAAGAGTCTTTAAAACAGCTGCAAGCCCCAGAATCCACAATGGTAGAAACTGTAGGGATCTTCCCTGTAAACTGGAGAGAGATCGGCAAAGAGGTGTGGTTCTGGCCCGGGCTTAGAGAAGCAACCATATGGGATGGAGGAGAGGGTCTCCTACGGTGTCTTCGGGGACAAGACCAGAGAAAATGTCCTTCATCGCCACAGTAAAGACAGAGTCTATTAAGATAACTGAGATCGTTCTTGTTGAGACAGAGGAGATCTCGGGAAGCAGGCATGTGGAACCGCTTTGGTGTCTTCAGGCATAGCTACGGTGGAGGCGGGTAAAGGGAGCTCGGAGTGAACAGGCAACAGGTGGAGATTCATGGCTTTTTCAGACTGTCTTTCCCATAGGCGGCGATCAATCTGTATAGAGAGATGCATCAAGTCATTTAGAGAAGAAGGTGTGCCCACCCTGGCAAGTTCATCCTTGATAGCCTCCGACAAGCCGAGACAAAAATGAAAACGTAAAGCTGAGTTGTCCCATTTGGTATCAGCGCTCCACAAGTGAAAGTCCGATACATAATCCTCAACAGGCCTGGAGCCCTGTTGCAAGTAACTCAGAGTAGTTTCAGCTGTCTGATGATGGAAGGGATCAGCATACAGTTGAGCCATGGCGGTAAAAAAGGAATTTGCAGAAGCCAAGATGGGATCACGTTGCTCCCGAAGCTGATGGGCCCAAGCCTGGGGTTCTTCCAGCAGTAAAGAGATGAGGAATCCCACCTTAACTTCTTCAGTAGAAAAGGTACGGGGTAGCAAAGAGAAGTAAAGTTCACAGGCATTCTGAAAAGTCCTGAATCTTTTACGGTCTCCAGAAAAACACTCAGGTAGCGGCACTCTAGGCTCAGGAGAACAGGAAAGTTCAATTGGAGTGCAAGTTATGGGTTGAGCAGCAGAATCCTTGACTCTTGAGCCCTCAGAGGTGGAAGCCAGACTGGGTGCAGGCTGCAGTTGGCTGTGGAGCTGAACAAAGTCCATGTGTAACCCTTGCACCGCATGAGAGAGTGCGGTAACAGTCTGGCAGAGGGTAAGTAGAAGAGAGACCTCCCTTTCAGACTCCATCACTGTCTGACTGGTACTATCACATACCTGAAGGGAGACTGAAGTGACGAGGTCGGCCTCTCTTGTATCTCCAGCCCTGGTCCCGCTGGAGGTGGAACAGAAGGAACAGAGGGACAGTTGGAACATGAGTGCCTGCAGATGTAGACCTGGAAACCAGTAGCAGATGGTGCAACCCTGGACAAGCAGGAGGATCATCAGATCACGGAAGACCGATGTGCACCAAGGATCAGCCGGGGTTAAAGAGGCACTCCACTGGAACAGTGGTACTGGGACGTCAGATGATGTTAAGTCCCTAGAAGACCTTTTAGCAGGAAGTTGCAGAGAGTCGCAGGACTGAAGTCGCAGACACTCGGAGGTTGAAGAGGAGCGACACAGGAAGCAGATGCAAGGTCACAAGGGTAGCCGGGTCAGGTAACAGGCAGGCAGCGAAGTAAAAGGCAGCAGGCAAACGCAGGGTCAAATGGGTAGCCAGGATCAGGAGCCAGTAATCAGAACAGAGCAGAGTCCAGAAGCAGGGTCAAGGCAGGCCAGGTTCAGCAACAGGTATCAAGCAGGATCACAACAGGGTTCAGGATATCGGGTAACAGCTGAAGACCAGTCAGCAAGGGTCTGGGGTCAGGGCACTTCCTTAAATAGACCGTCTGGCGCCAATTGTCGCTAGGGACGCGCTCCTGCGCGTGCACGCAATCCGTTGCGCGCGCGCATGCGCATTAGTGTGCCCGTGCGCATTGGTGCTCTCGTGTGCGCGCGCATGCGCATCGGACAAAAATGGGTGGTTCTCTTACAGCACTACTCCTCCTCCTCCTCCTCCTATTGACCACCAGCCCTGAGACCATATTTACTTTCACTGATACTGAGCCTGTGACATTTTCTACCTCTGCTGGCCACAATCCGGCCCTCCTAATGTCTAAAGGACAATAAACTGGCCCTTTGTTTGAAAAGTTTGGAGACCGCTGCTCTAAGAAAACCAAGACAACATATTCTGGTGTAAGCTGATGCAGTAGTACACAGTTATGTCTAAAATAACAAATTCACATATGTATTCATTTGTCAGCCTATAATAAAAAGCATTTGTTAAAAACAGTCTATCAACAGAGCATATGCAGGCAGCAAAAATGTCAGATATAAGCTGATCTGCATCTTTACTGTAGCCTTCATTAACAGGATCTACAACAATTAACTCAACCCCATAATAACCCCAGGAGGGCTCACTGATTATTCTCCACTATACGATGGCAAGAGGGGCTACAAAACATAAGTTAAAAAAAAAACTTGATCACTCAGCAGCCACTCCTCAAGTCTCCAGGATGGCAGTGGCAGTCTTAAGCGGGAGAATTTATCCAGAGCAGCCTCAAAAGACACAAAAGGGTCCACAAAACATAAATGATTAAGAAGAACAATAGAATACCTGTCATTCAGATAAGGAAAACCTGCTAGGATGTGAACACTGCAACATTTTCTCAAAAGAAATGGCCTTATCAGCAGCATCATTACTTGACAAGATGATGGCAGAGGTCTTTATAACCAAAAGAGTACATAGTTACATAGTCAGGTTGAAAAAAGACACAAGTCCATCCAGTTCAACCATAAAAAAATTAATAATAATAATATCATACAATCCCATATACCCAATTCTATACCCACAGTTGATCCAGAGGAAGGCGAAAATACCCCAGCAGAGCACGATCCAATTTGCTATAGCAGGGGAAAAAAATCCTTCCTGATCCCCAGAGGGGCAATCGGATATTCCCCCAGATCAACTTTACCTATAAATGTTAGTACCCAGTTATATTATGTACATGAAGCGCCCACGCCACTCTCCTTCTCCACTCTTTGGCACTGGAGAGGAAAGCACGTGTGGTCTCTTCCATGCCCATACCCCCTGGGTTGCAGAGGTTAGGCACACCTAGTTTCCCTACGGGTCTTTGCAGCAATCCCCTCAGTGTTGGTTTCTGTCCCTAGTGTGTAAGGACAAAAGTCTCTATGCCCCAAGCAACAAGACAGAGTCCAGCAATTGAAAGGTTTGAGTCAACTACCACTCAAATCACCCCTAAATTTGGCATAGCAGTCCCTAAATTTGGAACCCCCGCTACATATGTAGCGGCCTCACCCTCTCTCACTTCTTTAACGGTTGCTTTGGCTTCGGTCTAGGGGTACCTTGAAGGGGAGAGCGAGGTGCACCACGGCCCATGTGCTCTAGATTACTGCGTGTAGAGGTGAAGGCCAGAATCAGATTACACCCGGGCTGTGTATACACTCAGAGCCAGGTCTGTTCTGCTGATAACCCCCTTTGCTCCTAGTAATTGGAGTACCACACACTGAAAAGGTCCAACACTTATTTATTCCATAATGGCAAACAAATAGTCCTTTGCGAGCAGACAGTTTGAGACCCATAGAACAGTTCAGTATTGGTGGGGAGTAGGCCAAGGCACAATACTCAAAGAAACTAAACCGTTGAGGTTTCACCAACGGTTGCTAAGCACAGTGGCTGTTAAATGGACTTCTGGATACAGAGTGTAATGGATTAATTCTGGTGCAATCCCAGAATCTATTCCCTTCTGCCACTGTTTCAAATCTAGTGCAGATGAGGTGAATGCATTCATATGTTAAAGAATCACACTGAGGACAAACTTTGTCAGTGCAGACCCTTTCTCATCTCTGAGGCAACCAGGGCGACTCCTTCTTTAATTAATCTTATATACACAGAGTGACATGGACAACTCGTCATCGTAAACATATACATATGATTGGCTGAGTTCAAATATAATCGTCTTCCTCTGTGACGTCCTCTCTCTTCACGTGGCTGCATTCCATTCTCTCTTTGCCATATTGCTTCGTTCGGTGGGAGGGGCCCTCCCAGATGGAGGGACTTAAGACATAAGTCTAGCAGTGTGGGGAGGGGTTGGGAAATCCACTCCAAGCCCAAAATCTGTCATATGGTTACTCAAGGAAAATAATACTATCGTAATAAGATTTAACAAAACATACACAATATACCAATTTATATTTTCTAACTAATATGAAGACCAACAAGATTCTTATTGTAGAGCATATCTTAACATATATATATATATATCCTTTACAGACGGATCCCATAAAAGGATGGTGTTTATCCTAAATTCTTAAGGGGGGGGGGCAGCACACTTTCCCTTCACAGATCAAAGAAAATAACATTTAACCCCTGCTAAGCTTCTCAAACTATATTTAAGTAGATACCAGAAAGAGAAATTCTTCATATAAAAATACTCATTTTATATACTCCATCACAGTCCCCCCTTAAAATGACTATTTTTTATCAACACTGTCCCTATATTATATAACCTTACCTGGCCCTCCTGACATCAGGACCTTTTTTATATTTTGCATAGAGGTCGGACATGGCTTGCCCAGTGTCTTTACTCGACGAAACGGTCAGGAGAACAGTCAAGTACTATTCTTTCCCTTATCATTTGAGAATGTTGTATGTATTAGTTACAGGTAAGGACTGCAATGGAGCATACGGTCCCTCATCCTCCTTTATTGGATCTGTAATATCACCTAGATTCAAAAAGGTAGGAGTCACCTCCTCAGCTGCCTTTCTTAACAGCTTTTTTATACAGGGCAGAATACAGGAAACCACTAGTACAGCTAATGTAAGTAGTATCAAAATTGCTATACCTATTTGAGTACAAATGCGTTGCCACCCATTCATCCACCCAAAATACTGGTCCCAGGGATTGGTCAGTCCTGAATTTCTTTTTAACTCTTTTGAGAGATCCTCTAATTTCTTAATGGCCAAGGTTACCTTACCATTGGGGCCTGTATTGCCCGGAATGTACGTACAACATGTACTTGTCCCAGGCAACATTTTGCACACACCTCCCTTTTCAGCTAAGATCATGTCTAATGCCATACGATTTTAAAAAGTCATTTGTGAAGTGGCCTCTAGTTGTTCAGCTAAACCTTGGAGTGCATCCCTGGTATAGTTAACGAACCTCTGTTGATTATAGTAGATATAATTAATCCAATCTACATTCTTATTTACAGTGATTATGGGAATCAGGGACTCAAAACCTGCAGCTACTTGGTCTCTTGCTTTAAATTCATCTGGGACCCCCCTTGGGACTCCTATGGCATCTATATATACATGAGGGTCAAAACTACCAGCTGGAGCACCTCTACGCTGCCTGCTGGGTTCAGATGAGTGCTCTCTTCTCACTACCAAGTCATCTTCCAAGAAGATGTGTAGGGGCATTATGACTTTAGCAAGTGCACATTCCCCTGTCCATCTATCCGGTAACCTAGTCCTAATCTTCATGTCCCCACAAATCCAATACACGTCTCCCAAAGACTGAGTTTGACTCTGTACCAGATCCATGGATACACTACTGTAGGAAGCACAGTATCCCATAGATAAGTTCCCTAAGGTGTTCCCTATTCCCTGGTAGTTCCCATAACATGTGTAATTACCGGGATATATAGTAATACCCTCCCCGGGCTTGGATGTCCTTGTTATTATGGGATATTCTCTTTTCCATGTTTCGCACTGGGAGGAATCAGTGGAAGTATTGGTAAACAGGCTCAGAAAGCACTCCTCTTGAGTGGGAGGTATGTTTAATGGCACTGTTCCCAAATGGGGTCTAGCTCCACTACACACATAACTGTTGGACCTGTTATGTTTCCCTACACTATACCTCATCCATTCAAGCCACAGGTTGACATCCGAGAAACCAGTCTCTGCAGCCATCGTGTCTTTAAATGTGGGATCAGCTATGGCCACCATATCTTCTAGGGTGCGCATCTGTATATGTGGTTTAAGGGGATCACTTGTTGGTTGAAGGGCCTCCCATTCATATGAATTATACATGTCTTTAACTTGGAACTGTCCACTTGGTCCCCTAACCTCCTCATCATATCGCACTCCCATAACATATGTGCCTGCATCCATAGGACTGGGATTTTTTATGGTCAGGGTGAGTTTCATGCCCAGTTTCCTATCATAGCTTGACCATATGCCTTTTTTTATTAAGGTCAGTCTTCCAGACAGATTCCCAGTGACCACAGTCTGGTGTATCACATATATATATACTTCCGGTGTTGATCTGCGTCCGGAAAATGTTACACTGCCAGTCAATTGTAGGGCGAAAGATTATAGTACAGAAATCAAATGTGAAGGTAGCTACATGTGTGTCTGATGAATTATACAAAAATTGTATTATACCATCCTTTTGTTTAATAGCCACCTCCTGTGCGTGCACAGTTGCTATAAGAAAAAAAGATATATAGTTTCATTCTGCGAGTGGTGCACGGTCCTCAGGAACTGGAGCCTTTTTGCAGTGGGAAGCGTGTATCCAAGTGTTTTTTTCCGGCCAACTTAACTGAAGTGGCTGTTGTCAACAACACCTGGAATGGACCATCATATCTTGGCTCCAGAGAATGCTTTCGGAGGAACTTCTTAACCATCACCCAATCACCAGGAAGTATGCTGTGAGTACCGGTATCTAGATCAGGATCTGAAAATGGAAGAAAATACTCGTGCATGGATATTGGTTAATTCTTTTGCAAGAGCGGTCACATAATCTATCAAAGTATCAGACTGTAATTGCGACTGTTGTGGGCAATAACAACCTAATCTAGGGGCTGTTCCAAACAAGATTTCAAAAGGGGATAAAGAAAGTTTCCCTCTTGGGGAATACCGTACACTGAATAAGGCTATTGGTAGACTTTCTGGCCAGGACATACCTATGTCCTTGGCCATTTTTGGCATTCGGGTTTTAAGTGTCTGGTTCATTCGTTCCACTTTCCCACTACTCTGAGGGTGATAAGGTGTGTGAAACGCTAATGTGGTACCTAGAGCCGACCATATTTATTTTGTGACTGTAGCAGTGAACGCAGGACCTTGATCACTCTCTATCACCTCAGGTACCCCATATCTGCAAACTACCTCCAACAGCAATTTCTTAGCCGTGGTTTTCGCTGTCTGATTTGCGACTGGATACGCCTCTGGCCAGCCTGAGAACATGTCTACCACCACCAGAGCATACTCAAATCTACCACTTTTTGGCATTTGTATGTGATCAATTTGTATCCTCTGGAAGGGGTAGAGTGGTCTAGCTGAGTGTTTCGGGGGTGGTTTCTCTAGCCTTCCGGGGTTGCATGCTAGGCAAGTGTGGCAGGATTTGCAGTATTGATTAGTCAAAGTAGTTATTCCTGGAGCTACATAATGTTTGTTTATAAGTGAGTTCATCAAAGTCTTTGAGAGATGGGTTGCTCCATGGGCCCATTGCACCACAGCTGGGTATAAAGCTCTGGGGAGACATGGGCGGGTTCCTACAGTCCAAAGATCATTCACCCGTTTCGCTCCCATCTTGTTCCATGTTGCTTTCTCTTGGTCTGCAGCATCTGTTTGAGTTTTTTGTAGTAGGGCTTTGTTTACCGCTTCTGGCTGTGGATGATACATTCCCACAAACTCTGTGTTTTCAGCCCCCAGAGGGGTCATGGCTGCTTGCTTTGCTGTTTCATCGGCCAGGTGGTTTCTTCAGGCTTCTGGTGTAGTTATCTTCCCATGGGCTTTAATCTTGAGAATTGCTACTTGTTCTGGGAGTTGGAGTGCTGTCAGAAGCGCATCTATGGTCCTGCCATGCTTCACTGGGGTACCGGCTGTAGTCAAGAAGCCTCTTGTTTTCCATATTAGTCCAAAGTCATGGGCCACACCCAGTGCATACCGAGAATCGGTGTAGATATTTACTGTCCGTCCTTCTGCAAGCTTGCAGGCTACTGTAAGGGCATAGAGCTCAGCCTCTTGAGCAGACATGAATGCTGGAAGCGAGGCGGCTTGCATAACTGTAGTCTCTGTGGTAACAGCATATCCTGTATGGAAATTGCCGGATGAATCCGAGAATCTGGAGCCATCAACATACAAGGTGAGTTGAGGGAATGGGATTGGGACATCCAGGACAGAAGGTAGATGGGTGGTTTCTGCCTTCATGAGTTCAAAGCAATCATGTTCATCCTCATCTAAGGTAGTAGCAGGTAGGTCTGCGTCTCTTCTTCCTGTTCGTCCAGAGACATGTCATGATACACCCCTTGGACAAGAGGAAGGAGAGTAGCAGGGTTGAGTTGTTGGCATCGAAGAAGAGTCACATTGTCAGGCATGAGTAGATTGCACTGCAACCGGAGGTGGCGGGCAGAGGATAAATGCTTGGGTTGCACTTGATTCAAAATGGCAGAAATATCATGAGGGGCTAGCAGCCTGAGGGGATGGCCCAGGACAATGTCTGAAGTCTTTTCTAGCAGGGCCTGGGCAGCAAAAACTGCTCGGAGACATGTCGGGCCTCCTCTGGCAACGGGGTCCAGGTGGGTGGAATAGTAACCAATGGGGCGGTTACGGAGTCCATGACTTTGTGTCAACACCCCTGCAGCGTGGCCCTGGGTTTCAGAGATGAACAGGCTAAAGGGCTTTCCATAATCAGGGAGTCCAAGAGCAGGAGCAGTGCTAATTGCCTGTTTCAAAAGACTAAAGCCAGTGAGTGCTTCCGCGGACAGCACAAAAGGGACGCAAGACAGGGAGTCATACAGAGTTTGCATGAGAAGGGAAGCCGCAGATATCCAGGCTCTGCAGTATGAAATCAGTCCCAAAAAAGCATTTAGGGCCTTAGTATTAGCGGGGGGTGGAATGGCTTGTATAGCTTCAGCTCGTTGTTGCGTAATGTGCTTAGTGCCATGAGATATGCAATGACCCAGGAAGACAACATGGAAAGCACACCACTGTAATTTGTCCTTAGAGGCCTTGCATCCTTGTTGGGCCAGAAACACCAGGAGGCTCACTGATGCTTGTTCCGCTGTGTCCAGAGATGGGGCACACAAGAGCAAGTCATCCACATACTGCAAGACAACAACAATGTCCGGGTAGGGGTTATCCCAGTTGGAGAGAATCAGGGACATGGCCTTAGTAAACTGGTTAGACGAGTTCTGTGCCCCTTGGGGCATAACAGTCCAGGTATACTGTTTTGAAGCGTGAGTAAATGCAAACAGGTACTGTTAGGAGGGGTCCATGGGCACACTAAAGAAGGCATTCGCTAAATCTATGACAGTGAAAAACTTTGCAGACGGGGGTACCCCTGACAGGAGAGTGTGCGGATTTGGGACAAGTGGCGCCTCCAAAATGGTGGCCTCGTTCACTGCTCTAAGGTCCTGTACTAGCCGGTATCTATCCAGTTGACCCTTGGGAGTCTTCTTTTTAACTGGAAACAGAGGGGTATTGCACGGGGAAGTACAGGGTATTAAGGCACCATTTCCCAGCAAAACTTTTATCTGCTCGCTAATCGCCTGAGATTGGACCGGTTTGAGAGGGTATTGAGCCCTTCTGGGAAGAACAGCCCCTGACTTTAGAAGGACCACAATCGGGGGAACTGACAATCTACCTACATCATCAGGACCAGTGGACCAGAGGTGGGACGGTATTCGGGCAAGGAAATGTTCCGGGATAGGGGCAGATGAAACCTGCAGGGCCATCAGTATGGGGAGGGAACACAAAGCCGACATGTCACCCTCACTCAGGGTAGTAGAAACGGAAATGGACCCATCGGCATTATATGAGATAGAGGCCTGAAGCCTGGAAAGAAGATCTGCCCCCAGCAGATTGAGGGGACAGGTGTTCGAGACCACAAATCTAGATAACAATGCCGGGGTAGTACCCACCTGTAGCGGTCTTGTGAGGGGGCTGGATTGAGAAATTCCGTCCACCCCCACACAAGACACATCAATGGAGGATAAGTAGGAGGGATCTGGGATTTCTGCCTCCCGTAACACGCTATGGGCAGCGCCTGTGTCCACTAGAAAACGGGTAGGGTTGCCCTCTATAGGAATCATAATGTTTGCTAGAGGTCCCCCCACTGGCCGGGTGTAAGTGGCCATCATTTGTAGGGAAGTGGAGGAGGCAGCGGACACAGGTTTTCCACTCTCCTAGCCGAGGAGTTCCGTCCTATCCCCCCTAGGAGGAGGAGGAGCCCTGGCGACCGGGTTCTGATTATACCTGAAGTCAGGATATTGATCATACCTGAAGTTTGGGTGCTGATTAAACCTGGAATCTGGATGCTGATCATAGCCAAAGTTTTGGTGCGGATCACATCCAAAGGGTGTGTGTGGTTCATACCCCGGGCCATATTGGGGGGGGGGGTATCTCCTAGGCAGGGATGAGCCGAACACCCCCCTGTTCGGTTCGCACCAGAACCTGCGAACAGACAAAATGTTCGTGTAAACTTTAGAACCCTATTAAATACAATGGACTCGAACGTTCGAAATCTAAAGTGTTAATTATAAAGGCTAATATGCAAGTTATTGTCCTAAAAAGTGTTTGGGGACCTGGGTCCTGCCCCAGGGGACATGTATCAATGCAAAAAGAAGTTTTAAAAACGGCCGTTTTTTCGGGAGCAGTGATTTTAATAATGCTTAAAATGGAAAAATAAAAGTGAAATATTCCTTTAAATTTCGTACCTGGGGGGTGTGTATGATATGCATGTGAAGTGGCGCATGTTTCCCGTGCTTAGAACTGTCCCTGCAAAAAATGTCATTTTTGAAAGAAAAAAAATGCATTTAAAACTGACTCGCGGCTATTAATGAATTGTCGGCTCCCGGCAATACATACAAAAGTCATTGAGAAAAAAAAAAAAAAAAGCGTGGGGGTTCCCCAGAATTCAATTACCAGGCCCTTCAGATCTGGCATGGATTTTAAGGGGAACTCCACCCCAAGTTTAAAAAAAAAATGGCGTGGAGTCCCCCTAAAAATCCATACCAGACCCCTTATCCGAGCACGCAACCTGGCCGGCCGCAGGGGAAAAGGGGGGGACGAGAGAGCGGCCCCCCCTCCCTCCTGAACCGTACCAAGCCACATGCCCTCAACATGGGGAGGATGTCCCCATGTTGATGGGGACAAGGGCCTCATCCCCACAACCCTTGCCCGGTGGTTGTGGGGGTCTGCGGGCGGGGGGCTTATCGGAATCTGGAAGACCCCTTTAACAAAGGGGACCCCCAGATCCCGCCCCCCCCTATGTGAATTGGTAAGGGGTACATTGTACCCCTACCATTTCACGAAGAAAGCGTAAAAAAAATGTTTAAAAAAACACACAAACACCTTGAAAAAGTCCTTTATTTAAAAAAAAAAATAAATAAACATTCCAGCGGTGAAATCCAGTGTCCCGCGGCGATCCCGATGTCCAGCGCTGTCCTTCATTGGTTGTGCCTGAGCGGACCTGATGGGGAACTCCCTCTCAGTATTTTAAATGTATAGACCCGCCCCTTCTAAAGTTCCCCATCAGGTCCGCTCAGCGGACGAGATGCGGAACATGAGAAGGGGCGGGTCTATACATGTATTACCAAAGTGAGAGCAGTTCCCCATCAGGTCCGCCCCCTCGGTATGTCAGACCCGCCTACGTCATTGGCTTGAGCGGGGAACTTCCTTCACTATGTAAATTTAAATTTACATAGTGAAGGAAGTTCCCCGCTCAAGCCAATGACGTAGGCGGGTCTGACATACCGAGGGGGCGGACCTGATGGGGAACTTCTCTCACTTTGGTAATACATGTATAGACCCGCCCCTTCTCATGTTCCGCATCTGGTCCGCTGAGCGGACCTGATGGGGAACTTTAGAAGGGGCGGGTCTATACATTTAAAATACTGAGAGGGAGTTCCCCATCAGGTCCGCTCAGGCACAACCAATGACGGACAGCGCTGGACATCGGGATCGCCGCAGGACACTGGATTTCAGCGCTGGAATGGTTTTTTTTTTTTTTTTAAATAAAGGACTTTTTCAAGGTGTTTGTGTGTTTTTTTAAAAAAAATTTACGCTTTCTTCGTGAAATGGTAGGGGTACAATGTACCCCTTACCAATTCACATAGGGGGGGGCCGGGATCTGGGGGTCCTCTTTGTTAAAGGGGTCTTCCAGATTCCGATAAGCCCCCCGCCCGCAGACCCCCACAACCACCGGGCAAGGGTTGTGGGGATGAGGCCCTTGTCCCCATCAACATGGGGACATCCTCCCCATGTTGAGGGCATGTGGCTTGGTACGGTTCAGGAGGGAGGGGGGGCCGCTCTCTCGTCCCCCCCTTTTCCCCTGCGGCCGGCCAGGTTGCGTGCTCGGATAAGGGGTCTGGTATGGATTTTTAGGGGGACTCCACGCCATTTTTTTTTAATTTGGGGTGGAGTTCCCCTTAAAATCCATGCCAGATCTGAAGGGCCTGGAATGGATATTTGGGGGAACCCCACGTCAATTTTTTTTTTATTTGCGGCGGGGTTCCCCTTAATATCCATTCCAGACCTGAAGGGCCTGGTAATTGAATTCTGGGGAACCCCCACGCTTTTTTTTTTTTTTTTATCAATGACTTTTGTATGTATTGCCGGGAGCCGACAATTCATTAATAGCCGCGAGTCAGTTTTAAATGCATTTTTTTCTTTCAAAAATGACACTTTTTGCAGGGACAGTTCTAAGCACGGGAAACATGCGCCACTTTACATGCATATCATACACACCCCCCAGGTACGAAATTTAAAGGAATATTTCACTTTTATTTTTTCATTTTAAGCATTATTAAAATCACTGCTCCCGAAAAAACGGCCGTTTTTAAAACTTCTTTTTGCATTGATACATGTCCCCTGGGGCAGGACCCGGGTCCCCAAACACTTTTTAGGACAATAACTTGCATATAAGCCTTTATAATTAGCACTTTAGATTTCTCCCATAGATTTTTCGAATTTGCCGCGAACACCCCAATTTGTTCGCTGTTCGGCGAACAGGCGAACAGGCAATGTTCGAGTCGAACATGAGTTCGACTCGAACTCGAAGCTCATCCCTACTCCTAGGTTGTCTGGGGGCCCTACAGTCCCTCTTTTAGTGACCAGTCGTCCCGCAATTATAGCAGACAACAGGGGGTCTGCGGGGCGGGAGTCTCAGTCACTGACAGGGTGGAAGTCACAGTGTTTGGTGGCGTGGGGGTCACAGTAATAGGTGGGGTGGGGGTCACAGTGTTTGGTGGCGTGGGGGTCACAGTCATGAGGGGTGCGACATCCTTAACTGATTGCTGTGATTCCAGACCTCTTGCAACAGGCAATAGGGCTTCCAAGGTCATTGTCTTGTACTCCGGTCGGGCCACTAACAGCCCCTTCCGAATAGGGTCTCTCAAACCTGTGACGAAAGCACCAGCAAGCATACTATAATGTGACTTGTTATGCAAATTGAATCCTAAATCAGCAAAGACCCTAGTTAGTCTAATGTAATATTTTTCTATCGACTCCAGCAACTCCTGTGTCACATCCTGAATGCAGGCAGCTTGATCTGTCAATTTATTTTTAGCCCATTCCTGCAACTGTTCACAAAATTCAATCCCTAAGTTATATGAGAACTCGCTGTCTAACCGTGCATTGTCAAAATGTTTCTCCATGATGGGCCAATAGGAATCACCTGCTTTTATCTCGCACAAGCTGGCTAAATCTCTCCATGCTGACGAGTAAGTCTTTTGGATCTGAACAATCCGACGATAGAAAGGCATAGGCTGCCGCTCAGGGTCAGGGAGGGACACCACTAAGGTAGATGCTTGTGAGGGGATAAAGGATGCATACATAAGCGGAGCGTCCGGCAGTGGGCGGCCGGGCCCCGGATTCCAAGTGATCATGTCCCGCATGTCTGGACCGCTCCAAACCGTACTAGGTGGGTTAGCATAGGAAGGGTGGCTTAAAGATGGCATAGGTATGGCAGCTGCGGGAGTCACTAGTGGCCCAGCCGGGGTAGAGTGAAGGGGTACGGACACTGGAGCATGTTGGGCAAAGGCTGCAGATGGTTGGGTAACTGAACCCTGTACTAAGGGCATCACTGGGGCAGCAACCGGTGGGCAGAAAAAACTGCCATCTGAATTCAATACAGGGCACAGAGGATATAGTGATTGGGATGGATGGGATGATGAGGCAGCAGGGAGGACTGTGTGCAGGGGGGGGGGCTTCCTCAGGAGGTCTTCTGGCTTACCCCCACATTTGGGGCAGAGCCTAGGGCGGTCAGGGTGTGGGAGTCCGGACCTCCCACATTCCTCACACGCCCACTTGGGGGCCCCATGATAGGGAGGAGGCAGGCTCGTGCCTTTGTGATAAACATACATCAAACCCCCTTTGTTCTGTAGTTCTTGTTCCACCCACCCCTCTTTCAATAATTCCTTAGCTACCCTGAACCATGCTTCTGATGTCGAGACTAGATTATTATTTATCAATAACCCTTTCTTTTCTATTAACAAAACTCTCCAAAATTCTGTCTGTAAACAACCACCAAGTTCGCACAGGCCAGCAACTATCATTAACTTTTTCCATCCTTTCATATGTAGTGCCCCATCACGCTGTAGCACAAGGTCACAGGCTAAACTGCCGTCATCTGGTCTAGGGAGGTTCTGATCCATTCAAACTCCTTCCCTAAATAATGTGCCGTCTGTACTGTATGACAGAATCCACTCTTCCCACCTGGGAACTGAATCCTGTGTACAGGTTCTAATAGCTACAAAGCAAAGGACAAAAAAAAAAAAAATTATATAAAAAAAACACAAACACCTGACCATAGAATGAAAAAGTACAGTCAGGGTATAAAAATCAGGTATAGACTAGAAGGGATGTTAAAGGGTTAAAGTCACACAGGGAAAGGCAGAAAGTCTGCACTGCAGGAGAGAGGAAAAAAAAAACAGGCGGGAAATATGAAACCGTCTATACAACGTGAGGAGGAGGAAGGGGGGCTTCGGGCAGCATGGGTTTTTATGAAAGGCAGGGGCTGTATGCCTGCGTGTGAGCTCGCAAGACAACTATCGTCTTCGAATGATCTCTAAAAGACAGAACAAAAGTGTACTATTTGAAACACCATAAAAGCTGGTAACAAGTAAACTAAACTACCATCTTAACGCAAACACACAGAAGACAGAACAAAGACAATACACGCTATTTCTGCTCCCCTGTCTGCATTGAGGTAAAAAATTTAACCCCCGAATCACTGGACAAGGAAATTCGGTGTCTAAACCTCCCAGACACTTCTCTTTAAATCCATGATATCGGGAAATATGTATCTACATGTATGGAGTCCACATCTCTATAAACCCCGACGCTTCATCAACGGGAAGCTGTTTGAGCAAGGGAATTCAGCGACTCCATTCACACATATATATTTATTTATCTTGCGCCTCTCTCTTCAATCTGTATCTTACTAAAGAATACAAATAAGGACTCCCGCGCACACATAATTATCTAATCTATCCATCTTGTACCAAGGCCAGCCCCAGCAAAGAAATATTGAGTCTCCCCTCAGACACAGACAGCATTCAGCGAAATAGGCACATTCAAGACAACACAGAACAAAACACAACATAAATGACAGCCGGCAGAAGGAGTCAAACGGGTTCTTAGTAAATTGGTTCTAGACAAGAAGTAACCCGTTCTTTGTTGATCTCTTGGAAAAGCGGACTGAATGCAAGTAAAAGGTAGAGAGTCTGAACCGGAACAACACAGGTAAGGAATAAAACAGTATTCACTTACCGCGTAACGAGGAAGATCAGGCCTCGATCCAGAAGAAACATCTCCAATTGCTGGCAGCCATACAAGGTCAGCTTTAGAGAAATCAAAATCTAGAAATCCACGTTGGGAGCCAAATTGTATGGATTAATTCTGGTCCAATCCCAGAATCTATTCCCTTCTGCCGCTGTTTCAAATCTAGTGCAGATGAGGTGAATGCATTCATATTTTAAAGAATCACACTGAGGACAAACTTTGTCAGTGCAGACCCTTTCTCATCTCTGAGGCAACCAGGGCGACTCCTTCTTTAATTAATCTTATATACACAGAGTGACATGGACAACTCGTCATCGTAAACATATACATATGATTGGCCGAGTTCAAATATAATCGTCTTCCTCTGTGACGTCCTCTCTCTTCACGTGGCTGCATTCCATTCTCTCTTCGCCATATTGCTTCGTTCGGTGGGAGGGGCCCTCCCGGATGGAGGGACTTAGGACATAAGTCTAGCAGTGTGGGGAGGGGTCGGGAAATCCACTTCAAGCCCAAAATCTGTCATATGGTTACTCAAGGAAAATAATACTATCGTAATAAGATTTAACAAAACATACACAATATACCAATTTATATTTTCTAACTAATATTAACACCAACAAGATTCTTATTGTAGAGCATATCTTAACATATATATATATATATATATATATATATATTCTTTACAGACGGATCCCATAAAAGGATGGTGTTTATCCTAAATTCTTAAGGGGGGGGGCAGCACACTTTCCCTTCACAGATCGAAGAAAATAACATTTAACCCCTGCTAAGCTTCTCAAACTATATTTAAGTAGATACCAGAAAGAGAAATTCTTCATATAAAAATACTCATTTTATATACTCCATCACAAGAGTCTCTTCCAGCGACTCTAGTGAACAGGAACTGGAGTTACCTTTGTTACGTTGCAGCCCCTGTCAGGGGGAAGACATCCCTCCAAGGGAGTTACCAGAGGCCCCGCCGTCACCGGATTAATGCTGTACCGGACTATCCGGAAGAGTTACACTCCCCGGCCTCCTCGTCTCAGATACGGGTCCCAACACCTTAGGGCCCCTCGGACTCCTCCACCCTCAGGGAACCCAGTCGAAGTTACTGGGTTCCAGGCCTCGGCCGTAGTACCTCACCCCAGGCTTAAGGTGCCTGGGATGGACTCCATCCCTCGCTCTGGCCAGGTCAAGGGCACCTGGGCCCGGAACTCCGGAATGCCAGCACCCAGGCTGAAGGTGCCTGGGCGCGGCCGCGTCCTCCAACTCCCAACCCCGAGGTCAGGGCGTCCGCCCCTTTTATCTCCTCTCCCTTTGTGTCACAGCGGGTTCCCCGCCCCGCTGTACCGGCGCCAGGAAAGGACAAAAAAGGTACAGTCTTGCAGTGCAGGTTCAACTCCGACCCAGGGTGACAACGCCACCTGCAGGCCACAGGGAACCTTGCACCACCAGAGTCCTCCAAGAACCACAAAAGGGATTCTCAGTTTCCCTAACAATTAGTACATCTGGGTTAAATAACCCAGATGTCCCACCTCCAAATTTAAATACCCGCTACACTCTCCCCCCTGTAATTTGACACTGGTCCCCAGTGTCTGGTCCAAACTCACACCCCACAAAGGTGGTGCA
The DNA here is from genome assembly GCA_029206835.1 of Rana muscosa. NCBI lineage: Eukaryota > Metazoa > Chordata > Amphibia > Anura > Ranidae > Rana > Rana muscosa. Next base: position 24,883,785 of record CM055119.1, read on the forward strand.
TAAGCTCTGCCCAGAGACTAAACCATACAAATTAACCCTGGATTGTGCCAAGACCTAGAATGGGAAAAGGAAAATTTAAAACAGTAGAACTATAAACTTTCAATAAAACACTTCTGACATTTACACATGCACCATCCTCCCTCTGGCTATCTAAGGACCACCCACACTCAGCAGCCTTGATAGATGAATCTCCTGCAGAAGGGAAAAAAACAAACATCCTACCACAATGTGTGTTTTCTTGGAATGAACGGGCCTCTCCTTCAAAAGGCCCATTCGCTCCAATGAGTATGGTGGTGCAATGTAAAAAAAAAAACAGTCATTGTGCAGCACTGCCACCTGGTGACAGTGCCACGGTAATGACACTTGGCCAAATCCTCCAGACAACTTTCCTTCTTCTTTTACTGTGTCTACCCTAACTACACCCCAAAGTCAATATCTTCTTTGCAGTGCAGGGAGAAAAAGGGAGAACAAACAGCAACAGCTCCCATTCCTCCAAAAGACTAAAAACGCCCAAATCAAAAAAAAAAACAAGGGCACAGTCCTTATGTTCCGGCAAGTTTAGCAATGAACAATGATGGAGCACACAGGAGTCTTTTCCTCCTAAAGGTAGAACTTTGGGTGCGGCAGGAACAGGGGTTTCAGGTGCTTATCGAAAGTCTCCACATTATATTCAATGTTCTCTCCATCCTTGCGACAAATAAGCACCTTGTCCGCATGGATGTGCCGACCCAACATCCACTCCGCTTTACAGTCCTTGAACTTCTTGGACAAGGGGGATGAGCATGAAAGATATCGGCGAGCATGGGGCACTTTGAGCTTTTCCCAGACAAACTCATCATACCATCGCTGCCGCAGGACCTCCACTTCAAAAAGCAAGTCCCGGGGTAGGTACGGATACTCCCACCCATACTCACGGGCAACTCTCTGACAGAAGAGCCGCTGCGGCCGGGCCAGAGGTGGCATTGTGGCACGGTCTTCTTCTCCAGGCTGGACAATGGACTCCGGATGCCGAGGTACTTTAACTACCTCCGATGGCTTGGACCTAGGAGCCCGCAGTAATGAACGTTGCGTTCCCGTCACCGGAACGGATGATTCACAGGATGGAAGGGTAGGCAAGAGACCAGATTCCTCCCCGTCCTCCGGGACCTCCACTTGGGGTATACTATCCCCTGTAGACATGGGCAGATCCCTTGGTGCGCGGAGCGCGGGTAATGGCATCTTGTCCCAACCCTTGCGGTGAAAGACCTTGTCAATCTCACCATCATCGCCAGCATCTGACAGTGACTCTAGGTCGGAGGTGTCATACATTTCCGCGGGCAGGTAATTCCCAGTAGATGGGGAATCACCCTCCCTTACAGGCTCCACCGACAATGGACTCCCGACACCTCCAACCACACACACAGTCCCAACCCCTGGCTTACCTGGGCCTTCAGAAGAACAGGGATGTCCAGGGCTCTTCCCGCTGGATCCATCCAGGCCAGGCAAGCGGCGGGGCGAAGCTCTTCCATGACCATAGGATGCCTGTACCAGGCCGACTTTCTTCTTCGGAGGCGGGAGCAGGGAGCTTGTGGTGACCGAAGCAGTGTCCTCGGATTTTTCAATCTCAGTCTCTGTTTGAGCACTCTCTTTGCCCTGGTCAGCGCGCACAGAAATCTCTGCAAAGGCCTGGATCTCCCCTTCCGGAGTGGCGGTACCTGTGAGGCGGTTGTGGTGGAAGGCCCGGGGCCTTTCTGTGAATGGTTCCACCTCAAAAAGAAACTCCTTTCAGGCCTCACATCGCCCGAATGGCTTCAAGCTGACCACCAGTCCCGAGCAGCCGGGACAGATCACACCGAGGGCCTCTATGTCTCTGCATACATAAAGAGACAAACGTCCTCGGGGCCTAAGTCTTATTCCTGTATCCGCTATGGAAGCAGCAAAGGAAGTCATCTTCGTGGGGTAAGGAACCGAAATCCACGGGGTACTTGAGGTCATCCCGACTGTCTGCTGCTCCATTGCGCACTGACCAACACGCGCCAGAATCCCCACGTGACTACTTCCACATGGCCAGACTCCTCCCACAGTCTGCACTTCTTAGCAGGCTTTCCCTTCTCCCCGCCCACGTACTGCGCAGCTATGGTGTGCCTCGTGGCGCGCCTGCCAACATGGCCGACCTACTCGGAACTCCACCGGGCAGCAAAGTCCAAACACAGACGTTCCCAGCTCCATACACAAAACACACATCCTGGACTCACGAGCCCCCATGTGTAGCGGCCTCACCCTCTCTCACTTCTTTAACAGTTGCTTTGGCTTCGGTCTAGGGGTACCTTGAAGGGGAGAGCGAGGTGCGCACTGCCTTCTTGGAGAACTTGGCCCATGTCAAAGAGAAAAACGTCCCTCCGGAGAGTTACCAGAGGCCCTCACTGTCACCACGACTCTGCGCTGGGTCTTCAGAAAGGGACACCTCCCTGGCCTCCTGGATCCTGGATACGGGTCCCCTCGCAAGGCGGTACCCTGGGAGCTCTCGATCCTTAGCGGACCCCAGCCAAAGGTTGCTGGGTCCCAGACCTCCTATTTAGTACCTCACCCCAGACTGAAGGTGTCTGGGATGGAACAGCAACTCCGCCTCCAGGCCTAGGGCACCCGGAGGAGACACACACACGCACCCAGGCCTAGGGTGCCTGGGCGCAGAACGATCAACCAACCAGGCCTCTGGGCCTAGGGCACCCAGAGGCGACACACAACTTTTTCAAATATGAGCAATGAGTCTGTGCATTTACCTGATATATGTACCTGTTGTTCATTAATGTCTTCTTTCATTTTAGACATGCTAACTACTGCTGACACAATCATTTCCCTGAAGAAGAAAAATCTTTTCGAAACGCGTTGGTTTTATCATTCCATGTTTTCATTTAATGGTGTCTTTGATTGTCAGAATTGTATATTGCATGGTCACATGTTTGCATCCTCCTTGTCAACATTGCTTTATGTTATGTAGATCTCATCCATCTATTTTTCCACATTTGTTTAAATAAACAACCCCCATTTTCTACTCAATTTTCTAAGCATTTATTATCAGGGTATTTCCCTTAAAAGTCCTGCAAGAGAAACCCCTTCCTGTCCTATTTACATAGGCATATCACAGTTCTCCTTGTTTTACTAATGATCAGCGGGTGCCAGGGGACATAGAATCCTTGGGACCCGCAGATCAACTACTAGCCAGTAGTGAGCGCACGCCCCCAGCAGGCAGAAATACAGAAACACGTATATACTGTATATGTGATTCTGCCCACAGCTGCTGCCCTGTAGCAGTAAAAGTGCAATAGGGCGGTCAGTAAGTGGTTAAGAAATAAGAATTTTTGGTTTACCTGTAAAATTATTTTCTTGGAGTATATAACATGACACAGAGATCTCTCCCCTTGCTTGCTGCAAAACTGATACTTCGGTGAGCTGGGAGGGGTTTTTACCATGGTTTCCTGCCATTATGAGCCAATGTCCATTCACCTGAAGGTGGCAACATAACTCAAGTAGTCAGGAATATGGAGTCATCTATGTCATGTGATGTTTTTAATACCATTTATTATTTTTTATAATGTGTTTTTTTGCAATAAAAATTTGTATATTTCAATATTTGTGTTTATACTATTTGAGGAATGTGCAAAATCCCATGTAACAAAGTTTTTTTCAAATTATGATAATGCCTCCTTTGGCAAGGCTGCACTTTATATGAAATTCACCACACATTATTTATTGTGATGTAGCCTAAGAAAATAATTGTAAAAGTAAACCAAGATCCAACTTTTTTCTCAGAATAAAAATATTTTGCACACTCAAAATGTTAAATATTTTTCCTAAATAAGATTATAAAATTAAATCCATTGTAATTATAGGTGAAATACAACATTTTTGAAGGGTATGATGCTTTTTGTCAAGCAACTATATGAAGTGTCTACTTATAGTTTTGCCTCTCTGTTTGGTGTTCATGCTAGATCTTTCTCACGAAATCCCAAATCTTAGCTTATATTTAAATTGCCTTTAGTTGCATGTGTTTTAAGTCGATGATATTATAATCTTCCCTAATACAAAGGCTGATGTGAATGTCCTTATCAGTAATAAATAAGGAAAAAACTGTGCAAAGGCAGATCAACAGATTTTAAATATGAACTACTCTTTTTCATTTCAGGGATGCTTTGCTTACAAGTACAATCAATTGTGTCACAAGTTTTATATCTGGATTTGCCATTTTCTCAATACTTGGTTACATGGCTCAAAAAAATAATGTCAAAATAGAAGATGTAGCAACAGAAGGTAAGTCGTTTTTTTTTCTTGAACTTTAATACCTATTCTCCAAATCACAGTTAAGAAAGAATGTCTCAGATTAATATTAATATTAATTTTTGTAGCAAGTTTGGGCAACCAAGACCATTATTTGACTTTTGCTACAAAGAATATGAATATTACTGCTTTATATCACCTGCATGGAAAAATGTTTTGGTAGCATGTGTGCAAGAGGTTCAGCTTGTTTGAACCATATACTGAAAGCCCAACTCCGAGCAGTTCCTTTTTCATACTTTTTAACCCTTTAGCTATTATGTGGCCGGTGTACAAAATAGTAAGAGTTTGCTTACTGAAATATTGTCTGCAGTGGCAAAGCACTAGAGAAAGGGCAGAGACACAGTACTGAAACTGCTACCTGTCATCAACACCTTACCAATGTGGTGGAGAGCTTAAAGTATAGATCCTGCTGTACTTTCTCAGAGCTGCTTAATACAGCCTAGAGTGCAGTATTCAAGTAAGCAAACCCTTACTATTTTGTACACATGCTGTAGAAAGGCTAAGGAGGTGGAAAGAGTCAAAAAGAAGTCTCCACTTCACTACACATCCACAGATAATCTTGGGGAATTTGTAAATTATTCTTTATTTTGTGGATCTTTTATAAACAACTATCTAAATTGGGAATAAAATGATTTAGATACAATGGGAGAGGGGGTCAATTAGAAGTAGAAACAGTTTGTAAACTTTTGTATTGAAGGATAAACATAATGCCTTCTAAGTGTGGGAGAAGAATGTTGGAAATTATAACAGTGGGTAGTATCTGCAGGAGAGGATTACAATGGGCAGTATCTGCAGGAGCAGTGGTGGCTGTGCTCAGAATTTTTGGGGGGGCACAAACAAACTAAGAAAAAAAAAAAAACATCAATTGCCATCACTGTGCCCATTAAACACAGCCACTGTGCCCATCAAATGCCACCAGTTTTCCCCCTCAAATGCAGCCAGTTTCCCCCCAACTACAGCCAGTTTCCCCCCAAATGCAGCCAGTTTGTCCCCAAATACAGCCAGTTTGTCCCCAAATACAGCCAATTTCCCCCCAAATACAGCCAGTTTGTTTCCAAATACAGCCAGTTTGTTCCACAATACAGCCAGTTTCCCCCCAAATGCAGCCAGTTTGTCCCCAAATGCAGCCAGTTTGTCCCCAAATGCAGCCAGTTTGTCCCCAAATGCAGCCAGTTTCCCCCCAAATACAGACAGTTTCTCCCCAAATACAGCCAGTCCCCCCCTAAATGCCGCTAGTTTGTCACCAAAAACAGCCAGTTTCTCCCCAAATACTGCCAGTTTGTCCCCAGCCCGGCACTTACCTTCCTCGTGTCAGCACCCTCCTCTACACGCTCCCTCAATGCCTTCTCCTGCCCTCGATGTCGCTTCAGCTGATCAGGTTACCTGTAACCAGACCCGGTGAACCTGATTGGCTGAGACGCGTGTCAGTGTTAACCAAGGAACGCACACCATGTGCGTCCTCTGGTTAACTATTCGGAAGCTGATTAGAGCCCACAGGCTGGAATCGGGAAGCCTATCAGAGCCGCTGGCTCTGATAGGCACTTCCAAAAACCAACCAGCCGCTGTTATTCAGATGGCCGGTGCTCACCAGGGGGCCGGCCATCTGAATAGTGGGCGGCAGCGGCGCCGGCGACAATACATAGGTTCATGCAATGCATGAACCTATGTATTGTTGACGTGAGTGACGGGTGCAGGAGAGAGAGGGGGCGGCGCTCCTGCGCCCACTATGGACGCACCGCCACTGTGCAGGAAAGTATGATTGGAGGGTCAGTGGGACAGTGTGCAGTATACCGTATATACTCGTGTATAAGCCAAGTTTTTCAGCACATTTTTTTGTGCTGAAAATGCCCCCTCGGCTTATACTCGAGTCACCTTTTTGCGCCTAATCTCCCAGATTTTGGGGACCCGGTACCTTGGCACACATGTAGCCCCACTCTTTCTCTACAAGTGTGCAAAGTTTGTTGTCCGGGGGACCTACAGCCGGGGAGCACCGATTTTTCAAAGCCGGCCACTCCTTCCATAGACTCCCATGTTAAATGGTAATTTCCCCGGTGACTTTGGGGACCCCATACCAGCCATTCGTAGGTCTCCTGGACCAAAAACTTTGCACACATATAGCCCCATTTCTTCTCTACAAGTGTGAAAAGTTTGTTATCTAGGGGACCTACGGCCAGGGAGCAGCAAATTTTTAAAACCGGGCACCCCTTCCATAGACTCCAATGTTATTCGTCAGTCTAGTCATGGACACAGTGAGGCATGGAGACAGTGAGGCATGGAGACAGTGAGGCATGGGCACAGTGAGGCATGGACACAGTGAGGCATGCACATGGACACAGTGAGGCAAAGTGAGGCACAGTGAGGCATGCAGATGGACACCCTAGGCTTATACTTGAATCAATAAGTTTTCCCATTTTTTTGTGGTAAAATTAGGTGCCTCGGCTTATATTCGGGTCGGCTTATACTTGAATATATACGGTATGCAGAAAAAAGGTATGACAGGAGGAAGTATTTGTGGGAGAGGATTGCGAAGACTTGGAGGAGAGTAGGAAAGCTGCTAGCACAATGCCGAATGGTAAATGTGGCCAATATGCACAGTGGGAAGATTTTAAAGAGGTTAAATAAAACCTGACACTACTCGATATATACAAGGCACACATATGCCACAGTCCTCGTAACCACACAGTAATATACTGTATGTAGTGTATGCATGTAAGATAGGGATCTTACGGTAGCGGGGTCTCCTTTAAGGCCCCGGGACTACGTTACCCAGAACCCTGTTTGGCACCCAGAGTGCAGTTAGCCACCGCAGAGACTCATGGGAGGGGTTATTTAAGGAGGAGGCGAGACAGAGCTCGGCCTCTTTGGACACCGCGCTGCAAGCAAGAGTTTCTTCCTGTGCGGATCTGCTGCAGTGCAAGGCCTGAAGCCTGGGCCTTGCGCAACTTCCAAAGAGCCTTCCACCCCACTGCGGAGCCTAGGTGGCATCTGACTTGTCGAGTGAGGACATCAGTTGGATCGGGGACCCGATCGTTGCAGACACTGTGTGCGGAGACACAGCAGGTGGAGGTCCCGGGCTGGGATCGCGCCCGGAGTGGTGAGCGAGCACTTGCTCAATCAAATAGACTTTACAGATTCTAGGCCTATAGACTGCCGTGGCTCACCGATCGTTTGTTTGTTGTTCCACTGGGGGACCGGTAGCAGGACAGAGTTGAAGTGTCCCCCCAGCATAGTGTTCTTAGTGATTGCCATATTTGTGGATTACAAATACTATTCATCAAGTGCATCACCGAAAGTTTGCATGCAAAGAAATCCCTATAGGAAGGACTGAGATTTATTCTGGGTCAGGCCTGGCCAGGGTGGAGAGATAGAATATTGTTTAGTGCGCCACATGGCGTGTATACCATAATAGCTACGCGTGGTGGATTACCGCGCAGCACCCTTATTGTGTGCTATATTGATTGCTGCAGGGCTCTGCAAGCCGGTTGTGTGTATTATATTCTGCTTAAGCCTTTTTCAACCAAAGTAAAACTGTTATGGTTAATCTTTAACATTTGTGTGTTGTTTTACTGTAAAGAGGGTGCCTTTACAATACCAATTGGTTATGATAAAAATATAACCCCTAGACTAACTGTGCCAGGGTGGGTCGAGCAGATTGCCGGGGGTTGGTGGTGCTGTACACAGGGCCCGAAAACAAATCCAGCGGCTCTCTTAACTGGGGGTAGCGCTACATTACATTATAAGCTCCTTGAGAGCAGGAACTGTTGTTATTGCACAGTTTGTAAACTGTCTGTGCTATATAAAGACCAGTAATAATAATAATATATAGCCCAACTTACAGAGTGCAGTGGTAAGGAATATTGGATGTACAACAACTAGGGTTGTCCCGATACCACTTTTTTAAGACCGAGTACAAGTACCGATACTTTTTTTCAAGTACTCGCCGATACCGATTACCGATACTTTTTTTCAATGTCATGTGACAGTTTGAAAGATGGGGACTGATAGGTGGCACTTATGGGCACGGATCGATGGCACTTATGGTCACTGATAGGTGGCACTTGTGGGCAGTGATAGGTGGCACTGATAGGTGGCACTTGTGGGCACTGATAGGTGGCACTTGTGGGCACAGAAAGGTGGCACTTGTGGGCACAGAAAGGTGGCACTTGTGGGCAGTGATAGGTGGCACTTGTGGGCACTGATAGGTGACACTTGTGGGCACTGATAGATGGCACTGATTGCACTATTAGTGCAATCAGTGCCATCTATCAGTGCCCACAAGTGCCACCTATCAGTGCAATCAGTGCCCACAAGTGCCACCTATCAGTGCAATCAGTGGCATCTACCAGTGCCACCTGATAGGTGGCACTGGTAGATGGCACTGATTCCACTGATAGGTAGCACTTGTGGGTACTGATAGGTGGCTGGCACTGAAATGCTGCGGGGGGTGGGGGGGGAAATGACACAGGATTTAAGAAAAAAAAAAAACTGCTGCAACGCCCATCTTGGTACACCCTACACTCGGCTGCAGTAAGCAACAGCAGACATCTTGTTACACCCAGCCCATATAACTCGGGCTGGGTGTAACAAGATGTCTGCTGCTGCTTACTGCAGCCCAGTGCAGGGTGTACCAAGATGGGCGTGGGGACGTTCAGCCGCTGACGGCGACCGAATGTGACAGCACTGGTCACCGATCCTGATGCGGCTGCGCCCTGAACCCCTGCCAGCTTACCAGGTTCAACTGCAGGTGAGGGACTCGCTCTCCGCCCGCGGACTCCGTCCACCGACTGTGCCCGCCCTCTTCAGCCAGACTCCGCCCGCACTTTCCTCTTCCGCTCTCCCCAGCCACTGACTCCTCCCGCCCTCTCCGGCCAGACTCCGCCCGCACTCCCCCGCCCTCTCTCCTGCCCTCCCCAGCCACTGACTCCTCCCGCCCTCTCCGGCCACAAAAAAAAAAAAAAGTATCGGGTGAAGCATCGGGAGCATTTGCGCGAGTACAAGTACTCGCGCAAATGCTTGGTATCGGTCCCGATACCGATACTAGTATCGGTATCGGGACAACACTAACAACAACGTATTTGTAGTGCAGGGTAAAGGAGTACAGGGGCACATATCACAAAGAGAGCAAGGCTCAGGATTGCCTATCATGCAGAACTTAGGAGTATGTATTGCACAGGGTGCATGGCTCAGGAAGGAGTGAGGGTCTGATGTGAAAGAACAGCTAGTATTCACCCAGCAGGTGGTGCAGGTGATCTTGTGTGAACGTGAGGTGGGAGGTAGTGTAGAATAGCCCACCAGCTTTTTGTCCTGAGAGCACCACAGGTGTCGAAGAGGAGTTATTATTATAAACTGCCAGCTGGGTGGTGAGGGATTCTGGTGGTAAAGTGAGCTTTCTGTGTCTGAGTGGCCCACTGCCACTTGCAAATGCAGAAGCCAGATGAAAAAGTTTTCCCCTACTCACTTTCTCTGCCATGCTCTTGAGGAAGTCTATCCGTGACAAAACTAGTTGGTTGAGGGCACAGCACTATGACACCATAATGTATTGTGAGCAGGCATTCCCATACACAAAGCTAGTGGTGTGGAGTGTTACAGCCTGGGAGAGATTGAGCTGCAGTGCTGGATTACCATGCGATTTAAGGGCCCAATGACAACTGAACAAAATAATACGGATTTGATTTTCAAATAAAATTACAATGAAGCTTTCTTAATTTGTTTACAAAAAATAGACAAAGTGAATTAACTCAAAGAAATGAAAACCTTACATTAAAATCTCTATAGAGAAAATACTGTATTAATGCAGTGTACCCATTAAGGCCTCCTGTACACTGCTGCTGGTAAACAGACATTTATGAGCAGTTGGGCATTTTTTTCAGCTGCCTCTGAACTCTCATCAAGGTTGTTTATAGTCGTTTCTAGGCAGTTGAGTTTAGAAGCATTTTTTTGGAATGCAAAAAAAATGCGCTCAGGACAGATGTTCAGAGGCATTTGAAATGCCAAATGCCTGTAACAGCATGTAAACACGGTAACTCGCATTTAGCCGCAATTCATTTACAGACGTTTTTAATTTTTGCCCATTTAAAAAAATATATAAATTATTTATATATATATATATATATATATATATATATATATATTTTAAACGCTTCTAAACGCAAAAGCAGCAAAACGCCACTAAATGTGGCATGTAAATGCGGCAAAACTGATATTTTAAACGTCGGTTACTGTCTGTCAAGTTAAATCGTTCAGGAAAGGTTGTAAAAACGTCCCGTGTACATGAAGCCTTATAGCACATAAAACATAGACATCAGGTTCAAATTACAGTTTGTCTCTTAGGATGGGTTCACACCTATGCGTTTTGAGCTTGGAGTCTTTGCCAAGTTCGCAATCAGTCGTTCAGCGGTTCCATTGCGTTTTTAGCTGTGGACTTGCCGACCTGGGAAGTCTCGCCGCTGTTATCATGAGGGGGAACTCCACGCCAAATTTTAAATAAAAAACCGGCATGGGTTCCCCTCCAGGAGCATATCAGGCCCTTAGGTCTGGTATGGACTTTAACGGGAACCCCTACGCCATTTCCCCCGGGGAATGATGGGACTGTGACGTCATATGGGGGCGGGGTCACTGGGTGGCATCACCCGGTGACCACGCCCATGCTTAACCACTTGTCCCCCGCCCACTGTCAATTGACGGCGGGCGGAGGATACTCTCGTTCTGGGAGGACGTCCTCCCTTTAAAACGCCGCGATTGCCGCCGGGCACCCGCGATTGCCCGGGAAACGAGCAGGAAAGTGGATCTCTGTGTGTAAACACAGAGATCCACGTCCTGTGAGGGAGAGGGGACCGATGGTGTGTCCCTTGTACATAGGGACAACCATCGGTCACCTCCCCCAGTCAGTCACCTCCCCACACAGTAAGAACACATTGAGGGAACATATTTAACCCCTTCCCGCCCCCTAGTGGTTAACCCCTTCCCTGCCAATCACATTTATACAGTAATCAATGCATTTTTATAGCAGGGATCGCTGTATAAACGTGAATGGTCCCAAAAATGTGTCAAAAGTGTCCGATGTGTCCGCCGCAATATCGCAGTCACAATAAAAAATCGCAGATCGCCGCCATTACTAATAAAAAAATAAAAAAATTAAAATGCTATAAATCTATCCCCTATTTTGTACACGCTATAACTTTTGCGCAAACCAATCAATACGCGCTTATTGCGATTTTTTTTTTTTACCAAAAATATGTAGAAGAATATGTATCGGCCTAAACTGAGGAAAATTTTAATAAAAAAAAAAAATGGGTATTTATTATAGCAAAAAGTAAAAAATAGTGGTTTTTTTCCAAACTGGACGCTCTTCTTTTGTTTATAGCGCAAAAAATAAAAACCGCAGAGGTGATCAAATACCACCAAAAGAAAGCTCTATTTGTGGGAAAAAAAGGACGCAAATTTCGTTTGGGAGCCATGTCGCACGACCGCGCAATTGTCATTCAAAGTGTGACAGCGCTGAAAGCTGAAAAATGGCTTGGGCAGGAAGGGGGTTTTCGTGCACAGTAGAGAAGTGGCTATATAAGTGAATGTGCTCCGCTCACACGACATTACAGCCGGAGACAGCGACGAGTCAATATCTCCAGGAGAGAAGAGGGAAGAAGGCGACGAAGAAGACCGGGCCCCCGCTAGCAAAAGAGCTGGAAGAAGATAGCGGAGGCCCGGCAGAAAGAAGACAGAACCAGAGAGTGCGGAGACGACACCGGAGACCCCCGAAGTCGGAAGAGACCTCCTGAAGTTGGAAGAAGACCCCCGAAGTTGGAAGAAGACCCCCAAAGTCGGAAGAGACCCCTGAAGTCGGAAGAGACCCCCGAAGTTGGAAGAAGACCCCTGAAGTCGAAAGAAGACCCCCGGAGCTGACTAATAAATTACTTTAAAAACCTGTGTAGTGTTTTTATTGCCATTTTTTTCCACCAGGTGATTGGGTAGGGGTATGATGTACCCCATACTCATTCACATAGGGTGGGGGGCCGGGATCTGGGGGCCCCCTTATTAAAGGGGGCTCCTGGATTCCGATAAGCCCCCCGCCCGCATACCCCGACAACCAATGGCCAGGGTTGTCGGGAAGAGGCCCTGTCCTCATCAACATGGGGGCAGGGTGCTTTGGGGTGGGGGGGCCGCAGGGCGCCCCCTGCCCCAAAGCACCCACCCCCCATGTTGAGGGCATGCGGCCTGGTACGGTTCAGGAGGGAGGGGGGCGCTCTCTCGCCCCCCCTCTTTTCCTGCGGCCTGCCAGGTTATGTGCTCGGATAAGGGTCTGCTATGGACTTTGGGGGGACCCCCACACCGTTTTTTTTCGGCGTAGGGGTTCCCGTTAAAGTCCATACCAGACCTAAGGGCCTGGTATGCTCCTGGAGGGGAACCCATGCCAGTTTTTTATTTAAAATTTGGCGTGGAGTTCCCCCTCAAGATCCCTGTTCAGAACGCAACACATGTGCGAATCAGATGCGTGCCCATAGAACATAATGGGCCTGAATTCGCACCTGAGCCGCACCGCAATGCCTAGAGAACGCACACATTTTTTCGGCAATGCGCAGTGCGAATGCATCGCACATATGTGAACCAGCCTCATTGGAATCAATGTATTTTATAATGTTATGCGAATTGGATGCGGTGTAAGCCGCAACCAATTCGCATAGGTGTGAACGGGGCCTTAAAGATATTTTTTTTCAGATGTCAGTTCGTAAAATCTTTTGGTGCAACCTACATACGTGTAATGTACAGTAGTGGTGGTCATCTCCATCTAGCGGCTGACATGCACACTACTTAATTCAACGTTATCCCACTAGAGTGTGTGCACAAGATACTTCCAGAAACCTCTGTGGAGGCCCCAAGGTTTTAACTGCCTAGGGGCCTCCACAGAGTTGAATCTGGTACGATTGAGCTGACATACCTTACATAGTTATAGTTAGGCAGGTTGAAAGATGACACAAGTCCATCTAGTTCAGCCAATACTAGAAAAAAAAATAGAAAACCTCCAAATACTGTATACAATCTTATACCCAGCAAAAAATCCAATAAAGTATGATCCAATTTGCTGAAGTAGGGAAGAAATTTCTTCCTGATCCCCCAAGCGGCAATTAGATATTCCCTGGATTAACTTCCCTGGTGTTATTACCTATACAGTACATGTGTAGCGGGATGGTCAATTTAGGGGGAGTCTCCGAGTGGTAATTAGGCTCAGACACCTTAATTTGTTAGGAGTTATGGACCATTTTGTCTTCAGGGGATAATGCTGGTGATGAGTTCCCTGTGGCCTGCGGGTGGCACTGCCATTCTGGGCCGGGGTTGAACCACGGGCGTAGTGCTGTGCCTTTTGTGTCCCCTCTCGGCAGCCGTACAGTGGGGTGGGGAACCTGCTGTGCATGCCGGGAGAGGATATAAAAGGGGCAGACATCTCCTGATCGGGGTCCACGCCCAGGCACCTTCAGCCTGGGAGTGAGTGAGGTTCATCTCCGGGTGCCCTAGGCCCGGAGGCCGAGTTCCTGTTCCATCTCAGGCACCTTTGGCCTGAGATGAGGTACTACCCTGCCGTCCTTTTTGCCTGGGTATGAAGACCCAGGGGTTGCGGAGAAGGCCCGGGGCCCAGCACCTTCGGCTGGGGTCCGCTAGGGATTGAGGAGTCCAGGGTGCCGCCTTGCGAGGGGACCCGCACTCTCAGAGAAGGGAGGATCATTCCGAAGGACCGATGCGGAAGTCACGGTGAAGGAAGGGTCTGTTGACTCTCTAAAGGGATGTCTTCTCCCTGACAGGGGCCATGTTCGAAGAAGGAAATTCACGTTCACCAGGTCAGTGGCAGTGGCCTTATTCACCAGGTCTGTGGCAGAGACCAATTCCACTAGGTCAGTGGCAGTGGCCTTATTCACCAGGTCTGTGGCAGAGACCAAACTCACAATCTGTGGCAGAGACTGTAAAGTAAAGAGCTGCGTTTGTGCCTGGACCTCCTCCACACCTTGGGCTGTCCTGTTTCCTTGCTCCAACCTGTTTTTCCTATCCAAGAGACTGTTTATTGCAAAGCGAGAATAAATCTTAAGTTGGAGTTTCAGCTGGTGTGGACATTCATGTTACTGGGGAAGTCAAGGACTTGCCTCTACTCACGGTAGAGGTGAGAATCATTCTCAGGAGGATTTTGGCCCTGGCTGCAGACAAGACCCAACAACACCGCTCAACCTCTTTACACAGGAGGGTATAGGCTTGTGGTGCGGTGTCCTTTTCTCCCCCCTGCGAGGAGCCAAGTTAAATGCAGGCTGGGGGAAAGGTGGGTGCGCTACACATGTTAGTATCCAGTTATATTTTGTGCATCAGCTAATTTTTTCTTATAGCTGATCTCCTCCATTCCTGCACTTTCTACAATTTTCCAATATAGTTTTTGTGAACTGGTGTCGTAAATTTAAAGTCATACTCCAGATGAGGTCTTACTAAGTGATTTGTACGTGGGCAAAATTATGTCTCTCTCCCCTCCCTCTCTTTCTGGAGTCTATACCTCTTTTAATACACAAAAATATTTATTTATTTATTTATAAATAAGTTGAAATGTAATGATGCCAACACTGAATCTTGGGGTACACCACTGATAACCTTCGACCATTCAGCATACGATTCATAAATCACTACACTCTGAATGCAGTCTTTTAGCCAGTTTTTGATCCATTTGCAAACTGAAGCCTGGAGAGTTTAACTTACAAATGCTTTTGCAAAACCCAAGTATACTATATCCAAAGCCCCTTGTTTATCTAGGTGTTTGCTTACATCCTCTTGAGTGTGTAAAGGCACTGCTGGAACTGTAAAAGGATGAATATTTATAAACCTTTTACATAAACAATTTTATAGTTCAGTTAATAGAAGCCCCAATTAGACATGATTCTCTGCTGGACCTGGCAATCTCAAACAATGCAGAGCTTATTACAAATGTCCTTAAAAAAATCCCATCTGGCTAGCAGTGACCATAACATGATTTCTTTAAAATGTAAACTACAAGCACATATTGTAAAAAAATATAAAAGTACTAAAAGTGGCGGTCCGCCCACCGCTGCAAAAATTAAAAGCCAGCAGCTGCACATACTGCAGCTGCTGACTTTTAATAATCGGACACTTACCTGTCCTGGAGTCCAGCAATGTGGGCACGCAGCTGATGTTTCCACCAGCTGTCAGGTGCATGCCGCCTCTATTGCGAGTAAGGGAACACCCGGCAGTGAAGGCTTACGGCTTCACGCCGGGAACCCTACTGCGCATGCGCGAGGCTCCCCTACTTTCTCCTACTGGCCCGGCGGCCGGTGAAGGAGGAGGGAGGAGGAGGGAGCCCAGGCGGTGACGTCAATACCCGAGACTGAGGCTCCCGGAAGTGGGAAAAGGATACCTGTGAAAGACAGGTATCGTGGCATCGGGGGGGGGGGGGGGGGAGTACAAACGAGCGGAAGTTCCACTTTTGGCTGGAACTCTGCTTTAATTTTAAGATCACAAATTTTACCAATTGGGGGTGCTCTCCAAGATGTAGACTAGAAGGGCATATTGCCATCATAGAATACATAACAGAAGTTGAAATATATCAAATCAACTACATGCAAACAGACTGTAAAGCATATTCCCATGAGCAGTACTTTTAAAGGTAAAACCTACAGTATGTACATTAGCTCATGTCCAATGTTAAAAAAAGCCATAAAGAATAGGAAATGGGCATTCAAAACTAAAAAACATGAAGGGACACTTTCATCTTTTGAATGTTGAAGAGATTTAACAAAATCCTCTATGTTAAAGATAGCAAAAATTCTTCATGTACATGTAGGCGCCTTAAAAGATGACTTAAGCCTCGTACACACGACCGAGTTTCTCGTCAAAAACCGGCAAGAAAAGTGCCGCGAGAGCTTTTTTCTCGAGAAAACCGTTCGTGTGTATGGTTTTACGACGAGAAAACTGCCGTGAATCTCGACGAGAAAATAGAGAACCTGCTCTCTATTTTCTCATCAGGATTCAAGATTTCCTCGTCGTGTTTCTCGTCGGCCTGTTTTGTGACGAGAAAATGGTTTGTGTGTATGCTTTTACGACTCTTCCAAAAGCGCGCATGCTCAGAAGCAAGTATGAGACGGGAGCGCATCTTCTGCTAAATCAAGCCTTCGTAATGGAGATAGCACATTCGTCACGCTCTAAATTATTGCATCGTTTAATTTTTGTGCATTGAAATCTTCTTTAGAATGTTACATTAATCAAAACGAATGAACTTCTTTTGCTGCTGATATTCACACAGAGTTAGGACTATCTTTTTTTAACCTTTTTCATGCTGCTCTTCAGAAGATATATGTGTATTATATTGTGCAAGATCTTCTGAATATTTTACTGTTTTATATTTTTCAAACAGATGTTAATAGTAATTTGCCAATGTTTTGATAGTGATCTCCCATTGAATATTTTTATTTATTTTTGGAAAATTTTACACCCTCCATTTTTAAAAATATATTTAATTTTTTTTTTTTGGGGGGTTGTTATCTGTCCCTTTTTTTGGCTGTCAAATGTATCTGCTTACTCCAAAGCTAAATTAAAAAAAAATCAAAATAAACATAGTCAAGTATGAACTTAAACAAAAATAACATTTATTCATGTTTGAAACAAAATAAAGAGAAGGCAGCGCTGGAGAACCTGCTGCAATTTGTGCATCCCAGGGACCCCAGACCACACATCAACCCTGTGTGGACACTAAAATTGGGAGCTTGAGAAGGCCAACAGTTCTGAGCACAATCTGATCCTGGCCTCCCAGAGGTCAGGAACAGCAGCAGGTGATATATATGTCCCAAGTGTGTGGTACTACAACAGGCTGCCTTCTGTCCGACCACAATGAAGCAAGGCCATCACTTCCTCGTCTTCTTGGCAGCCTTCCCTGCAGCCTTCTCTGAAGCCTTCCCTGCAGCCTTCCTTCTTCGTGTGGCTGGAGGCTGGGCCACTGGAGGGGTACTCCTGTCAGGAGGAGGAGGAGGTGGAGGAGAAGGGGGTGGTGCAGAAGAAGAAGGTGGAGGAGGAGGTGGAGGAGAAGGGGGTGGGGCAGAAGAACAAGGTGGAGGTGGAGGAGGAGGTGGAGGAGAAGGGGGTGGGGCAGAAGAACAAGGTGGAGGAGAAGGGGGTGGGGCAGAAGAACAAGGTGGAGGTGGAGGAGGAGGTTGAGGTTGTGAGAGTTGTGCCACCTCACAAATAGCGGTATTGGGGGTAATTTTCTCCATCACCCCCTTGTTCAGCAAGGTGATGAGCAGGGGCTCGCATAGGAGGTGTTGCTCCATGCTCATCACCTTGAACTTTGCCTCCACTAGGCCGGCAATGGCCTCTTTAGGGGATGTGGGCTCCTTGAGGGTTGCATGGGCCTCTTTAATAAGGGCCATTGCTGCCTCACTGGTGGTCCTGTCCCTCCTGCTTCTTTTGGGAAGCCGGATGGGAGGCACCTGTGATGTTGTGCTTCTCCTTTGGCCGGCCACCTCCTGCCTGCCACTGGGCCCTGCCACCTCCTGGCTGCCACTGGGCCCTGCCACCTCCTGGCTGCCACTGGGCCCTGCCTCCTCCTGCCTGACAGTTTCCTGACCCTCCTCCTGGCTGATTTCATCCTGCGTATGAAAAAGGGACATAGTTTAATTTTTTGTTTTATTGTTTTCATCCAACTTTCAGCTCATGTTTGAAGCAATTAGAATGTAAATCCTTAAAAAAATGTTTACAATTCACAACTACATCAGATTGACTATTTACCACCCAATTTAGGCCAGACTAATGTCTAGAGATCTTGATTTTACGTGTGTAACACAAAATAGTTTCTTTTTGTCATCTTGACATATTTGTCAAACATTAGGTTTATCCCAATACATTTTCTATAAATACTATACCTGGCTCCAGGTGGCCAAATCAGGTTCATCCAGGATGGCTGCCTCCTCTTGCTCCAGAGAAGGCTCAGGTTGGCTGCAGGGAAGTCTGTGGGGAAGAGTGGATTGTGATGGCCATAAACATCATCTGCTGCTGCTCCTGACCTCTAAAAAACGAGGACCTTAGAGCGTTCAGTCCTGTATGTGCCTCTCAAGCTCCCAATTTTAGTTTCCACCTGTCTTGCTGTGGCTGTGGGCACCTTGGTCTGCACAAATGGGAGCAGGCTCTCCAGCGCTGCTTTTCTCACCCCTTTTTTTTTATGGATGCGGTTTTTGGTCTCCCACAGAGCGGGCAGCTCCCTTACCCGGTCTATAAATTCCGCAAGGAATTCCTTGTCTCTTATAAAGACATTCATTTTGGGTCTGCAAGTCAAAAAAAAAATTAACTAATGTGAGGCACACAGTCTAACCTCCTTAAAATCTTATTCACCATATATATCCTCCAACATTCTCAAGACAGTATAGGCCAACAATTGTTCAAAGTCACAAAATCACATACCTTCGTTCGCACGTCCGTCACTTGAACTCCTCTCTCCGCACACCGAACGTAGTATAGTCACATGTGTGTTTGCTATATATACACCACGCATGCGTGTAACTACGCACACGTCGCTCCACACACGTCGCCCGCCCATGACGTTCTAACTAACATCTTTTCCCCGCCCCTTCTCTTTCGGCGCGCAGACAGATATGGCGGATTTACAGCAGGTGTCTGATAATTCCTCAAATAACGAGGAGGAGACAAGCCCGGAGACTGAGGAAACGTCACGATCAAGGAGGAGATTCAAGGCATCTAATATGTCTTATGCGGAGATGGCGGAGATGGTGGACATATTGCTAAAGTCGGATTATGACGCAAAGCATGGGCCGTATAGCAAACCAAATAGAAGGAAGGCCAAAATCATGAAGAAAGTCGTGAACTGAAGAAGGGGTTGCACCCACAAAACACGTCCATTAATCACCCCCGATGGCAGATGGCACATGTTGACAATAGGGATCAGGAGTCTCAAATCCTTATTGGAAATGACTTCAAAATGTGTGCATATTCAATTTTTGGCTGGGCAAGGGGTGGCAAGACCCCATATTAGGACGGGCACATAGAGACATAGTTTGTGTACGTGAATGCCTCATATTGCTCAGAGGTATCCAATGTTGTACTTTTTGCAATGCAACTGATGGTTTTCTATTTTCATATTAAAAAAAATTGCCGGTTTGTGGCCAGCCAAAATCCCAAAAAAAATTATTACCATGTGTGTGAATGTGCACAGAGTAAAATGTTTGAACACAAACAACGTGTAGCTTCTTTTTCAAATACGCTCTAACCTTATTTTTTTTTTTTGTGGGGTTATATAGTGAAATGGTTTGTATTTACTAAAGGAAAATACACTTGGCACTACAAATGCACTAAGACAAACTAGGAGACATGAAAAAACAAAAGTTAAAAGATTATATCAGATTTTTATTGAGTTCGTTCTCCATGCATCTTTACACATGGCCTGGCATAGGAATTGCCCCCCTACCCGTGAAATATTCAAGATACTTCTCACGAACCTCACAGGCAAGCCAGGACGGGCAGATTCGAGGCCCGGCAGCCGATTGCCAGAGGAAAGTCCTGCCTCCGGCAAAACTGAGGCCATATAAGAAGTTGATTTTCTGCTGAGAAAGTTATGGAGCACACAGCAGCATAAAACAACATAGTTTATTTTGTAGTCCGCCAAGTGCATGGGAGTCAAAAAAAGGCGGAACCGGCTGGCCATTATCCCGAAGGCATTTTCAACGACTCTTCGTGCCCTGGCCAGCCGGTAGTTGAACACCCTCTTCTCTGGGGTCAGAGTCCTCTGTGGAAAAGGCCTCATGAGGTGCGGTCCGAGTCCGAAGGCTTCATCAGCCAAAAAAACAAAGGGGAGTCCTTCAACATTCCCTGCATCCGGTGGCAATGCAAGGTCGTCACTCTGGAGACGGAGGGCAAACTCCGTCTGGATGAAGGATCCCCCATCGGACATCCGGCCATTCTTCCCTACATCAACATAGAGGAATTCATACCGTGCTGACACCACCGCCATCAGCACAATGCTATGAAACCCCTTGTAGTTGAAGTAGTAGGACCCAGAACGGGGTGGCGGCACGATGCGGACGTGCTTCCCGTCTATGGCACCACCGCAGTTGGGGAAGTCCCACCGCGTGGCAAACTCCGATGCCACAGTCTGCCATTCCTGTGGCGTGGAAGGAAGCTGGGGAATCAAACAAGATGAAAAAAAATATTGAATTTAAAAATAGAACATTACAAGCAGATTATAAGAAAATACATTAGAGGCCAACATCAATAAAAATCTCAGTTTAAGGTGTTTTTAAGAAGTATAATGGAAGGCTCATGTTTCATATTCATCACCCCCTCTGATGGTCCATTCTTAAAATATTTTGGGGGGGGGTAGATGTGTTTGGCCACAGGATAGCATTGCAGTGGCGGTGTGTCCAGAGTGGGCGCTGGAGCACTGCCCCCTCTATCCTGCGCCCGTCACTCAGAACAATACATAGGTTCATGAATTGCATTAACCTATGTATTGTCAATGCCGCACAATATTCAGGTGGGTGGCCCCCTGTTAAGCGACCGACATATGAAGAACTGCGGCATTTATGGGGTGAAAATTGCATATCAGAAACAGGGGGGCAAATAGGCTTGCAAAATCCAGCCTGAGGGATGTAATTGGCTTGATAAAAGTAAAATTGGGGACGCGGGGGGGGGGGGACATTCCTTGGGTAAACACTGACAGGCTGCTCTGCCAATCATGTTCACCAAGTCTGTTTTACGGTTACATGATTGGCTGATGCAACATCGAGGGCAGGAAAAGACATCAAGGACAGGAGAAGGACGGCGCTGACCAGAAGAAGGTAAGTGCAGGGCTGGGGGGGGGAAATGGCTGCATTGGAGGGGACAAAATGGCTGCATTGGAGGGGGCAAACTGGCTGCATTGGAGGGGGCAAACTGGCTGCATTGGAGGGGGCAAACTGGCTGCATTGGAGGGGACAAAATGGCTGCATTGGAGGGGACAAAATGGCTGCATTGGAGGGGACAAAATGGCTGCATTGGAAGGGGCAACTGGTGGCGTTTAAAAGGCACAGTCGCTAAAAAGGAGGAAGTTTAGTTCCTAAAATTAGGTTTGGACCCCCAAACATTTGGAGCAACAGACGCCCCTGCTGGAAAGCTTAGTGAAGGGAAATATGCATGGAGGAGAAAAAAGGGGCATTTAAAAACTTCCAACATGCATGAGGACAAAGGGGACATTCTCAGCATATTACAATCATGGTAATTAGGGAAGGATGAAAGAAATACAATACATTAGCATACATGAAATACATAAAATGTGATGTTAATGGAGAAAACTTACCCTAATATAGTCCACCTGCAGGACTTGTATAATGGCAGAACAGGTGTCTGGGATTATGAGGCCCAGAGCCTGGGGGGAGATGCCTGTCGTGAACTTCAAGTCCTGAAGACTTCTCCCTGTCGCCAGGTAACGTAAGGTGGCGATGAGCCTCTGCTCAGCACTGATGGCTTCCCGCATAACGGTGTCCTGCCTGGTAATATAGGGGGACACCAAAGCCAACAGTTCCTGAAAAACGGGGTCAGACATCCGCAGAAAATTCCTGTAGTCCTCAGGATTATTCTCGACGATCTCCCGCAGCAGAGGCATATGACAGAATTGGTCCCGCTGGAGCAACCAATTCTTGGTCCATGAACTCCTCCTCACCCCGTTCATGGACTGGTCTTGGTCCAAAACAAGCAGACCAACACCAAGCGCACGCACAGCACAAACTCGACGACGAGAACGTCCAGGCGACATGGCTAGGAAACGGTCATCTGATCAGAACGTACAGAACAGAACGCACTTTAGAACAGCAAGGCCTATGAATAACGAACTGAAAATCAGAAACGAACGGGCAAGAACGCACTGTAAAACAGATACGACCTGCCTAGACGCCCTGAAAGACAAGATACGAACCCACAAGCACAAACTGAACCTCAGAAAACGAACTGAAAAGCACGAAGACTGAAAAGCGCGAATCGTCTCTTCCCAAACTTTTACTTCACATGCGGTAACACGAGATCAGCAAAAGCAGCCCAAGGGGTGGCGCCAGGGAAATCGATCTTCCCCTTTATAGTGCCGTCGTACGTGCTGGACGTGACCGCGGAGAACAACGAGGAAATTGGGAAATGTCAGTGTGTACGCATGGAAAGCTTGACAAGAAAATCGTCGCGGTTAACAAGAATCTTGTCGAAAAAAAAACAACGTGATTCTAACGACGAGAAAATCGGCCGTGTGTACGAGGCTTTAGACAGGACTTTGGAGAAAGAGAAGGCCATATTTAAAATACCTTTCTCAGTTTTGTGTATATGGAGGAAAATGGTGAAGCTCAAGTCCATAATGGTCCATAATAATATTGACACAAATGGGTCAGCATTGATATGGTTCAAAAACAGTTATGCCTTGTACACACGATTGGATTTTCCGTCGGGATAAACTCCGACGGATTTTTCAGACGGAATTCCGTTCAAGCTGTCATGCATACACACTGTCACACCAAATTCCGACCGTGAAGAACGCGGTGACGTACAACACTACGACGAGTCGAGAAAATGAAGTACAATGCTTCTGAGCATGCGTCGACTTGATTCTGAGCATGCATGTTTTTTTTCTCTGTCGGAGTTCCACACAGACGAATGTAATTTCCGGAAAAAAAGAGAACATGTTCTCTTTCTAAACTCCGATGTAAAAAATCTGATGGGGCACACACACGGTCGGAATATCCGGTTCAAAAACAGTTATGCCGTGTACACACGATTGGATTTTCCATCGGGATAAACTCAGACGGATTTTTCCGACGGAATTCCATTCAAGCTATCTTGCATACACACTGTCACACCAAATTCCTACCGTCATTTTATTTTTACTTTCTGCTATAATAAATATCCAAAAAAAGAAAATACAGTATATAAAAAAACTAATTTATTCATCAGTTTAGGCCGATATATATACTTCTACATATTGCCCACTATCTCCTGTGCAAACACTGACGTACACCTATGGCGGTTTGCGCAGGAGAGCCGACCTGCCACAGTATAATGACGGTGGCTGGTCAGCAAGTGGTTAATGAATGGTGTGGTGCCAGAAATTGGCACAAGGCCAGTGTGATGCCTACCTGTATAATTAAAAAGGGATCAAAGTCTTTACCAAGTATCTAGATACCGGTTAGTTTAGCTTCTCTAGTTGGAACAATACTCAAGAGTTTGATAAAACACTAGGGATGAGCCGAACACCCCCTGGTTCGGTTCGCACCAGAACCTGCAAACGGACCGAAAGTTTGCGCAAACTTTAGACCCCTATTAAATACAATGGACACGAACGTTCAAAATCAAAAGTGTTAATTATAACGGCTAATATGCAAGTTATTGTCCTAAAAAGGGTTTGGGGACCCGGGTCCTTGCCCAGGGGACATGTATCAATTGTGACAGCAGGAAGGTAAAGTCACCTGGTTGCATCCAGGGGGGTAGATATATTTCGCCCAGATTCAGGCTTTACGCCGACTTATACAACTAGGTGGAGAGTTGTATAAGCCCAGCTAAGGCTAGTGGGCTCATGGATGACTCATACCTCTAGGGAGAGTGCTGGGCGTCGTGCAGACAGGGAGTTGATGAGACCAGCTGAAGCTTGTCAGCTCATTTAGGCCTCTATAAGAACTCCCAGCTTCATTAGATGTTAGCTCATGCCTGGAACCAGACCTGTGTGGACTGTCTAGGGAGAGTGAACCCCTGTGCGGTGAGACAAAGCCTGTGTGGCTATTTGCTTGGACATTTAAAACCAGGGACTTAGGGACTAGGACAGCACTAGGCTGATCCCAGTTGTTAGTTAGGAAACCTGTATGTTTAGTCAGAGGTCAAGTTGACCAGGATTTATTTTGTTTATGTTTCTTTTGCTTTGCTGTGTTTTGTCACTGTAAACAGAAAATAAACCGCACCTTTTTGATTTTGAAAACCACAACCTCCGTTTGCTGGGCCTGTTTTGTGTGGGGAGCCCATCCCGGGGGTCACACACACCCGCTGCCGAGCTAACCCCCTCACAGTTGGTGGAGAACCAGTGGCAGTTTTTTTTAAGCCAGCATGGAGGAGATACTGAAACAGCTGGCTCTAGCAAATGCCAATCAACAGCAGACAAATGCAGGTTTGCAAAGGAGCCTTGCAGCTCAGCAACAAGCCCAGCAGCAATCTGAGGCCCGCTTCATAGACCTGTTACAGAAGCAAGAGCAGAGACTACAACAAATGGAAGCAGTAATGCAGCAACGTCCGCAGACCAGTGAGGAAAGCCGTCCCACTAATACCGCGTCCTTTGGGGTGAGTCGTTTATTGACAAAAATGACTGGAGAGGATGATCCAGAGGTATTTTTGACCACATTTGAAAGGACCGCTGAAAGAGAAAAGTGGCCTGAGGAGCAGTGGGCTGGACTGGTGGCTCCTCTGTTAACTGGTGAATCGCAGAAAGCTTACTATGACCTAGAGCCTAACCAAGCAAAAGACTATGTGATGCTAAAAGCTGAAATTTTGGCAAGGCTGGGTGTCACCCAGGCTGTCCGGGCTCAGCGTGTGCATAACTGGACTTTCCAGCTTGGAAAACCCCCCAGGTCTCAAATGTATGATCTCATTCACCTGAGCAGAAAGTGGCTACAGCCAGAGACTTTGTCCGCACCAAAGATTGTGGAACGTGTTGTAATGGATCGGTTTTTGAGAGCTCTTCCTACTGCCATCCAAAAGTGGGTAAGCCATGGAGACCCAGAGACGGCCGATGGTCTTGTGGATCGTGTGGAGAAATACTTGGCTACAGAGAACCTGACGGCCTCTTCCAGAGACACTCGGACTTTCCACCCTAAGACCAGACCATCCCCAGGGGCGGATAAGAGGATTCCAAGGGGTGAGGGTGGAGAGAGTGAGAGGGTGGGAGCTCTACCCCAAGTTTGGCGAGAACAGCCTGGGAAATCAGCGGCTCAAGAGGCGGCAAGAAGGATCGTTTGCTACCGCTGCCGGCAAGCGGGACATATTGCAGCCAATTGCCCGGTTGTGGAGGAACCCATGCAGTGTGACTTTCTGACGGGCAGACGTCAGTCGCTGTGTGCGACAGTCGCATGCACTGCCATTCGAGGAACTGAGAAACATTTATGCAAAATGTGTGTTAATGGTAGAAATGTTGTGGTATTGCTGGATTCAGGTAGCCTTGTGACCCTGATAAAGGCTGAGTTAGTTAAAACAGAGGTCTTTGGGAATAGCAAGGTAGCTGTTATTTGTGTGCATGGGGACACCCGAGAGTATCCAGTGACTACAGTGTGTTTCGAGACCCCCAAAGGTACCCTCTCTCATCCAGTGGGCTTAGTATCTCAGTTACCGCATGACGCCATTGTGGGAAGGGATTTTCCGAAGTTCTGGGAACTGTGGGATGATCCTGAGCCCCCCACTGGTGCCCCTATGTACCAGGAATGTGATAGCCAGAACTCCCCTGAGAGTGGTGAGGACTCTCCGGAATTTCCCTTATCAGTATTGGCAGGGGAGACTCAAGAAACTGGAGAGGAGCCCACCTCCTCAGACGAAAACCTACCGTCTGTGGAGTTTTCTGATCTTGAGGTTCACAGGGAAAACTTTGCCACAGAACAGTTGAAAGACCCCGCCCTAATAAAGGCACGGGAAAACGTAGTGAAAATAGATGGCGAGTTAGTGAACCCAGATAATACCTGCACTTACCCATACTTCAGCGTAGAGAAGGACCTACTGTATCGGGTGGCAAAAAGGGCAGAAGAAACCGTTGAGCAGCTTGTGGTGCCCAAACCTTACAGGAAGTTGGTGTTGGAGTTGGCCCATGGGCACATTCTTGGAGGTCATCTGGGGACAGAGAAAACCCGAGAGAGGGTATTACAGAGATTCTATTGGCCGGGGGTGATGAAGGACATAGAAAATTATTGTTCCTCCTGCCCTGTGTGTCAGAGGTCGGCCCCGATGCCACATTTCCGTAGCCCGCTGGTCCCTCTACCCATCATTGAGGTCCCGTTTGAGAGGATCGCCATGGATTTGGTAGGGCCTATAATCAAGTCCGCTAGGGGGCACCAGTACATATTAGTTATAATGGACTATGCCACCCGTTATCCAGAAGCGATCCCTCTCCGAAATACCTCAGCCAAAACCATAGCCAAAGAGCTATCTCTTGTGTTTAGCCGGGTGGGTATTTGTAAAGAACTGCTTACGGACCAAGGTACACCCTTTATGTCCCGGGTTATGAAGGAGCTGTGTAAATTGTTCAAAGTGACGCAATTACGTACATCTGTGTATCACCCCCAAACCGATGGGCTGGTTGAAAGATTCAACAAAACCCTAAAACAAATGTTGAAGAAAGTGGTGGCTAGAGATGGAAAGGATTGGGACTGTCTACTTCCTTATCTGATGTTTGCTATTAGGGAGGTGCCCCAATCCTCTACGGGATTCTCCCCCTTTGAGTTACTGTATGGGAGACACCCAAGAGGGCTGTTGGATATTGCCAAGGAAACTTGGGAAAGTGAGAGTTCTCCCCACAGGAGTGTGATTGAGCATGTCGCCCTGATGCAAGACCGAATTGCACAGGTAATGCCCATCGTGAAGGAACATTTGGCCCAAGCGCAGTTAGCACAGCAGAGAGTGTACAACCGTGGAGCCAAGACCCGTACCTTTTCCCCGGGGGATAGGATACTGGTACTTGTCCCTACGGTTGAAAGTAAATTCCTTGCCAAATGGCAAGGCCCCTATGAGATAATGGAAAAAGTGAGCGAAGTGAATTACAAGGTCAGACAACCAGGAAGGCGAAAGCCCGAACAGATCTATCACGTTAATCTGTTGAAAGCCTGGAGGGATAGAGAGTCCCTAGTCGCAGACACTTGGTCACCAGCTCAAACTGGTTGCGTGATTCCTGAGGTTGGAATAGCAGCCACCTTGTCACAACCCCAACAACAGGAGGTTAAGGAGTTTGTGCTTCGCAACAAGGAGGTATTCTCTGAGCTGCCGGGACAAACATCTGGGGTAGAGCATGACATCATTACCCCGCCCGGTGAAAGGGTGAAGTTAAAACCCTATCGGATCCCAGAGGCCCGACGGGAGGCAATACGGGAGGAAGTACAGAAAATGCTGAACTTAGGGGTGATAGAGGAGTCCCAAAGTGATTGGTCTAGTCCCATTGTGTTGGTGCCTAAACCGGATGGGAGCTGGCGATTTTGTAACGATTTTCGTCAGTTGAACAAAGTTACAAAATTTGACACCTACCCCATGCCACGTATAGATGAGTTGATCGACCGGCTGGGAACAGCCCGATACATGACGACTCTTGACCTCACAAAAGGGTATTGGCAAATCCCCCTGGCCAAGTCGGCCAAAGAGAAAACCGCATTTGTAACCCCAGACGGGGCGTTCCAATATAAAAGAATGCCGTTCGGGTTACAGAATGCGCCGGCCACATTCCAGCGGAAAATGGACCAGATGCTGAGGCCCCATCGGAAGTATGCTGCGGCTTACCTGGATGACGTAATTGTCCATAGCACAGATTGGGCCTCACATCTGCCAAAAGTGCAAGCAGTCCTGGACTCTGTTCGGGAAGCGGGGTTTACGGCTAACCCCAAGAAGTGTACCATTGGGCAGGAGGAGGCCAAATATCTTGGGTACACCATTGGGAGGGGAGTAATAAAACCCCAACTCAACAAAGTCGAAGCCATCCAGAGTTGGCCACGTCCCAACAGCAAGAAGCAGGTACGAGCCTTTCTGGGAATCGCTGGGTATTATCGGCGATTCATTCCCCACTTTGCTTCTAAGGCTGTGCCCCTAACCAACCTGACGAAGGGGAAAGGGTCGGTCATGATTAAATGGACCCCCGAGGCTGAGGCAGCATTCCAATTCTTGAAACAAGCCTTATGTAGCCAGCCAGTGTTGTACTCACCTGACTTCTCTAAAGACTTTGTCGTAAAAAGTGATGCGTCAGATGTGGGGTTAGGAGCAGTATTGTCCCAGGTCTGGAACGGGGAAGAGCACCCAGTCATTTACCTCAGCAGGAAGTTGAAGTCCCATGAGGTAAATTACGCCACCGTTGAAAAGGAGTGTTTAGCGGTGAAGTGGGCTCTAGATTCCCTTCGGTACTACCTGCTAGGTAGGCACTTTGACATGGTTACGGATCACGCTCCGTTAAAGTGGATGGCTCAAAACAAGGAAACAAATAGAAGAGTGAATAGGTGGTTCCTGGCCCTCCAGGAATTCAACTTCACAGTAAAGCATCGCCCTGGCGTTCAAATGGGGAATGTGGATGCTTTGTCTCGAGTACATGAATGCCTGATTGCTGGTGTTCCAACCCCGAGGTTAAAACAAGAGGGGGGGGTATGTGACAGCAGGAAGGTAAAGTCACCTGGTTGCATCCAGGGGGGTAGATATATTTCGCCCAGATTCAGGCTTTACGCCGACTTATACAACTAGGTGGAGAGTTGTATAAGCCCAGCTAAGGCTAGTGGGCTCATGGATGACTCATACCTCTAGGGAGAGTGCTGGGCGTCGTGCAGACAGGGAGTTGATGAGACCAGCTGAAGCTTGTCAGCTCATTTAGGCCTCTATAAGAACTCCCAGCTTCATTAGATGTTAGCTCATGCCTGGAACCAGACCTGTGTGGACTGTCTAGGGAGAGTGAACCCCTGTGCGGTGAGACAAAGCCTGTGTGGCTATTTGCTTGGACATTTAAAACCAGGGACTTAGGGACTAGGACAGCACTAGGCTGATCCCAGTTGTTAGTTAGGAAACCTGTATGTTTAGTCAGAGGTCAAGTTGACCAGGATTTATTTTGTTTATGTTTCTTTTGCTTTGCTGTGTTTTGTCACTGTAAACAGAAAATAAACCGCACCTTTTTGATTTTGAAAACCACAACCTCCGTTTGCTGGGCCTGTTTTGTGTGGGGAGCCCATCCCGGGGGTCACACACACCCGCTGCCGAGCTAACCCCCTCACACAATGCAAAAATAAGTTTTAAAAATGGGCGTTTTTTCGGAAGCAGTGATTTTAATGATGCATAAAGTGAAAAAAAAAAGTGAAATATTCCTTTAAATATCGTACCTGGGGGGTGTCTAAAGTATAAAACTTATAAAAAACACAATCAAATCCCTGGGTAGGATAATGAAAGTTATCACGCCCTCAGAGGAAGTCGAGAAGACGAAACGTCAGGGTGTGACTTTGCGGCTGAAAGGAAGTGACGTTGGTGCGTTCCAGGTGCGCTCCAAACACAGGAAGCGGCAGTAAGTCTGGTTAAACACAAGCTGTACCAGCTGATACACTGCACCTGTTAGGAGCCTGGGGGAACAGCACGGCGGTTTTGAATTACACTGCTGCTATTTTACTGCTTGATTTTTACCATATGGAAGATATGTTGTGGAAACAATTTTTATAGACTGATTAAAAGATACTCTACGGGATTACACTATTGGTGGCTTCTCTTTCTTTTCACTTTGAACATCTGCTGGTGATTATCGGGTGATCTCTGGAGGCTTTAGAAGGAGTAATCAGAACCAGGATTAGGATGATCGGATGACCATCGGATGGGATCTGTGAGGTGCCTGTTTAAATCCTGTGTGTGGTGAGTACCCACCCGAAAGGGGATACAACTGATGATTTAAAGTGGATCATATTAAGAAGACATCTGGAGCTATATGTCGTTTACAACAAAAAAAAAATCATAAGTTCTATATGTACTCTTATGAACTGTAAATAAGAGTGAGTGGACAAGGGAGTGTATTGACCACCTGAGCGCTGCTATAGAAAACTTTCATTATCCTACCCAGGGATTTGATTGTGTTTTTTATAAGTTTTATAGTTTTATGTTCTGCAAAAATATTTGTTGTGTTTAAGCGGCTGCTGATATAGATACATATAGTGAACATTTGGGTTAATGAATACGGTCACGTATTCATTGTAGTCTGTTATAAGTCACCTGTGAGCTTCTTTAGCGCTGGGATAGTGAAAGAAGGCCAGGGGAACTTCACTTTAATTGGTGTCTAAAGTATGCCTGTGAAGTGGCACGTGTTTCCTGTGTTTAGAACTGTCCCTGCACAAAATGACATTTCTAAAGGAAAAAAAGTAATTTAAAACTGCTTGCGGCTTTAATGTAATGTCTGGTCCCGGCAATATGGATGAAAATCATTGAGAAAAATGGCATGGGTACCCCCCCCCCAGCCCACTACCAGCCCCTTTGGGTCTTGTATGGACATTAAGGGGAACCCCGCACCCAAATTAAAAAAAGGCCCTATATACTCTGAACAGCAGTATACAGGCGGTGCAAACAAGACAGGGACTGTAGATTTGTTCTTAAGTAGAATCTGTTTGTAATTTGGAACAGGTACATTTTTTAAGTGTAGCTCCAGCCAAAAAATCTATTTTTAAGCTTTTTGGAAAACATAGGGATTAGGGAAGGGTTATCAACCCTGTAACATTTGTTTTGCTGTCTGTGCACCTGTTCATAACATTTCACCTCACTTTCCGTCCCAATGACAAATGTTTTTTGAAAATTTGGGTTTTTTATTGAAACAAGGACTGGTGATAAAGCATCAGTGGAGAGGAGACACCTTTTCCCCATATTAACTCTTACAGGAGAGACTTTCCCTTCCTAGGGGTGAATTTCCTCTCACTTCCTGTTGTCTCCTTCCGTTTGCAAGTAGGAGTCGTTTGTAAGTTGGATGTTTGAAAGTAGGGGCCTGCCGTATATACTCTGCTGAAATTTGCCCCTTACATGTTGGTGTTGCCACAACACTGTGAGCCCTCACAGTTACTCTTGGTGGGCGCTGGAACGCCCTGCTGTGAACTATTAGATCAAGAATTGTAATTGCATGCCATTGTTGAACAGTGGTAGGAAAAATTGGGCCTTTGGTAGTGGTGGTGGTGCTGGTGCCACAACACTAATTCCTCACAGTTACTCTTGGTGGGCGCAGGAATGGGCCCTGCTGTGAACTATTAGATCAAGAATTGTAATTACATGATATTGTTGAACAGTGGTAGGAAATATTGGGCCTTTGGTGGTGGTGGTGGTGCTGGTGCCACAACACTGTAAGTCCTCACAGTTACTCTTGGTGGGCGCAGGGATGGGCCCAGCTGTGAAATATTAGATCAAGAATTGTAATCACATGCCCCTGTTGAACAGGTGCAGAAAAATTGGGCCTTTGGTGGTGGTGGTGTTGCCACAACACTGTAAGCCCTCACAGTTACTCTTGGTGGGCACAGGAATGGGCCCTGCTGTGAACTATTAGATCAAGAATTGTAATTACATGATATTGTTGAACAGTGGTAGGAAAAATTGGACCTTTGGTGGTGGTGGTGTTGCCACAACACTGTAAGCCCTCACAGTTACTCTTGGTGGGCGCAGGAATGGGCCCTGCTGTGAACTATTAGATCAAGAATTGTAATTACATGCCCCTGTTGAACAGGAGCAGAAAAATTGTGCCTTAGGCACTGGTGCCACAACACTGCAACCCCTCACAGATACTGTACATGGAGCGCAGCAATGAACCCTGCTGCAAAGTATTGCATTAAAAATTGTATTTACACGCCCCTGTTAAACAGGGGCTGAAAAATAGGGCCTTAGGCACTGGTGCAACAACACTGCAACCCCTCTCATATACTGTAGTTAGAGCACAGCAATGAGCCCTGCTGCAAAGCATTGCATCAACAATTGTAAATACACGCCCTTGTTAAACAGGGGCTGAAAAATTGTGCCTTAGGCACTGGTGCCACAACACTGCAACCCCTTACAGATACTGTAGTTGGAGCACAGCAATGAGCCCTGCTGTAAAGCATTGCATCAAAAATTGTAAATACATGCCCCTGTTAAACAGGAGCTGAAAAATTAGGCCTTAGCCACTGGTGGCGGTGCCCAGAACCAAAAATGTTCTTTTAAGATATCAGCATGATTATTGAGGAGGAAGAGGATAGTCACTCAGCATAACAGGATAGTCACTCAGCATCAGCATAGGCAGTCTTGAAGGGATCTGACATTTCCAAAAAAATATTCGGTTACATCAGCATCAGGTGCTTGGTAGCTGGTGGTGATCCAAGACTGATTCATTTTTATGAAGGTCAGTCGATCGACCGTGTCGGTGGACAGGCGCACCCTGTGATCGGTTACAAAGCCTCCAGCAGCACTGAATGTGCGTTCCGAAAGAACGCTGGATGCAGGACAGGCCAGTACCTCAATTGCAGACTGTGCAAGCTCTGGCCAGTGATCCATCCTCAAGACCCAGTAAGCCAGAGGATTTTCAGTGGGAAAGGTGTCCAAGTCTGATCTTGCCCCTAGGTATTCATGCACCATGTAAACCAGACGCTGGCGATGGTTGCTGGAACCGATCATACCTTGGGGCTGCGTACTAAAAAATTGTCTGAACGCATCGGTCAGACGGCCACCTTCTCCACCGCTCCTTCTTTGACTGACCGGAGCCTCAGCAACACGTTGTCCAGGACCAGGAATTTGTAACCTCCCAGTCTCTGGGAACGCGTTGCACAGACCTTTCTGCAAGGCCTCCCGAAGATGCTTCATCCTCTGAGAGGGCAAGATAAGGTCCGCAACCTTACCCTTGTAACGTGGATCAAGGAGGGTTGCCAGCCAGCAATGATCCTTCACCTTGATCGCACAAATACGAGGATCCTTTCGCAGGCTTTGCAGGATCAGGGAGGCTATGCAGCGTAGGTTTGCTGAGGCATTCGGTGCAGAGTCCTCTGGGTCACTGAGGACGACATGATCCGCAGCCACCTCCTCCCAGCCACGTACAAGTCCATGGGTGTCTTGGGACTGTAATTGATCCCTTGAAGACTGCTGCTGATGCTGAGTGCTAGGCTCCACCTCCATGCTGACACAATAATCCTCCTCCTCCTCGTCCTCTTCCTGTGTGATAGCCGGGCCAGCAGGAACACTGTCTGGATAAAGGGGGCCTTGAGAGGTAAGGAAGTCCTCCTCTTCCTGCCTATGTTCTGCCTCAAGTGCCCTGTTTATTATTCCACGTAACGTGTGCTCCAACAGGTGGACAAGAGGGACAGTGTCACTGATGCATGCACTGTCACTGCTCACCATCCTCGTGGCCTCCTCAAATGGTGCCAGGACAGTGCATGCATCCCTGATCATGGCCCACTGGCGTGGAGAAAAAAATCCAAGCTCCCCTGACACTGTCCTGGTGCCATATTGCAACAGATACTCATTGATGGCCCTCTGCTGCGTGTGCAGCCGCTGCAGCATGGCCAACGTAGAGTTCCACCTGGTGGGCATGTCACAGATTAGTCCTGCCCAAGAACCGATGCAACACCAAGTTAAGGACGTGAGCCAAACATGGCACATGGGTCAGTTGTCCCTGTTGGAGGGTGGAGAGAAGGTTGGTGCCATTGTCGGAAACCACCATTCCTGGCTTAAGCTGGCGTGGCGTCAACCACCTCTGAGCCTGCCCCTGCAGAGCTGACAGAATCTCTGCCCCAGTGTGGCTCCTCTCTCCCAAGCACACCAGCTGCTCAAGCACCGCATGGCATCTCTTTGCCTGCGTACTTGCATAGTGCCTTGAACACCTACGGAGCACCGCTGGTTCCGAGGACAAAGCACAGGAAGAGGCCATGGAGGAATAAGAAGAGGAGGGGGTGGAGGAGAGAGGTGTTTCAGAATCACCAGTAGTAGCATTTTGGAGGCGTGGTGGCGGAACCACCTCCAACACTACTGCACCTTGTCCTGCATCCTTCCCAGCTGCCAGCAGAGTCACCCAATGCGCCGTGAAAGATAGGTAATGTCCCTGTCCATGCCTGCTGGACCATGAGTCAGCGGTAATATGCACCTTACCGCTGACCGCCCTGTCCAGCGAGGCCAAGACATTGCCTTCCACATGCTGGTAGAGAGCTGGAACCACACATTTAACAAACTCACGGAAGGGGACAGAGTCTACCAACTGAAAAGGCAGCAGTTGAAGTGCTAGCAGTTTAGCCAAGCTAGCATTCAACCGCTGGGCATGTGGATGGCTGGGAACAAACTTCTTTTGGCGGTGCAGCAGCTGGGGCAGGGAAATTAGCCTGGTACAATCGGACGTCGGTGTACCAATTGCAGATTTTCCGCAAATAGTTGGCTGTGACACACCGAATTCTACACCTTCATTTGTCTCACTGCAGGTTTCAGAGAGGACTGAAGGTATAGTGGGGTTGGAGATCCCAGCTGATGAGGAGCAAGGAGAGGTCCGCTTTGTTCTTTGGTGTGGGTCTTTTAGGAACGCTTGCCAACAGACTGCATGGCAAGTCGACATATGTCTGGTCAAGCACGTGGTGCCCAAGCGGCTGATGTTTTGGCCATGCGAGATACGCTTTAGACATATGTTGCAAATGGCAATGGTGCTATCTGCTGCACACGTCTGAAAAAAGGCCCACACCAAAGAACTTTTGGAATAACGTGCAGAGACAGCAGCGCCCTGCACATGCGGAGCTCTGCGGTGTGATGTGGTCGGTGTGCTGCCCTTAAGCTGGCCCCTGGAGGGCATCCTGCCTCATTGGAGATGTGCCTCCTCCTCCTCCTCTCTCCTATCAGGCACCCACGTGGAGTCCGTGACCTCATCATCCCCTCCCTCCTCATCACTGGAGCCAATCTGGCAGTATGCTGCAGCTGGGGGAACATGACTGTCAGATAGCTGTCCTTGTTGGGCACCCCCTCTCTCTGGGCTCACGTTACTACCCCCTCTCTCTGAGCTCACGTTACTGCCTTCCTCCAGCTGGGTTCCATCATCGGAGCCTTCAAAATGCTGGGCATCCCCCTGGAGCATGTACCCAACACTGTGGTCAAACAGTTCGGGGGACTCCTCAGGAGGACATGGTGGGGCTAGGGAAGGAGTAACTGATGCCATTGAGCCGAGGGAAGAGGCCGCTTTGGCAGCTCCTTTGCCAGACAAAGTACCCTGAGCCTGGGTGAGAGAGGATGAGGAGGAGGAGGACGGCTTGGTCATTCACTCTACCAAGTCTTGGGCATGTTGTGGCTCAACATGACCAGCTGCCGAAAAGAAGGACAAGCGTGTCCCATGGCCACGTTCTGATGAGGATGCACCGGGTCCACGACCAGCAGCACTGTTGCCTCTAGATACAGAGCCTGCTTGCCCTCTTTTATTGGCTCGTGACTGTCTGCCTCTCCTTGTTTGCCTTCCAGACATACTAATGGCCTGCAGTGAGATGTAGCTGCACAAAGGTGGGATGTATATATATATATATATATGTATATATATATATATATATATTGTGAGGGGGATAGCTCGGCAGCGGGTGTGTGTGACCCCCGGGATGGGCTCCCCACACAAAAACAGGCCCAGCAAACGGAGGTTGGGGTTTTCAAAATCAAAAAGGTGCGGTTTATTTTCTATTTACAGTGACAAAACACAGCAAAGCAAAAGAAACATAAACAAAATAAATCCTGGTCAACTTGACCTCTGACTAAACATACAGGTTTCCTAACTAACAACTGGGATCAGCCTAGTGCTGTCCTAGTCCCTAAGTCCCTGGTTTTAAATGTCCAAGCAAATAGCCACACAGGCTTTGTCTCACCGCACAGGGGTTCACTCTCCCTAGACAGTCCACACAGGTCTGGGTCCAGGCATGAGCTAACATCTAATGAAGCTGGGAGTTCTTATAGAGGCCTAAATGAGCTGACAAGCTTCAGCTGGTCTCATCAACTCCCTGTCTGCACGACGCCCCACACTCTCCCTAGAGGTATGAGTCATCCATGAGCCCACTAGCCCCAGCTGGGCTTATACAACTCTCCACCTAGTTGTATAAGTCGGCGTAAAGCCTGAATCTGGGCGAAATATATCTACCCCCCTGGATGCAACCAGGTGACTTTACCTTCCTGCTGTCACATACCCCCCCTCTTGTTTTAACCTCGGGGTTGGAACACCAGAAATCAGGCATTCATGTACTCGAGACAAAGCATCCACATTCCCCATTTGAACGCCAGGGCGATGCTTTACTGTGAAGTTGAATTCCTGGAGGGCCAGGAACCACCTATTCACTCTTCTATTTGTTTCCTTGTTTTGAGCCATCCACTTTAACGGAGCGTGATCCGTAACCAAGTCAAAGTGCCTACCTAGCAGGTAGTACCGAAGGGAATCTAGAGCCCACTTCACCGCTAAACACTCCTTTTCAACGGTGGCGTAATTTACCTCATGGGACTTCAACTTCCTGCTGAGGTAAATGACTGGGTGCTCTTCCCCGTTCCAGACCTGGGACAATACTGCTCCTAACCCCACATCTGACGCATCACTTTGTACGACAAAGTCTTTAGAGAAGTCGGGTGAGTACAACACTGGCTGGCTACATAAGGCTTGTTTCAAGAATTGGAATGCTGCCTCAGCCTCGGGGGTCCATTTAATCATGACCGACCCTTTCCCCTTCGTCAGGTTGGTTAGGGGCACAGCCTTAGAAGCAAAGTGGGGAATGAATCGCCGATAATACCCAGCGATTCCCAGAAAGGCTCGTACCTGCTTCTTGCTGTTGGGACGTGGCCAACTCTGGATGGCCTCGACTTTGTTGAATTGGGGTTTTATTACTCCCCTCCCAATGGTGTACCCAAGATATTTGGCCTCTTCCTGCCCAATGGTACACTTCTTGGGGTTAGCCGTAAACCCCGCTTCCCGAACAGAGTCCAGGACTGCTTGCACTTTTGGCAGATGTGAGGCCCAATCTGTGCTATGGACAATTACGTCATCCAGGTAAGCCGCAGCATACTTCCGATGGGGCCTCAGCATCTGGTCCATTTTCCGCTGGAATGTGGCCGGCGCATTCTGTAACCCGAACGGCATTCTTTTATATTGGAACGCCCCGTCTGGGGTTACAAATGCGGTTTTCTCTTTGGCCGACTTGGCCAGGGGGATTTGCCAATACCCTTTTGTGAGGTCAAGAGTCGTCATGTATCGGGTTGTTCCCAGCCGGTCGATCAACTCATCTATACGTGGCATGGGGTAGGTGTCAAATTTTGTAACTTTGTTCAACTGACGAAAATCGTTACAAAATCGCCAGCTCCCATCCGGTTTAGGCACCAACACAATGGGACTAGACCAATCACTTTGGGACTCCTCTATCACCCCTAAGTTCAGCATTTTCTGTACTTCCTCCCGTATTGCCTCCCGTCGGGCCTCTGGGATCCGATAGGGTTTTAACTTCACCCTTTCACCGGGCGGGG
This sequence comes from Rana muscosa, assembly GCA_029206835.1. Classification (NCBI taxonomy): domain Eukaryota; kingdom Metazoa; phylum Chordata; class Amphibia; order Anura; family Ranidae; genus Rana; species Rana muscosa. The sequence continues at coordinate 24,921,279 of CM055119.1, forward strand.
TAATGATGTCATGCTCTACCCCAGATGTTTGTCCCGGCAGCTCAGAGAATACCTCCTTGTTGCGAAGCACAAACTCCTTAACCTCCTGTTGTTGGGGTTGTGACAAGGTGGCTGCTATTCCAACCTCAGGAATCACGCAACCAGTTTGAGCTGGTGACCAAGTGTCTGCGACTAGGGACTCTCTATCCCTCCAGGCTTTCAACAGATTAACGTGATAGATCTGTTCGGGCTTTCGCCTTCCTGGTTGTCTGACCTTGTAATTCACTTCGCTCACTTTTTCCATTATCTCGTAGGGGCCTTGCCATTTGGCAAGGAATTTACTTTCAACCGTAGGGACAAGTACCAGTATCCTATCCCCCGGGGAAAAGGTACGGGTCTTGGCTCCACGGTTGTACACTCTCTGCTGTGCTAACTGCGCTTGGGCCAAATGTTCCTTCATGATGGGCATTACCTGTGCAATTCGGTCTTGCATCAGGGCGACATGCTCAATCACACTCCTGTGGGGAGAACTCTCACTTTCCCAAGTTTCCTTGGCAATATCCAACAGCCCTCTTGGGTGTCTCCCATACAGTAACTCAAAGGGGGAGAATCCCGTAGAGGATTGGGGCACCTCCCTAATAGCAAACATCAGATAAGGAAGTAGACAGTCCCAATCCTTTCCATCTCTATCCACCACTTTCTTCAACATTTGTTTTAGGGTTTTGTTGAATCTTTCAACCAGCCCATCGGTTTGGGGGTGATACACAGATGTACGTAATTGCGTCACTTTGAACAATTTACACAGCTCCTTCATAACCCGGGACATAAAGGGTGTACCTTGGTCCGTAAGCAGTTCTTTACAAATACCCACCCGGCTAAACACAAGAGATAGCTCTTTGGCTATGGTTTTGGCCGAGGTATTTCGGAGAGGGATCGCTTCTGGATAACGGGTGGCATAGTCCATTATAACTAATATGTACTGGTGCCCCCTAGCGGACTTGATTATAGGACCTACCAAATCCATGGCGATCCTCTCAAACGGGACCTCAATGATGGGTAGAGGGACCAGCGGGCTACGGAAAAGTGGCATCGGGGCCGACCTCTGACACACAGGGCAGGAGGAACAATAATTTTCTATGTCCTTCATCACCCCCGGCCAATAGAATCTCTGTAATACCCTCTCTCATGTTTTCTCTGTCCCCAGATGACCTCCAAGAATGTGCCCATGGGCCAACTCCAACACCAACTTCCTGTAAGGTTTGGGCACCACAAGCTGCTCAACGGTTTCTTCTGCCCTTTTTGCCACCCGATACAGTAGGTCCTTCTCTACGCTGAAGTATGGGTAAGTGCAGGTATTATCTGGGTTCACTAACTCGCCATCTATTTTCACTACGTTTTCCCGTGCCTTTATTAGGGCGGGGTCTTTCAACTGTTCTGTGGCAAAGTTTTCCCTGTGAACCTCAAGATCAGAAAACTCCACAGACGGTAGGTTTTCGTCTGAGGAGGTGGGCTCCTCTCCAGTTTCTTGAGTCTCCCCTGCCAATACTGATAAGGGAAATTCCGGAGAGTCCTCACCACTCTCAGGGGAGTTCTGGCTATCACATTCCTGGTACATAGGGGCACCAGTGGGGGGCTCAGGATCATCCCACAGTTCCCAGAACTTCGGAAAATCCCTTCCCACAATGGCGTCATGCGGTAACTGAGATACTAAGCCCACTGGATGAAAGAGGGTACCTTTGGGGGTCTCGAAACACACTGTAGTCACTGGATACTCTCGGGTGTCCCCATGCACACAAATAACAGCTACCTTGCTATTCCCAGAGACCTCTGTTTTAACTAACTCAGCCTTTATCAGGGTCACAAGGCTACCTGAATCCAGCAATACCACAACATTTCTACCATTAACACACATTTTGCATAAATGTTTCTCAGTTCCTCGAATGGCAGTGCATGCGACTGTCGCACACAGCGACTGACGTCTGCCCGTCAGAAAGTCACACTGCATGGGTTCCTCCACAACCGGGCAATTGGCTGCAATATGTCCCGCTTGCCGGCAGCGGTAGCAAACGATCCTTCTTGCCGCCTCTTGAGCCGCTGATTTCCCAGGCTGTTCTCGCCAAACTTGGGGTAGAGCTCCCACCCTCTCACTCTCTCCACCCTCACCCCTTGGAATCCTCTTATCCGCCCCTGGGGATGGTCTGGTCTTAGGGTGGAAAGTCCGAGTGTCTCTGGAAGAGGCCGTCAGGTTCTCTGTAGCCAAGTATTTCTCCACACGATCCACAAGACCATCGGCCGTCTCTGGGTCTCCATGGCTTACCCACTTTTGGATGGCAGTAGGAAGAGCTCTCAAAAACCGATCCATTACAACACGTTCCACAATCTTTGGTGCGGACAAAGTCTCTGGCTGTAGCCACTTTCTGCTCAGGTGAATGAGATCATACATTTGAGACCTGGGGGGTTTTCCAAGCTGGAAAGTCCAGTTATGCACACGCTGAGCCCGGACAGCCAGGGTGACACCCAGCCTTGCCAATATTTCAGCTTTTAGCATCACATAGTCTTTTGCTTGGTTAGGCTCTAGGTCATAGTAAGCTTTCTGCGATTCACCAGTTAACAGAGGAGCCACCAGTCCAGCCCACTGCTCCTCAGGCCACTTTTCTCTTTCAGCGGTCCTTTCAAATGTGGTCAAAAATACCTCTGGATCATCCTCTCCAGTCATTTT